>JAZHAC010000030.1:12684680-13945770 GCA_039707435.1 Actias luna
AATTTGGTAGAGGTAGAGACACGTTGACACGTAGAGGCACGTTCTAGTATAAAACTTAATGCAATCATAGATAAGCCAAGCTCTTTTAGAAGATTTAAGCGAGATTTAGCTGGTATACCTCTCGCTCCCATTTCGATCGTGTATAAATTATCCGTATTCCCGTATATAAATTCCAGAATTTATCCGTAAAATGAATTCACAAAATAGGTATATGTACTAAATTGGATTCTTATAAATATACTCAATCTAGGTATGTAATAAAATACAAAGCTATACGCATTTTTAGCTGTATCTTTAAGACCTCCAACAGAATCGGTCAGTGCCCAGGGGCGTAATAAAGTACAGAACGAATGTAAAACGGTTCATTTCCTTATATCGGTTATAGTTTTATGTGTATAACGAACGTCTGAAGTTTTTCCGAGTTACAAATTAATTTTCCTTTACTTTATTTAGTAGAATTTAGAATAAAACACAACTGAACACGTATACATATAATATATTTCGCTAAATACCTATAGGTATGTTCCGACATTTGAGAGTCAGTCCTTCCACTAGGCATAGCGTGTCTACCATCTAAGATCACATTGTCACTTAACATCATTGTGATCATAACAGATATTAACAACGAGATTACTATTATAATGTAGAATTTGGATATATTTATAAAAGACATTGTCTATAATGATTAAGAAAAACCATACACATGGTGATAAAGTAAATGATATGAAATTAAAATACTTTATTGAATGTTAACTTTAAAACGGTGTTTTGCGAATGTACAAAACTACCACCGGTTCGGAAAAGATCTCAATCATAGAGAAGAAGCAGCACGAAAACCCATAGAAACTACCTTTGTAACGTACAATTGTATAATTTTAGTGGATGCTCAGAGAGGGGTCCTATTTTCAGATATCAACATCTTTCACATATTGTAGTGCGCAATGATAGATACCTTACAATGTGTTGAACGGTGCTGATGGATATTTACGCTGCATTCTTATTTGTCTTTGACACTTTAGTCTTAGTGACATTTTATTACACTGTCCTCACAAAATAATTACCCGGCGCCGGGTTATTATATTTACTGTTTATATCTGTACGACGTCCGTGCTAGCCTTGAACATGCACACTCAATGTGAAACAGGTGATCATATAATTATGTGTCAATAGCGCGGGCGCGTTCCTTATCGCGCCAGACTACTCATGTCACAATATCTGGCGTGATCATATTGACCTACCAAATGTATTCATTTACACAATACAATAGCCTTTTGACAGCAAACCCCGCTTCGGATAATGCTTGAACTTAATATCCGGTAAATCAGTAATGTGCTTTGGGACTCTGTTGGCAAAGCAATTATAGTAACTCTCTTTATTTCGGCAAGCTTAAAAATTAATTACTGTGTTTCTTATCTCGCAGTTGTCGTCATTGTTTCTATTTTGCATTGGTCTTACTATCATGTATGGCTGCATCGATTTTCTCTGTTGTTATAAGACGAAGAAAATAGTTGGCCATCACGGGATACCTCTCAGCTGTGAAATATTTAATTAAATATAAATATTATAATAAATTAAATACCATAAAGAAAATACGGAGTAACATCATAATAATAATGCAGATTATTACTGATATTATACAAAGAATCAACGAAGTATATTGTATATATGTACATAAACAGAAGAGAATCACGGCAAACGGGTCGATTGCACTGCTAAGACGCGCCAATTGACGTCTCACACCAAAAAAAATGTTGTGATTGATCAAAAGCTTTTAAAACTTATCAAATGTATGTATTTAAACTAACACCTATTAAATATATGATTCATATTGAAATTGATTCCACGAACATCCAAAAAGCGCCGAGACGTCTTAGTTTTCACATCCAGCTGTTTTCCTTCATATGAAAGAAACCGCTTACTTTAATCGCTGCGGGTTTTTCTTTTGATGTACCACCAATGTACTAAACATAAGTCTCCATAATAGTGTTATATTACGAGGATATAAGGATTCAATGTATATATCTTGCAAGTTTCCGGAATTAATCATGAAATACTACGTTATCTACGCTTTGTCAAACGTGGTTTTTGAACTGAGTTACCGACTCAAAAAATGTCAAAACTCGATCACAATTACAAAATCAAATAATAATGTATAGACTTCACTTTTTTACAATTTTAATATATTTCGTATAAGCAGTTTTTTATAGTTTAGCATCATTACCACACCTGATGTTAAATGATGATGTGACCTAATATGATTGACACGATAAGCCTAGTGGAGGGAGTTGCTCCCAAGTGTAACTGCTGGAATACAGTGAAAAGCGATGATAGCGTGTGTACGGACTCCGTGTCAAGGGACGTGAATTTGAATCCACCTACAATGAGCCTGAACTTTCGACGAAGGAAAACATCGTAAGAAAACCATAGCATGGTGGTAGGGCTTTTTCTGTTGCCCTCCTAGCTAGCTACCATCTTCAAATTGAAAATCTGCCGCCAAATACCAATAGGTGTGTTCCGACAGTTGTACTCAAGAGCCAGCCCCTCCACAGGTATAGCGAGACTACCAAATTGGACCGTATCGTCACTTAAGATCAGGTGAAATAACGGCCATAACGCTAAACCTTATCTATAAAAATATACTCAATACATTTTAATTGGAACTTTATAACCCCAATTAATGAACACAAAGTAACAACCAAACTTAAAACAGTTATTTGTTGATCATAAAACACCACACAAGAAATACCGTTTCATCAATATACTAGAATTATGTGGACTATGGTTATTTTTCATAAAACCTGTGTTATACTAAAAACAGTATAATCAAAGTCTCTTTCAGTTATTTTAATTGTCTCCAGGTGTGGATAAACATCAAAGACCAGAGACTAACACAGTTGTTTTTTTATATCTTATAGATTTAGCCTTGGGGAGGTACTGACCTCAAGTGCAACTGCTGATACATACCGATAGGTATTTGATTATTGATTTTCAAATAGAATCCTTACTACAAAGCTAAAATTTTTTGACTATTTAGTGACGTCATATAAAATAAGCCAACATGGCGGCTGGCGACTTATAAAATTCCACTACCATTACATAAAATTAAAAACCAAATTTATGTTATTCTGTTTTTACTAAAAGAAATTATATAAAATGGTCTCATACCTTTCTATAAAGCTGTAATAATGTTTGAGTGTAATCTATTTGGATATCTATAGAAAGTAAATATTTTTACACCTTTGATTATTAAACACAACAACCAGATAATTCTGTGTTATTCTGAACCAAATAACTAAGCGACGTTATGTACCATATTAATCTCTCGGACAGGAAGCTATTTCTCACAGAAAATAACGTTCAACGGAAAAACTTCGCTGCGTCCGGAAAATATTTCCCCATTCACCAGAAAATTGCTCACAGGGTTTTTTTTATTGATGTACGGCAAAGTTTAAGTACTTTATCTGGTGGTAAATATGGTCTTCAAATAATAGCAACCACCAATAAATCAGTAATCAATATTCTGAAGCTATGATAGCTCAATTCGTGGTATGTATGGATGCCGTGTCAAGGGACGTGAGTTCGAATCCACCTGCAATGCACTTGAGCTTTAGGCGAGGAAAACATCGCGATGAAACCATAATATGGTGGTAGAGCTTTTACAACGCTCGCCTGACTAGCAACCACGCTCAAGTTGAAAATATGCCGCCAAATATCTATAGGTGTGTTCTGGAAGTTGCACTTGACAACGAGTCCCTCCATTAAGCTTAGCGTGTCCAATATCTTGGACCACATCGTCACGTCACATTAGATAAGGTTGTGACCATAATATTAATTCTTAACTATAAAAAAGTCTGGGGTTTAAACATTTCGGACTGTATGCCTTTCGAGAGCCAAATGAAATTAGACTAATCACAAAACGTTATATACTGGAAGACTTACTGTGACGTGTTTACTGACACCAGTGTAATTTTGATGGTATATTGCGGGATATCATTTAATAATTATATAAAAGAGAACCATTATACATCAGGAACATACATTTTAAATTGATACAAAACGCTCTGTAGCATTTTAACAAAAAAGTCGTTATCTCGATTAAACTATGATAGATCTTTGAAGACTAGAAGAATAATATTAACTCCAAAACAAGACAAGAATACCTTACACCATAATGCTTACAATTTTTTTTTTATTCTACCTTATTTTTATGTTTAATGGCTTGGTGATAGATACTTATTAGTTAAGTGAATAAAATAAAACTCAGTTCTTATTGTTTCATTAATAACCTTGATATAATGAGAAAGCTTGTGGATTTTTTTATCTATAGTTAGGGTTTAGTGTAATAGCCATAATCTCACCTGATCTTTAGTGACGATACGGCCACCTAAACCTAACCTAAACCTAGACACGCTAAACCTGTGGAAGAATTGGGTCTCAAGTGCAACTGCCGGAACACACCTATTGGTATTTGGCGGATTCGAACGCACGTCACTTGACATGAAGTGATACACACTACCATTGAGCTATCATCGCTTTAATTCGCAGTATTTTGTTGCATACATTATTGAAGACGAATTAACGTATTCCAAAAAAATGTACCTTACGGTATGAAGTCTCTCTAATTCTCTTGCAAAAATTGTTGTTATTTTAGTTTATGAGCTATCTATATTTAAAAGCTCTACTAAGCGAAAAGTTTTTAAGAAAATTATAAAAAAAAAAATTTCTTTTCAATGGAGACGCTTCCGTCCTCGAGAAAATTTTGTTAGTTAACCATTGTTTAACTTGTTGAAAAATTAACTTTAATACAGATTTTATTGGGAATACATTGTTTTAAGTGTTCAGAATACACTATATTTTTTCAACATAAAAATAATATTCAATACCTTAAAAAAATTATGAATGTGTCTCATTCGCTCTTTTGGCGCCGCGCCCCTAGCCTAAAAATGTCGCGCTGAGACTCATTTTCAGCGTTAAATTATACTTAGAAATAATGTAGATAGAGTTACGGGGACTGGATTTTTTTTATTTAAGATTTCCTCCTCCTTAAAGTTGAAATTTTAAATTTCTTAAATATTAATACTCTATGTAATATTGACGAAAACCGTAATACCTTTTTTTCATCTTTAATTGTTTATAACTTTTGCAACTTTTTTTGTGATAATACACAGTTTTGGCACATTTTTCTAGACGTCATTCCTGATCCAATGAGCTATCTCACATAACCTTAAGAGCAGTACCTCTATTTTAGACCAATTCTAACTTGTCGACTAGACTATAACTGACGAGTGTCAAAGTGTCTGCTCGCATATGCACAAGTGTCATAGACTTTCAAATTGCCTTCGTAACACTCCATATATGTTGTCAGTGGTCCTAGATATTTTGCTGTAACTCTACTTGAAGTGTATTCAAAGTTGAAGATGTTTGAAACCTTTGAATTCACTAACGAATCAAATTTACACTTGGCTTATCGATCCATCGTCGAATACCAAAGTTGTCGGTACGTACTTACATCCACTCTCCAATGTTAAGAAGCATCTCATTAGTGTACGCATACATTTCTTCAGATAACCATGATAATATAATAAAACAAATACGCACACTGATTTTATTAAAGCCATCATCTTTCCGGATCGTTCATTACTTTTTCAGATTTTTTTAAGATATATGTCCATCCACTAGATATCAAACAAGTAATGTGCTTCAATATATACGTTTTTGAAAGTAAGATTTGGGTGTATCAACGGTCATGACGCTCATTGTTCTGAGATACCAGTGGAATATAGATTTCAGTGGCTTGACTTAGTGATACTTTGACTAACAGTATTCTGTGTGGCAGCATTATAATAAGTATCACGTAGTATAATGGTTTCAGTGAGCTCTTATTCTTTGTGTTCACTATGTAAGATACAGTATATTGATATACGTCATCAAACAAAACGACCTCTCTACCATGGTTCACGCTCTCACGCTCACTTGCCCTCTAGTGAAACTGCAAAATACCTATTTGGTGGTAAATTTTAACTTGAAGGTAGCTAGCTTAGAAATTTGGCCATTAGAAACTACCCTTTTAGCATACTATGATTTCATCAGTTTGTTTTTCCTTTACCGAAAGCTCATTGCAGATATTCGATTTTATGTCTATTAACACGGCGTTTGTACACGCTACAATTAAGCTATAATTGTTTTATAACTTAACTTAATGTGAAACTGTGGCCAAACACTTGTAAAATATCAAAAATACAATAACAATAACCAAACACAAAAACCCTCAAATATCGACTCCTAAACTTTGCGTAAGCATTAGATATAATAAACCAGATCACAACAAAATTCAGGGCGAAAAACTTTACTTATCGACATCAATATTGGTACTCGAGACGAAGTAAGTACTAGCGACGTTGGAACTAAGTTTGTTTATTAGAAAGCAAAGAGAAGAGAATTCTTATTATCAATAAACTACTGACTTGAACAGAAACTACTTTTTTAAGAACTACTCTTAAGTTTAAGGGTACAAGTTATTAACTACGAAAATACTTAGGTGATTACTGTTTTTTTTTTTTGTATAATATACACAATCTGTGGACTCTGGGTCCGCACCTATTTTTAGGTAGGTGATTGAATAAGCGTAAATAAAAAAATGCTTTACAACAGTAGATAGTAGGCATTACACTAAAAACTAAAATATGAGTTTTTTTTTTTTATTGCACTCATGTATATTAAATATTTAGATACTAGGATGCTATTACTCACTGCCAGAGATTAGAAGAAGTATAAAACCTGTCTCTGGCAGTACGAGAGTTTAAAGTGCAGTTGTGGTGCTTTTTAGTGGACAGTGTCGGGTGCTTGTCACCCCATGAGTTTTGCCACATACTCTTCTTGCCTGGACCTGAGCCCGGATATTACGGTCACGTCTTGCGATGAGAAAGTCCATAAACTGATTTTGAACACCATGTTAACAAAAAAAAAACGATGGTAATATTCGGCAATAGTCCCTACACACTACCACTGAGCTATCATCGCTTCAATTTAATATACAGCAAGCATAACATTTGCTCTTTCTTAGTTGTTCTTTCAATTTCTTTTGATAGTCATTCAAAACCTGTAATTACGTTACATGATTTATTATACCTTAAACATAATTTATTTTATTTTACTTTCTACAGCCCCAGTATTTAAGGAAAGGGTATTTATTCACTTTGCATACCTTCCTCGAAGTTCAAATGTACCAACTATTGAATTATGAATCACTTTTCGTTTCTACATTCGGCTTTGAAGGAAAATCTTTAGACTGCAGGATTGATGTACTTGTATTAAGTAGCTTATTCGGTCGCTTTTCAGTTTTCATCGGTTCGAGTATTTTATATTCGAATTTCAAAGTGGACAACTATTTGTCTGACTGACATATGTTTTTTTTTTTTTTTGTCTATGATTACTTGGTCTATTGTAAGTTGTCTAAAGTTCCCAAATTAAACGAAGTCCAAAAGGGTAAACCTACTTCGGATTTAAAATAGCGTAAGAATTTTATTTTATTACAACAAAGCTTAAGATTAAAGTTCGCAAAATTTTATTGGAGTTTTGCCACATACTCTTCTTGCCTGGACCTGAGCCCGGGTATTACGGTCACGTCTTGCGATGAGAAAGTCCATAAACTGATTTTGAACACCATGTTAACAAAAAAAAAACGATGGTAATATTCGGCAATAGTTTTCGACTGCCTCGTATGTAACAGATCCATACTAAATACATAGCTATATTGAAAGGTAAAATTGAAAAACAAAAAAAAAAACAAAAGATGCATTTAACTCTATTTCGTTTAATTTTGTGAAATCTTTTATGGTAATTTATGAATAAAGGTTGTGTAGGTTACGGTAATTAAAATACTAAAAATAAAAAATTAAACATTAGAAAATATGTATTTTTAATATTCATACAATTATAGAATTTATAATAAAGATAGAAAGAATCTTACAGTCGAAGTTAAAAGATGACTCATTGTCTCTATTTTTATATATATTTTAATTGACTAATCAGGGATGAGATACAAAGCGGTGTTTGAAAAAAGGGATTCTACAAGATTCTAGTAAAGTTGCCCAAGGGAAGGGAGGACTAGGGAGGACGTTACGAAGTTACTAGAGATGATTTTGATATAATGCTGGTAAGAATTAATGGGAAGATAAATAGGAAAAGCTCAGAGTATATCGTATATGATTCAAATGTTATGTGGAAATATGTTGGTCGTATATGATTCAAATGGCAACAAATCCGTTATAAGTTTCGTGGTATTTTTTATATCAGAAAGATTCCAAAGAATGTAGAGAAGTTGTCAGAGTTAGAGAAATGAGGCTAAATTTAGGCAGTATCCGTAGAGAGATAGTGAACGCACAAAAACAATACCTAGGTGTTTAAGGAAAAATTGTGAAGATTTATGTGGTGCTAACTTGTGAGTTTTATGGTGAAGTGCTATAAAATCCTATGGGATTTTAATTAGATAATAATAATTTTATATATAGGCGCAAACAAGGCATTATTATAGTTGAATTCAAACCAGGATTTATATAAATGTTCTACTTACTTTATACATGATCTACTGTACAAATGACGTAGTTTTAATTCTATTTTACAGTTAAAATGAAGTAAGTGGCACATATTAATCCTTCAATATCGAACTCTAGTTACACTGACATACATGCAGCACATAAGCTTCTAACCATTAGAGTTTTATTTTACCAAGCCCCAGTAGTCAGATAAAAGTTAACACTTAAAGCAATCACGGCTTGTCGTTCTTGAACTTCTCTCTGTCTCGTAAACTTATTTTGTTTCATGGTGATGCCAGTTCTCGCTGTCTGGAGATTTACAGGGTGATTATTTGGTGATTTTTTTGCCTTGATTTCGTGTTCGCTTTAGTATGAAGGAAACTTGTTTACTACAACTGTCTTCAATTCACAACGTAGATATGGTTCCTAATTATTACATGATCATTGCCATAGATATAAGTTAACAAGGTGATACTTTGTTAGACTCTCTTACTTTCTTAATATTATTCAATATTCTATAAATAAAAGTGACATGGTGTCGAGGGGCTTCGTTACAGTGATCCATACATAGATAACAACGCTCCAAATATGCCTTCAGTCGTTCGCCATGACGATCACGGCCACGTGATCACGCCGAAGACATCACTGAGAACGTCATCATTTTTACTCATGCCAAGCTCATGACATCTGCAAGAGTGGGACCAATTCCAAGCAAACAATTGAAGCGTAACCTATTTTTTTTTTTTGTTCGAATGGACAAATTCTGTTAGCCTTAAGTACTTTCACAGCTTCACCGAGCTTGGGGGGTGAGTACTTCAAGGCACTCAGCCCGAGCGCAAGAGAACCATAAAGTGGCCAATCCTCGGTTTGAGCTGTTATCAGGGACGTCAAGAGAAACCCCGGTCCTGATAAATTCGAGGAAGGATCATATCCCAAGTAACAAAAAACCTACTCAGATGAGATGATGTAGATGCAAAGCGAACTAACCTCCTTAACTAAAGGATTGTACTGTTACATTTATTGTAGCTATATATAAATATATCGTAATGGCTGAACTGCCTAAGTATTACAAGGACTGTCTGATCTCTGTCAATATGAGGGTTATATGTTGACATCTTGCAGTCGTTTTAGTGGGAATTTCTGGTGAGTTCCAGATGCTCTTATGAGCGAACTCCTTTGCTATCCATGGATTCACCGTGCGGATGCTAGAACCATCGTATGGCAGAAAGGTAAACTCCGAGCAGATCCTCAGACTTATGGCACGGATGTAGGTTTAAGGCACCACTTTCCAACGTGCATCAACAGTAATCTTCACTACTCGTGTTTTCTCCCTGCCCAGCCAAATTTAGTAGGAACCCGCCGGTACTACGTTAAACACAAGTTCTTATATAGAACTAACTGCAGTCCTAAATAGTCCAAGATCTTTCAGTATATTATAGAGAGAATTTGCTGGTATACCTCTCGCTCCTACTTTGACCGCGTATAAGTTGATAGCACGGTGTACGTAAATATGTCTTCACTATGTTAAAATAAAAGATGTTACACTTACTACTGGCTGTAATGAGGTAGGCAAGTAGGTAGTTATGTCTTATTCCAGTATAATTTGATGTTTATCGAGTAACTTGGGTTCCGGTTATCGTGACCTAGTTGAACACATCATCACATCATATCACTTCGAAAAATATTTTCACAAGATTTACTCAGGAGTATGAGTGGAGATTGATTCAAGGTAAACTCATCTATTAAAACCATTTTTAATACTGCTGTACATTTTATGCACTTTTTTTATGACTTCTTCGAATTTATTTCTAACGCCGTCAATGTTCACTTTCTTTAAAAAGTTAAAATTTCATTTTGATTGTTCTGACAATTTGATTCCAATATTTTTATGTCTCGTCCATTTGTGAAGATGATTAGTTAACGTAACTAGATTTGTAATAATCAAATTGTGAATCACTTTGTATTTAGTAGATAGTAATAATATAAAAATAATATTATCATTTTTTTAAATTCAATAATCTTCATTGACTTATGACAATAATAATAAATTTCGATTTTTATCAGCTCATAGATCATATTTCTTCTAACTTATTTAAATTTTAAGATTGAGTAATCATATAAAAAATATTCAACATTCAATAATATTATTTACAATGTTACACTGAATAGTATGAACTTTGAGTACAAAAACGGTAAACTTGTTGACGTACATCATACCAAAGAGTTTATAAGCAAAAGTCAATATATCTTGGACTCCTATAATCTCTGGCTACAACAATATGGCTTTTGCTAAAAATTTCTAATGTTTTGTGGTAATTGTAGTGAAAACTTCTATAGGAAGGTTTTGATAGGGAGTAAATTCACGTAAGTCGTCACCAACATGGTCACGTGAAATGTTAACGATAACACTATATCTGTTCCTATTAGTATAACTTATTGCTTTGTAAACAGTTTCGATTTACAATTTTACGATCGAACAATTAATTTAGATATCCTAGATATAAAACTATTTGTTTATAGTTAGTTTTCACTTCTGTCGGCAGTCCTCATGACTGCTTTGATCTATGTTTAATACATTTACACAAAAACTACATAGTACACAAATGCAGGTAAAACAAATTTTAGATATAAAATAACATCTATTACACAGTTGGTCAAAAACCCATCAAAAGTTATATACATAGCTATGTTATATATGCAGGTTTGTGAGTTAATACGTACCTTAGATAGAAGTTAAATATTTTTGAAAACTGGAATTGCGGTCTTCTTACATAATGTCATATAAACAAAAATACTTCATTTGAAGTTTATGTGCGCATTATTTTGAAACAATTAGATATTTTTGTTGAAATTTGATATTTAATAACAAATAATATGGATTAACATATAGTTTTTTAATGGAATAGAGGGCAAGCGAGCAAGCGGGTCATCTAATTGTTAGCGATCACCGCCGCCCATTGACACCCACAAAACCAAAGGAATCGAAGATGCGTTACCGCCCTTTAAGATATGAAACATACTTTCTTACGTGTAATATCCTTTAAAACGAATGAAACCCCATTGGGGTAGAGTATTAATTATAAAAAATGGACTTCTATCGGATTTTTATGCAATCTCCTCCTCTATTTGATATGAAATTATAGCGTTTCAAAATAGTATTTCGAAAACAAGGTTTAGTGCCAGTACTTTTTCTAAAACTTGGCGAGCTCTCCTTCAAGTTGAAAATCTTCCGCTAAATACCTATATGAGTGTACCGATAGTCGAGATTGAGCCACTCTCTCTGCAAGACTTCCCAGAACCATCATCTTGGGTCACATCGTCAAGTAACAACAAGTGCGCTTGTGGTAATATCGCTAAACTTATAAAGCACAAAAAAAATGTTCTATACCGACACTTATCAAAGATAATACTTTCATTTTGTTTCATTTCATTTTCAATACATATAATAGCCGAAAGAAGTCGACGGTAAAGCTATTTGTATTAATAAATATTGTAACATAAGTTCACCTTATCTCATGTAATAAAGTGTGTACGGTAACCAAACGCTTTAGGTAGGAGATGGGAACATTAAACGCGTTGACCTAACAACAGGATTACATGACACACTCGACTGCAGACGCTCTAGCTTGAGTCGGTAATGCAAGACGTGAGAGCTAATGGTCTGAAAATTCTATAGATTAAGTGCTGCTCATATATTACCTATATTAACTGCGATACAAGCATCAGATGTTTTACATAATCTTTATATATATACATGCATATAAAGTATAGAGAAGCTGGTTGACTGACTCATCACCGCACAAGAGAAACTACTGAAGTTAGAAATATGATATTTGGACAGAACTGTCTTTTAGTCACGTAGACACAATAATAAGCGATTTTTTAAAATTTAACTCATAAACGTGAAGTGGCAAATATTTTATGCAGAATAGAAGAAATCTTCACCTATATGTAAATTAACTTTTATTTCAGCATTTATTCAATTTAATTCCCTAAGTATGTAAAACGGAAAATGACATTTTTAATTGATAATTTTCTTGACATTTTCATTAGTTAATTGATTTATTATGCACATAAAATTTAAGTACTAGGAATAACAGAAGAAACTCTGTAGGACCCGTTAATATATATACATATATATAATAAAAATATATATAGCCGAACATAGTACCTCTTCATTTTCGAAGACGGTTACAACATGAAACATAACCAAAATGTACAAAATATTTCATGGTCGTAGCTTAACTTTTTCTCGAAACCTTTTATAGTAGCATGGCATGGTTGTGGGGTGGTGTCTAATGGCAGATATAGTTCAATTCCAAAGCGATGTTCACGACTGTATGCAATCCATTGCCGGTTTTCGGTATGATGTCGGCATCTGGATACATGTACACTCGCTAAACTACTCAATAGACTTGTTGTGGCATGATAATCACGTTTATCTACCAGGTATTGGGATACGCTACTACTAAGGCATAGTTTGATGTAAATTGATATAATTTCTAAAATATAATTAACCTTATCAGTCTGTATGAATAACAGAAGAGAATTTCGAACCCGAAGGCACGAATGGATTTATTAATAGAAAGAAAATATGAGTAATTATCTAAATAAAATAAAAAAGAAATATATTCTATAACTTTTTATAACTGCAAACACTTGGAACGCGGTCTAAAATAAAGTTTAAAATGTTAAACGAGCGACTTATTCCCATGATGCTGTATTGTTCACAGTATGTACATAAACACATTTAAATATTTTTAAAGTTTCATTTTATCATTTCGTTACTCCATTGCTTCATTGTTACTGTCTAGCCAAGGAGAGGCAAGGTAACATTTGATATCATAAAGTTTATCACACAATGTAAAGCAAGTTTAAACGACATATAAACAGTTTAAAAACAGTGATAGATCTGATTAGAAATGTAGTTTGGTTTTACTATTAATATATCTTATTATTATTATTAGCTGTCCGCGACTTAGTCTGAACGGAACAAAAATTTTATGTAATCATTTTTGTATTTTTTTTTTCAATACAGCTTTTCTCCTATTACTCTGTGGCGTTATGTAAAATAGTTAAAAGCCTTCCAAAATGATTGCTCTATCAAATACAAAAATAATTTTCGAAATCCAACTGGTAGTTCCAAGATCAGTACGTACAAACAAACAAACAAACAAACTTTTCCACTTTAATATACTTTAGTTTATGTAACCATGAGCTAGAAGGTTTTTTTTTTATTATGGAATGAAACATAATAAGTGGAGAAAACATTTTATTCATCCACACTTAACACGGTTTTGCTCTTACACGTGAGGTTATGAATAGCCTCAAATGGATTGTTTTTTTTTTTTACTTAAATCCACTGAGGTAAAATTACCAAAACTTTCCTTTTATAATTAGTGTCAAATTGTCCCAACTGTACTTATATAATTAATTTATTATTATCAAAAACAACTTTTTCATTCTAAAAATAATCCATAAATTTTCTTGGTATTAAAATATAAAATAAAATTATATATATGTCCACCGATATTTAAAGATAAAGTTTGGAAAATGCAATAGTGCACGCCTCATGCTATTCATTTAATTATAAAGAAAAAAAAATAGAAGCCGTAACATTTAATTATTTTATTAATTAGGGCTAGCTACCACCCTCAAGTTGAAAATCTGTGTAGAGAATACATATATAGTATAAATAAATAATTACGTGAGTGTCGAAATAGGACCACGATAACAAACAAACACGTGACTACGTTACGTTATTTTTTATAATACATAAGAATATCATTCTATTACTGTCGTAAATATGTGCAAACACATAAATTTATCCTCCATCCAGCCTTTTCTATAAATAAAGTGATAGTAATTCTATCACCGCTCCCATTGGACCGCCGTCGAATCTAGAGAAATCTCAAACGATAAATGTGAATTACGAAGTAAGTATATAGATATATCGCCAACTTTTTGTTTTTTTCTTTCACTGTGAAGTTATTTTTGTCGTATTGTTATAATTTTTGTCGCCAATACCCAACTGGAGTTTATTTACAGTAGCTTCTACTACGAATTTGCTCGTGCGAATCACAGGTTACAGGTTAGTATCGACAACAACATGTTTCATTAAATATATTGATATATATATATATATATATATATAACAGTATTATAGCTCAGGTAATATAGAAATTTCAAAATGAGAGGTGAAAAGACTTCCTCTATTTAGTGACCTGAATAATGAAATTTGACCTGGAAATACTAAATAATAAACTGGAAATACTAAATAATAAATAAATTAAATTAAAATGGAATTTGGTCCAATTAGCTCATCAATGGTCAACGATTTTCAATAATTGGTCAACATTTTGAGACAAACAATAGAGAGTTTAAAATGAAAAAGGGCCTCGTATGTGGAGTAGTTAGGGCCTTTTCGCCTCTAATTCCGGTTCTGGTTTTTCAGGTGCGTTGCAAGAAAATATCGAGCCTTCTCTGGAAGAACATTGTAAGCGTCTAAAGGATTGAATTTTTCTTATATTGTTACATTCTAAAATTATCTTTGTAAATTAGAAACAGTATGTCTATAGCTACTATTTTAATAGATCAGTGGTTAATTATGAACAAATAATATGTTTTATAAAGATATCATAAATACTTCATAATATGTAATCAAAACACTCTCTCCTGTAAAAAGTGCAATTATCGGTAACGATATTTTTTCTGAAAATGCTCATATACTGGTAATACTTTTGATTGTCTAGATTTACAATTAATCTGAAGCTTAATATATATGTATATTAGCCAAAGTGACGATATAAGTAAACCTAGACCAGTTTTATAACAATAAATCAAAGAAATCTTATAAATCAGTTCCGTGATCTTCGGTTATAAGCATACTAAATGAGAGACTTGATACCAAAAAATATTGTAGGTAATTATGATAATGAGAACGAGCTTCAATAGATATGTAAAGAGCTTGTGATACTGACAGTCATACTTAGCATAATAATGCCATCAAAACGAATTCAAATAATTTATTTAATTTAGGCCCGCAAAGACGCTTATGAACGTTAAAACTCTGTCACGTCCACAAATTCAGAAAATGTTTTAAATTAAACAAATCACATTTCAAGCCGAGGTGAAGTCGCGGGCACATGTAGTATTTGTATATAATAATTGAAGTGTTCAAAGAGTGCCTAAATGTTTTTTTTTTCTTGGTAAACAAAACAATTTAAGTTTTCCTTCATTTAAATTCGTTAACTTTTGAAAGGTTTCAAAAAAAAATTTTATTTTCATTATCCGCTGTAAGGTTTAATTACAATTTGATTGTAAGAAAAATATATAATCTTTTACTCCATTTTTTTAATAATAATTACTTTATTACATGAATAGATTAACAAAACGATTTAAAAAAAACAATATTTATTTTCTTAATAAATCATTCAGTTGTAATATTTTAATACAATAAAATTTGGAAATAAATGTACGAAATGTACGATATATTTTATTTTATTTTATATATAATAGATTCAGCGTTACGGCTACAATCTCACCTGATGTTAACTGACGACATGACCCAAGATGGTGGATACGCTAAGTCTAGTACAGAGTCCGGTTCTCAAGTACAACTACCGGAACACACCTGTAGTTATATCACGGCAGATTTTCAACTTGAGGGTGGTAACTATCCAGGCGAGCATTAGAAAAAGTCCTACCACCATGCTATAGTTTTCTTCACCGTAAGCTCAAGTTCATTGCTTCAAACTCAGTTCATTGACGCGTATATGTACACACTACCATATGAGCTATCATCGCTTCTGATGGTAAACCGTTACTAATATCAACATTGTTCCATGGTTGCTTGTGTGCGTTAGAATCATTAACTCAACAGGATTTGAGTAAGTGTCTACCTTTAAAGCCTTGTTCACACTAGGTTTGAAATTAGGCGAGTACCGAGTAATTTAGTAACTAAACGTATCTGAACAATAAAAATTTAGTCGAGATTTCGTTTTATTTTCTTCGGCAAATATCGTCTTTCACCACACGTCCCTGACTACTCGTTCATTTATTTAACAAGTTCTAATCTGTCGTTTTAGTTTATGTCCTAGCCACCGCAATCTTTTCGCAAATATTGTACTGCACTCGACCGTAGTGCGAACGGTTTTTGGGCAGTAGCAAGTATTTTAGTTACTAAATTACTCAGTACTCAATCAAATTACTAGCCTAGTGTATACAGGGTTTAACTTTTGTTCGCACTTGGCTAGTCATTTAGGAATTAAACGTGTCTGAATGATAAAAATTTGGTCAAGTAGATTAGCAAATCATTAAGTCGAGTCGATTTCAACCGCGGTCGTGAACGGACGTGTCCGTGAGCCCTCGTTGATTGTTCTCGAAACCGATCGCTGCGCTTTACCGCGCCGCCTATTGTTTCTTTGTGTTATTCCTACGTCTTATTGGCAATAATCTGTCTATTATTGCCGACAATAAAGTTCGTGTTACCGATAATTAGTTTATTCTTAAACTCAATCTATTGTTTGGCTATCGTGTTAATATTACATTGTGAGAATTCTCGTAGTTTATTATTGTGAATTCAAAGTATTGTTTGTCGTTATCGTGAAACAGTGCAGTGATCAAAGTGCCGCCACTGTAAGTACGCCGGTCACCGGCTGCCAACAAAGGTAACACTTAATTTCCATTAAGCCTTTTATTACTTTTACAGGCAAGGTCTCAGATATTGTTGATTATTATTTTTTTCTTTTTCTTTACGTTTTGCACGTGCACTACTAGATTGTATTTCAATGTTATCTCGTCGAACTTTAGATAGTTTGTTTAACTATTTCTAGCCGCGCCCCCCTGCCCCTCAGGCAGGGAGGTTTTTTTTTTTTTTTTTTTAAACAGGTTTCCTTTTAAACCTACGTTACACCAAGGCTGCTACCGAAATGGCAAACCGCTCAGAGCTTTTGCTAAATAGGTTCCGAGTCTTCGTAGATAAGATACACCCAGAGCTCTTTCAAGAGTTTCTTGCTACCCAACCCCAACCACCGCAAAATGTGCGTATCCCGGCAGCGGCGGTAAATGCGCCCGCGCGCACCCGCCCTCCTTCTCCGTCCCGCACACTCGGGACCTCTCGTTCTCGCTCGCGATCGCGTTCCCCAACAAGGAATCTAAATAGTCATTCACAGGCACCTGTCTCTCCCATACTACCTACATCCCAGGTACCAACGCCGCGACAATTCGAGCAACTCATCTCATATGCTCCGCCTGCGATCCCTACGGCGAACTCATTCTCGCCACTTAGCTCGGACTTGACACCAACCAATGAGGCAGAAATGAAGGAGCCCGAATCTATTAATACCGACAGCGACTTCACGCTAGTCAGTAGGGTCAAACCTAAAAATAAAAGGGTACTTTCACCAGAAACTACCGAACCGAAAGTAGCCAAGGCTTGGCGGACCGAAAGCACCCGCGTCCCTGCGACCCCTTCAATCTCTGCGACTCCTGTTCCTGGCCCCGCGGCCTCGACTGAAAAAGCAGTCCACCAACCACCACCCGTCACTATCGCTGATAAAGCAGCTTGCTTAAATATTTCCACGCAGCTTAATATTAAAATAATCCGTTATACTAGCGCCCGTAGCACCCCTGCCGGGATTCAAATTAAAGTTCCTACGCCTTTAGATTATAAAAATCTTACCGCCTTCCTTAGAGAAGGAAAACACCAATTTTTCACTTTCACTCTGGAAGAAGACCGTTTACTGCGCGTGGTTATTACGCGCGTCCCCAAAGAACTCCCCGAGGAGGAAATCATTGCGTCCCTTAAGGAACAAAACTTTCCGGTCCACCAGATACACCGCATGTACCAGCACATAACTAAAAAATTGTTCGACCTTGTTCTTGTCATCCTAGACCGCTCTAAGGAAGGCAAGGAAATCTTCTCACTTAAATCCGTGTGCGGCCTCTCCGGCATCACTGTCGAATTACCGCACAAAAAACACAGCCCTACTCAATGCCACAATTGCCAATCGTATGGCCATTCTTCCCGCAACTGCTTCATTAAGCCGCGTTGCGTCAAGTGTCTACAAGATCACTCTACTAAGGAGTGCCCACGTACCCCTGAGTCCCCCGAACCACCAAGCTGCGTCCTATGCGGCAAAGCCGGGCACCCCGCGAACTATCGTGGGTGTGAACGTGCCCCACGCACGAGACGCACGCGTTTTCCCACACAAGCGCCTTCAGCGCACTCAGCGGCTGCACGTACCGCACCGCCACCACTCATGTCTAATCAGGATTTCCCGAGCCTGGGCAAGCCAGCGCGGGTCACTTCCGCGAACCCATGTCCTCCCCAAAGACCCACACTAGCTCCGACCAACGCGTGGACCACCAATCAGCAGCCTCCGAAGGCTAAACCCGCGAAACTCACCGCGGCCGGCCCTTCTACTGGTTTCAAAGGCATCGAATGGCTCGCCGAACTACTAGAAGAACATTCCGTAGATGATGTCATTGCGTTCGACGACATGATTAGCGCTAGTCAAGATTTTGGCCGTCTAAAAGCCATTAAGTGCTTCCCAGGCATTGAAAGGACTATGCAACGCCTTATCCGCGCTTCTCCTAAATAAACTCGCAATGGAGGATAAGATTAGACCCCGAGGCCTATCTTTGTCCTTTTTTAACGCGCGCAACCTGAAACCCCAACGCGACTTGGTAGCTAGCTTCCTTAAGGAGCGGCAAATAGATGTGTTTCTAGCACAAGAAACTCTTTTAAAACCGAGCGTTCGCAATCCCGCGATTGCGAACTACAAGATAGTAAGAAATGATCGTATCGGCGTAAGAGGCGGCGGCACGCTCATATACTATAGAAAGTCACTGTATTGCATGCCAATAGATCCTCCCGAACTTACAAATTTAGAAGTCTCGGTGTGTAGAGTGGGTATGACTGGTCATCCCACTATCTTTATCGTTTCCGCGTACCTTTCGCCTAATAAAACTCTCCTCCAGTCGGATCTGGAGACGCTTTTCGCGCTCGGTGACTCTGTTATAGTGGCTGGCGATCTAAATAGCGGGCACATTCAATACAACAACCCGCGTACTACCACTAATGGTAGGACACTATACTGGCTAGAAAATGCGCTTATCTTCGATGTAATTGCTCCTTCAGAGCCAACTCATTATCAAGCTAACTGCCGCCCTTCAGTTTTAGATATAGCTATTTTAAAAGGGATTGCGCTTCAAGTACGGCAAATCGAAGTTGTACATGAACTAGATTCCGATCACCGCCCAGTAATTCTGCAACTAGGCCACCCGGGCGACCACACACCCGCTTCTGTCAAAGTGGCTGACAATCCAAAACTCAGACACTATCTCTCAATTAATCTCTCTTCTCCTCATTTAGACAGTATCCCGGACGAGATAAAGTCTGTGAGCGATGCCGATGTGGCGATTGACTCCCTAGTAGGTCACCTCCAGAATGCCATCAGGGAAACCTCAAAAGAGGTAAGGGCGGCAAATGATCGCCGCTTCATACTTCCTGATGATATTCGAAAACTGATAACGGAGAAAAACGCCGCGACACGCGCTCACGATTCTTATCCGACGGAGGAAAATCGTGTACGGCTACGTAGCCTACAAAGATTAGTTAAATTTCGTATCTCTGAACTCCGTAGTCAAAGATGGGACAGCCTCTTAGAGGAAATCAAACCGTCTCATCTCGCCTTCTGGGATCTCGTTCGTAAACAGAAGAGCAGCTATTCGTCCGCAATGCCCCCGTTAGATAGAGGCCCCGGCAATCCGCCGGCCTTCGAAAGTATTGACAAGGCAGAGTATCTCGCTGCCACTCTCGCACAACAGTGTTCCCCTAATCCGTATGAATATTATACCATAGATACCACGCATATCGGGAGGGTCGATCGAACAATTCAATCAATAAGAGAGACCCCTCCAATCGAAAACTTAGATCCGGTTACAACTGACGAAGTACTCGCGATTATAAAAGGCCTTAAACCAAGGAAAGCCCCCGGTCCCGACGGAATCAGAAATGAAGCCCTCAAACTTCTCCCTGACAAACTTATAGTTCTTCTGGTCTGCATCTTCAATGCGGCCATAACTCACTGTCATTTTCCGGCCGCTTGGAAAATGGCAACGGTAATAGGTATCCGTAAACCCGGAAAAAAGGCATCCCTTCCGGAAAGCTACCGCCCGATAAGCCTCCTCAATACGATTGGTAAAATATACGAGCGACTCCTTCTAAACCGACTTCAATCAACTGTCTCAGACAAATGTCTTTTACCACACGAGCAATTCGGCTTTCGACCCAAGCACTCGTGCACCCACCAAGTTCTCCGCCTCACGGAGCATATTCTCTCCAATTTCACGGAGTTACATCGCCCTAGGCGCACACTTGCCGTATTTTTTGACATAGCCAAAGCTTTCGATAAGGTCTGGCACGAAGGTCTCATATTTAAACTCAATCTCTTACAAGTTCCGGACAGGCTAGTCCGCATAATCCTTGCCTATCTATCGGACCGCTCCTTCTGCTACAAAGCAGACGGAGCCTTATCCTCGCCTCACCCAATACGCTCAGGAGTCCCCCAAGGCTCTATCCTAGCGCCCTGCCTATTCAACTTGTTCGTTAGCGACATTCCCGAATTCTCCAACGTCGCAGTAGGCTCCTATGCAGACGACACAGTCATCTTCAGCTCGGGCAGGAATAGGATTCATTTATATTACCGCGTCCAAAGGGCCGTCTCTACGTTTGGGTCCTGGTGCCTCAAATGGCGCATAGGAATAAACCCAGACAAAAGTGCGGCTATCATGTTCGATCCTCACGCGAGGAGGAATATAAGAAAAACATTACACCCTTCGGTGTCAATATCCCCTGGGCTAATCATACTAAATATCTTGGTGTAGTTTTAGACAGGCGCCTAACCTTCAACAAACATATAGATTACGTACAGAAAAAAGCCTCCACGGCTATGGTTCTGCTACGCAATCTTACCTCTTCTAAGAGCAAAATGTCACTCAGACATAAGCTCACAATATACAAAGTATGCATCCGTCCCATACTTACTTATAGCTGCCCCGTATTCGCTCACGCTTCGCGCACCATCCTTTACAAACTACAAGTGTTACAAAATAGATTCATGCGTATAGCCGTCCAAGCTCCACCCTATGTCCGCAATGTAGATTTACATAAAGATATGGACCTTCCGTCCATATATGCATATATCAAAGATGTCACTAAGAAATTTTTCGAAAAGGCCAAAGTTCATCCCAACCCCAAAATAGTACACGTACTTAGCTACACTCCTAATCCGTATGCTAAACGCTTCGCACGCCGGCCACGTAACTGCCTCACCGATCCCGTCGACAAAATAACAAGATTGAACGCACTGCTCCCTGCCGTCTCCACCAATTACACGTGTCCGCGCACACGCCCGCGTAACCGCCGTTCTCGCCGCCGAGGCCGAGCGGTAAATTTCGCTTCCGCACACCCGCCGCGGCCTCCCTCTGCAGATTCTTGAGCCTAGGATCGATCCTCCGGACAGGAGCCCTCAAGTGACTCTGCTCGCGCGATACAGTGACACTCTACATCACTGAGAGTACATCATCACACCGCATATCATCCGTGCACACCCACACATAAAGTACACGGTTCTGTAAGGGACTACCCCTGCGGCCCTCGCGTGGTTTGCCCTATGTTATTTTTAGGACCTGTTGGTTAGTTAGGATCGCGAATCTTTGTTCGTGTTCCAGCAGTAGTCCAAGCCGAGGTTCGGCCATTCTGGCACCCTTGCGCCCTCTGCCATGGGGCTGAGTGCCCTTAGCATTCGCCCCAAAAAGTTCGGTGAAGCTGTCAAAGCCCTTACGGCTAACAGTGTATGTCAGGTCGAAAGAAAAAGTTTAAAATAATGTATTTCTAATTAGACGCAAAAGGTAATTCAATACGTATAGGTCTCTTTAAGTTTAGATACCATTACAAACTACATCGAACATAAATTGAGATGATAATGAAATATTAATAAAACGTATAAGAATTAAAAAACTCATGTAGATTAATATTTATACGACGAAAAACCGGACATCCTTTAAATAAACCAAAAACAATCAGTGTTAGCTAACATGAAAAAATTTCCGCTAACAAGAGAGCTTTCGAAGGAGAAAAAAAGCAAATCTCGAACTACGTAATTGTCACTCGTAGAGTTCGGCGTAGCTGTGTAGCGTATACCCAATTCCATGGCGTAGGATACGTTACAAGCTACAGTGTCATATCGGCGATCGCGAGCGACGGCCGACCGAGCGCACGTTACACGCACACTTTCGAAGTTACTCCGAACTGTTCTCTCTACATTCGAACTTTGAATTTCGATTTCAATGAGATCGTGTATTTTTTTTTTTAATTATTTACTCATCAAACAGTGAATTTGTTATAAAAAGTTTTTAATAAAAGACTTAAACGTCAATCGAAAATGTTTCAAACGAGTGTAAAATAACTCTTAGTTAATATTTCTGAAGTAGTTTTCATAGTAAATTCGGTGAAGTGATTATTAGATAAGGAAGAAACTTTTTATTCTGCTAGCTCCGTCGTGAGTATTAAAAATTGTTTTGCTTAATATAATTTTTGTAGGCATGCGAAAGTTAAATAACTCTGAAGTGATTGAATAACTTTAAAGATATAAATTTCGTTAATTATAAGAATTTCAAGGAACAAACTTAAAAGTTACAAGTCATTAACCCGTGTAAATATTTCGTACGGTATCGTGTTCAAACGCCAAGAAGTAATACAATTATGTGGAAGACAATAATATATAATATTAAAAATATTTTACATAAAAAAAATTATACTCTTATTCATCAAAGTATATACATTTTAAAATAATGTTTAAAGCTTTTTTAATGAATAATTAGATATGAGGTTTGTAAAATAAATACCTTCCAGAATCTACACACATTTTTTTTATTTATTGGTTTAAATTGATCACCATCCTAACTGTTGTTAAGCCTACTAGAGAAAGTACAGCTCCTGTAAGAGATACTTGATGGTAGACTCCTAATTTGAAGGTGCTTGCTATTCAAGTGAGCATTATAATATATCCGACAGCCATGGAAATAAAAAAGTAAAAAAATGCTATCCACCTATATACCTAAAATGAATGTATATACTATGTAAACTCCAAAACGACGAGATCGATTTTGGCACAACTTTCACTAGTAGATAGCTGATATAAGGAATTACTTATGTAGGCAACTATAATTTTAAGTCCACCCGAACGAAATCATAAACAGCTAATAACAAATATGCAAAGTTATGCTAAACAATTAAAAATCAATCGCTTTAAATGAATATATAATTTAAATAATAATATATTTTGAAATTTCTTTGAAAAAATTACCTGAATAAAAATAATTCATCTAATAAAAATAGATAATTATGTTTAAAATATATACAAAGTAAAATTTATACTCGAACCAAAATCATACGTGTATTTTTAATTTGAAAGAATGTCATAATGTAAACTTTGTTGGTGTTTTATGAACAAAAAAATAAACATAAAACAGAACGAAAAAAATCGCCGAGTCGATTTTAATATAATTTTCAAGTAATCTTCAGTTTAGTCTAACGGTTGATCCTGTAAAGTATTGTAGCAATCAGATAAATAGATTTTTGTGCCGAAGATCTTTATCGCCCCGTACGAATGGAAGTTAGAAAAGTCATTTTTTTTTTATGGTTTAGACGGCAACCGAGCAAGCGTGTCACGTGATGATAAGTGATCACTACCGCCCATGGAGACCCACAAGTCCAGGGGTATCGCAAGTGCGTTGCCAATCTTTGTTGGAGGAACTGGCTCTCAAGTGCAGCTGCCGGAACACACCTATTGGTAATTGTCGGCAGGTTTTCAACTTGAGAGTGGTTGCTAGCCAGGCAGGCATTAGAAAATGCCCTACCACCATGCAGTACAATGCAATGAAATTTTGTAAAATATGTTCATTTTTATGACGAGAAACTGTATATCAATTACGAAATTTCCTACCATTCCTTCAATTCATTAGTTATCACTGCGTTGCATTTAATTGCTCTCAGATATTTGTAATTCATTTATTTGTATTTGTTAATCAATAAAATAATAAATCAATAATAGTATACTACGTAAGGAAATTCGTTCCAAGCAAGTGTTCCGACATTCACGGACATTTTTAGTCGTTTTGTTTCTAGATATTATAATTAGAGATTGAAGTATTAGATAGATATTATAATTTTTGTGCCGGTTCACTAATTTTTTATAATTATGAAATCAAAATACATTACGTTATAAATGTGTTGGTCGTTTTTATTGTAGAATGAATGTCAAAATAATTATTTATAAAAATAATATATTTAGGTTGTCTGCCTTTTAACTCTGTACAGTACAAAGCCTTTAAAAGGTTAAAGTCGGTTTGGCTGAGAGAAGTTGTATTGTATTTTTTTCTAATTTCTTGTATTTTATTAGTCGTTGTATTTTACAAAGATTTTACGAAGTATTTTTTGAACAAAGTACTACAGATTTGATGATATATTTTTTTTATACGTGGGGAAATGCATTTATGCATCCCCTCCCAGCCCAGGGGTACTAAGAGGGGTATGTGGGACTCACCCGGCGCCAACCGCCAAGAATACCCACTAAAACCCCACGGCCATCTGTCGCCTTCCCGGGGCAACGCGGGTTCGTGCATGCAATCACCGCGTCACCCCAGCGATCGGCCCTGCCTGATGGAAAGCCGGGCCCCATCCGGGCAGCTTAGTGAGCTGCCCTTGCAGTCGTCCGGACTGGTGCAATGGGAGATGAGTCCCCCGACCCACCCCCCTCAGTCCGGCTTAAGGTGATAAAAGGGCACGGGCGTACCGGCCCCTACGACCACCAATTCGTCTACTGTGGAGAGGGTTCCCGTGGAGGTCTACTTCACGAGCCCTCTCCGCGGCCTCCTTCTGTAACATAACATGTTCACAAACGGAGGCCACCTCATTCCATACACTCTCGCTACCGAGCATGGCTTTCACAACACCCGGTAGCGAGAGGTCTGTCCCCACCGACGCCTCCAGGGCGCGGCGCGGCCCGGACCACGCAGCACATTCAGACAAAGTGTGCTGCGCAGTATCCTCCGCCGCACCGCACTCATGGTAGGTGGCGGTCGGCGCCTTACGCAGGATCTTGTGCAGGTACCACCCGAAGCATCCATGCCCGGGTAGCACTTGCACAAGACGAAACGTCAGGGAGCCGTGCCCCCTGCAACACCATTCTTGGAGGACCGTGCGAACAGCGTCTATGGTGTATCGTCCATAGCGCTCATCCGCCAGGTCCTGCGCCCAACACCGCACCAGATCGATGCGGGCTCTTTTCCTCCTTTGATGATATAGTGGTTAGGAATATATTAGTTAAAAGCATTTTTTTATCTGAATATTTCTATAGCAATGATAGTAATTAGATATTTTGAAGCGATGATAGCTCAATTGGTGGTGCGTTTGGACGCCGCGTTAATGGACGTGAGTTCGAATCCACCTGCAATGAGCCTGAGCTTCGTAAGCAAACCATAGCATGGTGTTAGGGCTTTTTCTGATGCCGGCCTATTTAGTTATCACCCTCAAGATAAAAATCTGCTACCAAATTCCTATAGGTGTATTCCGGCAATTGCACTTAAGGGGTAGTCCCTCCACTAGGCTTAGCCTACCATCTTGGGTCACATCATCACGTGAGATTGTAACCATAACGCTAAACGTATAAAGTGCACAAAAATGAATATCGTATCTGTCAGTTCATTAATATAATATTATAAAACGGAAAAGTTTGTTTACTGAAAAAAGTTACTAAAACAGGAAAAATTTAAATGATTTCTAGTTCCAAGCGAACGAAGTCATGGGTACAACTATTATATATAAGGAAAATACAGTTCCTTTGAAAGTTTTTCACGAGAAACCTACTAACCGTAGAGGGATTGATTGCGGAGTTTTTCGTAGAAGTTTCCAGGTAACTTAGTTTCTGAATTATGAATTGATCCTTTGCGATTTTTTTTTGATTTACTATCTTCTATTTATTTAATCGTTTCTCTATACATTTAGACGCATAATTATACGTTTCGAATGATTTGGTTAGCAATAACACCTTATTGCTAATATCTATCTCTTCCAGGCGATATTTGGATGGATATGTACCGTGGAGAAGAATCGGGGGTGTTTTGGGTGTATAATTAAAATCAACATTAATAACATTCTAGTTTACATGGAATGTAATTTGTTTTTTATACGCTGTTCTATTTAGGGTTGGCAAAAACAAAAAACGCCTATTGTAGCGGCTCGTTGACAGCTAGTTACTATAATAAAGCAGGAGAGTATGTTTGTTTGAGCGAGCTAATTAGACCTACCACACTTATTTGAAAAAAAAAAATATTTGCACTTGACAGCTAGTTATAAAGGCCGGCTATAGCCTATTTAATATCACGCAAAACCGCTTAGGTCAAGTGAGTACAGCAAACAGACAATCAGTACCTCACTTTAAAAAGTGCTTACTCTAACAAATCAGCAAATAAATTATTAATATATATTAAATGCGACTTACTTTTTATTTGTTTACTTGACGTTTCGACCTGGTTACGCAGGCCGTGATGATGAGCTGACTGAAGTGTTGCGATGTCTTCGTTAGGAAGGGTGGTTTCTAGTAACTACCCTCATAAAAATACTCACAAAAAAAAAGTATTATTAGTAAATACATTTTAGTATCTATCACACGAACGGTGTTTTAGTGGATATTTTGATTATTAGGTAATATACAGGAGGATTTATCTATATAATATTATAATCCGATGGGAAAATAATTAAAATAGATCATACAATGGTTCTGTTTTTACGAACAATGTTTCCATAGTTCACGCAAGCGGAACCACGGATCTATCTAACGTCATATCATTTTCTTCAATGCATAATTAAAATAAATAGATAAAAAAACTTTTACTGCTAGTTTGAGTGGCTTTGACAGCTTCATTGAGCTTATGGAGCAAATGAAGAGAGCGTCCATATTTAAGGTAAACAGCGCAAGGACGGTATTGTAGTCACACACCTCAACTTGGGCTGCTGTCTAACAACTAATGCGGATCTAGCTAATCCACACCAACTCGATTTAATCAACTACATATATATAATAATGATGTGAAAGAGACATATACATTAATCCAAATAAACAAGGCAATTCACTATGTTTAGCGAGTCTACCATCTTGGCCCACATCACCATTTAACATCGCATAAGATTGTAGTCATAACGTTAAACGTACGAAGTATAATAAAGATATTAAAGCGAAACATACATTCATATCATGTATACACATAAAAAGTACTACAATAAATAAACTAGTGTATAGAATCACATATATATACACAAACATACTATAATAATATACGTAATCATATTATTCGTCTTGTTGTTTTTATGATAGCTTGAAGCGATGATAGGCCAATGGTAGTGTGTAGGAACGTCGCGTGACTTGGAATCCAACTTCCTACAATGAGCTTTTAATGGAGGGAAACATCGTGAGGAAACCATAGCATTGAGGTAGGGCTTTTTCTAATGCCCGCATGGCTAGCTATCTCCCTCTAGTTGAAAATCTGCCGCTAAATACTAATAGGTGTGTTCTGGCAGTTGCACTTGAGAGCCAGTCCCTGCAATAAAGGCCGGCAATGATCCTGCGATTCCTTTGAGTTGTGGGTGTCAATGGGCGGTGGTGACCACTTACCATCTGGTGACACGCTTGCTCGATTGCCCCCTATTCGATAAAAAAAAGATAAGGAATCAGCTTCATATGCAGAACTGTCAGAAAATACTCAACGCTGATTTTCAACTGGAACCCATATGCATGCGTGTATTCACTGATCTAACATATAAAACGCTTAGACCAGTGTCTATACAATATAACTTAAGCAATTAGATAAAACTTATTAACAATATAAAAATCATTTATCTTAAACATTATAAAAACGGTGTTTTCTTTCACCGAAAGTTCACGATCATTGGGAGGTAGATTCGAACTCACGTCCCTTGACCTGGCGTCCGTACACACTACTAAATGAGCTATCATCACTCCATCCAGTGGCTTAGTGCCCTCAGCACTCGCCACAAAAAGTTCGGTGAAGCTGTCAAAGCCCACGGGGCTAACAGCGTACGTCAGTTCAAAAAAAACAGTCTTCATCTATATCTTATCCTTTACAAAAAGTAATTTATAATAATTGTATCTTAAACTGCAGAATAAATTAAATGTACGTAGTGCAGAATATTTACATGTACTACTACCTCGTGAATTCCTTTGTAAAAATAAATGTCTGTTATTCGATTACAAGCGAAGAATGTAATAAAGTAGCGGAAAAGAAAAACACGTTCAGCAAACCCGGTGAGGTCGGAGGGGCATGTTTATGGGAAGTAAAGTTTTTTTGCCGAGTATTGCGGCTTCATTGATGTATTTTCGCGATAATTGGCACAAATGAGACGGTTTAAGAAAAAAAAAGGTTTTTACCTTAATATTGTTAATTCGTATGCCTATTTGCAATAATATTCGACATAGATCTATCCCTACCAGACCTATTGAATTGAAATTCGGTACAGATGTTCCTTTTAAATTCCGAGCCATCACTTGTTTATTTAATTAAACAAGTCAAAATAATATATAAATTCGTACGATGTGAAGCGTTAAAATTATTTAAATATGGTAACACGCTGAACCTTGAAATACGAGTGGCTCTTACGCGCCGCTGTCGGAATATACTGAAAAGTGTTGAACGAGAGATTTTCAACTTGACCTTTATAACTAGTTGTAAACAATGCTCTAGTTTGTGCAATGTAATGGTTTCGTGTATTTTTATTGCATCATTACGAAAATAAAATACAAATTTACATGAGATGAGTAATTTGGCAGATCGTCGCATTATTCCGAATTGAAAGTTATGTACATCATTCGATTAAGAAAGAAACCGTATCGAATGAATCTGGTCTCATTCTTCTACGACGATGTACAAATTTTGTTTGATGAGAAAAAAATGCCAGTTTATTTTATTCATATATATATATATATATATATATATATATATATATATATATATATATATATATATATCTATTTTATTTTTCTTTCAGTTTTCTCGAACTCTTTCAAAATTCAACTTTGCGAGATACGGCAATTATGCTATCCAGCCTCAATATTTACTTTCATAAACTGGTTAATTTTACCCCGCAATACATTTAAGCCTAACCTAAAAGTAAGTGTTTATAACGAATGTAGGATGGTCGTGATCCAGTTGCACAACATTTATTAGACACACAGATAATATTATTCTCCAAGTTCTCCTTCAAATAAAATGAAATACCACCCAGTAATTAATTCATATACAGCCTTTTCCAAAAGACTTTTTTTTCCGTGTCCTTATTTAATATACATGTACCCTAATGCACGCCTGGCTACTTCCCACCGTCAATTTGAAAACCTGCCGCCAAATACCTATAGCTGTGTTTCGTTAGTTGCACTTGAGAGCCAGTCTCTCCACTATATTTAGCCACCATCTTGGGCCATATCGTCACTTAACATCAGGTGAGATTGTAGCCATAACACTAAACCTATAAAGCATTGAACTTAGTTTACTTTAAAATCAATCACATTAAATAATTAAAATTTTACGAAAGATTTGATATAGCATGGGTTTCTTTTCGTGGTGCCGGGTGATAAAGAATGATAAAACTTCTAAGTGACTTCTATACTTAGTCAAGAACTTAAAATCGAATGACAAATGCTTGACAATTTATTTTTACCCGACTTCAAAAGTCGAAGTCAAAAGTAATCGTGACTATCAACTGAAAATCTCTATGAATATGTATTAAATAAAAATATATCACGTTTAATTGATTTATTCAACTAGACTACTTAATTTAAAAAAAATGTCATTTAAAAGTAAATTTTCAGAATCTTTCTCGATCTATTATGAATACTTCATTTCATACAATCTTCGACATATTAGTAGATGAAAAGAGTTTCTAGAAACATCACATCATTATTATGCGGTCACTACCACTTACAGCTATTCAAACAAAACTTCGGGACTGAGCTAAGTCAATACTAAGTCTCTACTCCTGAAATCTAAGTTGGAACGTTTTATGTAGTAATTTTTTTTATAGTTCAATTTAGTTATTTTATAATAAACTAACTGTGCCCGCGGCTTTGTTCACGTGGACCTAAAAGTTATCTAATTATTTTTGCCCTTTTTGTAAACTTTTTCGATACACTTTTGCTCCTATTGGTGATAGCGTGATATTAAGTAGCCTAAAACCTTCCTCAATTATTGCTCTATCAAATATAAAAATATATTTGAAAATCTGACTTTTAGTTTAGTAAGTAGTTTAGTTTTAGTCAAACAAACCGCAAACTGTCCTGCTTTATAATATTAATATAGATTTTAGTTCCATGGCACGTATATAATTAGATAGATATTTATACACGAGTGTGAAGCTAATACACTAACTAGGTGTAAATCTGCTGTTTTCTCATGAAATATTCAACAAACACGTACGTGCCCGTCACAATTTTCATTTCCTCGCAGATTTATCTGCAACATCTGTTAGTGATTCCCCGGTGAGTTACAATTTTATTTAGATTCCTGAGTAGTTCGATTAGGAGGAAATGGATGTGGCGTGCGCACGTGTTTTTTTCCATCAATCATCGCATTATTTTCGGCGTCGGTTGAGACTGTAAACTGGTTTTTGAGTGTTGTTTTTTTTTCACTACATTTTATCCGCTGCATGAGACACTGGTTCGTGCTTGCGACTTCGTTAGCCTTTTCCCCATTAAATACATAAAATAATAAAATAGGTTCCTAGTGGTCGCTTATGTTGTAAAAGAAATAGACATTCTAAACTTTTTGTTTATTTATACGAGCAAACGTGTCGCCTGATGGTAAGTAATCACCGTCGCTCATGGACACCCACAACACCAGGGGAATCGTAGATGCGTTGCCGGCCTCTATTTTGGAGGGACTGGCTCTTAAGTGCAACTGCCGGAACTGCTTATTGGTATTTGGCGTTAGATTTTCCACTTGAGGGTGGTAGCTACTCTGGTAGGCATTATAAAAAGTCCTACCGCCATGCAATAGTTTCACAACGATGATTTCGTTCAACGGAAGCTCAAGCTCATTGTAGGTAGTGGTGAGGCAGGCGTGTAAATAGCCGTGCTCACTCAGCGGCTTGAGAACACTTTATGGCTGAACACGGGGAAGCGTGTCAGCCTAACTTTGTCTGTTTGCTTATAGTGAGATCGTGAACGGAAGAGGGTGGATCTGGCACTCAACTCAGCACTTAATGCGTAAATTCGCTTACCGATCTTCTCTTATTGCAGCTGCCAATCTTCCAAGGTTCCAACAGTCACGGAGCTTGGTGGTCACCAGCAAAACGTCCACTCACTTCACTTTAAATAATGTTCTGCAACATCTATATTTATATATTTCACAAGCGCTCCAAAATGGAGATGGTTTTAGTTCAAACCAAGATTTTTGCGGCGGTATGCGGGTCAGATATCGAGAACGGTTGTGCGGAATTTTTTGCAATCAGCGCGTCGTTGTTAATGTCAAACGTCACCCCCCGTAAGAACACAATCTCATATAAAACAAACTAGATGGCGGGACTTCCGCCTCACCAGGTAGTTTGATTCGAAGTCACGTCCCATGACGTGGCGTCCCTACACACTACCACTGAGCTATCATCGCTTGAATTTAATATACAGTAAGCATAACATTTTCTCTTTCTTAGTTGTTCTTTCAATTTCTTTTGATAGTCATTCAAAACCTGTAATTACGTTACATGATGTATTATACCTTAAACATAATTTATTTTATTTTACTTTCTACAGCCCCAGTATTTAAGGAAAGGGTATTTATTCACTTTGCATACCTTCCTCGAAGTTCAAATGTACCAACTATTGAATTATGAATCACTTTTGGTTTCTACATTCGGCTTTGAAGGAAAATCTTTAGACTGCAGGATTGATGTACTTGTATTAAGTAGCTTATTCGGTCGCTTTTCAGTTTTCATCGGTTCGAGTATTTTATATTCGAATTTCAAAGTGGACAACTATTTGTCTGACTGACATATGTTTTTTTTTTATGTCTGGGATTACTTGGTCTATTGTAAGTTGTCTAAAGTTCCCAAATTAAACGAAATCCAAAAGGGTAAACCTACTTCGGATTTAAAATAGCGTAAGAATTTTATTTTATTACAACAAAGCTTAAGATTAAAGTTCGCAAAATTTTATTAATCCAATTTACTGACGTTAAATATAATTATCGTTTTCACAAAATCGGTAATTTAAAATATGAATAATTTATAATAGCTTTAAATTCGCTTTAGCCCGATATTTTTCATCAAATTTTCCTGATCCTTAAGCTTCGGGTTAATAAAACTACGGGGGTCTATCTGTTCGCTTCGTCTCCGCTGACGAAATTGCGTCAACAAACAAATTAACGTTCCCTTACATTTGTCTTCAAAAGCACCGAGAAATCGGTTGAGTTCTTTAAAAATTAATTATACGAGAAATATATAAATAAAAAGTGATTTCTGAAATCTTACCGCATAAAAGCTTTCTTAATTGTATCCTGATATAAATACGAAGGAGAGTTTATCTGTTTTTTTTTTCTATTTATTAGGTCTGCCAACATTTGTACAGTGTTTGTTTTATATTTAAAAGCAATTACATTTGGTATACAAACGAATTAAAGGCTAACACAGAATGCATTAATTATTGATTTTAAACTAAATTGAACTAAATGGTTTTTTGTTATAGTTAAGGTATAATGTGTAAAGTGACGATGTGGCCTAAGATTGTGGACACACTAAGCCATATGGAGGTACTGGCGCTAAGGTGAATCTGCCGGAACACACCTATACGTATTTGGCGGCAAATTTTCAGGTTGATAACTACCCAGGCTAACCAGACGGGTATTAGAAAAAACCCTACTGCCATACTAAAAAGCAACGCTATAGCAATTTGCCATAGCATATGCTAAGCTTGGGTCCTTTGTTGATGTTATATAATGATTTTATTCTGTAAGACTGTATTTGTGTAATTACACTGTGTGCATTGTATAAGCATCTAAATAAATGTTCTTTCTTTCTTTCACAGAAAATTCAAGCTCATTCATTGTAGGTGCCTTCGAACTCATTCTAATTAAACATTGTAAATTAATCCTGGATCAGTAATTCGGTAATAGAGTCTCGGTATCTTGGCAAACTGTCTAAATGGGTATCTACTGAAGAACTGACAGTATTGTACGTTTTACATAACTTCGTTAGCGGTGAATTGCTGCCAAGAACTGTCCTTCGTATTCTTTTGTGACTCTTTCGTAAAAAAATTACATACGTGTTGTCAGGAATACAGAAAGAGATATAGGGTAGAAAATAACTAACTAACGAACAAAGTCACGAGCGTGGCTAGTAATCTAATACATGCTCAGATTATTTCCAAATCACAACATGACAATTATGAATGGATATCAAAAATTAGTTAAAATAGTAGTTGTATTTTTTTGGAGCGATGATAGCTGGATTAGCAGTGTGTATGGACGCCACGGCAAGTACTTCAGTTCGGATTCGCCTACAATGAGTTTGAGCTTTCGGAGAATGAAAACATAGCGATGAAATCATAGCATAGGTAACTACCACCCTTAAGTTGAAAATCTGCCGTTAAACCCTATAGGTGGCTTCCGGTAGTTGCACTTAAAAGTTAGTCTACCTGCACTAGGCTTATCATGTCCACCATTTTGAGCCACATCGTCACTTAACGTAAGATGGCAGTGTGGCCATAATGTTAAACCTATAAAAGGTAAAAAAGAAAACAATATCTTGGAACTGCTTAGGGTTCATGCAACGCTCGTATAGAATTTATATGTCAAATAAACAAATATCCCGTTTTATTGTTAATAATTTACTTCCATTATGCAGAATAACCAAATTATGACACGCAAAATGCTACCAGTATTATATAATAGGCATGCAAATAACTTAAGAAAATAAATTAAAAAAGAAACCACGACAAAACAAATTGGAATTCCGCGAAAACTTATTAGAACATCAAATCACATCATAAATAACTTCATATTTGCTGTACTCCATATTAAAAGACGCCCGACCGACTCTCGCCGGTTGTGACGTGACGTAGTCACGTGACGTCAGCATGTTATTTTTCGAAGGGCAGGCTTTTAAATACACCGAGAGCTCGGCGATGTCATTTATTCTGGTTCTATATGGGTAGGTATACTAACGTCACTCTGTTAGTCCATCAATTGTTATATAAACAGACTATGAATATTGTATGTTGTTAGGGTTTTTTCCAATGCCCACATCTTGGTCACTTAACATCAGGTGGGATAGTGGGCAAAACGCTTAATCTATAAAAAAATAACATTAAATTGTGTCGTTCAGGTTTTTGTATAGTTAAGGTTTTGCATTATGGTTAAAACATTAACCTGATATTAGGTGAAAATGTGGCTCAATTTGGTGAACACGCTAAGCCCGTGGAGGAGCTGCCTCTTAACTGCAATAGTCAAAACACACTTATAGGTATTTGGCGGCATATTAAACTGTGTCATTCAAGTTTCTAAAAACAGGTAATAAGGACACCCCGTGCAAAAAGTAGTATATTTTCAACTGATTATTCAAAAATATGAATAAGTGAATGAACACTTTATCGTACTTTTAATGTGTACACATGTGTAACCGGCGGTATTGTTATCAAAATATAAAAATATTTGAAGACTTTTGAAGACAAAAGAAAATAAAAATTAATAAAATATACCAATAAAGTGAACTTTACCTTGAATATAACCGAAATACATAAATAGTGTATTGAATAAATAAAATAAATACATACAGAAAATAAAAAAAATATGTGTTAAGTTTACTCTTTGAGTAGAATTTGTCTTTAAGATGCGATTTTAAAGTGAAAATAGCGTTGATTTATTGCACACAACGCTTTTATACTTCAGCACGTGTATAATTCACTCCTCAAGGAGGAAGAAGGAGGAACTTATATGCAAATCGATATTTAAGGCATAAACTCCAAAACAACAAACCTTAATAAAAGGCCATTAAGTCCATAGTATCTTTTAAATTAACTTTAATTTACTATCTTGTTATAAATTGCAAACAAATCAACTGAAGGTAACGTAATACGCGTTACCTAGTTTTACGTCTCATTTATTGAAAGCCCGTCATTATTACAAGTTCCTGAGACTTTTCTTTGTTCTATTAATAAAAATTTACTCTAGGCTATTGTCAAATATCTCATTATCTCTAAAGGTATAAGAAGTCAGAGTTGATACTTTAAATTGTTTGTCAATATTGGTACGTAATATGCCTTTATAAAAGGTAAAACATAATAAGCCAATGAAAAAGAACATTTCAAAGGTGAAATATCTTCGGTTGTTGAATAATTAAAAATTAACTATTTGATGCACTTTTCACTTAATTTATACGGTTTAACGTTTAAGCTTTATTTTAATAACCACATATTAAAAAAAAACTAGTGGTCACCCAGTGGTCGAAATTCAAGTATAATTAATATAAATTTTAAGTTTGAACATTATTAAGGTTCTGTTGTCAAAGACTATACTTCTATAATCACAGATTTCGCCAAGGCTACACTGTTAAGTTGCCTATTTTGCTCAAACATTAATTTATTATGGTTATGTTTGACATTCAATAAAAACAAACAATATTAATCTATAATCTATTCTCAATTTGACCACGGATTTAACAATAAACAAAACAATATGTATATATGCGTATGCTTGTGTGTGTCAAATAAATGGTAGTATGTGTAATGTTTTTTATTAATTTAATGTATTTTTAATGCATAATTTAAAAAAGGAAACTGCACTCTTTCTCTATATAAATTATAAGTGTGCGAAATTTTCGTAAAAAGGGATACAAAGATTTTGCTTCACGTATTCATATGTAGAAGATAACTATAAAAAAAAAGTTATGAGATAGACTTGATATGAACAGAACCAAAATCAAATTTATAATATAATGATAATGTTATATCCAAGTAATATTATAAATGCGAAAGTATGTTTGTTTGTTTTTTTGTTCGTCCTTTCTTCACGCACTTACTAAGCAACCAATTGACTTAATTTTGACATAGTGTTAGTCGAAATGAAGGAGAGTACTATAGGCTATTTTTTGACCTATAAAAACTTCGAATTCCCAGGGGAGATTTAAAAGGGTATCCGTAAAATTGTTCTGCCTTCACGTCCTATCAAACCAAACAAACGGCTTGATTTTTGGCATAAAGTTAGTTGTAATGACGGAGAGTAATATGACTACTTTATGTTCTGGTAAAATATCGAATTCCCATGGGATATTCACGGGAATATTCGAACTTTTACACGGAAAATCGTTGTTTAATCAACACAAGAAAATTGGCACATAAATAGGGCATTAGCATTAGTAACAGATAGAATACTTTTATCCCGGTAATGTTTTCCATTAGGATAATAATTCAAGTTTAATATTATTTTAATTTTTTACGTAAGCGAAGCTGCCAGCAAAAGCCTAGTACTTCTATAATTTCAAAAGTCGATTGTTGATTACATCAATTTAAATTTGCAATAGTTTTTAATTATCACATTATACTAATATTATAAATGTGAATGTAAGTTTGTTTGTTACGCTTTCACGCGAAAACGATTTAACCGATCATCATGAAACTTTGTACACATACTCCTTGAGATATTGGAAGTAACATAGGATACTTCATTGAAAATAATTTCATTTTTAAGAAAGATAAATAAAATTGTTTTCTGCAAATCTCAAAATGTAGCTACTTAAACGCCATCTAACATTCCAGAATATAGGTAATACGAATTTCACCGGGTCATCTAGTTTACTTTAATAATAAATGTAATATACCATACTAGAACGATAACATAGAAAATTCGTAACATCGTAAATTTGCATAACATACGATTACACATCATAATTAATCAGAATGAAATTACGCTAAAAAATTTAAAGATATGCACATAAATGTATTCTGGGTGTATCGTTATGTAAACATTCCAGTTAAAAATATCAAATATTTGCGAATCACGGTTAATATGCATTGCAGAGGTATTTGTTTTTTTTTCATAAAGATTTTACCTAACAAAACAAAAAGTTTCCACGAGCACTCTCTCTCTCTAGAAATAGTACCGAAAATATTATAAAAATAAAATTTTGACTGTATTATCCAAATTGTATCTATATTTAACAATACAAGTAATGACATTTCGAGTATTTTAGGAAAAGCTTCCGCTTTTACAAAGCAGAAAATTTAATGGCCGATTTTACAGATAAACTTTTGAAGAGCATGAACTGTGTAGCCGTGGAAACTGTTCAGAACATCCGTTTCAGTGAAGTTAGGTTACAAAAGGGACAAAGAATGTAATTGCGTTATATAATATTATAAGAATGCTTCAAATATCGTAACTAATATTATATATGAAAATTTGAGTTTGTTTGTTTTTTTATGGGGTAGGGGGCAAACGAGCAAGCATGTCACCTGATGGTAAGTGATCACTGCCACCCATATACATCCAGAACACCAGAGGAATCGCAGGTGCGTTGCTGGTCTTTATAGAGGGGCTGGCTCTCCAGTGTCACTACCGGAACACACCTAATGGTATATGACGGCGGATTTTCGACTTAAGGATGGTAGCTAGCCATGCAGCCATTAGAATAAGCCCTACCACCATGCTATGGTTTCGTCACGATGTTTTATATCACCGTAAACTCAAGCTCATTGTAGGTGGTTGGATTCGAACTCACGTCTCATGACGCGGCGTTCCTACACGCTACCGCTAAGCTATTATCGGTTCGCTTGTATGGTTATTTATTGTTCTTTCATGCTTTTTCTACTTAATAGGCAATTATGAAATTTTGGTTATATCTACAATAATAAAATCACTATGAATTACGAACGAAACCACGGTCAGATATTAGTTTATTTTATTATTTAGGTAATTAAGTACTGAAACAATCAGTATGAAAATATTCATACTCGTTATCAGAAGTATAGTAGAAGGACCTATTTTTGCGTGAAAATCAATTTACTGTTTCCCTCGCATAAAGCCTAAAACGTATTATCGAGGCGAAAGGGGTACGTGGTAACTCATCGGGTAACAAGAACTGTCGAATACCCAGTAACAGCATCACAATGCCGCTTCGATATCTCATGTCGACAAGCGACAGCTTACACACTTCTTCTAGCCACATAGACTGACTTAGGATACCTTTCATCTATAAAATAATACCGGTGCCGAATGGATAAAACAATAATTTACAATTTGAGAAAAATCTTCATTAACACAAGCAAAGGCGGAGGCAAAAGAAAGTATTTTATATGTAAACTAGATGACCCGACAAACGTTGTTTTGCCTTATAAATTATTTCTAGTATAAAGGTGAGAGGATGAGGGTAAAAAAGTGAAAATTTAGGGCTATATATATTTACATATAAGCATGGCATATAAGGCCACATAATAACACAATAAAAAAATGACAATAAAATTAAAAATAAATGTTTGGGGTGAACCACTCTTATCACTTAGGGGTTTAAAAAATTGATGACGACTGATTCTCAGATCTACCGAATATACGTATAAAATTTCATAAAAATCGGTCAACTCGTTTCATAGGAGTATGGCAACTAACATTGTAACACGAGAATTTTATATATAAGATAAACTGTAGCGAGTAAAACAGCTTCCCTTGTGTCATTACGCCGACGACTCTTTTATCCGTTTCCGTTACACACCGGATACTTCACACTTATTGTGAAACCGTACAGTTTGTTCTTGCCAAAACGTTTCTGGTTGAGGAATTCAATAATTCGTTTTATCTAGGCGTATGCGGTATATTATTCAAACCAGAAGGTGCTTGTGTTTAGCGTATTAAACGAAAGTTTATTAACTTATGAATATGTAAGTAGTTTTGTATGAAACAAGTAGGAAGTTGACACGTATTGAATACTAATAAGTACAGTACTTATATATGTAGCAATTACGTTCGAGAGCCAGTCCCTACACCAGGCTTAACAAGCGCGGAACAATCGTTGTGGGCACGATGGGCATGTCAAAAACCCTAATGGACTTCTGACGATACACTTTTACTTTTGCCTCACAACTTTGCCCACGCCCATATAATTTATAAAACATTTACTTTGTACTGCATTATATCGGTCATGAGCAAGTTCATACGCCAACTCGCACTTGGCCGATTTTAGGGTGGCTGTGACCACAATCTTTTTGAGGGCTGGATCCGCGACTGAAGCTTAACATGTTAACTATGTTAAAAAATATCTAATATCGTTAGCATTTTTATTTACACAAGCGAATGTAGAAAGAGACAACTTGGCTACAAAGTGGCCGAACGCTAATAAACCTATTTAATTTCGCTGTTTTTATAATCATAGACATGTTCACAGTCGGACTACTTTTTTTGCAGGAACTATTATTATTATTTTATAGTTTATAGGTTTAACGTTATGGCCACAGTCTCATCTGATGTTAAGTGACGATATGACCCAAGCTGGCAGCCACTGACTCTCAACCGTAAATTCTTTAAAACGGTTAAACTGCTAGTAGATGATTTATAATATGAACAAACACAGCAACAACAAAAACAAACAAAATTTAAATTACATTGTCTGCACTTTGAAGAGAGGAATCGATTGGGAGGTATAGGATTTTATCATGCCAAACTGCGTAATATAGCTCTGAAAATGAAACTTACTCCGATAATTATCAATTACTTCAGTACCGCATTTAAGAGCGGATTCAGATGAAGTCGGGTAACTGCTCTTTTTAACTAATACGGCTGCACCGATACTTGACTTTGAGTAAAATAATGTTAAAACTTAACCACAAATTTTTCTACTACGATTTAAAACATCTCCGTGTAAAGTTTTGCCTATAACCTTAACAAATTTCATAGATATTGTGAGTCTAATCTATTAACTCGGTAATGCTGTTGTGTAGATGGAGTCTTTAATTCACCTTATATAACTTATCTATAAAAGTTTGGTAATCAACTAATGAGACGTAACTAGCTAAGCGAGTACTAGAATAAGTAGTACCAGTACGCTCACGTGACGATTTGATAAACCGTCATAATCAATAAAATTGTATAATAGTGACGAAAATATTACTAATTATATAATGACGAAAAATGTATATAAAATGCTATTCCACAACCAGTTCTTTATTCTTTATACTACAAGCTTAATACCTTCAATAAGTTATGTAAATAATATTACAGACCTTAAATATAAATCTCCTATACCTATTGCAACAAAGGCTAAATTTGAATGCCGTTTTTATTTACATAAGACTAATACATACTGGAGCAGTTTGCCTGCTCTGAAAGTAATTAAATCAAAACCGCATTGACAATGTATGCTCGTTTCACACAATACTAAATTTAACACCAGAAAAGCTGACGCTGGACCCATTTGCATGGGTAATATTCATTGATGAAATATTGATTAGTTCATACTTGTGTTATTAATTAAACTAATTTTTATATTGTAATAGAATTCTGTCAGTTGTGTATCTGGACACTTCAGTTACTATATTTGGCATGCATATATCTCCATCTATTAATCAAATTTCGAAGTATATTGGAATTAGTTGTTATTTACATTTTATTAAAGTTGCAAAAATTTTAAAGCTAAAGAGGCTAAAGTGGAATATTTGAGCCTCATCAGGTGTAAATTATTCAAAATATACACTAAAATGACTATCAAGGACTAACTGTTAATCCATTATCATTGTTGTAGACTAATAACTTAAGTTAAATGTTCAAATTGTTCAAAATGACTAGGTAGCACCATGTATATTGTCTCTAGATGTAAAATATTTTTGTATTTTGGCTGTTTTTGTATCAGGACCAACAAAGGCTGTCAAATAAAATTGTCCAAATTTTAAGTTACAATAACTAACGACGTCCCAAACTGCAAACAAATTATTTTATAAAATATTTAGTATTTTCGTCTTCAATGAAAACAGTACAATTATTGTTGCACATCGGGCTTCTTAAATTATGCATTTATCTCATTTTGGCAACGGGCTGGTACGAACTGAAATCTATATTTGAAAACTTTACAACCACTAAACCAAGTTTCACCAAGTGTTTCTCGACAGGCACTGGGAGCAATGCGAAAGTGGTTTCCGGTCTCTAGCATGCGAAGGAGGAATATAAAGTTGCCGTGAAAAATTTTAGTAAGCTATTCTGGTGATTCGCAGCAGGTGAACCCCATATAACCCTGCTCGTCAAAAGTGGAAAGAAGATGAGAAATGTACATTTTCCCATGTTAAAAACAAAGGTTAGACCAAATGTAAAACCCGTTATATACTTAGCCATGTCACGTTCAAGAATATAAACCAGTCCCTCCTATAAAAGCCAGCAACGTACCTGCAATTCCTCTGGTGTTCTGGATATCCATAGGTGGAAGTTATCAATTACCATCAGGTGCCACGATTGTACGTTTACCGCCTATTCCTTAAAAAAATGCCGGTAAATAACCAAGATTCGACGGGAATATAGAACATGTATCAGCTGATTCACAATCACCATAAACTTAATGTTAAATAAGGCATCACAACTTTTATTTTGCTAGAGTTCGGAATCAGTCTCGTATACAAAGTTTCCAAGAGATTGTGACAACAACAACTCTTAATGGATTGCTTATGTCTCGGAGATGTTTGTTGTTTTTAAATTCTGTTACGCGTACCATAGGATGCAGTGCAGTAACTGTACTGTGTTGGAATAAATAAAGTTGATCGGGTTTTCAATTAGAAATTCCTCCAGGAAAGTGGATAAAAGGTACCAAGTGTAATTAATGAAAGGGTTAATGAAATTTTGCTATAATCTCTTCTGTTTGAAAGCTGACAACATAACCAAAAATGTAACACTATGATTAAGTTTCAATCTGTATTGAACCAATGTTAACTAGATTAATTAATTAACTACTAGATAGAACAGGATAACGTCTGTAACGTCATTTAGTATGAAATTAGTTAAAACGATCTATCAAAATAAAACAGAAAACTAAAGAAAATATTACCAATAGTCCAACAGTTCTCTTAAATAACACAACCTTAATGTAGAAAGAATAAACATCCAGACATTATACCCACTTAATATAGCTAAAAGACGAAACAAATAACGAACGGCTTATAATTGTTTCTAGAAATTAATATGATTCACCTAATGCCCGTTTTCTGTATCCAATTCAAACTGTTTATATAATTTGAAAGAAGTACTCAAAATTAATAACTTTTGTTTCTTCACAGTACTGATATTTTTACCGTGCTTGCCTGTTTCATGTTAAAAATTCGCCGAGCCTTGACCCAAAAAAGTTGTAAGATAATCTCAACCGAATAATCTAAATTTAAAATCTAATGTACGTAATAAACATAGCATGAAGCGTTTTTTTATTGTTTATAGGTGTAATGTTATCTTCACTATGTCATCTGATGTTAAGTGCCGATGTAACTCAAAATCCAACCCATCCATGCCAACTGGCACACCAGAACACAGCGTCCCTACGCATTAACAACTGAGCTATCATCGCTTCAAAATACTGATCAAAAACAATATACGAAAATATGATCACAGTAAACCAAGATAGGTAATTATCGGAACAAAGCGATAGATTTCAAAATGACAGTGCAAAATATAGAGAGGTACAAACGGTTGGTTCTACGCAATGGGCGATAAGGGAGCAGGCGATAAACACGTAACTACGCGTATATATATAGTTACGAGGATCTGGAATCAATTCCATCGAACGTGAGTTAGTATTGTCCGATAACACTCGATTTACGTAATTCTTGTTTTATAAATTACTATCATTTACCTGTAGCTTTGTTCGGGTTAATATTGATTTTGTCAAACAGTTCTGATTCCGGCACACGCTATTTTACATAAATTATATCAACGGAGACTGGTATAAAAACATTTGTTCTCGTAGTCATTTATACGCCGGCCGCTCACTATTTTAAGGATAATGGCTTAGACATAATAGATAGACATATTCTGTCGCGGGCTTTTTTGTAGGACTATTAAAGATAAACATTTCCATTAGTCATTATATACGTGTAGCTCTACTTTTGCAGCGTAAGGCAGAATAGCTCGCAAATGGCAGATTTTTTTCCTACTTACTTGTCACTTATCTTGACAATGCAGACAATATCTTTATAAATGATAGCCTATGTATTATTCTGATATATAAGCTATATTATTGTAAAGTTTCATTAAAGTCTATTCAGTAGTTTTTGCGTGAAAGAGTAACAAACATGTTCGCATTTATAATATTATTAGAAATAGTACGAGGCCTTGAATTGGCAATGAATAAATGATTTTATAGATTTTTTGAGTAATGAACGCGTTACTTTGCGGAAATCCATAACTACTAAGTCACTAATTGTTGGAGTGTATACTATTTTGAAATTCTGTTTGGAATCGATTGGCTGCTACTACGTCACATGAAACAAAACCAATAAAAACAATTATACGCGTTGTTGGTTGACGGTTGACCCAACATTGGCGAATAGTTGGACCAACTTTGAGTATGTAGCAAAAACAATTAAAAACTTTATAAAAACTAAATTTCGATAGTCATTACGGACACCGCATTTATCGACGTGAAAAGCATCGTGATGAATCTATAGTATAGCATTTGGGTATTTCCCAAGCTCATCTGTGCTCCTAGCAGAGATGAATTTTAACTTGAAATTCTATATTGAATTATAAATTCGCTGTTCCATTTGTCATTCCATATATTTTTTAATTTATCTAGACATTAGCAATTCTTGTAAGACAACTCGATATGTGAATATAATTTCTCATTGGTACCTTCTACTAAGATAACAATAAGATGCTCTGTCATCCTTACTAATATTATAAATGCAAAGGTGAGTTTGTTCGTTTGCTTGTTACCCTTTCACGCCTAAACCGCTGAATCGATTATAATTAATTTTAGTATAGAAATAGATTGGGACCTGGAGACGGTGATAGACTACTTTTTTCACGGATACCTTACTGGAAGTGGGGTAAAGAGAGGGATAAACTTTGTATGATTTTTTTTATTGCATCATGGGATTTGTACGACAAACTCAATATTAACACGAGCGAAGCTGCACGTAAAATCTAGTCATTATATAAATACAAGCGTTTGGTGTCTTTCACAGTAACCTGAAACGACCTAAATTCTTTGAGATACAGAGTTCATGCACGGTACAAACTAACCACGCTATCATTGTCTCCAACATCAAACAATCCAGACATCCAATTTGCAATTACATAGTTCGGTCACGGAATAGTGGGTTTGTGTGATATCCCATCGAATATATCTAGATAACAGTTCATAAAATTGATATGGCGCATATTTATTACTCGATATGTCTCACCTTGGGTTCGGCTATAATAAATCATATTTATTAGGATACGTGATGACCGATGGAACCATAAACCTGGCGAATAGTAAATTACATATAGGCCTATGCTATCTATTTGAGTAGCAGTTAATTATTGATTTGGCCCTACATTCATAGAAATGGCATAGAAACATTAGAAGAGTGGGTTTTATATATATACTATAGAACAAGCGAATAGAACGCGACAGAGCCAAGTGCAACCTCGACCGATTAAACTTACCTGTATAAATATTATTCAGCGAAAAAGCTCGTTTGTTTGTTTAAAAAAGCTCTAATATTAGGAATTACTTTTCGAATATATATATTTTTATTTATTTGATAGAGCAATCACTGAAGTAGGCTTTAGGCTATTTAATATTACGCTTACACCAATAGGAGCTAAGCTGTATTGAATAAAGCTAAAAAACGGACAAAAATGATTACACAAAATTTACGTTCCACGCGAACGAAGTGACCGTCTCAGGTAGTTTAGTTTATCCTCCTACATAACTCGAACGAATTTAATACAAAAAATTTTGTTCAACGAGGAGGCAGTTTTTATTGTATCACAGGCTAGTGATAGCAGTTTAGTTGATGTAAGCACTTTAAAGGCACGAGTACTGATGTGAGATCAAAGCTCCTAGCCAAGATATCTTTTTCTACATTCCCTTGTGTAAGATGTATACAAAAAATGTATTCAATGTTTAAAATTCACTGTGAGATCTTTCGCAGTGGAAAATAGAATTTAACATCCGATTTTATAATCGAGAACTATTTTCGGTTTGATAAGGTTAAATGCCGCGATCTATTGTGGAATTTATGGAATTATGAAAATCGGGTTCTGACATTAGGCTGTGCTAATAATAACAAATTACTGCTGTTTCTGACGTGAACTCGTGCAGCTATGTGATACATTCTCTTTGTAATTAATGTTATTTTAAATAATTGAAATTGGTTATAATTAATAACAAGAAATAACAATTTTTCGTAATCGAAATAAAACTAATTTAAACGGATCTTATCGCGGGTTATTCATCGAAATAAAACTAATTTGAATGGATTTTATCGCGTAAACATAAGAAATTTTTAGAAACCTCAAAAACCCTCGCGTGATAGTCATCATTTTGTACTTATATATTTTTACATGAATCTTAATTAATTTTACTTTCAATATTATTTTAGTTGAACAATTGCCCTAAGTGCTTAAAGCAATTCTTACTTTAAAAAACAGAACACATTCTCTTTACCTGAATGTGACATAAATATCAACACTTACAAAATATGTAGACGGTATTTCTAATTAAATTACGTAGGCCAACCTTTAATTACTGAGGCAATATAGTACAAAAATATAAACGATTGTGTAGCACGAATATATATATATACCTAACACAATATGTCACATGTCATAAAATTTTATCAGCAAGTCGCGAAATTGCGTCAAATTATTTGCAAAGTTATGATCGATACACGGGCTTATTAATAACGAAGCATATATAACCGACATAGAATTTTAGTTACGTAGGCGATAACTGGTTCGTTTTGGCTATTATTTAGTAAATAACTCATCGTGGCAACTACTGACTATCGGTCAAATAATCTATAAGTATCATTTTGTGCACCACTGGTTGTTTTATGAAATGATGGTTTGTGGACAATGATAGATAACTCAGTGGTAGCGGACACGGATGCTGCGTAAATAAACTGAGTTAAAATTTCAATCCCTGCATAAACGTTTGCTTTTAGTGAAGCAAAACATCATGATAAAGCCATAGTAAAATGGTGGGGCTTTTTTTAATGCATGCCTAGCGAGCCACAAGCCTCAAGTTGAAAATCTGCTGTCAAGTACATATAGGTGTATTCCGGCAGTTGCACTTGAGAGCCAGTCCCTCCAGTAGGCTTAGCGTGTCTACCACCTTAAGCCATGTCATCACTTAACATGAGGTGAGTTTGTGGCCATAACGTCGAACCGATTCCAATTTTCTATACAGCATAGTGTTCACTCATTTGATGTTTAGATGTAATTGAGGATTCTCCGGCAGATATTATAAAAAGAACCAATTATAGACATAAGATGATATAGGTAAAGTATATATATCCCTTATGAGACATACGAAGTCTAAAAATCTCAAAATTCCCAAACTTACAAATCCATCAATAAAATTTATCTATATCCATAGTCCTGAAGTTTTTCCGACCGACCACTTAAATTAATGTAATAAGTTAAATAGGTAAGTCCATCATTAGTGTAATGGTGACACCTTGAATTCGAACTAATGTGGTATATAGAATGTCAGCATCTTAATCGATACTACTGCGACTTAGAAATTTTTCTTTAATATTTATTGCTTATTTTTAAATATTATATATTTTTGGAAGGCATTAAATTATGTGGTTATAGCCATTTCTAGTGGATACGTCGCAGCATGAGGACGAATCGACGCTTGAGGGATGTTTCTAGAGAGATAAACATTAAAAAATGTTCTAAGTTCCATTTGCAAGAAAACGTTTGCTTTTACCGCAAACTATGACTTATTCTGAGATTCAAACTCGTTGCCATCGATAAGGTGTACGATCAAATCAACAATGAGTAATTATAACTTCAAAAGCTATCGTCAGTTTCAGGCTTCGAATATTAAATCAGCTTACTTTGTTAAGGTAATATTAATTAACACTATTGTACTACAATTCCTTCATAACCGAGATCGATATACTGAGAGACCAACAACAAACTGAGCCATTCATTACTAATTAACGGATTTGGATACCATATACCTAGCCATCATTTATTTATACCTAACTAGCTATATCCGCGACTTCGTTCGTTTGGGACTAAATTTCTCAAATAATCTTTGTCCGTTATTGTATATTTTTCTATACAGCGTTGCTCCTATTGATGTTAGCGTGATGATAATTAGCCTTAACCCTTCTTCATGTATGCTCTACCAAAAACAAAAATATTTTTTGAAGTCCGAATAGTAGTTCTAAGCTTAGCGCGTTCAAATATGCGCTTTTCCGCTTTATGTTCTATAGCCAGATTCTACAGCTTATCGACAGATTTAGACACCACACACTGAGTTATTGTTCCTTCATAGTTAATTGACAAAATTATACACCAAGCGCTAAGCCACCATTATATATATATATAGTTATGATTTCGCGTTAGGCACACTATCTCACCTGGTGTTATGTGACAATGGCCAAGATGGTGGACACGCTAAGCCTAGTGAAGCGAATGGCTCTCAAATGTAACGGTCGGAATATACCTATAAGTATTTGGCGACAGATTTTCAACTTGAGGGTGGTAGTTAGGCGGGCGTTAGAGCCAGCCCTATCACCATGCTGTGGTTTCATCACGATGTTTTTCTTCACGAAAAGCTCAAGCTCATTGTATTGGATTCGAACATACGACCAATTAAGCTATCATCGCTTCACGTCCTAACTAATCGACTGATTTAGTCGCCAAACACTGGTTTGGACTTAACTTTGCACCCTTATTCCAGCAAAACTTATCAAGATGAACATCAATTAATACTTGTGTTATTTTCATCAAAAAGTGAACATTTATTACTGTTACTTTAAACTTCGAGTTTAACTAATTTCACTTTGAATTCAATCGCGGGATTGTGAGTTTAACCACAGTTACCTCCAGAACGAGACCCGCAAAGTTTTAATTGATGAATGGAAGCGGAGCCAAATTCGCGATTCTCACCGCAAATAAGAGGCGAATGAAACATTGCACACCAAGGTTCTTATATTTTTTCTATTGGTCCGTATTTACGTGATTAGTATACAAAAATAATATTCAATTCACCGCGACATCGCACGAGTACAATATTACCTATTTGCCTATAAATGTTATTTAATATGATTTTGTAAATATTTATCTCATAAAATCGCCTACTTTCAAATTATATTTGGAAGCCAATTCTAGCAATGTTTTGTCACTATTGTTTGTTAGTCATAGAAAATAGACAAACTGCGTAGCTAAAGTTTAATAGGCCTAACACACGCCGATGAAGCTCACAATCTGTTTAGATTTCTTTAAACATCTTCGAAATTACCACATTGTTCATGACGGTAAAGCATTTTCTAATGCCCGTCTGGCTAGCTACCACACTCAAGTTGAAAATCTGCCGCCAAATTCGTATAGATATGAAATGCAATGCAATGAAAAAAGGATTAAAAAGGCAAAATGTTGTGGCTCAGTTTGGAATACACGAGTAATATAATTTAAAGAAAAGCTTCAATAGAAAATCAAGATGACTTAGAAAATCGCGAACTGTTAAAATAAAAAAAATCACTGACTTTTTCAGTAGATTAAACTTTTTTTTTTATTATGTTACATGTATGTGTATTTTACCACTGCTTCTGGCCCATTGGGATAAAAATAGAAACTGAATATTAACTCATCAATCCCTCTGTAGCATAAGCCTTTGCTAAATAAAAAACTCTATAACTTATAATATTCTGTGTTTCCCTTGGTTTTTAACTTAGCGAGGTTCTACTGTACATATAAATGAATCACTAGCGTCTGAGAGCAGTTACATAAAACGAAGATATAACTAACGAATTGAAAGAATTACAGGAAATTTCGTAATTAATATATTTTTTCTAGTTTTGGTAATAAACATTTTATTGTACATCATTCAATTCATCTAATTCATTATAATAAGCTACAAAATAGCAGACGCGTATAACGTGTATTGACTATACCTGCGCAGCCGTTGAGAACTTACTGGCTGTATAGAACCAATAAGCGGGCACCTATGCCTGTGCATAGCCAATAACGTATGCGCTATGGATAACCGACTGCACTATAGTGCTATTGTGTAATATAGAACATACTAAAGAAAGGGTTGTGACAAAAAAATCTTACATTTTGATCTGTCTAACTTCCATCCGTATCGTGCGATAAGGAACTTTGTGCCAAAAACACAGTACTATATAAAATTACTATTACGTAACAACTTTACACAGACTTGTTCCACTGAGTGTTATATTTTAATATTATCTTATCATTCATGTGAACGGTACTGTTTACGTATATAATCCCAAACAAGCACTCGTCAAAAGTCTCTACTTTGAAACTCAAGTCATTCTATGAATAAACAAAAATTACCCACTAAATACTTTAATGAATTGAAGGGTAATATACTCCTACGGTAGATATTTTTAAGCGCTTACTTATGCTGACCCGGCTTATCCAGCAGTTCAAAAATACCACAAAAGTTTTTAAAATAATAATAATAATAGTACCGGGGGTACTCTCCGAAAATAAGCCATCTTGTTGATTCATATTTTTATTCGTAAAATGATGACTACCTCCGAATGATCGGTCTCAGGATATATCTTAGCCAGCGTTACGTAGCGCCTTTTTATAGTATAGTAGATAGTTGCCTTCACGTTATGTGCAAACATCCGGTCAAGTATTTTTACTCATAACTATAATGTATATCAATATAACAATCAGTTATTAAATAATGTATAAGAATGTTGCAGAAAAAAACCCTGATTACATTTTCTATTTATTTCTTATCGAGGAAATGAAAAAGCCTTTATGTTGCTGGTGACGTCATCCTAACAACTGCAGTGAAAGCTTTTCTTTACCTTTAACGACTTTCCTTTTATTAACCGACCTCAAAGTTAATTACGCCATACGTAAGCTATAAATAGGTTGGGAGGTTCAAGTACTAAAATATATAGCTCTCATAAATCCCCGGATTGATAATCTATATATTAATATCAGAAAATGGAAGCGTTTATTTGTTTATTTGAACGCGTTAGTCTTAGGAACTGCCAGTCGGTTTCACAAAATTGTAAGTGTATTTGATAGATCAAACACTGAGGAAGGTTTTAGACTGTTTAACATCACGCTACCACCAATAGTAGCAAAGCTGTATTGAGAAAAGTAACAGAAACGGACAAAAGTTATTAACATGTAGAATGCCATGGGAGTTTTCAGAAATCTGCCTTAGAATGGCAATTAGATTGACTTGAATTGAATGACAATTATTGAAAACTCTAATTCTAGTGCATTAATTTTTATTCGCTTCTTAATAAACTTTCTGTTCATGAAAGCTAGCATTGATTTGTTGGTCTGCACGATATCATATATTTCGACTTTAATCGTAGCTGCACAAAAATGGCGAGTTCACACAGGTACGAGATAACTCGTAGTTGGTGACCAAGAAAAGAACGCAATCTACCAGTTATCTCGTACTTGGAAGTTAACGTGTTAAATAAAATTTTAGTTCCACGCGTATGAAGTCACAGGCCCAGCTAGTCAATTCAAATAATGATACCAGTTTTAATATATTCCACATCTGTGTGAGGGTTTCTTTTCAAGAGAACGTACGGCTTTGCATTTGTTAACCTAATGAAAAATAAATTAATGTACATCCTCTCAATACGTCGTGTTTCTAGCGGCATGAAAAGTGTATAGCCCAGGTGACCACGCCACTCTTCAATGTATCAAGTACTAGGTTTTTGTGCTGCTTCACACACTTAGTATTGATTTTATCAAACAAATCGGGTGACGCAATAAAAAGTTTCATACAAAGTTTATCCCTCTGCTTACCCCACTTCCTATACGTTTTTCGCGAGACAAAGTAGCCTATCTCCGTCTCCAGGATATCATCTAACTCTGTGCCATAATTAATCACAATCGGTTCAGCGATTTAGGCCTGAAAGCCTAACAAAACTCACTTTCGCATTTATAATATCAGTATGATATGATGATGATGTGATATTAAACGTCGATAAATACAACTTTGCTGGATGGTAGAATACGAGAATAGTGAAATTTATAACAAAGTTCAAGTAATAATTCTTGGGAACGCAACTAAATTAAAGCATTTATAAGTATGTATATATAACATATGCTCATCTGCTACGCAATATTATACAATATCTTCATTTGTCTGAATATGGTCAATACAGGTCAGTACAGTAATAAAATAGTGCCATCATATTCTGCCATTTGTGGCATGCAATTTATGAAACAATTTAATTAAAATTAAAATACATAGTCATTACAAAAAATTATAGCATAATATACTTTATACCTTCAAAAATAATACAATTTCCGAACTAGTTAATGTTATTAATTATTACTGAAACATATTTACACATTACATACATTAGAAAAAAAAATGTTATATTATTATGGATTATGTAAAATTATCATTTAAAAGGTCATTAAATATAAATAAGCAAGAATATTTATATTTTGGGACTTCATTGAGGAGAAAAAAGAAAACTCCGAGATGTATTATTTAGTTTAGAGTATACAGTAATTTTTTACAATTTTCAGAGGTTGAGAGGTCTTCTTATTTCGTAGTTTATTATTATATGTTGCTCAAAGTGGCAGAGAAATAAGCGGCGTCTAGCGAATTTGCCTTTATTATTTCCATTGCAAAGCCCAATGTGACACGCTGTCTAATATATATATAAATTCAAATGATACAAATATATTCCGAGTGAGGGCGATACAGTCTGAACAAAATTTTTTTTGTTTAATTGACTAAACGTCTTTAAATTTATATTTATAATTCTCAAATATTTGTCTTTATAAATAACAATGAAATACTTTTTGTTGCCATTGACAATGGTTAAATAGATTCGACTAAATGTTTTATTGTTAATCATTTTTCAATGTTTTTTTTTTACAGTAATAGGATTTGAAAATGTTCAATGAAATCGGAAAATGTTATATCTTGAAAGTGTTGTTTTCTTTTGAACTTTTTATAAACCTCAGTTTCTTGTGTATTTGTTACAATTATAGAAAAATGTTCGGGATGAAAATTCGGGATAAACGGCACCATGCCATGTTTTCACTACTCATGTTTCTCTCCCTTCCCTGCCAAATTTGACCCAGCCTATTAACCGCTCAAAATATTAGAACAATATCTGTCACATCCAATAGTAACAGATGAATACAACACAATATCATATGATATTCAAGTGAAATAACTTTATTATTCACCAATATATTATAATATATATAAATAAGAACAACCATACACCAAGATAACATTGTTATAGTGATTCTCTTAAGCAAATCTTATTTTGGGATCAGTACGTACAGTAATGAAGCAGCGTGCTAGGAATCTGAAGGGTCGCATCGTCATCACTTTTGACTTTTGTTATAATTCTTTTTTAACCGATTTCAAGTCAACATAACGATAATGATTTTTTATGTTTACGCGAATATTATTCATTGAAATATATTCATGACATGAACTTTTCTGGACAACCTACACCTCAGTCCGCCCCGTGACCACGAAGGCTGAAAAGCTTTCGAAACGTCGGGATTCAAATCAATAAATAACCGCGATAAAATCCGTTTAAATTAGTTTTATTTCAGTCAACATAGCGATGTTATCAATTCGGTTGTATTTTTTAATATATATTTCCGTATAACTTCGCTATTTAACTAAGTTCACGTGGAACAAAAATAGTTAATATGTTTACCCTTTTTTGTAACATTTTCCGATACAGCTTTGCTCCTATAGGTGGTAGCATGAAGTTACATAGCCTAAAGCATTCCTTAATCATGCTCTATAAAATATAAAATTATTTTTGTAATCCCACTGGTAATACCTAAGATAAGTACGTTCAAAGAAACTTTTCCGCTTTGTAATATTACTTAATATAAATTTGATTTGTATTATTACCAAGGGAAAATTTCGACCTAGATAAATATTAACCTTTTATTTCGAACATAGACGAAGGGAATCCTAAGTTGTTCTACTTATTTATTTCAAGTTGTTTTTGTTTTTGTTAAAACAATGTAAGTTATTGTTTGTCGCCCAACCAACCATAGTGTCCAACGATGTATTGCTGACCTCTAGATGGTGGCAGTTGGGTTTACATTTGGTATACAGTGTTTACTAAGTATCACCCACGTCACTTTACCATGTAATGCCATCTGGTTTAATTTGGTTGGTTGGTGCCATTTGGCTTAATCTTACGTTAATACCAATAACAACATGTCTCATTAAATATATTTATATAGATCACAGTAATGATGTATTCTCATTATATCTCGTGTAACTTACAAATTTAAAAATGAGATGCAAAAGGGCCTCATTCGTGGAATAGCCTAGGGCCTCTTTTCTCCTAAATCTAGTTCTACGTGTTACAATGAACAAATCTTTTTGAATACAGAATACTGAGCACTATACAAATCTATATCTGATACTTCTTTTATCGACAAAACAAGGCTCTTTTATCGACAAATCGATGATATCTCAACATTTATTATACAGCAATAAATTCATAAAAAAAATTAAATAGTATATATTCATTTAGCTACATTTTAGCTCAGGTCAATCGTTTTATTTACCCTGTAGGCAGATTTAAGTAATGGGCTCGTTTAGGTCGATTTTAAAGTGCTCATTTATTTTATCAAGTTTGTGCCTTGAATCAACGCCTTCGCAGATTTATATCATTGTCGTACCTGCTTCAAAGTTTTTCGGCGCTCGAATATTTATTTCAGTATTATCTTTTTTATCCATTTAATAATCTATTAATAATGTGACGTAGAAAAATGAATTTTTTTTATAGTCAACGACATGCGTTATGACTACAATCACAGCTGTTAATAAGTGACGATGTGACCCAAGACAGTACAAGTCTAGTGAAGGTCACGGCTAAAGTGCAATTGCCGGAACGCATCTATAGGCGTTCGGCGGCAGATTTTCAACTTGACAGCCCTACCACTATGTTATAGTTTCATCACGATGTCTTCCTGCACCGAAAGCTCAAGCTTAGTGTAGGTGGATTCGAACTCACATCTCTTGACGCAGTGTCGGTGCAGACTGCTAACTGTGCTAGTTACTGTTTCATATATACTACCTGATGTTTATAATTTCGTTTAAGAATATTCCGTCATAAGCGCAAGATCCTAAAATACATAATTATTGGTCATGGAATTTTAGAAGTCTTTTTATACCGGCAACAGCCCAAGCCGAAGTTCGACTGTTCTAGCACCCTTGTGCCCGCTGCCTCGTGGCTGAGTGCCCTCAGCACTCGCCCCAAAAAGTTCTCTGACGCTGTCAAAGCCCTTGGCGCTATAAGCGTATGTCAATTCGAAAAAAAAAGAAGTCTTTATTAGGGGTATCCCTTAAAAAAATTGAATTCAAGTCGTGCAACTAAAAATGCATAATACGTGATCATAAAACTTAATTATTACATTACGTATTTTTTATTTAATGATTTAATATTCGGTTACTACTACACTTATGGGCTTAGTTGAAACGCTTCGTCGACTTTTATTCTATGATGCCCTACAAATTGTAACATAATATCCAAAATTACAATGGTTGTAATTTTTTCTTACTACATTACTGGTGATTAGCTGGAATGAAATGCCCTATGGCATTAAGCTCGCCAGTGTACATATTTAAAGTGCAATTAAGTATTCATTTCATCAAAATCCAGAAAACGAATACAAGTTACTTGCCTATATATAGTCATACAATTTCTGATACATTACGTATATAAAAACGATCACAAGCATACGAAAGGATATTCCATTTCCGTCTACAAATAAAAACTCTGCTGGATCTTCGTAACGTTAGGTGATTAGTTAATGAATGCATTGCATGAATGAAATGCATTTTAAAATTAATTACTATAATATATTAACTTATTAATTAAAAGATTAATAACCAAAAAGACACTCGATCTGTTTTTTTTTTTTTGAGATAAATATTTAAACAAATATAATTTGAAATACATTTAACCATCGTTTTTTGAGAATACACAAAGAGAGGTATTAAATCCAGACATCAGTATCATTCAAATATTAATCCACTCTGTAATAACCTTTTGAATGGCACTCTAAATCTACCATTTATTTGAAATGTAAAACCCATACACGGTAGGATGAACTATTAGGTCCACACCGATAAGTCACTTTGACTCACAGTAACCTAATATTAACCCAGCGATGCACGGATATGGGTCTCAAAGCGAGCTTCGTTACGCGCCTAATTTCTTCCGACCTGCTCTTGATTCTAAACAGATAACCCGACAATTTTGAAGCAACATTTGACCTAAATACGTCTTACGTGACATGACTTCTAAAACCTTTGCAGTATACTAGCCATACTCCCACTGCTTCGCTCACGTTCTGTATGCTATTTATCACAAAACAGGTATTGATTTTTGAAGCGATCATAGATTAGTTGACATATCAATGAACGTGAGTTTGAATCCACCTGCAACGATCCTGAGCTTTCGGTGTAGGAAATCATCGTGAGATAACCATACTATAGTGGTAGAGTTTTTTCTAATGCCGAATTGGCTAGTTACCACCCTCAAGTTGAAAATCTGTCATTAAATACTTATAGGAAGAGACATGGCATTTACTATCACAGTAAACGGGTCGATTTTGTAGGCAAAGGGCGACTATATATGTTTTTAAATAAAAAAAAAAAAAGGAAATTTGAGATTCAGATGAAAATCAAGACAGTATAATTTCTTGATTTCGATAACAAACTAAAGTTAAGCTTATGCAAAATCCAATTTTAATGTTAGTTTGTTTTTTATTTTCTTTCCCACTTTAATTAATGGTTCTTTTCTGCCGCCCTTTATTAGAAGAAGAAATCGGTTTCTTTATTTCTTTATTTGTTAAAGTGGTTGCAGTGCTTTATTATTGTCAACTGTTGCCGGATGAATTGTCTGGTATCTTGTTCTGTTTTCTTTATAAATACTTTAGATACTTGGAAACGACTTATTAGATTGAGAATTGTAGAGGCAATTTCTTATTGCAATTTTATTATTATATCACTTTACAATCATATATATAAATATAATATAATATAATTATGGTTTAGCGTTACAGTCATAATCTCATCTGATCTTAAGTGACTATACGGCCTAAGTTGGTAGACACGCTAAAGCTGTGGAGGGACTGGCTTTCAAGTGCAACTGCTGGAACACACCTATTTGGGCGACAGATTTTCAACTTAAGGGGGGGTAGCAAGCCAAGCGGGCATCAGAAAAAGCCCTACCACTATGCTACGGTTTGCTCCTTTACCGGAAGCTCCAGCTCATTGTAATTACAATCGAACTCACTTTCCTTGACGTGCCGTCTGTACACACCACCAACTTAGCTATCATCGCGTTGTCGTCAAATAGTTATATTCTATCACAACTCTTTCCAATAATCTGAATGTAGATAGATAGATATGCAAAATAATCAATCAAATGTTCCATCCGACGTTTGTTATTTCATCGAAATTGGGTCCAACAGTCATCCCGCTTTTTGCTTTGGCCTTGTATAATGTAACATGTTTATGTCAAAGGAAAGAAACGTGATGATATCATGACGCGTATCACGTCTGGGATCTCTCAGGATTATCGAATAAAATTATACCATATTCAGATTCGTTGAATACTTTGTATTCAAGATAGAGTAAACCTACATATGAGCTATGATTTTCAAACGAGCCTAAGCTTTTAATGAAGGAAAACATCGGTCTGAAAACATAACATGTTAATAGGGATTTTTTCTAATGACCATGTGGCTATCTACCATCCTCATGTTGAAAATCTGTTACAGTTGAGAGCAAACTCCTCCAGCAGCTTAGCTTCTTAACATCATGCTAATTCCGATAGGAGCAAAGCCGTATTGAGTTACATAAACAGACAAAAATGTTGAAATATTTTTTAGCTACACGAGTACAAAGTCATGGACACAGTATGTTAGTAAATAAGAAAGTAAATCCTTTATCAATTAAATATTTCTGTGCTCAGTAACCATGGTTAGGCGATAAAGGATTTAGCCGGGACATTGCCTTTTATATGTATAGATCTCGGGGCTTAAAGCAGAGGTATCTAATTACAATCTAGTTAATACGTGCACGATTCCAACTAGCAAGTAATCTCGAATGCCTTTCATTTGTTATAATTCAACCACTTAAATGCAACATCTGCTTGTCTGTTCTACAAATCTACTGTTATATCTAACTTTAACCTCTATTTCTCATAGCCTAGTATTTATTAGAAATGTCAATTGAGTTACTAAAGCTATAAGCAATATATATATATATATATATATTGTAGGAATGTAGTGATAGGATGGGTGTTCTATGGCAGAATGCCAATTGAATGGTGTTGACAATTGTCGAAAAGAGGCCTCCTTAAGCCTATATCTGAGTCGCAAGTCTCAGACACTCTCGTGTTATCCTCTCTCTGCCACAATGATTAGGTTTCACGATGTACCCGGCACAGTGAATCCGTAGTTTACTAAGAACTTCGTATATTACATCCTGACATTGTTACTGATCCGATGATTGTCTTGGCGGGATGGATGCACTTTGAGTTGGGTTTAATTCCATGTTAATGGATGCTGCCTTGGAGCGAGCTCAGGCATGCGATGCTGATATATGTAACATGCCTTAGAGAGCCTTGTGATGTGCTCGGACACTGTCTTGGAGTTGGCTCAAATATGTGGTCCTGGAACTGTGGCGTATGCAGGTCCAAGACAAGGGTTGGTCGGTGACGAGTCGTAGTTTGTGGTACTTATACATGACGAGCATTTTAAGAGTTCCATTTGTGGTATGGATTGAGCATTCTTATGTGTGGACCGTATCACACACGCAAAATTATGTCTCACGTAAGCGCGCGTAGATGTCTAACGAGTCGTGCGAGTCGTGTAGGCGTTCCCCCTACGGGAGTTGCCACCTGTGTTCGGTACATATATCAGTTTGTCTTAATATCCTATCTGTTGCGGCTATGTCAAATATATTATTATTACCTGATTCGATTATCTTTTAAACAACTAGTAAGGCTATCTCGGAACGTAAATTTTCTATAATATATTAATATTAGAGTACACCAACGAATGTTTGCGCATTATGTGACGGCAGCGCTCTATTATACTATACAATGGCGATACGTAGCGCTGGCTAGAATATATCGTGAAAAACTCACGAGCGAGACTGTTTTCATTCGGAGTTTGTTATCATTTTACGAATTGAAACGAGAGTCAACCAGATGGCTTATTTCCTGAGAGTATCCCCGTTACTCTTACATATATTGCTCAGTGGCAGTGTGTAGGAAAGCCGCGTCATGGGACGTGAGTCCCTCCATTAAAGGCCGGCAACGCACCTACGATTCCCCTGTTGTTGTAGGTGCTAATTGGCGGCGTTCATCACTTACCGTCAGAGTATACACTAGCTCGTTTACGCCCTATTCCATAAAAAATAACAATCATAGACAATAGAGGGGTTATACTTATATCTATATTAACCTTTAAATGTATAGTGTATGAATAATGAAACACTTTCCTCAATCCTCCATTAAATATTAACCATAGTACCCATAAATTATAGACCAGTTAAATGGTTTTTTTTAGCGTAAAAAAAAACATGTTGATTTTCTTTTCATATCTGATATATGCATCTATATATATCAGTCAATATCAATAAATCCTGCGTTTAAGCGTTAATATTATAAAGTGAAAAAGTTTTTTTGCTTGTTAGGTTGAATTTCAGGTATTTGATAGAACAAGCATTGACGAAGGCTTTACTATTTAATATCATGCTACCACCAACAGAAGCAAACCTGTTTTGAAAAAAGTGGCAAAAAGAAGAAGAAAGTAATAAACAATTTTTAGTTCTATGCCAACGAAGTTGTGGGCACTTAATATACAGTAAATACTTGATTATTTTGTTTATTCCTCTTAACAAGCTCAGTGATTTACCCTGACAACGGTACTTTCGAGTAAGGGCTATTCCCTTATCTTTTTAGGCATTCATTATAATTGGGATGTTAAAAATTGTTATAGTAATTATTTTCTTTTTTGTTTCAATTTATTTACTTTCTTCCTTCGTATTTAACGAACGTTTCTCATTATTGATTATGAATATTTACACATAATAATGTGAAATTCACATGTCTATACTTTTAAGTATTATGTGAAAAAAAATGTTTTTTTGGAAAGCTTACATTTGGAAAGTTAACACTGGAGCTTTTACAGCTTTGTTGAGCATGTGAGGCGAATGCTGAAGGCACTGAAACAAACTTTTCCACCTTATAATATTAATATAGATTACATGTGTCAAGGCACAATTCCGCCGATATAAGGTTGTCAGAAAATTAATTAATTTACTGTATATATAATTATGGAAAATTAATGTAGCAGGCCAGAATGGCAGCAGCAACTGACAGAGTCGCGACTGTTTCTGGACCGTACTGAGCTTGCCATCAGGTGAAGTACGGTTATTCTGCCGAACCAGGATAATAAATATTACATATATTATTATGACCCATATATATAAAACCTGTTTTTGTCTGTTTGAACGCAGTCATCTCAGATTTCAATAATCCTTTTTGTATTTGGTAGATCAATAATTGAAAAATATTTAAAGCTATTTACATCACGCTACTTCTAATAGAAGCAAAGCTGTATTAAAGTTAGAGAAATGGACAAATATTAATAAATATATTTTAGTTCCACGCAAACGAAGTTGCAGACACAGCCAGTGTATTAAACTATATCAAATAGATAGAGATGTGCCGACTATCCGGCTTCCGACTTTGTATGTATTTTTAATAAAATGTATCTAGGATATGCAGATTAAATAAGAACCTTGATTGTTTATTAATATTTTTATTTCATAATCAGTCTTACACATTTTGAAATTTAATGCAAATCGACCTTTCCTTTGGTAATCATACTTCATATTATAAATCTAAAAGTTAGTTTGTTTGTTTGTTATGCTTTCACGCCTAAACCGCTGAATCGGTTGTGATGAATTTTGGTACAGAGATAGATGAGACCCAGGAGACGTAGATAGGTTACTTATTCTCGGGATTTGTTTATTAAAAGTGTGGTAAATAGAGGAATAAACTTTGTATGAAACTTTTTATTGCGTCAACCGTTTTGGTTGACAAAATCGATATTAATGCTAGCGAAGCCGCATGTAAAAATGAATTAGTTTCTAAAATTATTCGCTGGAAACTGTTGGTTGTTGGTTAGTACTGCTACTATGTGCGACTGGATGGTATGGTCTGCGGTCAAACATTTGATCTCAAAACCTAACTACGGTATTAGGGTTGGATGCCGGAATATAACTTAGTTATTAATACTTGTAGTAGTGCTAGTAGTGTAGTATTTGCTATTTTCCCTGCCTACCACGACAAATTATCATTTAGCATTGGTTACACTCGACATTATGGTAATAATTGTCCAATTGTTAAAAAAAATCCTTACACGAGACTTTCGTTTTGGCATGATTAAGTTTAATTGAGTGATCAGTTTAATGGACAATAACATTATTATACTGTATTATATTTACAAAAAACATCGTTCTGACGAGTACAAAAGTAAAAATCAAAAACAAGTTGAAGTAAAACAGGGTCCGACTCGTTCACAGGCACCGTTTGTGACTTGCGCACGAATAAGCTGTAAACGAAGTTTCACGAAAATCCCCGAAACTGTGTTCGACTTAGCCGACTAGTCGGCCTCTTAACAACCGACTAACCGGATAGTCGGCTTGTAGGCTAAAGTCATAGTCCGCACAGCTCTACAAATTAGTATTAAAATCCACTTTACTAGCTCACGACAACTGAATTACGTACATCATATAAATGCCACCAACTTTACATTATATAAGTTGAAATAAAATAAATTTACGAATTTAAGTAAAAACTTCAAACTAAATTAATGTAGTAGACATAATTTAAGAAAGGGTTTCTTAAATTCAATCTGTAAGAGAATGAAAAGTATGCCAAAAGTTTGTTGGTTAAATCAAAATTTTTAATCCAGATTTATTTTAAGCTTATTACGGATCCTTTTTTTAATAAAATTAATTAAATGAGTATTATTGAACTTTACAAAATAACACTTTTATTTGTGTACTGATTGAGCTATCTGTATCATAGGAAACAAATATACCAATACACCACGCTATGAAAGCGAATAAATACTACTAGCTACTAAATGGCCCGAACAGGAATGGCATTGTAATTATTTTATAGGTGGTCGAAGTGGGAACGAGAGTTGTATCAGCAAAATCTCTCTACAATCTATTAAAAGATCTTGGCCCATCTAGAATAGCTGTAAGTCCTATATTAGTAGGTGTCTTCAAAGCTGCGCTAGCAGAGTCTTACTAAATTTGTCTGGTCAGGAAAAGGAACACGAATAGTAAACGTTAGGTGTACGTAAGGTAACGTAAAGGTGATTGTTGATGTGCGTCAGAAAGGTAGCCCTTAAACCTACATCCGTGTCACAAGTTTCGGGAACTCATCGGAGTTTCTCTCTCTGTTACACGATGAACCCGGCAACCGCACGGTGAATCCATAGATCGCTAAGAAGTTCATCTCCTATTTAATAGAAAAAGCCCCATATCAAAATGACATATGTGTAATTTAGAATAAGACGTATTTTAATAAACTGTACCCGTGAGGAATTTCTAAGGCGACAAATATACGAACATAGAAGTTTCTTAGAAGAACTCTCTTACGATTTAACATCTAACTAACTGGAACTTTTAGGGGGAGGTGGCTATGACCCTATGAAAACACACTTGGCTTTCTTACAGGAATTTTGTTCTCGTAAACTGTGTTCTTATTGATGTGCAAGAGACATAAACATTGTAAACCTTACAATTGAAATATAATAGGAAGTTCAAATAACCTAATAAGTAAATGTAAACAACATATAACATTATTATATAACTAAGTTTTGAAAATTTTATATGATAAAAGATTTACCTTAATTTTTGGACTACTACATTTTAAGATTGATTAACACAAATATTAAAGTGACTATTTAGGAAAAGGATTTGTATTAACTCAGTTAACTTTATAATAATCCCTGCTATCACAAATATATTGACCGCATTGAAAATATACAAAAGAGGATCATTAGATTTCTCTGTTAGTATCAAAATGTACCCTATCATTCAAACGATTACCTACATCTTTGTAAAAAACATCATACATTACCACTTTTTAATCGGCGTGATATAAGTAATTTTGTCTTCTTGTTACGAATTTTACGTTATGAAATTAATTGCTATAATATTTTAGACAAAATATATCTCAACACCCCCTTGTAAATTTAGTAGACCACATTCACTATTACATATTCCGTTATTTCATCTAATTATAGGAAACATTCTCATATAGTGCGAGCAAGCAAACGTTTCAAGCCTTGATTTCTTTAATAGTCTATTTCTTAATGTTATTGTTTTTTTTGGCAGTATCACAGTAGTGTTTTAGTGATAATGAATTTCTATCCATGACGACTTATAAATAGTTCACAGTCTCGTTTAATATCAATATATAGTCATTATAGTTGTTAGTCCTCCATAAATAAACAAATAAATAATTAACAGGAATGCATTAATTTTACTACATTACACACACTTATAAACGTATATAACCACAGGCGTTGACATTTCAAGAAACTTTACGGTAGTGAACCGTATCACATTAAGATATCCACATATTCATTCCTTCGTCAAGTGCACACCACTTAACCCGATCTCAGTTCTCAGCGCTCAGTTATATTTAGTCAACCTTGTACGGACGTGTTGATTACTTTCACAATAGACGAGATATGCCAAGAACATTTTAATTCCGGTAGGATTAAAAAGTTGGAATCCGAAAATAGGATTATCTTGTTAAAAACACTTGCTGTGAACCAACGCGTGAGTTCACAAGCCCGTGCTGACATGGAAATAAATTAAAAACAATAAAGTGCGTAAGTGCTTGTGTGTGATTAGCTCTTTGTAAGGACATCCAATACATGAAGTTAAAACAAGTTAGCTCATCTCATCAATCAACACCAAACAACGGAGAGCTCATTCGCCATTGATACTATATCAAGTAGGTGACTGCCCCCTTCTATACAGAACAAGTGGTCTTATACACCATGTGTATTAAAAAAAATCGTTAAGGTTTCAGCGTTATAGCCAAAATCTCACCTGATGCTAATTGGTTAATTAGGTAGCGTGTACGGACAACAGGTTAATGAACGTGAGATCGAATCCACCTACAATGAGCTTGAGCTTTCGGCAAAGGAAAACTTCGTTATGAAACCATAGCATGTTGATAGGATTTTTGTAACCCGCCTGACTAGCTACCACCCTCAACTTGAAAATCTGCTACCAAATACCTATATGTAGGTTCTGGCAGTTGCACTTGAGACATCTTGGGCCACACTGTCACTTAATATCAGATCAGATGAGATGGTAGCCATAACGTTAAACATTAACTATATAAAAAAAAATCTTAATTAATATGTCGTCCATTCATTACAAACTGAAAAGATTCGATTTTACACGCAGATATATATAAAAAGTTGATTCAAATAAGCTTCTCGGTGATCCATTGTGTTACAGAGTTTGGATTTTGGAGTTTGGATAAATATTTTGCAATGAAGCCGCTCCTAAGGTCACTTATTCAAGTCAAGGGCTTATTCTATATAGCGTATGACAAAGGGCGCCTATTTCGTGCGGTCTTTAGGTATCGGTTTTTGCAGTATTTCATTTTCCAATTCTATGAATATCAATATAGTGTAAAATTAGGGTTCAAGTACTTTCACATAAGATCTTTGTCTATATATAGATAAAAATTGATCCCTTGTGTGTTTGCTTGTATCCTATGTGTTCCTAAGCCATTGTGTGATAGTTCTGTACTAGTAAATTTTGAACATAAAAGAAGGTCGTGAAAAAATATTTTAAAAGTATGTGATTTAACACAATCTTATAACATGTATAGGAATAGAACTGGAATAGGTTTACAATGACAGTTCCATATACACCTAGATAGTGTGAAAAATTTTCAGTTGAACAGATGCATTATAATTAACGTTAGTTTGTGGATGACCGAGTTGAGCTTATTATTATTTTTTAATTATGTTCGTTTCAAAAAATAATTTTATAAGATACACATCCTGAACGAAACGATATTAATATGTACTGGTTATTTTAATGAAACATCACGAGGACCTATAATTTAAGTCAGTTGACAATATTTTTATTGTTATTGATAATTGATTAATTAAACATTTTCTTTATTTAATAATATCCAAATTAATAGACCCGTTTCGAAAACACGCGAAGTGTATAAATACAAGAATTGCTCTATTAATATTATTATTTTTATATTAGTTGATATATGGTCGAGAATAGCACAAAACCTAAGGTTTTCATTTATAGCTGTTCTAAAAAATACTTCAATCAGGTGAACAAATGTGGGTAGACCTAAATAGAAGTTACGACTCCATGAAATTACAAAACCTTTTACTGCGTGAGATTGATATTGATTTTTTTAAATGAATGTTCTACGTAGTAATTTTATTACGCAGTATGTAATACAGTAAAATACGACCTAAAGGTTTTAAGAAGAGAATCTCTTATATGTTGGATTGATTTCTCCTGTTTTTAGCATAGATTTTGATCATAATCTCGCTTGATGGGAAGGCATTGTCTAAAGCTTAGCCAGGAGTGCTTTAGGCCTAAAGCAATAGCGAAAGCTATCCCTGGACTATGGCAAAAAGGGAATCTGAAGTGTCGCCGTGGTGCGTTATAGTGGATAGTGTTGAGTGATTAGCATTCGATGAGTCACCACATGCCCTTCACCCCTTTGACCTCAACCCGAGTAATGAGTGCCTTGTTATGAGGAAAACGGAAATAAGAAAAAGACAGGCTTTAGGAACTGGAACACACCTATAGTTATAGGTTTGTTCTGGCAGTTGCACTTGGACGCCAGTCCTTCCACTAGGCCTAGTGTATCCACCATTTTGAGCCACATAATTATTTAACATCAAGTGAGATATGAAAGAAGTGAGGTTGTGGCCATTGAAGATGCCACGGTAAAGTTAGAAATGAGTCCGACAATATAATGGAAAAGACCTATTACAAATTGGCTAAGGTTTTTAGATTAGAATTCGTAATACATAAAGCGAGATTAAAGGCTTAAAAAGAAGATTAAGAATTCTACCTTATGTTAACTTATGTTTAACTAACATGTTCGATGTTTTCTATCACAGGCTTGATTACAATTTTAATCGTGCTACTATCAGGCGTATATCTATGAAGAAAGGTCATAACTATCAATCTTTTTGAAACTTTAAATGCCTTTCAACCATCGCAGCTATTTTTATTTTTTATGGCTACGTAGTTAATTTATACACATTGGAAATGGAAGCAAGAGGTATACCAGCGAAGTTACTGTACAATCTTTTGAAATATGTTTGCCTGTTAAGACTGCAGTAAGTTCTGTACTAGAACGTACTTATAGCTGCGCTACGAGACTGCTGCCAAATTTGGCTGGACAGGGAGAGAAATACGAGCAGTCAAGGTGAATGCAAAGGCATGTCGGAAAGGGGCCTTTAAATCTACACCCGTATGACAAATCCCTGGATCTGGTCAGAGTTTCCTTTCCTACTACACGATGTATCACTCGCACGGTAAACCAAGGGTATGCTAAGAAGTTCGTCTCTCTTTGTTTTACCACATACTGACATTCAATTTCAAGAAACCTCAATCTATGACCCATTCAACATTTCGACTCTAGGTTAGAACCTGCCTACAATAAATCTTATAACGAAATAAATATATATTTTGGGATCAAAAAACTATTTATCGTATACCATATTACATTTAATAAACTTGAACTATTATCAATGGGAATACTTTTTCTTTGTCTAATAGATCTACTTTTATTTCTTTTTTTTTCTCTCTCTTACTCTTATTTTGGAACGAAGTACCTTATCCCACGGCATGGATAGGGTTCAGGTAAAAAAAAAAAAGACTACTCCATCACGACCCTTTCTTAGTGTATTCTATATTGCACTGTAGTTCTTATATTTAAAGATGTTCTAAATAAATTAAAATTCAAACTTTGATTCAAGTGACTAATTTTACAACGGAGTATTGAGGTTAGCATTAATCCCAGACCGCCTTGCGATGCGGTCTATTCAATCTAATAACGTTTGGCTATTGTCCAATAAGTACTAATTGTTAAACAAAGAAACATAATGCAAATCTAATACAATTATGTCAGTGCCTATGCGACATAATTCATTCTTAATTAATCGATGTTTGCACATATGGCAATACAAACTATTACGCTTAAAATAAAATACTCCGGGATTATCATCCACCAATTATTTATTTTTAGAAACCTATAATTCTCTTATAAAAGTCTAACAATGAATCTGACCTTCTTTTACAAAAAATAGTGATGTAATCAAGCACTTTGTTAGAATTTTTCTGACTGCTTGATTTCTTACCCGAATTTAGGTATTTGTCACCAAAGTTCTACACAGTGTGTTGAAGTAAATCGGCTTTAGTGGGATTGTTACCAAGCATTAAAAAAACCTATAAAATACAAGAAAGGATGATAGCTCAGTGGTGTAAGGACTCCGCGTCAAGGGACGTGGGTTCGAATCCACCAACATTGAGCTTGAGTTTTCGGTGAAGTAAAACATTGTAAGGAATCCATAGCACAGTGGTAGAGCTAGTTCCTCCACAGATAAAGCATTTCTACCAACTTGGGCTGTATCGAAACTTTCTGCTTTGCTTTACTCAGCTGTGATACGTGATTTTACGGCGTGTGTAACGAACGCGGGTATTGAAATATTGAAACATTAATAATTCATTTAGTTTCGTATATTTCACAGGAAAAACAGAATTCGCCGAACTCTGTATTGTATATGTAAAGAATGATGATCTACATCTCTTATTCATAAAAGGAGTTTTTGGCACAACGAAAAGGTTCAAAATGGAGTCGTAACTTTTTTATACTTTATAGATTTAAGGTTATGATCACAAACTCACCTGAGGAAGATGTAACCCTTGATTTCAGATGGTAGTTAGTGAAGTGGGTATTAGAAAAAGCGCTACCTCCACGCTTTGGTATCATCACGATGTTTTCCTTCACCAAAACCTCAGGCTCATTGAAGAGATTCGAACTCACGTCCATTGACGTAGCGTCCGTACTAACTACCAACTGAGCCATTAGAAAGAATTAGTGTGATAATATCGATATTTGTAGAAGATTTCCGGTAGAATGCTAATCGAAAGATATCAAAATATTGTATTGAGTATTGGCTCATTAACGGCTCTTCTAATTTCACAGTAAAACAATAGGACGCAATAGGGCTGATATTTCAAATAAAAAAAAATACTTTAACTTGCGTCCATAATTTATGCCTCCTTCCAATTAAGTTATATAGAAACAAAAGCGGCACTATATGACGCTTTGATTTTAACAGGCCTTGTTTGTTTAACTCCAATGTATGAAAAACTGAGATCAGCCCCATTGCTTCTACACGATTCACATAATCTGACATGAGTTAGAAAACGTTTCCTCTATTCCCGACAATACGTCCGCGTCTTCGAAATAAATAAAATATAACGCGCCGTCAAAATGCACGCGTTCCTTTTTACTCAATCATATTTAATGTCACAGCCTTGTCCGTCAATGTCTTGGTAACATAAACAGTCATAACTCTGCTTTATAATCATCCGTGTAACTTCAAAATAATAATTTCTTTCATCTTGTATCCGAATGATATATTTTATAGTGTAAATATACCTCGTGATTTTTGTAAATATTAATAACGTCAGTGTGTAGGCTGAGGATTTTATAGGCACTAACTGTTGTTTTTTGTACTTTTGTGTGTTTTTGACAATAACGTAAAAACACTTTGAAAATATATATTTGATCGATGAAAGCGTTTCTTTGCGGAAATCCATCATGAAATCTATACTACTATGCACTTCCGCATGGATTTGATTGGCCGCTGACGTCGTTGGTTGATAATTGACCCAACGTTGGAGGTTCGTTGAACCAAATGTTGGCACGTAGCACAATTGCTTACACGTGTTGTTCTCTGTCACGGAGCATCCTCAGGTGGTAGTCGACTCTTCAACGACTCTTATTCCACCCAACCAACGAACGATGCCAGTGGCCAAACAATTCCAAGCGCAAATCTAAATAGTATAATACACTTTAACATTGCAAAGATATATGTAAGCCCATTTTTCCATAAATAGTAGATTTTGAAGAATTTCTTTACTATGCTATGTTTGTTTTCATGCGTATCACCTTCGTCACGAATTTTCAGCTATATTAGCGGTCGCAGCTAAGGTGCAACAGTTATAGTGCTTATGTTGGTTATTATTTTCTAACGTTAGAACATGTTAATGTAATCAATTAGACGTATGAGAATTTAGAACGATTCGTCTTTTATCCCGCGTAACATTTTTGATGTCTTTCGTATCGTAAGATTTTATAGATTTTATAAATAGATCTATCTATCTAAATATCTACATCTATAAATATATTTAAATAAACTTACTGTCTGGAAAATAGATAATGGACTTAGAAACTCTATTATAGAACCTAACACAGTTAATTAAATAACTTTCGTAGGGCTTACTAACTATAAAGTATTGGATTATAAAGTAAGACAGCCATTATTATAGGGCTTGTAGGAATGATGGATGATGTATAGCGTGTTCAGACGCCGCGTAAATTGATGTAGGTTCACGCCCTAAAATGATCCTGAGTTTTACGCGTTCAAGGAAAACATTGTGACGCAAATGTAACAACTTAGTGAAGTTTTTTTTGATTGATTAGCATCCTCAAGATAAAAGTTTGTCTCCAAGCACCAATGTATGTGTTACAGCAGCTATACTTGACAGCTATAACTCTACGTGGGTTAGCATATTACCATCACGACTAACATAGTCACTAAGCATGATATATGACTGTCAAACGTAAACCTATAAGAATAAAGTGAGGCTGTCTCAGTTGGTAGTATGTACGGAATTGGCGTCAACGGACGTGAGCGCGAATCCCTGCAATGTGCTTGAGCTTTTGGTGAAGGAAAGCATCGTGATGAAACCATAGCATGATGGTAGGGCTTTTTCTACTGCCCGCCTCTCTCACAATAAAAATCACCGCCAAATACCAATAGGTGTGTTCCGGTTATTGCAATTGAGAGCCAGTCCCTTCATCTGGCGTAGCGCGTTTACCGTCTTAGGCCACAGCGTTACTTGACGTTAAGAAAGATTATGGGCATAACGCTAAATTTATGAACAATATTAAAAATGCAAAAGTAACCGTACTTTAACGTCATTAACGAAAAACACTTAGTGAAAAAGCGTCATAAGGCTTAATGTTAGTGATTTTGAAGATAGATTAAGCCATTAGTTTGACACAAAGCGCGACGAAATAAAAAATAAACCACTTGCATTTATATTCATGAATAAGATATACTAACGAGCACAAATAGAACACATTAGGCGTGTCAAAGACAAACATTAAAATTTCATAAATCCTAATATTGTAGAACAAGCCGTCATAGATGAAATTCACAAGAATCACAATAGTAATCCTTACTAATATTGTAAATGCGAAAGTGAGTATGTTTGTTTTTACGCTTTAACTTCTAAACCGCTTAATCGATTATAGTGATTTTCGGTACAGAGATAGAGGAGACATAGGAAACCACTTTTGTCGCAAAAAAAAAAACTCATTGGAAAAGAGTAAAATGGAGGGACTAACTTTGTATGATACTTTTTATAAAGTATCAGGATTTGTTTGACAAAATCAATAAAAACGCGAACTAAGTCGCGGGTAATAGCAAGCACATCATATTGTCCACTTTATAACTCGTAACAATAGCATTACATAAGATAACTTCAATGCAGTCGACAATACTAATTGGTATTACATGGTAGTGTGTGCTTGGATTCAGACTCATCGGAGCATTATTCATTATTTCGTAATTTACAGTACCGCATTGCAATTTAAACCGCTCTAGTGGAGTTTAATTTAAAGTTACATGTACAATGTATATTTATACGTATCTATACATAAAGGCGTAATGAAACTTGTCATCGGTCTGGTAATTGACCGATACTGGATAAATTTAATTCTATAAATGAAAACAAACTAAACATCAATACTTTGCACTCAGACTAGTGAAAGTTTCTTAATGGAAAAGTGTTAGGTTTTCCAAAAAGGCTGCGAAACAGGTTGCCTTTTTGCCAATTAGTAAGTTCAAGAATCATATCATTTAGGGGTCACTATATATTATTTTTTTCACATTAAATGTTTAATTTCTAGTACAGTCTAAAAACAAACGGTGACCATTTAACCATTTACCGATACGCAATCCCCTTCGACAGTCGTTACGGCTTACATGTTTCTTAACAGTTGAATATAGACACAATTTCAATACCAAAGAGAGTCGCTATAGCACATTTATCATTATTTGAAGCGATGATAGCTAAGTTCGTAATCTGTATGGACGCCGCGACAATTGCCGTGAATTCAGATCCTGAGCTTTTCGTGTAGGAAAACATCATGATGAAACCATAGCATTATTGTAGGAATTTGTCTATTAGTCACCCTTTTTTACTACTCTTTTTTATTAATGTGGTGTTTAAAATACCTGTGATTACAGACTTCCACACCGCAACGCGCAAATTCAAACTCATTGCCCGGGCTCAGGTCAATGGTATTATGGGTATGTGGTGACTCATCAGGTGCTCATCTCCCGCATTACCAGAGAGTATGAAGTGTCGCTATGGTGCGTTTCAGTGGGTAGTAGCGGATGTGCTATCACGCTCAAGTTAGAAATCTACCTATACCTATAGGTGTGTGATAGTTGCACTTGAGAGCTAGTCCCTTCACTAAACTTAGCTCGATCATCACTTAAGCCACATCATCAGTTAACATTAGGTGAGATGGTGACCATAATGCTAAACTTATAACGTAAAAAATTGCTTGGTGTTCGCTCCATAGCCGAGTATAGATCCAATCATATAGCAACTGATTTAAAAATACGACACACCTAAACATGTGCTATAAATGCTACTTCTGGTATTTGGTCTTAATTATACAATTAGTCACAGCTGTCAGATCCTTCTGAGTGGTCTAGTATGAGCTGGGTTTGTTAATTTTACAAACTGACATTTTTTTAATACTTAAGGCGTATAATTATGGTCATAAGTTACGATACGGCCTAAGTTGGTAGATACGCTAAACCTGTAGAGGAACTGGCTCTCAAGTGCAACTACTGGAACATACCTATTGGTATTCGATATAACTGGTTGCTAGCCAGACGGGCATCAGAAAAAGCCCTACCACCATGCTATTGTTTCCTCACGATGTTTTCCTTCACCGAAAGCTCAAGTTGTTGGATTCGAACTCACGTCCCTTGACGCAAAGTCGTACACACTATCACTGAGCTATCATCGCCCCGTAACGCCAACATATCGTTTATGTTACATTTTAAAGCAATTAATTATATATATTTCAAATACCTATAAAGGCATGTGGTAATCAAAAATCAATCCTAATAATTATAATTAAAAATTGCCCTACCACTAAAAATCGTAAGAAATGTATATTAATATTATAAAACGGAATAAATTGTTTGTTAATTTGAACGCGCTAATCTTAGGCGCAGCAAGTCAGATTTCAATCATTCTTCTTTTATTTGATAGAGTAATTATTGAAGGCTTTAGGTTATTATTTAACATCACGCTACCACCAATAGAAGCAAAGTTTTATTAAAAAAGTTACAAAATCGGGTGAAAATTGTTTAATAATTTTTAAGTTTATCTCGAACACAGCTATCTGTAATATAATTTGATCGCAGTCTAACTTGATATCACATTTGCCAAGTAATCCATACGACCATTATAAGGCAAATAAGGTGTTGGACCTTCGCCAAAAATCTAATTAAGGAAAATGCCTCCAAACGCAATTAAACCAAAACGAGGAAGAGCTTTTTTTACCCACATAAATTAAGTTTCATAATTTTATGCTCTCCAAGTACTAGGTTTCTAATTACTAAGAACGATTATATGGGTATACAAAAATTGTGTTCACAAAAACATAATAAGGTTAGCTTAGGGTATATAATTATTCTGATTAAAGCAAAACCTTTTGACACTAATTCTCCTTGAGTAATTTGTAAATGTATATGTAGGTCACACAAATAAGCTAAAAGAAAAACATAGACCGAAATAGCCCGGGTCACGTATAAAAAAGAAACAAAAAAAAAAAAAAGGACTGTCAATAGGAGTGAAAATGTAAAACCATGAAATTTAAGAGTCATTTTGTTTTTTGTAGTTAAAATTTTATTTATTAAGGCGATTGTAACATTAATTTCATTTTAATATCTATATAAATTACACTTAGCCCACAAAATCATAAACATGACTGCACGTTTTAACTGGCGGTTTAGGCGGTCTCGTCGCTAACGCGTATTTTAGGTCTCATCCCCGTACGTGGGTGTTTTGTGTTCGCTGCTTGTATGGCAATTCTCACTGGACATTGGCGAAATTGCCTTCATACGCAGATGCCATAGCAAAATTAAATCAGCATCATGACCTTATGTGTACATGGTATTTGTATTTAGATGCATTTTCATGAAAATAATTCTTGTTTCATATCATGTGACGCAACAATGTGTAGCGAAGATAATGCTTCAAAAATATAACCAAAACAAATTTGCAAATGTTATGAATAATGTTTCGACTTCTGTAGAAAACCAACCAATGCTTAAAGAATGGTGTATTAAATGCAATGAGACAAAATTCTTAGCTATCCATAGATTCACTGTGCGGGTGCCGGGTCCATCGTGTGACGTGAACGAAAAGTTGGCGTAATTCGCGAGACACGGATGTAGGTTTAAGAGGAGCGTCAACACTCGCCTTCACTACTCGTGTTTCTCTTCCTGCCCAGTCAAATTTGTTAGGAGCCTCTTAGCGCAGCTTCAGAGGCACTTTCTAATATAGAACTTACTACGATGTCAAGACGAGCCAAGATCTTTTAGTAGATTATAGAGATATATTGCTAATATACCTCTCGCTTCCTCTAAAATTAACTTCGTCCATTTAGGGCATTTAGTAGCTCGTAGTATTTATTTGTGTTTATAGACTGGTCTTTTGGTATATTTGTTTCCCATGGTAGTGATCTCAATGAGTACATTGTGTTTCGATGTTTCAGAGTAAATAAATAAATCTGGTCCTGAAGTCGAAGCTCCAACATACTATGGGATTTTATAGTGCTTCTAATAGGTGCCCATTAAAATAATCCAGTCACATGAAGTACCCAGGCTTTAGAAGGGCACATTTAATAAAACACGAGGGAATTTTCTGTTTTAGGGTACTGGATGTATAAATCGGTACAAAATATACTTTCTTGAATGCCAACGCGACACTGAGGTTTTAGTGTGCCAATTGGCACAAAATCAGTCGAAGCATATATGACGTATCTATTAGGGTGGCGCAAAAAAACCGACTATTTTTTTTTTCAGTCTCGAGTGAAATAATGTTAGTTTTTGATGTTTTAAGAGCCCTCTCCAAAGAACAACTAAAAAATTAGTTTTAAGAGGTCGCTCCAAATTTATTTAAATTTCAAAAATCGCCAAAAATCAATGTTTTTTTTTTTAGTTTTTATCTATTATTGTAATAAATAAAAGAAAAAAAATGTATGGAATTTAAATTTAAATGTTAAAAGGTCGCTCGAAAAAATCTAAAGTAATTTAAAAAAAAAATTGAGCGACCTTTCAAAACATAAATTTTGAACTGAAACTTTCAGAAACTTATTTTTTTTTTGGTCTATAAAATTTTACCGTAACGAGAAAAAAAAATAGATTTTTGACGATTTTTGAAATTTAAACAAATTTGGAGCGACCTCTTTAAATTTTTTTTTTTAGTTGTTCTTTGGAGAGGGCTCTTAAAACATCAAAAACTAACATTTTTTCACTCGAGACTGAAAAAAAAAAGTCGGTTTTTTTGCATCACCCTAGTATCTATACATTTTTACTAACAATATTATCAAATGCAAGTGTAATTAACGTGAGCTAGATATAAATGTCTTAATTAACTCAGCAACAATGAAACCTTTGAAATAAACACTCCCAAGAAATTACTGTAGACTAAAGAATTTTTCCGTTAGATGAAGAACCTTCCATGGTTGTCCCAAGTAATTGGCTCCTTTATTGAGTTATTTAACTATTTATATTATTTTGTTTCTCATACCATTTCATTGAAGGTAGATTTATTTTCAAAGTACATTGCCGCTTTTAAGCTTATACTTAATTGGCTTACATTTAAGTACAATTGCGTGTTGATCGTACTACACTTATATTAAATTTGTGATAATTATGCGTGCCTAATAATTGTACATAATTATTTTTAACAATACAGTTTTTGAATACTTTGTAGGGTTAGCGTCACTTGATGTAAAGTGACAATATGGCCCAAGACTGGTTCTCAAGGTCAACTGCCGGAACACATCTATAGGTATTGAACATCAAATTTTTAACTTGAGGGTGATAGCTAGCCTGGTGCACATAAATAAAGCCCTACCACCATGCTATGGTTTCATCACAATGTTTTCCTTCAGCGAAAACTCAAGCTCGTTGAAGAGATTCGAACTTACGTCCATTGTTGTGGCGTCCGCTCATACTAACAACTGAGCAATTGTCGCTTCAGTTACGTTCAGTACATTTCATACTTAAAGAAATATTCACAAATATCCTGTAAAATTAGCTAATAGCTTACAGAAATTAATAAACCGCAAGATATCCATTCTCCTCAGTTGTATTGTATTACATACGAAATAAAAGTTTATTTAAAGAAAAATTCTGCAATATATTTTTTCACTATCGTTCTTTAAAATCATTCCCTCGTCGTCTGCTTCCATAAACGTCTGACCCCACAAATCTTTAAATGTCAAACTACTTTTTTGCTTCTGAATATACTCGTGTATTCGTACAGCCCTTTTACGGCAGGCACCCTTATTCTTCGATCGACGCTCCGATACTTCTTTAGAACTTTTAAAAGCATGACCATATATTTTTTACTTATATATTGCCGTATAAAAGGCAAATGTTTGCTATAGTATTCATTAGAATATTAACAGAAATAGAAGTTACTTTGTCAATGACTCGTCTTTAAAATCTTGAATTATTTAATTACTCTGCACATTGAGATACAGTTTCGGTTATTTAATTTAAAATCAACAATTAACCTGAAATTAGTGTGAACAATATAATACTGCAAACACAGAAAACTTCTAGAGCCGCATTTTCCTAAACTTAGTATTCATACTTACAATTTTTCTGTATTATTATCGGTTTAAACTTGGTTCAACCAAAATCTGCTAAACCCTGAATCACGGGCCCTTTATAAGCATACGATTAACGAATATAAAGTCAACGTCTGTGTGGTTCACGTTAATAATAGTCTTATATGGTATTTGAACCTACAGCACTCAGCTCGGTTAAAATAGCTAACATTCTTATTAATAATATAAATACGAAAGTGAGTTTCTTTGTTTGTTACGCTTTCACACCTAAACTTCTAAATCGATTATGACGAATTTTAGTATAGAGATAGATGGGAATCTGGAGACAGTAATAGACTACTTTTTGTTGTGAAAAATTTATTGGAAGTAATGAAGGAGATCAGCTTTGTATGAAACTTGTGATTGCGTCATCCTATTTATTTGATAAAATCAATATTAACCCGAGCTAAGCCGTAGAATCAAGCTACTAATATCATAAAATCTTCTTTTAAATGAGTTGATTGACTCATAGATATTAAGATAATTATGTAGTCTTAGCTAAATATCTTCTACTAGAAAGTGTAAGTTAGTTACAAGAGAATAGTCTAAACATTCTCTTTTACCAAACCAAAGTGCAGTCTTTTAAGATTAAATTCTATTAAAGAATTGTCGAGAACCTTTTACATAATATAATGTTTAATTGCTATCTTTAAAAAAGCCTTATCACAAACGTTTTAATCGATAAATAAATCGTTTCAATTGATAGCTACAGAATATTAAATTACCGAGTTAATTGGCAGACTCCTCTCATGGAATTCATCATCCGTAGCGGAAGATTGATGGCGGGGATTAATTTTACAATTTAATTCAGCGTTGGTTATTTCTATTGAAAATGAAAAGTTTAAGTTAAAATAGGCTTGAATGAAATATGTTCAAGCAGATTTCTAGGGTATAACTAATTTACAAACTGTTTGCAATAACGTGGTAGCTGAAGATATGTAAGAAGGAAACATTAGCAAAACGACAACAAATCTCTAAATATTTTTTTAATATTAATCCTGTTTTAGATCCGTCACAAGTGACTATTAGGCTCAAAAGGCCTCTTAACTTTAAAATTACAATTCGTTACAAGTTCTCTGAAATGTTTAAAATTAATGGTGCTTTTAAAAGTTTTGTTGTACATTTTTAATAGGACTGAAATCAATTTATATTATTCTATATGTACACACTATCCAGTCCCAAGTCTCATAAATATTTTCAATTTCGTAGTATATTTCTTCAATTGGCAAAGTAGAAAGTTCAAATAATGTCAATATTTTATTTCCATCGGAGTATAAATAGAAATGAATGACTTTTTATTTATCTCTACCACTAGTATATTTATTTTTAAGTGATTGCGAAAGTCTATTCGATCGAAGACAAAAATATTTTAGTGTATTGATGCCCTCAGGAGGCCATTATAACGTTAAAATATTTTATTCAGAAAATACTCCAGTCATCGTAAAAATACATAATGGATTTTTCTAAAAAGATTCACTTCTAGATTCACGTAATAATCTAACCTACAATAATTCCGTTACAACAATAAAACTTTCCCAACTCAGTGCCGAAATATACTTTAGTCAAATTATTATTCACATTATTAAATTATTCACAAATTGCTCGATATCCTCAGGGAAATTTTGAGACAACTTTATAATTCTTCGTAATAACTCATATCAACCAAGCTTTCATACTAAATTAAAACATGAAAAATACCGTCGGAGTAAGTCAATGTATTGTAAATATAGCAAGTTATATTAAGGTAACTTCTACGTAGTTAATTAAACTTTAACGAAAAAACAATAACGGGCTTTATGAGCGACTAGCTGTGACTGCGGCTTCATTCGCGAGGAACTGAAATTATTTAACTAATTTATAGCCTATGTTACAAAGAGAGTGAAATAATTTTTTTAAATCGGTCCATTAGTTTTTGAGTTTATTCCTTACAAACAAAAAAACGAAAATAAAAATATTTCCTCTTTATAATAGTAGTATAGATACCATTGTTAGCTGGCTAGCTTATTGATTTTATTTACCATATTTATAGAACGATTATTTTATAGTAGGAAACCACGATTCATGTTTACCTAACGGTGACCATCAGAAGTAATATTTTCCATAATAGCAAGCTTAAGTGTATTGCATTGAACTTGAGAGTTGCCACCACTATGCTATATGTGTAAAAGTACACTGGTTAGTTTTAAAAAAAACATTTTCTTTAATACAAATTGGTACAGTGAAAACAAAATTTCTAATACCATCAAATGTTTTTGCTATATTAATACAAAATGAAGCATCGAGATATCGGTCGTCTATCACTTTTATTCGTTGTTTTCATACCGACATGTAACTTTCTCGCCGTCTGGATATCTGTATATTGGCTTACAAAAATAAAACACTAAACGAAAATCTTTGTACTAAATTGTTACCATGTACGCGATGATCACGGTTAGATTTCAGTAAAAGTAGTTGATAAACACATCGGTAAATATTAGGGTGGACGTTACTTAGCACTTCCGCCTGGCTGTCGTCGGTTAACTTCGGTGTATCATCTGTCATCGGTTGTCACTGTTAGTACGTACATTACTTGTGTTTCACTTTGCCACGGAGCATCTCAAACCCTAATCTTGCTACATATCCACATTATCAAGTAATGACAGACGTCGCAGTGGTCAATTAATTCCAGGCGGAAGTACAAAGCAACGATCAGTGTATTATTTAATTACGGATTTTCGCAAAGTAATGCCTTCATCAATAAAAATACGATGGTATTAGAAAACACTGATATGACGTGAGCTGACGTGACAATAAACCTCATACCCCTTCATGTGAAGATACGTTTATTTTTACATATTATTTATATTTCAATAAAGAGTTATCACTGTCTTCGCTCAACGTTTTTTATTATTTATAGGTTTAGGTGTAAGGCCATAAACTCATCTGATTTTAAGTGATAATACGGCCTAAGTTTGTAGACACGCTAAACCTGTGAAGGTACTGGCTTTCAAGTGCAATTGCCGGAACACACCTATTGATATTAGGCGGCAGATTTTCAACTTGAGGGCGGTAGCTAGCCAGACGGGCATTCTAAAAAACCCTACTACCATGCTATGGTTTTCGCACGATGTTTTTCTTCACCGAAAGCTCAAGCTTCTTATTGGCGGATTCAAACTCAACCCTCTCTTTACTCCACTTCCAATAACGTTTTTGCGAGAAGTACCCTATCACCTACTTCAGGTTCCCGTGTATGTCTATACCCAAATTCATTATAATGGATTTAGCGGGTTGGGCGTGAAAGCGTAACAAACCAAACCCACTTTCGCTTTTATAATATCAGTAATAATAACAACACTTAAGATACAATTAATAATTTGCCCAAATAAGAATAAATACTCGAGTAAGAGTTACACAGCATTATTAAATATAGGATAGTATAATAATGTAGACGATAGATTACTCGGAAAGGCTTAGTCATCGGCGTAACGTGCGCTACAATATTTCACGTCCAGGAAAGTGGAGGCGGACGCTTCCTATATCCAGCGTTATTAAGAGGTGCCTATCTAAATTATACTCATTCGGTGAGGTATTTTATTACGACTCGCGGTAGACTAAAAATAAAACATATGTCTGGTTCCCTGCATCGATGAGTCGTCATGGGATTTCCTTTTTTTTATAGTTAATGTTTATCGTTGTGGCCACGATGTCACCTGATGTGAAGTGACGATGTGTCCCAAGATGGTGAACACGTTAAGCCTAATGGCGGAACTGGATCTCAAGTGTAACTTCCGGAACACACCTATAGGTATATGGCGGCAGATTTTCAACTTAAGGGTGGTAGCTAACCAAGGTACATAAAAAAATCCATAGGTATTTGATGGTACATGGTAGTATGCTATGGTTTCATCACGATGTTTTCCTTCACAAAAAACCTTAAACTCATTGCAGGTGAATTCGAAATCACGTCCATTGACGCGGCGTCCGTACACACTAACAACCGAGCTATCATCGCTTCATTATGGGTTATGGATTCGAATCGTGCACGGAACAGTTATTTTATGTTTGGAAAAACCTTCGTAATACAGGCCATATTCCCTAACGCGAGTGTTGTCTTATAAGAAGACTGACGCCTTTTTAACTTTATCGTAAAAATTATAATACCAACTACCCTCAACTTTGATGTGGTCATAATTAAACTATGAATGAAACGATTATAAAAACCAAGCAAACGTAAGGGATTTCAAAGAGAATATAGAATACAGCAATCTTTCTGGTAAATAAAATATATTGAGTAATGGAAAGAAACCCTTCGTGTACGAATTGAACGGTTTTGGGTGGTTTTGCTTTCTTATTTTATTCGATTATTTTCTTATATAGGTGCGGGTTATATTAAATGATAACTGAGTTTTAGGCTTGATAATACCTGGTTTTCTTGTATGTGCGATAGTCCTTCATATATTCTTAATTAATACTTAAGTTTTTTTATAAAAAGTTTCCAAGCTGATCATGTATTGACTATACACTAAGGAGGTCGAAGCTGTGTTTTGTATACATTTTAAAACGAAGTATGTAGAACGACTATTGGAAATATTGCCGATCAAATATTATCATGTAATATGACATGACATACAGAAAAGTAATTAAATACTCCTCTCAAATATATTGATACGCAACGGAAAACTTGGTACACCCTTTTAAGTATTTGGCGCGCACGGAAGAGTTTGAGGTTTGGCATTGCTAACATATGAAGATAAAATACAGAATAACTCTTAAGAGAATGGAATTAAGAATCAATTCCTTTAGGCTTAGTTTGTTAGTAACCTTTATCCTCATAGTTACCTATCAACAAGTGAGATTGTGAACAAACGTTAAAATATTTGAAGTATAAAGATAACATATGTAAATTCAATTCGGTATCATATAGTTTGTACTCTTTGATGTTCGCAAAATTACCATAATATAGGCGCTTTTATGTTCGTAAATGCATTTTATCTCAAAAAGCTTTTAATATAAATCTAGGACACATTAAATTTTCAGCCTCATAATTTAATTCACTTGCACAATGTAATAATATTTTTCGCAGGCGCTTTCATATTAACCGCATATTCAAATTACGGTAGAGTCCAAAAACAAAATCACCCGTCATTGATAGAATTTTCATTGGTAGTCCTCGACGTCTTGCTGGTCTGTTCAAATTACCCTTCACGGCATTTTTGAAATACGTAATGTTATACTTAGGTTTCAAAATGTCGTGCTAGATTATTACCCGCCAAGATTATTACTTAGACTACAAACCCAGAAGTTCGAAACCAATATTCTAGCTATGAAGGCAGAGCAAATCTCTACAAAGAATCATCACTACCCACTGTCTAAAAAGTTATTGGTGAGTGTTCCATCAACCGTAATACTTGATTCCTCAATTAGCAATAATAAATTAAAGAAGCAGTTGTAAATGAAACTGCCTAGTTTATAAATGGAAAGTCAAAGACTGGATTGCCACATACACATATCAAGTGAAACGCATATCTCAGAAGTAAGCTTAGCTGTGACGCCTTTTAAGGTGAAATGGTGTATATTATATAATGACTCTCATATGTATAATGACTCCTAATGACTCATCTGAGTGATGTAATGACTTTCATTTAATTTATGATGTTTTGGAAAGAAGTAAAGGCTTTTATGTTATCGTGATTATAAAATACATTAACTTTTTGAAAACTGCACCGGGTAAGCCATAAAAATAGCGCCTACGGACTAATTCCTATTCCTCCGTACCACCAGAGATTAGGGATAGCTTTGCACTTTTTCTAGTCTGCGGTGGAAAGTACTGAAAGTCATAAAACTGAGTCAAGGTCTATGACCTCTTGGTTTGTTTTTAATGGTATAGTGCTTACAATAAGGAATAGAGGCCTGATTTTTTCATGCTACCATAAAATGAATGCAAATTTTTGGAGTCAGCCATTATCATTTACTTAATAGAAAATAAAATCAAAACATTTAGTAAGATTTCTATCACATTTTATTCCATCTAATTTACTTCTGATGTTAGGAAATTTTTGCTGATTTTTTTCCCGAAATTGTATTACCAATGTAAGGGGCGTTGTGAAATCTTGACTGTAATTTTATGCCGATATCAAGGTATAAGAAATTATATTGCTCAGGGATTTTGCTAGCAAAATTTCGACGGAGGCGTGCCAATGCTGCGTCAAAGGAAACGAATTGGAATCTTATAATGAGTCAGAGATTTCATGGCGCAAAGTTTGCTTATTGGTCAACCAACATTCATTCAAATCCTACAATGATTAAGCTTTCGGTTAAGGCAAACATCCAGATAAAAACTTAGCATGGTGGGAGAGCAATTCTTCATATCCTAAATAAAATCCATTATCAAGCACCTATTATAGACATATAGCAGCAGCACTTCAAAACCACTTCGCTTTTTAGACTGCGTGTCTTACCGAGACATACAAGAAGTTATGTAAAAAGCATTCTTGGAGTCGTAGCAAATAAGAAAGTATTGTAAGGCCACCACGAGAGGTGTTATTCGTTTTTACCAGTAAAGGTTCACATAAATAAGCCTTCCAATAAAGGCCTGCAATACACCTACGATTCTCGTGATGTAATGGGTGTCCATGAGCGGAGGTGATAATTTACCATTAGGTGACATGCTAGCTCGTTTGCCCCCTAATCCATAAAAAATATATGTCCCTTACGTACATGCATCTCTCCATCTTGGTTCACACCGTCACTCAAAGTTAGGAGAGATTAAAACATTTATCGAGAATGAAAAAATACTTACAGTGAACACATAATACCAAGGTACGGTATTATATAGTCTATGAATATTTTATTATCTTCTTTAAGTTGAAAGACAAATCTTCCAGCGCCTATTTGTATTTTAAGGAAATATAATTCAGCATCGTTTGAATACTTTTCCTATTACCATTTTTGACCAAGTATGCGTTTGGATATTATTTTTTTATGTGTCTGTTAAAATTGGGTCATAACCTACTATTAAGTAAAGAAGTGGTTGAAGATCGTACGCTGAGCCTAGATATATAAATGATTCTCAATTGCCCTCTGTGTTACTATTATGTATTCAAACTAAGGTACAATAAAATAAAGATTCTAATAAAAAAAGGTTTCTAATAAAAATAATACGATTCAAAAATAATAACATCTAAGAAGAGTCCCTAGTCCATCGATGGATGTTGTTATAATTTAGGTTTGCAAGGTTTAGACTAATTACTACTATTCCCGTCACGTGACAAACCAAAAGACAATCACGGTGATATGATTATTCTTGCTCCCAAAAAAGGGCAAGTCTGAGTGTGTCAGTACGGCAGATATTATACCATATGTATGATAATCTCGACCTAGGATGACACAATTGTCCTATTCTACCCACCTAAATCTTCGTCAAATTGAAGTTTAAATAAAGAAATATTATAAATGTAGAATAAAGTTAACTTAGTCTATAAATTTAAAGTAACACAGCCATCAAGAGAGAATGCGATTCCCAAGGAATTTAATTTAAACCGTAGCAGGAACCAAAGAGGAATTTGTAGCTAACATAATTAACGCCTACGCGATGAGCGAGGATTACAATTAACCTCAAATCTTGCTTGGTTATACGAATGATGTAGCTTTTAACGCATCTAAAACACTGTTTAGTCCTATGCTGCATTTTTAAATTGACAACAACTTTAGGCGCGTTGTTATTTATGTAGATAGAAATTTCATTTGAGTATATTTTTTTTGGAATAAAAAATCGAGTAATCGAATAATCGAGAAAGCTTGGCATCTGATAGTAAGTGATCACCACCGCCCATGCTATGGTTTTCTCACGATATTTTCCTTCACCGAAAGCTCAAGCTCATTGTAGGTGGTTGTATTCGAACTTACGTCCAATGACGCGATGTTCCTACACGCTACCAGCTATCATCGCTTCAATTATATTGTGTACTTTGCTTTCCCAAGACTTTTGTATTCGATGAATCAATAAAACCATATGATGTACGTAACTTTCGCACGAACTATTGATAGTTTTGAAAACGTGACTAATTTTAACGATTTTGATTTACTGATAATGAAATTGTCATTTTTCATTTAAAAAAATAAACCCATTGTCACTACATATTTTTTTGTCTTTTACTGACAGTTTTCGTTGACTGCCTTTTTAAGCCTATGTTAATCAGTATTTGAAACAAGCGACCGCCCAGAGACTACATGTTATATAGGTATTTGTATTACGTAGGTGCGGCGAAATCGATCGTCTCGAATAATACTCGTAATTTTTGGTTTAATCGCCGATACGGCAGCCACTATCGTCGATTTACGAGAAAGCTATTTCTAATATTATATTAAATGAAGTACCTATCAGAATCTTCATATTCTTGTACAAGGTTGTAGTTTTATTACTTTACAACAATAACATTACTAATTGCTGTTTCTAGCTTTGTTTTTAAATATTGGAATATTCTATATTCAAAACATTTCCGGTTCAATGAAGAGCCGCATATATACATACACAATGTTCTTTTTTAATTGACCCGAAATAAACTTGATTAAGTTCCAAATGACAATTCTTTGTACGAATTATAATTCTAATTTTATGAATCATATATATCTAGACAGTTCTATTTAAAGGCATTGAGATGATAGATGAGTTGGATGTACCTTGCGAAAGTGTTTAGCAAATTTGCGTGGTCAAAGGTCGTAGATACTAATATAGAAATAAATAATATTGTTTTATTATTAGTTTACTTACTAGATTCTACCCGCGGCTTCCTTCGCGTTAATATTGATTTTGTCAAACAAATCGGATGACGCAACATCAACAAAGTTTATCCTTATCGTTATCCCACTTTCAATAAGTTTTTCGCGAGAAAAAGTAACCTATCACCGTCTCCAAGGTCCCGTCTATCTCTATACCAATATTCATCATAATCGATTCAGCGGCTTATGGGTGAAAGTATAAGAAACAAACAAATTCATATTATTCATAATAAATAAATTCATATTTATAATATTAATAAGGACAAGTATAAGGAAGTAAGGACGATTAATATTGTTTTAATTTGATTAACTTTCGTGATAGATTATATTCACAAATACAGTAGTATCTCGATAAATAGAAAATCTCTATTCTCTATAAGTTGAAAACTCTATAACTCGAATTTTTGGTGTCTACTTTGATGTTCAACTTATAGAGGTTCTACTGTAGCTACAATGTAACGACTGTCACGTTAGCTAAGCAGTTTGTTAATAGATGACACCAACTCCTTTTTATTTATTTTTTTATGTTCGCCAGCATAAAAACCGCAGTGCACCTAATGTTAAGTACAGTACTATTAGTACGGAATCAAAATTCACTGCCAGTCAACGCTGTCACGCTGACCTGCTTAGGTACCTGTTTACACCTCTTTCCAAGGACTCAATATCACGGGGAGGAGGGTACAAGCTTACAGGAAAGCGCTTCCACAACTTCACGGTCCAACAGAAATAAAAGTCGGCAAACTTTTTGGTTCTCAATGTTACAAGTGTCACCGTGAAACTATGACACCGAAGACACGCCCGTGTATTTCTGTTGATGGCACTTCTAACGAAAAAACAAATTTTAGTAAAAGCTTTTAAAACATTTTTAACCAAGACAATATTTTCATCTTTTCGTCAACTATAATTCAATCATGAAAGATATAAGGCTTAAAATAATGATTAAATTATTACTTTCAATAAAGAAATTTAAGACTTCATAGTTAATCTATGGCTTAAAGCAGCCTTGCTACAACCACCGCGCAGAGGTACTAGGGGTTCGAGTTATATAAATAATTATACCGAGTTAAGTTATTTCCAATTGTATTATAATATCCCTCCCACTCGACATTCGCAAAGTTGCCAACATAAACAGATGCCATATAAAAAAAAATAGAAGATATGGTGTTGCCGCACAAGAACATCTGTCAGAAATAATATGTAGTCGTTAGTGAAATAATTACATTTACCTACTTTGCTGCAAATTTCTGTAGCTATTATGTATTAGAAACACGTAACATAGAATTGTCCACTGCTTAACATCTGTAAATAACTTTTAATACAATTTGTTAAGGGTACGACATTAATTTATTCCAATTTGCCTTAGTTAATAACATGATTGTATCCGCAGTGTTAATTGATTTTTATCTGTATCTCTATACTATGTGGATGCCAAAAGATAATCATGATATGCAAATGTTATGTAAATTGGTTTCCCCGTGTAGTATTGTGGGAACAAACACAATGAACATCAGCAGATAGCTAGGCTCTACCAGTCGAAACATCACGTTATAAACAGTTAAGTCGGTTTCCTGCTTTCGGATAAAAATCCACTCGTGATTTCTTATGCAAATGAGTTCAGGCAATTAATTCGCGTTTTTTTTATATAGTTAGGGTTTCGCGTTATGGCCATAATCTCACCTGATCTTAAGTAATGATATGGCTCAAGTTGGTAGACCCGTTGAACCTGTGGAGGAACTAGCTTTCAAGTACAACTGCCGGAACACACGTTTCTGGTATTTGGCGGCAGATTTTCAACTTGAGGATGGTTGCTAACTAGGCAGGCATTGGAAAAAGCCCTACCACCATGCTATAGTTTCCTCTCGATGTTTTCCTTCACCGAAAGCTCAAGCTCATTGTAGGTGGATTTGACCTCACGTCCCTTTAACGCGATGCCGTATACACTACCACTGAGCTATAATTGCTTCATGTTAACTTATAGTAGAGTAGGTTTTTGTGCTTAAGCTAGGATCCTACATAGGAGTAGTCAGGACCACGGTTTCTTTTCACGTCCTCGCCAACAGCCCAAGCCGAAGAACGGCAACTTCATGGCTTCCTTGTGCCTGTAGCCTCGGGATGAGTACCTTAGTACTAGCCCCCAAAGCTCAGTGAGCTGTAAAAGCCCTTAAGGCGAACAGCATATGCCAAATCGAAAAAAAATCCTTATGCAAACCATTTCACGCATAAATCGTCATGTCAGATTCACAGATCGGAGCAATCATTCAAGTCCATTCTGTGTCAGAAAACCTAAGCTCATTGTTGGATTTCATTGAAGTCTATCGACGCGGTATCCAAACACGTCATTCTTCTTATATTGTTTACTTTTAACAAAACGAATACACAGAAGAAAGTTTCTTATCCGGGAACAAATGCGCATGAAAACGCACAAAAATATGACCACAGAGAGGTTATATGCTATGACTTTCATCTGGTGTAATAAATGAATTACTAGTGAATACATTGATTCGTAATAAAACACAAACCGTTTTTATTCCACCTCTACAAAGTTGACTAAGAGTGATTCGGTACTACAGCTTTATTGTGAAAAATTTATATTATAAGCTTTGTAAACTTTTGAGTTTACCGCTGTCATAGAGCACATAGTAAAACTGTGCCAGATGCGCATCCAGAATTGGAATTTTTAGGGGGTTATAATTTGACCCCTTTCTTAAATTCAACGAGGAGTAGATTATAAATAATACAAATTAATTAAAACAAATGCTTGAGAGTCGTGGAACACTTGGTGGGAAAGAATTTCCTTACGCAGTATATAATTATTATTAATAAACGTTTTTATTATTGATTAAACAATAGAAATAAATTAATTAACGGTATGGTATGAAATTTAGTAAATAATATATTTTTATAGTTACCAAAATAAACACATTAATTTAAATCATTGAATTCAACCAAATCATTATAATACATATAATACGCCAGGAAACAACTGACGTGTATGACGTATACGAGTTATATCTGCGCAGCAGTTGAGAACTTACAGGCTATCTTGAGCCAATAAGAGCCCAGCTATGACTGATCACAGCCAATAGCCAACGCGCTATGGTTAACCGTCTACACTATAGAACTATAGTGCAATATATAACAGACTAAAGGAAGGGTCGTGACGGAAAAATTTTACTTTTTGATTTGTCGAGCTTCCATCCGTACCTGTATATTGTATATTGCATCATATTAGCAAAAAAAGGATCGCACCTTCCCTTTGCATGAAATCTTTACTTACAAGAGGTTTTAAAACTGGTATTATTATTACTAATTTGTAATCAATCTGAAGGATTATGAAAGCAATATATTTTGTTACTTGAACCTACCAACCTATTTAATGCTCACGTATAGCGTAATCAACGTTAAGGTCTGTTAGTACAAGGAAAGATACGGAACTTACAGAAGTGAAACATTGTATAACTCCTCCCTTAGTCGCTTGGTATAGACTTTACCTTCAAAGCCCTTCCATAAGAAGTTTCACTTCAAAAAGTTTCTAAGCTAATTGAAAATGTATTCACTTTAAAGGATAACTAACAACTCCTATAATTCATGATTTTTTTTATTAACACGAGGATAAAATAACAGTTTTCCGCAATATGCAGGGCGCACTAAGAGAGGGAAATATGGTATCAGTAAAATCACCCACTAAAATCATCTTAAGACGGCCACGGATCCTCTTACCCAGCGACGGGGGGCTACTCTCTGGCGGGTTCTATAACGTCCTCGAGTCTATCCCTGTACTTACACTCTTGTTACAATACGCAAACTTTCAAGCATTGTTCCTTTATTAAAAGAAAGGAACGCTTTAAGAATAGCCGTTCTAACAAAATGTATATTAGCTTAAAGAATCCAAACAAAATTTGTTAAATACAATAGTTGTAAATGTATGTTTATTATTTAACTTTTTAGTCCGCTATACGCGAGTTATGAGAATAATTGTGTGTATCAAGATGAAAATATACAATTATTATGAAAAAATATATTTTGTGACTACTCCGTATTTTCATAATACATCTGTAACCGATTGAAATAAGTACCTATATTCACTACTTTGTGATTGTCGGTGTGTACTTTGTTATCTTTATAGAAACCAAGAACTTTTATTTTTCAATGTTTGTCCGTGTGTCTATTTATTGTTGTCATAAATTGTGACACGGTAAAGTTAATCCTTATCTATAGTAATATTATAAATGCGAAAGTGAGTTTGTTTGTTTGTCTCCTTCACGCCTAAACCACTGAATCGACTAAGATGAATTTCGGTATAGAGACAGATGGAAACCTGGAGATATTTTTTTTTTTATACTTAAGGTTTACCGTTATGGCCGTAATCTCACCTGATCTTAAGTGACGATACGGCCCAAGTTGGTAGACACGCTAAACCTGTGGAGGAACTGGCTCTCAAGTGCTGCTGCCGGAACACATCAATTGGTATTTGGCGGCAGGTTCACAACTAGAGGATGGTAGCTAGCCAGGCGGGCATTAGAAAAAGCCCTACCACCATGCTATGGTTTCCTCACGATGTTTTCCTTCACCGAAAGCTCAAGCTCATTGTAGGTGCTTGGGTTCGAACCCACGTCCCTTGACGCGAAGTCGTGCACACTACCACTGAGCTAAAAGATTTAAAAAAAAGATGATGATAGGTTACCTTTTCTCGCGAAAAACTTATTGGAAGCGGGGTAAAGAGAAGGATAAACATTGTATAACACTGTTATCTACGACATCCGATTTGTTTGACTAAATCAATATTGACGCGGGCGAAGCCGCGTGTACAATCTAATATTGTAATACATCAAAATCAATAAATCAAAATCAAAATTTATTGAAGCAAATTGACGAATTTAGAAAAAACGATTGGTGAAGGAAAAACAACGTGACATTGAAAAATAACTTTTGGTACTATCCGAGCGATGTCGCGGGCACAAGTATTATAAGAAAATAAAGTTGCAGATGAAACATGATGTCCTCGGGGCTGTGTTAACCGTGTATTCAATTTTTCATGCCATTTTGTTAATGATTAAGCCATTTTGAGCCAAGGGTTTCCAAATAATTTGTAAAATGTTTGTTACCTGTCTCAATAATAATTTATATAAATTCTCAATATACTATACTCTATATATATATATTGTATAAGGCACAAATTCGGCCCCACGTGGAGTACTGTTCTCATCTCTGGGCGGGAGCCCCCCAGTACCAGTTACTTCCATTTGACAGCATTCAACGTAGGGCGGCTCGGATTTTCGACGATCAAGCTCTTTCCGATCGGCTTGATCCCTTGGCTCTGCGTAGAGATGTTGGGTCACTCTGCATCTTCTACCGCATTTACCACGGGGAGTGTTCTGAGGAATTGTTTGAAATGATCCCGGCCGCTGAATTTTACCATCGCGCCAAAACAAAAAATTTCACCCACACCACCTCGATGTCCAGCGTTCCACAACAGTGAGATTTGTAAGGCACTTCCTACCTCGCACAGCCACTCTGTGGAACCAGCTGTCGCCGGCGGTCTTTCCGAACCGTTACGACTTGGGAACCTTCAAGAAGAGAGCGTATTCCTTCCTTAAAGGCCGGCAACGCACTTGCGAGCCCTCCGGTGTTGCAGGTGTTCATGGGCGGCGATGATCACTTTCCATCAGGTGAGCCTCCTGCCCGTTTGCTAGCTAATCCATAAAAAAAAACATTTTCAAAATAAATTTGACGCGATGATAGCTCAGTTGGTACTGTGTATGAACGCTGCGTCAAGGGACATGCGTTCGAATCCACCTACAATGAGCTTGAGTTTTCGATGAAAGAAAGCATAGTAATGAGACCATATCATGCCTGGCTAGCTACCATACTTAAGTTAAATATCTGCCACCAAATACTTATAGGTTTGTTACGGCAGTTGCTCTTGAGAGCCAGTTATTCCACTAGGCTTAGCGTGTCCACCATCTTGGGTTAAATCGTCACACAACATCAGATGAGATTATGGCCATAACCCTAAACCTTAGCAATAATAAATTTCAAAAAAGGTTTTCCAAATGCGACAATTAGGAGTACTAGAGATTAACGCGCTCGAACAAACAAACTAAACTGATTTATTATAATAGTATGTGCTAGAAATAATAAGTATATCTCTACTGTACGTTAGGTATCTCTATTGTACGGGCAAGTTTAAATTGAATGTATTAAACAAAACCGTACTTTTTCAAATTGGATTTTAACAGTATATTTACTCTTATGAGAGTAGAGATCGCTAACAGACTGTCCGTAATTCGATGGAGTGAAAATAAATACATTCATTTTCAAATGTAAACACATTAACATTGAAAATTGGTTTTATTTTATTTATGTTACGAGTAACGTATTAATTATTGTGTTTTATTTCATTGGATCCTTTAATCAAATATATTTATTAATTATCATGTTCGTATATAGAGTAATTAATTGACAGAGTAGTGTTATTACTTGATGAAAATGCAGGAAGCATTTCTTTTTTTACATGTTAACACTTGGCGACAGTTTCCGATATTGTTCAGTGAATGCGTGGCAGGCTGTACCCGAATATAAAATTCGTATACAAAGAAAACTCGTAGATTACAAATTTAAGTACTTTGTAATAAATTTTCTTTGTGAAAATGTATCTTGATTGTATTAATGATGGCTCCGATGGTAAAAAGTACGAGTGCCTTGTAAGGACGGACATGAGTTCGAACTTCGAATCAATCAGCAATGAGCTCCAGCTTTCGGTAACAGAAAACATCCCGATGAACCATATCATGGTGGTAGGGCTTTTTTTATGCCCATCTCCTTAAGTTGAAAATTTGTCGCCACATACCTATAGGTATTTCAGCAGATACACTTGAGAGCCAGTCTTTCTGATAGGCTTAGCGTGTTCGCTATATTGGGAAAAACCGTCACTTAACATCTGATGATATTTTAATCTTAATACTAAACCTATAAACCAGTTTCAAAAATATATACCTATAGGTATGTACCGCCATGTGCTTTTGAGAACCAGCTCCTCCACTAACTATAAAATCGTTATTAATATTTTATTAAAAACTGTGCAGCAGTTTTAGACTGATGTGAAAACAAGGAGATTAAGATATATAAATAAATGTGTATATTTCTGGTAACATATCGGTTGATTATACTTATCTAAATATTCAGTAACAGTTTTACTATTTGTATAGGTTTACATAAATCTCCTTCATCTCCGGAAACGTTTCACATTTCTAACAGCTTGCGGTCGGGATCTACGTTCCTTTTACAGTAACACCCTTGTGATCTCTGAGCCACTTGGGTTAACACTTTATTCAAACTCCTTTACAATAACAAACATACGACTGTGGAATACATTACCACATCATATTCAAGATGCCAAAACATTGTTAGCTGTAAATCACAACTACATCGACATTTGTTTAATAAACAAGAGCCAGAGTGGTGTTGATTAACCCGGTTTTATAAAGCTTGTATATATCATACTAATATTATAAATGTGAATGTATGTTTGTTTGTTACGCTTTCACGCGAAAACTAATTAACCGATCATCATAAAACTTTGAACACATATTCTTATATGTATTAAAAGTAACATAGGATACTTTTTATGGAAGAAAATGCGAGCAAGGATGCGGGTAAAAGCTAGTGTATCTATATATGTATATCTATATATGCATATTTCGTTTATTTCTTTTGACGTTTTGCTCAATATTTTTTTTATGGTTTAAAGGTTTAGCGTTATGACCATAATCTCGCCTGATCTTTAGTGTTAATGCGGACCAAGTTGATGGACACGCTAAGCCTGTGGAGGGACTGGCTCTCAAGTGCAACTGCTGGAACACACCTATTGGTATTTGGCGGCAGATTTTCAACTTAAGAGTGATAACTAGCCAGGCGTTCATTAGGAAAAGCCCTACTACCATGCTATGGTTTCGTCACGATATTTTCCTTCACCGAAAGCTCAAGCTCATTGTAGGTGGATTCGAACTCACGTCCCTTGACGCGGCATCTGTACACACTACCATAGAGATATCATCGCTACAATCAATCAATAGGCTATTCTTCTGAACTATCTATATTATGTTATTTGACCCAAGCAAAAAGTTTGCTATTTCGTACTTTTGCCTACCGTGATGCTGTGAAACAGCGTTCCAGCCCATGTATTTCCTTCTTTCTATAACATCGGCTCCTTCAAGAAAAATGCAAAGAAGCACTTTGCACTACTTACAATGGTATCATTTATTTTTCTTTCTACAATACCTCCGATTAGGTGGAAGTCAATGCCTTATGGTATTAAGCTCGCTAGTATACATAATTAAAATGCAATAAAATATTCATTCTTTCATTAATACCTTTATGTTTACCAAAAATTATATCATCCACATACATTTATAAATTTTATTGTCAGATTTAAAAATATCCCTACCAACGTCTTCCAACGTCTATACGATATACCAACGTCTTCCAAGTGAAAAGTTATCAATTAACATCAAAGATTAAATTCACGGCATTCCTAGAATGTCTTCGAGATCTTATTCGAGTTTAATGATGTGTTTTCGTGGAGCGCTTTGATCTTTACATGTTTCCCCGCAAAATATTGGGGCTTTAAATGTCAATAAGCTATCATCCACCTACTCGATTTGACGCGTTTTACTTTATTTATCGCGTCGAAATAATTATTGTGGTATGAGGTAACGATATGTCTAATAAATTTAAATAGTGTAACAAGATTTATAGGTTGATACCGAGTTTTAATGTTACTTCTTCTTGTGCTTTTATTACGTTAGCTTGGCAAAGTGACAGCTCTATTCGTGATGTTAAACATAATACAGGTCAAAAACAGCGTCGACTATCGAGAGTACGACAATCAACAGTCGTTACTGTCATGCCGGCTTGCTTAAATGCTATTTTATGTTTCCCTTGTGTAATATGAGGAAGGGACTACATGGATTGAGAGGCTGTTCCCCAATTTCACAGTACTTCTTCGCTTTTTTTATTATCTTGGTGAATAATCCATTTGCGGTCGTTCTCTCGCAAAGATTAAAGCCACTACCTGACTTCAGGCCAAAGCGAAAGAGGCATATAGAGACTAATAGAGTGATAAACCCATTAAAAAAACACTATTACGTCATACAAAACCTGGTCAAATCTTTTTGCCGTCGTTAGCCTCTCAAAGGACAGCTTTTTGTCCACACTGCAGACTTTTGGTCCGCATTCTTTGAACTTCAACAACAGCTCACCCATTTCGTCTACTTTTCTCTATTAACAGGTATTATCTTAGTATTTGTATGTACATTTTAAACAACACTCAAGTAACCTTCAAGTAATCCTATATCCGTCCACAATCATACCTAACATTCCTTTCGTTATCTGATTTTTATTCATTCCCATTAGACGGTCAAACTAGACTCATTTATTAGTCGCTAATTTGCCTGTCGTTGCCATTATTTCTGTACTAAATCTCATCCAATATGCTTACGATATACATTCTTTTTCACATTTTCATTTAATTCGTATTAACGTCTTTCGTAGCTCAGTTCGTGTATACATTACAGCAGATTCTGTAATCGTTTCATAACTTTTCCTTCAGTGCAGTAACCATCACATGCAATTGAAAAAAGTTACAAAAATGGGCAGAATGATTTAATCATATATAGAAGCAAAGACACGAATCTCAATACTCGGTAAATATATATCTCAAATTGTTAGAGAATAAGAGAACTATTTCAACATATATACAATATATACTTTTTTTACTTACATTTTTATCATTTAATATTTCTACCTATGTTTTTTATATTACTTAAATGTTACGCTATTATTTGTACAATACACCAGTGACACCCTTTATACAATTTAATTTCATATTTCAAGACTAATTTATTGTACCACACTATTGTATGTATATTATTATATATATTATTGTCGTTGTTTACAGTCAACCACTGTTATTCGATCTTCAAATCAAATCAATCAATTCCTTAACTGATTTTATATTTAGGGTCTTGATATTTGATAATTTTCCTTTGTCTTTACGGATGTAATGTAAGACCTCGTTTTCTTTTATCTTATTTCAAATTTTAAATTTATCAGTACATATATTATCGCTTTGTTTGATTAACTAGCATCTTTTGATGTGCATATTCCATAGACATGGTTCCTCAATTATCCTAATCTAATATGTTGGACAATCAGACACTTTTCACCTGTTACGTGAAGAATTTATAAGAGAAAGTCCAAGCCTGCCTTGACATAAAAGTAATGAAAGAAATCTTCAATGAGATAACATTGAATGTAACAAATGAATGTGTTATGGCATTACGTAGATTTAGAAATTAACAATATTGACCCATCCTGTTTTAAAGTTTCAACAGCGTCAACAGCGTGTTTAACTTTGACAGATCACTAAAAATATTTAACACCGCAGAAGTGTTGGTACAAGACGCCGATTTGATTTGAACAAAATGTTTAATTTAATCCTAGACATATTTAAGGATAATTATAAAAACAACACTAATATATAACTTGTACATATATGTACGACAGTTTGTATAATACTTGCCAACAATGAACATTATGATAGTAATTTTACTATTAAAAATAAACACATAAGCGTTTTAAAACTTACAAGTCCTTTATAAGCCGTGGAATTGTGAAATTTGTGTGAATATTGTGCTCTTAAACTTTTAAGCCTAATGCAGTTTCAGCTTCGTAATCATAAAACGCATTAATAAATGACCTTTCTTCACCCAAAGTATTTTAGTCAGTTAAATACTCCGTTCTAGAAAATTTCGAATATCTATGAAATAGATTTATTTCAATTATTTCAAATCTTTTCGATGCTAAATTTATCGGCGCAAATATTATATAGGCAAAAATACAACAAAAGTACATCAACGAATTGTGATTAAACGTACCACAACAAATGTTCGTGCATTAAAAGTACTTCAACGAATGTTAGTGCATTTTGTGACGTAGCCCTCCCAGCTATTATATAATGTATAATTATATATATTATATATCATATAATTATAGATTGTATTTGATTTATCGAGAAAATGATTCATAAATATCATAGGATCTGATAGGCGCTTATGTTTTTTAAATATCAAATAAACATTTAAACCGGCATAACAACGTTCTCAGGCCCCCTTATTACGTACTTCATATACTTCATATACTTCATATACTTCATATACACAAAGCGAAAAAAAGATCACAAAGTATTCACTCCGAACGTGCAAATTCGTATTTATAAATCAGCTACAAATTTTGTCAATTTATTGCCGATTCTATGCGGCTTTTTCTATTGCTGTGTTTTTGCGAAATACGCTATAAGGGGACCGGTTTTATGATTTCATTATTACAACAATTTCTTTTTAAATCTATAAAAAGAACTCTCTTGTGTAATGCTTTTACTACATTAGCAACAACACTAATAAAGTAAATTATTAGCGTTCGCTAACAGTGTATTTTACGTTAAAATTAACATCTAGCCTTTATCGCAGTGAATGTAATAAACAATGTACTAAGTGTGAATACCGATGGCGTATGTCATCAAAAGTCAATGAAAGGCACGCGACTCGAGTAATATTCGACGCAAATTGAATAGAAGACCGAGACACTGAATTTGAATGCAGGAGACAACGGAATGGATAAGTAGGCACCGACGCTTCTAGCTAAACTAGTAGTATATTATTTATGAAATTACTTACATGACTAAGTCTTTCAAGGGCTTAATACGACAGATCGGACGAGAAAATATTAATACCCAAAGAACTCGCATTTGCAAAAGCATTTTTTTATGTACTTGTATTAACGAATGATTTCGTTTATTTGTTAAAAAATATTCCTTTACTAAGCGCCTGAGTTATAAAATACAAATAGTATCCGAGCTTTGAGCCTTTTAATGGTATAACTACATATGTACATTGAACTTATTTAAATCGAGATCATAGTCTAGAGATATCAATACAGACTTTAGAATGTCTGAGTTGAATTCTTTACTCTCAATTTACTGGGGAATTCGTACTTGGTTTTTGCATTTTCTAAAAGAACACGAAGGAATTTAAATAAATCCTTTGTTTAATATAAATATAGATGTTAGCATCGCTTACGAGGGACTTAACAATTCATTGCATGTCGTATAAAAGTTAATAGGTACATAACTGGAACAGTTTATATCAGACTCTTAAGGACTAGGATCACTTACCTTTTATTATCTTTGTATTGGATCTAAAAATATCATTAATAGATATTATCTGTTCATTGAAGCAATTGTAACGTTACGTCTCTTATGTTTATACTGTAGAGTAGGTAAATTTTAATAATTGAATTCAATATTAACTATCGATGTGACCGAAGATTACAATAATTATAAACAAAAATGAAGCTGGTGATGTAGGTAATACTGACTTTAAAGCAAGTTTTAGAAACTACAGTAGTTATAAATATCAAACAGTGAAACATAACTTATTGTTAATTTCTAAGTCTACAAACCATACTTTTAATTGAGAGCTCTAAAGTGTTCTCTATGAAATTTGAAATTATATTTATTACGTTCTAATTGTACACTTTCCTTTATGTAAGTAATTGCAAGATCTTTTTCTTTGCATTTATATGATCGTAGCCAATGTATTAGGTACTGGCTGGTTTGTTCATTGGAATCTATAGGTCTACAAGTTTTAGATATATCTTGGTCAGCTAGTGGAATCTTGATATATTTAAATTATTGGCCTCAAAGACCTCAAAACCGTTAGAATTTTGTGTATGCATCAGAAAAATTTTTCTTTGTCATCAACTGCCAACCAGTTATGATCTAAACAGGTGCGAGCAAGAGAAGTATTTACTCTTTTTTATAGTTAAGGTGTAGCGTTATGGCCACCATCTTACTTGATGTTAAGTAACTATGTGGCCCAAAATGGTGGACACGCTAAGCCTAGTGGAAGGACTGGCTCTCAAGTGCAACTGCCGGAACGCACGTATTTGTATTTGGCGCCAGATTTTCAACTTGAGGGTGGTAGCTTGCCAAGCGGGCATTAAAAGGCCTACCACCGTACTATAGTTTCATTACGATGTTTTCCTTCACCGTAAGCTGAAGCTCGTTGCAGATAGATTCGAACTCATGTCCCTTAACATGGCGTCCGGACATGATGCCAACTGAGTTACCATCACTTCACTGAGCTGTCATCGCTTCAAACATTCTTCTAACAAAATGTGGTAGGCTAACGTAGTGTTTGGTCACGTGATACACAAATACCATAAATACAGCACTCAATGATAAAATAGATAATTATAAACGGTATTATATTTAACACACTACAATACAAAACTGTAATTTCACTTGTAATAACTTCCATAAAAATTAATGCTACAGGAAGGCATGACTAGTATATTATGTTCTCTTATCTCTTCTCTATTCTCCTTCAAACTCTTAGGTACATTCTTGACATTTCCGCAGTTCCAATTTTTCTACTCACGTCAAACCTACAGATATCCAAAACATATTAGGATATAATTTTCTATAGAATTGACTCGTCTATTCAAAACGAACAAGTATGTAAGCCACTTTAGCTTGCAAATTGGCTCAATGGCCGTTGCACTTCTCTTTAATGGCTCTATTCACTGAGAACATAAAACGCGTATTTCTTATTATATAGACTAAATGTGTAGGTTAACAAAAGTACCTATTGTTATTTTCAACTAACTGTACTCACGCTTGTACTGCATGCATTTCTTACGTATGTATTATTCACTTTTTGTAATGCAATTTTTATGAATATTGTATGATTATTAATGTATTATTATAAATTATTTTCCTGCCAATTTTGTAACGATATATCATCCGATGTTAAGTGATGATGTGGCCCAAGATAACGGACACGATAAGCCTAGTACAGGGACTAGCTCTCAAGTGCAACCGCTGGAACACACCTATAGGTGTATGGCGGCAGATTTTCAACTTGAGGATGGTATTTAGCCAGGTGGGCAGTAGAAAAGGGCTACCACCGATGCTATAGTTTTATCACGATATATCTCTTCATCGAAAGCTCAAGCTCATTGTAGATGGTTTGGAAGTCACGTTCATTGTTGCGGCATCCGTATACACTACCAACTGAGCTGTCTTCGATTTAGTATATTTACTATCTGCCGGAGTCGTCGCCGAGATCGTGTCATACAAATTTTATTCGCGACCATACAAATAAAAAAAATATGTGGCTAAAGTAATTATTTTTAGGGTTACTTGGCGACGTTGCTAAAACACGTATCGCCGCATTGTTTACTTGACTCAACAAAAAAACCCCTACGTTTTTCTTTTAACCACGCGCAATTTCAGAGGTACCTATGCCTAATTTCAAATCAAACAAAACATTAAATTGGCAAATATATAGTGCGTTCACTACCGTTACCGTACTTAGTACAATAGAGTAAAAATATATATATTTATTTCACTTTATACAATACGTATATAAAAAAAATATATCAAATCATTAAAAATTGGTACTTTATCAGATTTTTTATTAAATAATATAATATACATCATAGACTACTTTAACCAGCAGATAACAAAATATACCTAACATTATAATATTTTCTACCGCAAACGAAGCGAACAAAAGTAAGCACTGCAATATATCGTTTATCTTTTACTGTATATTTAAAGTTTTGCGTCAAAACTGTATTAAAAATATTGCTGACCTGACAGACTTTATTCTGCCTTCTCGAGTAGTCAATCACATCGACTACAGTGTCATCTTTCGCGTAATGATTACTTATCGAGATAAAAAGTATGTTATCTCTCAAGTTGGATCGAACTGCACACAGTGTGCAAAATTTTATTTAAATCGGTTCAGTAGTTTAGGACTTCATCGCGGACAAACAACGTGACACAAAAATTGTATATATAAAGATAACAATAAATGTATGTATATGAATATTTTAAAGCGAAAAAGTTTCTTTGTTTGCCTGAACGAGCTATTTTTAGGAACTGCCATTCTGATTTCAAATATTATTTTTGTATTGAAGCTTTTTAATATCATGCTACCACCAATAGATACAAAGCTGTATTGAAAAAACTTGCAAATACGGATCAAAATCATACTAATATTATAAATGCGAAAGTGAAAAAATATAAATAAAAAAATCACGGAACCCACGCGGCTTTAACAAATTGCACTGATACTTTATATCGGTCTCTCGTTTGAGGTAATAAAGCCGTAGCAATAATTTTGAAGATCTATTTGTATGTTTATTGCCAGTAAAATTCAAGTAACGGCTGAAAATACTAAGGTTACATACACACTTCACGAGCTCGTTCGACTTTTAGCCTTTTTGCGGGCGGTATTTTTACTGCGCCATAATATTTCGACGCCTACTCGGTTTTTTACGGGAGCCCGGCGAAATCTCTGTAGTCGAACCTAGTGCTAAATGATATACGGTCACGTAGGACGTGGTGCGAAATGAGAGATTTTGAGGTTCATTGTTCATAATAAACTTACTCTATACTTCTATAATAAATCTATTCTATATTAGACCCTAATAGATAATTGTAATAACGTAAGCTGTGTTAGTCTATGATTAGTTTTTAACAATAATAGTAATTTATTACAAATACCAAATGTTTATACAAAGCCTCCACAATGTTACCTAAGACTATATGGCAAACGGACAGACTCAGCTAATGTTATGTGACATGGTTTTACCACACAGCCCTGGTTTTCAGTCTTTATGGTGAGTAAATTAAGTACAATTGTATTTAAATATAAAAAACACTGTACAAGTATTAGTAGACCTAATAAAGAGAAAACAAAATGTTAATCGTAGAAGATATATATAATATACATACATATTTATAGGATTGTTGTAATTTATTGGAGCTTTAAATATATAATTCCGTAATACGTTAATTTCAACATTTTTTATAGTTAAAGTTTAGCGTTATGGCCATAATCTCACCTGATCTTAAGTAACGATACGGCCCAAGTTGGTATACACGATAAACCTGCGCAGAAACTGGCTCTCAAGTGCAACTGCCCGGAAGACACTTAATGGTATTTGGCGGCAGGTTTTCAACTTGAGGGTGGTATCTAACCAGGCAGGCATTATAAGAAGCTGTACCACCATGCTATAGTTTCCTCAAGATGGTTTTTCTTCACCGAAAACTCAAGCTCATTGTAGGTGTTTGGATTCGAACTCACTTCACGTGACGCAGCATTCCTACACACTACCACTGAATTATCATATGATGACTAGATGTATCTACATATTCGTTTACGTGAAATTAAAAATGATTTAACAATTTTTGCTCGTTTTTGTATTTTTTTTTAATACAGCTTTGCTCCTCTATCGGTGGTAGCGTAATGTTAAATAGCCTAAAGCCTTCCTCAGTGATTTTTCAAATACAAAAATACTTATTGAAATGGACTGGTATATAATATAATATTAAATAAAGCCTTCAAACCTCCCAGTCAGATTGTTTTTCCTACTTCTTCAACAATCGTGGCCAAATTTTAGCCAATTCACAGTAAACCATAATTAATTACTTAATAAAACCGCACATATGTATCACTCCGTCAATTCTGGAAAATCGTATGAAAAACTGTTTTGGTAGTTTTAGAATTTATTGCGTTCGAACAGACAGACAGACGTAGAAGAGAGCGTAGGGAATTTATTTGGTAATATGTAATGATACCAGCTGATAACTCTGTGCTTGTTCAGTTAAAAAGGCTTTCTAATATTTCACGAAAACTACTGTTAGCTTGGTCGATGATTGTCTCCTTATAAATGTTAGCTGTATCGTTGATCGTCTCTTTATATAAAATATAATATAAAAGGGTTAAAATATTTACACGTTTGATTAAAAATAACTTAATGGATATTGATGTTTACATGTTTGGTTATAAATAACATTATAATTTCAAATTATAATAACAGGATTTTATTAAAATTGTTTTATTAATATATTCCAAGTAGTTCGTTTTTAGTACTTTTAGGCTCCGGTTGTGGCAATATAAATAAGTGTGTCTTATAATGCCGATAGTGATAGTGGAACTCCGGAATGACTCAGTGGACTGAAGTATTAGTGATGTGAAGAACTAAATTGTACGCGCAGACTATTAAACAAGACGGTAAAGATACATGGATTTTACACTACTTACCTTACTTTTAGTAGTGTATTATTTATTAATATATAGACTGTTTACAGAAATTGCATAGCGTAAATTTTTCATTAGCTCTATATTATTTTGGCGACATACTAATTATCATTAAAGTATAGGAAATGCATAATTTATCGAAAAAACTCACGCGCCACCTATGTATGTACGTATATTTATATGTTAATGTACATAGACTAAATGCTACCTCCAACTTGATTTATGTTTCTCCCATCTACTGTTTCACGTTCTTCCGATGTCTATATCCTGAAAGAAAAATTTACACTAAGTTTAAAATTAATAACCCACCTAGTTCTAAAATTACCGCAATAAGTCACTAGCAATATATGTATATTTTTAGTAGAATTCTATAATAAATAGGTAACACGAAAAAACTTATTCGCAGATATAATACTAAAACCGATCACAATTTGAAACTATCATTGATGACATGATCGCATAAACGGTACAGTTCAAAACAGTTTATCTATTTGTTCTACCGAAACTATATTAATTAACCAAGAATTCACGGTGGAAGTGAAGGGTTTTCTAATAAGAAACTCGAGTGACACAAGCGTTGACGCGAGGAGATGGGATCACGCTCATACTGCATCAATTTATGCATTATGTATAACTTCCTACGCAACTCGGCTTCTAAATTATACTCGGTATGAGGAAATACAGGGGCACTGTTCAAATGTAAATGAGATAGGTCATAGAGCAGCGGGATGACTTAAATATTTTCATTCATTTATTCATCACACAAAGTACAATTTTAGTAACGCTATATTAGGAAATCTAAATATATATGTAGTCTTTCAATAGATTACGTAGTTGTTCTACTGTTTTTTGTACTCATCTAAGAAACTGCATTATCCATCTTTTCCTAATTATCGGAAAACGCATAAAAGTGCTGAATTGAAATTCCTCATACTTCTTGCTTTACTAATCAGAAGTAGTAAAAATGCCAAGCGAGGTAACTCCATGGTGATTACTTAGCAATTTCCTATTTTAATTAGAAGTGGTTTTTTGAATCGTCCGTTGTTTTGTTGCTATACGAAAAATATACAGTTACATAACTGATATAATCTGTAATTTTGATAAAATTGAAATAAAAAAAGTAATTCTTTTCCAATACTGAATACAGCAATTTATAAAAACTCGAGAATCATTAAGTATTTTCGTTTACAAGAAAGACAAGAAAGTTCATCACTTTTAAAAAACGAAAGACAAATTTGGAAATCAGGAATTTTGTAAATAACAGTTAAGACTTTGAAATATATAGCTATTTCCTGTCGCCTGTCACATTTGTAAAATTTCTCAGAAGTAAACAAAACAAATATTTACCAATCTATACTAATATTATAAAGAGGAAAGATTTGTTTTTTTGTATTTTCGTTTGTAACGAATAAACTCAAAAACAATTAGACCGATTTCAAAAAATCTTTCACCATTAGAATGCTATATTATCCCTGAGTAACATAGGCTATAAATTACTTTAATAATTTACAGTTCCATGCGAACGAAGTCGCAAGCACAGCTAGTACTGAAATAAAAAAACTGTTTTATGAAACATAAATAGTTACGAACCTTCAAGTAGTAACCGTTTACACTAAAGACGATGTTGGTAGTCATTTATTTTACATATCAAAGTAAAAGTCGTGGAATACACAAAGAAAGTTATCTAAGGTCAGGGTTGTAAGGCAAAAGCGACGTTTAATTTAGCCTTACTTTATACATTATGTATGATAGAAATCCGTACCCAAGAAATATATTGACTTTGATAGTATTGGAAATAGGAAGACCCTTTCAATGCGTAAGGTATAAATGTTAGCTGTATAAATGCAGAGAATGATGTCGGTAGCAAAGTAATTCTGTATATCTCATTGTGTGCGCCAAATTAATCCGTTTTCCTTGATATATGTTTCAGCTGGTTGTATTCAGAAATGAATTGTATTGGTTAATCAAATATAGGAAATTAATTTTTTTATCGAAAGTACATTTTATTGTCTAGTAGTGGACTCTATTTTTGTTTCGTTAATAATAACATTTTCGTACATTCTCTCGTGATACGCAGGGAGAAATAAAGGAAGGGTGCGTGGAAATTTCCGGGTGAGATGCAATACGAAGGCACCCAAAAGAAAACACCTTTTTTATACTTAAGGTTTAGCGTTATGGCCATAATCTCACCTGATCTTAAGTGACGATACGGCCCAAGTTGGTAGACACGCTTTATCTGTGGAAGAACTGGCTCTCAAGTGCAGCTGCCGGAATACACCTATTGGTATTTGGCGGCAGGTTTAACACTTGAGGATGGTAGCTACCCAGGGGTCATTAAAAAAAGCCCTACCACCATGCTATGGTTTCCTCACGATGTTTTCTTTCACCGACAGCTCAAACTCATAGTAGGTGCTTGAATTCGAACTCACGTCCCTTGATGCAAAGCCGTACACACTACCACTGAGCTATCATCTCTTTAAAACGACGACGCTCATCAAAAAAGTAATGTTATGTTTTTCTATGGAAAATACTGGACGTATAGACGCACCCATACCCACGCGTGCGCACATACTTACAGACAAACACGTCTCTTTATATCCTAGGACCATTTTATTTACATTTTAAGTAATCCAAAAAGGATGATACATCCAAGAACAAGGATGTTTTGTAGAAATAAAAATATATTGGCCCTCTTTTATTACTAGAGAAGAGGAGTCTTATTTACATTGCTTCTAGTCTCTGGTGACTTACTAGAGGACTGTTTAGGAAAACATTATCCTTCACTAATTATCATAGTCGTTAATGAACTACAATATTAAATTTAAAATATTTAAATCTCCTGGGTGGCTACAAATTAAGGATTTTGTGTTCTTTTTTTTTATTTAGAATATCTATAATACAGCATCTTTTACCTGGTTCAATGAATAAGAAAAAATAAATCGGTCAAGCAGTTTCGGAGTAGATAAGTTATGAACACATGCATTACTTACGAAAAATTTTATATATGTATTACTTATGTATTAACAACTTTTTTTACGATTATCTTATCGAAGCAGGGTTGCAACAAAAGGTTTTTCTTTTCTAACTTGCTCTATCGGCTATCATCAGAATATTCAGACCTTTCATGCACATATCATTTGCAACAAAAAAAAAATCCTCCGGTCTTTCTATACTATAGTCCTATACTCAGCTACCTTCATACTACAATTATATAATTTCGTATCTCTTAATACTATGCCCATATCACGCTAATATAATATTAATACTCGTTTCAATCTTCATCTTCTCTGTCAATGGTTCTATTTTCATACTGTTTCTTTCGTAAGCTTGTACATCCCAGCTTCATCGTTTGTCCGTTTTATCATTCGCATTTCTAATAAGTCTGCTATTATCTCCAATCTTCTTTCATCCATTTTGATTCTTGTTAGTTATTTAGACACTAGTATTTTGTGCACTATTAAATAAATAAATTTAACTTTCCAATCTATTTCTAAATGTATAAAGTATAATCATGCGATATATCAGAAACATATCTGCGCGTAATATCCCTTAAAATGGGTAAAAAGTTATCTCCACACGAATTAATATATAGCTTATATCGGAACTACGCTCCAGCGGTATATAATAATTGAATAAATGAACACTGTTAATTGAATACATGGCCATTTGATTGCGAGCGCTTATAATGATATAAAATTAACCGCGTGTAACAAATGAAAGACAACGCTGGGGAGAAAAATACAATAAGAAAGAAAGCCTTGCATTATGAGGTCGGGTGGTGAACAATTCTGTGTAATTTAGCAGAACGAAATACATTATGTATGAACGGCGACATTAAGAGTGAACGCTTCGACTGTATTCGAAGTAAGAATTATGAGAGTCTGATCCAGAATTATGATTTAGATAGAATGTTGATTGCGTTAGATGAACGCATTCATTGAATACAATTTATACTATACGTTTTTCTGATCCAAGAATATGATTGCCCTTATTTGTACAGTTGTATTTCTTTTTGGTGCGTTAATGAGAAATTATGAGAATAAAGTCTTTCTACGATCGCTTATACCGGCATCTAAATCGACGCCACGAAATTGGTCGGTATCACGTGTTAAACTTATATAGGATGAGAGGCGATTTAAAATGGCAGTCGGTTATGGGCTTTTAGTGCGTATTCCTGGCAATTAGCGCCGGGTGAGTTCCCCCATACCTCTCTTAGTCTTCCCGGGCTAGAAAGGGATGCGTTAATGCATCTCCTTGCGTTACAAAGTATACACATACAATTTATTATGGCAGTACCGTAAAGTAATGGCACTGTACCATAGTATGTACGGTACAAGCTAAATACAACGATGGTTTAGAGTCAGTGCTATGATGCCGACCCTGTATTCTCCCTTACCTACCGAAGACAGGTGACTGTTCCTACAAACATTCCAATCACTGTTGGGATTCTTACATATACCTACTATAATTCATAACACACGGTGTTAAAATAATTGAAGATCAAATTGGTGCAACACTTTCTAATTGACAAGATGGTAGAGAAGTAAAAAAAAGCACTATCTTCGTTTACAGTTTACCAGGCAAAAATGTACATATGATATATGATATATATACAGATCAATGAAATTGGTCATATTGGTACAACAGGAAATGAAAGAGTTGACAAATTTGCCGAAGAAACCGCACTGAAGCTAAAACCAAACGTCAATATGTTGGATGCCTCACTTCGTTTATAAGGATCAAGCAAAGTTAAAAGTTAAAGTTACAATAACGTGAACACAAGGATAAACCCAAGAGAATAATTCACAGATCCCAAAACTATTAATCCCGGACCTTATGCTTGTTTACAAAATCATAAAAAGGTCAACTTTTATCCTTATTTGATACAAATTTTCATTGCACTCGGGGCATTTGGTGATTACCCGTTTCGCTTTAAAATACAAGAAAATCTAGCTTGTGCATGTGATAACTCAACAGCTCAAACAGCTCTCAGTATATTTCTCGATTGTCCAGTTGTCGCAAGAATAATTTACTTAATTTAGACAAAAGGTATCAAAAATTTAAACGAAATGAAATTCAAAAATGAGATAAATTACGTATATTAGCTGAAGGTTTATATTGGAATTAAAAAAAACTATTACAAATATAAACCTGCTATTTAAATCCTAGTAATGTAGGTATGTAATAAATAATATTGTAGGTCGGTATCATATTCGAGATTGACGTTTTCTTCTTCACGTTCGATGTCTCCGGACCCTTCCTATTCGTTCACCACGGCCAATTGGTGTCGTACAGCTGCAGTTTTTATTAACCTCGATACTAGATTTTTTCCGCACATCCGTACATCTCGGACTCCTGATTTTGATTGATGGCCAAATTCTTTGTTCATGCGATTCGATGTTTTCGTTCGAAATATTAAATTTAATCGTTCTATGTCTAAAGCGCATATGTTAAAATATTCTATAAAATTATATGTCACTTGACATAGAAACAGTAAGTTAATACAAAATCTTCGGGTTTTCCTAATGAAATAAATACAACAATGAAACAATACTATATTAATAATAAAGAAAGAAATTCAAGCCAATCATTACACAGTACATAAGGGGAAAATACTATACCTAGAATACTAAAGAGGGATAGCAAAGAAAATAATTTAGTCAAATAATAAGAAACAATAAGTTAAAAGGAGTATTTATCCACTATTGTCGAAATGTAATAAAGGTACAGAAACAACAAAGACAAAACGAGTGTAAAAATATTTTATTTTATTATTAGTAATTTCCAGAGCACTTAAAACTTAATATAACAAATTAAATTACAGGTACAACACCAATGACATTGTAAATTTATGGACACGTTACTTTTATAATATACCCTGTGAATTAGTAGCACGAAGGATAATCCTAAACAATGTAACATACAACTTAATAAAATGTACAATTTTGACAAATGTTTCTGCAGTAGAATTATATAGGAAATCGACTTGTAACCCAGAAAATGAAATAAGTTAAACATAACGCAAAACATAAATTAATTAAACTCTCAAACAATCCGTGATAAACCCCGAAAAACCAGTAAGACAATGCAAGAATTATAATCTAATAAACAATAACTGACAGAGACTTACGTTTCTTGTTTCGTATAAAATGGCAGACGGAATTAGCATACTTTGTACTTCGAAGTTAAGACAATTCGGCATAATTCACTGCAGGGAATTTCAATTACTTTTTTTTTTTTAATTTTATGTTATTGTTTGTTATAGCGTCAAAAGATTGTGAAACGATTGTGCGTTTTGAATTAAAAAAAAAGATTACTCTCATATCGATTCACTTTTTTTAACGTAGGAAATTTTATTTACGCATACCCTCCCAGCCCGAGGGGACTGGGAAAATTATGCGGGACTCGCCCTGTGCTAATCACCGGAAATACTCACTAAGACCCCACGGCCATCTCTCGACTTGCTGGAGCGACGCGGGCTCTGGCTGGCAAAACATCGTGATAATACCATAGCATGATAATAGGGCTTTTCTAATGTCCTCCTGGCTAGCAACCACCTTCAAATTGAAAATCTACCGTCAAGTATTTGTAGGTTTGTTCCGGCAGTTGCATTTGAGAGCCAGTCTCTACACTAAGCATATCTTTCCATAATCTTGGGTCACTTAACAACAGATGAGATTGTGCTCATAAAAAAAAAAAATATTATTCAGAGAAATGCTACAATATAAGCGATTGACAAATTTCATAATTATTTCTATTTGTTCTATATTTAATGTACAGTATCTTTATTTGAGTGACCTATTAAATGCAAAAACGGATTTATAAAGGTTCTTTATCAAGATGAACTCGTCCTCGCTAAAAATAGGTTCGATAATCCAATACTAGACGGCTTACCACCCACAACTGACTATATTTTACGCATGGATGCGCATAATTGTCATTGTATGTGTGGGTGTTTAAAGTATATAGATACATGTATAAGTTACTAAAATAAAATTCTATTGGAACTGAAATTAAGCGACCAAATGTGATATTTTATTCGGATCTTTATCTATATATTTACTAGCTGTGTCTTGTAGGAGTTGCGAAGTCACAAAAGGAAAAGTTTGCTTCTATTGAAAAAGGAATCTTTCGCTACCGTATGTAGACCAGTTCACAAAAGTTTCATCACAATAAAATGAATAGTTTAGGTACATATCGAGGACAAATAAGTACATAAATAATTGTTTTACAATGTGTATAGTTTATAATCGATTGAAGTTCATTACCGCTTATCTCATTTAGAATTTGTGATATAATCTTACATAATTTATACGCACCACTTACTCGAATAGTCCATTAAGTTTCGCTTGTTTTATCAAACATCTGCAGACTATAGGCGTTTCACTACATCTGTGTTAGATATAATCATATTAGACGTGCTCTGGTACACTTAGAAAATTAATCTCAAGGGTTTTTATTAAATATCTGTGGACTACTAACAATTTTTGTAGTGATATTTTTGTATTATGGGCGTTGGTACGGAGGCACATAGTCTGAATTACGAAGAAAATAGTTTTTTTTTATACTTAAGGTTTAGCGTTATGGCCATAATCTCACCTGATCTTAAGTGACGATACGGCCCAAGTTGGTAGACACGCTAAACCTGTGGAGGAACTGGCTCTCAAGTGCTGCTGCCGGAACACACCTATTGGTATTTGGCGGCAGGTTTACAACTTGAGGGTGGTAGCTACCCAGATGGGCATTAGAAAAAGCCCTACCACCATGCTATGGTTTCCTCACGATGTTTTCCTTCACCGAAGACTCAAGCTCATTGTAGGTGCTTGGGTTCGAACCCACGTCCCTTGACGCGAAGTCGTGCACACTACCACTGAGCTTTCAAAGTAACATCTTATATAAAGTAGTCTAATTGTGTATGAGGACCTGTGCAATTATTAAAAATGTAGTTATAAATGTATACAAGGTCCAAGGTATAAAGGTTCCAATGTATTAAATAAAATACGGATATATATGTCATACTGCCATTACGTTATACGATAGATACGGATATACTGTCCGGAAAAAAGGAAGCAGTCCATCCTTTGTTAAATGGTGGTAGGGCTTTTTCTAATGCCCGCCTGGCTAGCTACCACCCTCAAGTTGAAAATCTGCCGTCAAATACTAATGACTGTATTTCGACAGTTGTACTTGAGAGATCACAGATTAAGCTTATCTACCAACTTGGGCTGTATAGTCACTTAAGATCAGGTGAGATTATGGCCATACCGCTGAACCTTAACTATTATAATAAAATACCGCAAATTTTAAAATTCTGTAGCATCCGAAGCACTGGAACAGTCGCGTTTTGTATCCTTTATTGAAGAACTCCATAATGGAATTTTTGAAAAAACATAATATGTAGGAATCAGGAAAAGGATCAGGAGCAGTTAGAGAATTTACAGAAGAAAACTTATGCAGTTGAAATATACCGGTATTTAGATTATTAGAATTGTTTGACAATGAAATTTCTCCATTTGCAACTGGAACGTTTTGAAAGCTATACATATTTTGGTTTCTTATTTCCTCGCAAAGTGTTCTTAAAATATAACAAAGCGTGTAGTTTGTTATATTTTAAGAACATTACTTGTTCACGAAAGGTTTCAGCTTCATTTTTGAGTGTATACTGGTCTTCATCAGTAGAGGATCAGGTAGAGATATTAAATGCTAGTTTGGCAAATATTACCTTGAGAGACAATACAAAACTGTCTGGAAATTCTTAACATCCGCTGCTTTACACACGTTTATTGCTATTTGATAATAGTATAGTAGTTTTTGAAGCGATGATAGCTCAGTGGTAGTGTGTATGGACGTCGCGTATTAACGCCGATCTGAGTTCAGATCCCTGCAATGAGATTCCGATTTCGGTGAAGAAAAACGATAACGATAGGGTTTTTAAATGCCCATCTGGCTAACAACGACCATCAAGTTGAAAATCTACCGTCAAATATTATAGGTATGTTTCGGTGGTTGCAATAGGGAGCCGGTCCCTCCTATAAAGGCCAGCAACGCACCTGCGATTCCTCTGGTGTTGTGAGTGTCCATGGGTGTCGATGATCACTTACCATCAGGTTACACGCTTGCTCGTATGTCTTTTATTCCATAAAAAAGTCCCTCCACTACTAGGCTTAGCGTGTACGCCATCGTGGGCCACATCGTCACCCAACATGAGATTATGGCCATAACGCTAAACTAACTATTAATAAACTATTTAAAATGTATTAGTATAAATTTAAATATCAATAATTCATACAGTTTATACAACAGATGTATTTACATTATAATAATCGTAGATAGAAAACATTTAAAACGAAAAACGGAATTAGTTCAATCCCCACAAAGGAAAATCTCGCGTTACACTCAAATTTGTATACGGCGGAATTTCATGAAAATTAACGAAGCGACACTAAATGATCGTTTAACTGAGGATCATGGGAATCTAGTTGCTAATAAAATGATATGATACAATTTAATACGTGCAATCAACGTTTTCCCTTAAGAGTTTAAAATGTTTAAGATCATGGCATAGTGCTGGTTAATTCTAAACGTAGAACGGCAATTCAAATCCAAATTCAAATCAGTAGACCTAAAGTAAAAAAAAACGTAATAGCGAACCGTAACATTTAAATTTTCTGATACCAAATAAATATACCAATCTCGTGTCTGACAGAGTTTTCTATCGGCAACTTCATTTATATTCTTCATATAAATTTAGTGAATGACCACAATCTTACCTAATATTAAGTGAATATAGTTAGGCTTACTGAGAAGTGCAGCTCCTGGAATGTTAGTTCGGATAAGTGATTGGCAACAGATATTCAGTATCTGTACTTGGGCGTAGTATCGGTCTCTAGTTTCATCACAATTTTTTCTTTAACGGAAACTAGAAAAAATGGAATTTCTACCCATTTTATTTTGGTTTAAAATGTTTCGTGAATCTATCTATCAGAAATTTTGATCTGCAAAACAACACTGGTAATACCGATGAACTTTTTATAGGCTTTACTACCGGAAACCACTACACAGATATAACTAACAGCGCTGAGTTTACAGTTCCATGAGTTACCAACAATGCCATATAATTCTCAGCATCTAAAATTTCTTCCATGGACTGTACTACTCAATAGAAACTATGGAAGATGTTGCTGCAAATACTTATTTTAGAGTCCCTTCAGCTGCCAACAATGTCATATAGTTTTCGGAATCAAACGTTATTACAGCATTTATCATTTCTATCTTTAGAGTCTCGTATTTTAGTAAAAACACGATCTAATACTTCTACTCTGTCATTGTGATATACCAAAAAAAATATTCTGACTTAGCGGATATTACTTATAATGACTTTTGGCAGTCAGCCCGGTAGTGTTGGTGGTGTTCCAGGCTGTTAACCAAACTAATAGTAGCAGTAACGCCCACGTTCCTCTCATTATGATTCACGTTTGCCTGCGACCCGCGGTCCCAACATGGAGATATGTGCCTATAGCCATATATTACTGTAAACCTCGCAAAGCAATATAGCAAAATATCAGACACCATAATCCGAAAATAACAGTGAAAAAAAATTGGTGAATAATAAGTTTGCTCCGTTTCTTTATAAAAAGAAAAAAATTACGAATGAAATTTTATAAAAAATGAAATAAAAATTACCAATGAAAATACTAATAATAATAATAATTATTATTATTATTATTTTATACATATGATTTAGCCCTATGGCCATAATCTCACCTGATCTTAAGTGACGATACGGCCCAAGCTGGTAGACACGCTAAACCTATGGAGGGACTGGCTCTCAAGTGCAATTGCCGGAACACACCTATTGGTATTTGTCGGCAGATTTCCAACTTGATGATGGTTGCTAGCCAGGCGCGCATTAGAAGAAGCCCTACCACCATGCAATTAAAATTAAAATAATTACCAATTAAAGCGATCACACGACGTTTACAAGTTGTGTTTGTATACTTAGTACAATATCGCATTACATACGAGGGTCTTTTTTGTTGTTTTAAGGCACTTGATATATCAATCGGTATACGACATACTTTCTTGAACAACGTCGCACTACTGACTTACTGAGGTTTCATTGATACCATTGACAAAAAATCAGCGCACCCTTATCGTATTGCATATGCCATATCTACACATTTTTACTTATAATATCACTGGTGTATATAGTCCTGAGAGGGTTACATACCAGAAACCCACTTCTAATGGAAACACTGCTTCCGGGATTATCATCATAATTTATGAAATATACTGTGCTTACTTTCAGGTACAGTGACATCACTTTATTCAGATTCAATAAAAAAATTAACATAAAAATTACAAAAGGCAACGTTTAGTTATATAACGATTTCATTTGTCGTTCGTAAGCATCGAATAAACGTTTGCGATTATAACAATAAACTATATTACCATTTCATATAATAATCTGCTATATTCTCCATTATCTATGATAAAAAACATCTACAACTGCAATAATACTAAAAGAAATCAAAACGGTTTTTCAAAGGTTCAAGTATAATACGATATTGCGGATTGTAAAATTTTATAGAGGTACGGCAGCCAGGACAAAGAACAGCCAAGTTTTCTTATTGAAAACCATAACTTACCTCCACGAGTTAAAAGTTTCGACCTTTCCACGTCTTCGCCAGCTTATTATTGTATACAAAATTAATTATTTCAATAATTATATTAGTTCTTACTAAGCGCGCGACTTTGAGTGTTTATTAAGGATTTTGGAGGAGTGGTAACAAAGAGGGTTCTTATTTCAATAATTAAATTTGTTTTTACTTAGCTCACGGATTCGAGTGTTTGTTAAGGATTTTGAAGGAGTCTTAACAATGATGGATCTATTTTAGGACGCCTTATCTATGGATATGATTACATCTAAGACTAAAGCTTGAGCTTTCGGTATAAGTAAATATCCTCATAGTGTGGGGACAGGGCGATTTCTGGCGTTACTACCGTAATAAAAATTCATAACCAAGTGTTTGTAAATTAATTGTAGTAGACACAATTATGGGTAATTAGGTATTTCACAAATAACAAATACCAAAAATCGCTTAATGTTTACATCGAAATGTTAAATTCATTTTGTGTATCAGCTTTAGTGTACCAAAAATAAAAGTAATTAGTAAATTTACTGGCGAGTAATTGCGAATTTGCTTTGGATTTGCTAATGATGAACATGTTATTAGCGGGTGGATGTTATACCCTTAATTTACACACGATTAGACTTATTACACGAATATCCAATATGCATTCAGGAACCAAATGGGGTGGATTTTGTCTTAATTATGAATAGAGGTCTCAACCACAATGCACTTGATAATAAACCCGTTGCTCACGCCAAAGTGCTCGTGCAGTCGACACATAACCTATGCCAGAATAACTTTGTAAGTTCAAGGTTAGCGTGATCTTTATGCATATATAAACAATAAATATAATTAACCGGCGCCAGCACAATGTTTTGTGGTGTCAGTGTAGTAAAGTGAACACTGAAGTGTACGAACAAATAATCCTATTCGAAAATCAAATAACACCGATCAGCATCGCTCAGCATGTCGTGAGATAGGTTAGATTAGTTAGGTAGGCTTTTGGTCAGAGATGACCTCCAACAGCCATAGAGATGGCTTGTGGGAGTTGGGCGATAGCGGGTCCTTCGCCAAGATCGCATATAGATCTGCCAGGCCACGGTGCGAGCGCATTGCGTTGAAAGCACCCCCCTCCCTCCCTTAATTGTCGTGATCCCTCTTTGAGGTGCTACAAGTTGGGGTCTCTATAGAGGCCAGCACCTACAGAGGGTCGGAAGTACTGTGGTAACAGTTTCTGCTCACTGGTCCGAAGGTGACTGAAGGAGTTGAGAGACTAGAGCTTTTTAGCCAAAGTGGTATCTTCAGCTTCGATCCGTTGAGTTCCCGACATGCCTCTCGCCTTGTCTGGGACTGGAGAGGCTTTGTCTATAAAAGATTTTCCTACACGATAACAAAAAAAAGGTTAGTTAAGTAAGGAAGATAGTTGTATTTTCACTAAACATATTTCTATCTACAAATTCTTGGTGTATTACGTACCACCCGTCATAATAACTCTCTTTTAGTTTATCATGTTTTGGATTCAAAGGAGGTTTATCCAGCTACCATGAGGCTTGTAAGGGTGACATACCAGAATCAATCTCTCGATGGTAGCCGTTGTTTTTTTATTGTTCTGTAGTATGTTAAACATGATACCGTTACTTAGATATATTATTATAAAAGATTTTCTTTATCTATGATATAAAGAAACACCTGTGTATTTGGACGACACTTTTTTCTTCGCATTTAATTTTATGTCTCGGACGTTGAGAAGAAATATAAGATTAGGGGGATGAAGCAGTTTCAAGCGGCGTTTGTAAATCAGTAGGCTTTATTTCACTGTTTATGGGCTTTTGATAACTCCAAGCTACGGGCGAAAGCATTCCATTTCGCACTGAGGACGTGAATAAAAATAATGTGCGAGATAAAAATAAATCACGGCTCTTAATGTGTTTAAATATTTTGGTACCACCTGAGCTTCTTATATCGCTTTCATAATAGAATAATACATACGGAATATGGAAAATCTCCTGGTGTTATTTTTCATTTGACTTTCAAATTGTTATTTACATACATAAATAGTATAGTGTGTTGCATTATTTGTTTTGTCCATTCTTCAACGACTTTGTAGAGTTATATAGGATTTACCTTGGTCTTTAGCAATAAAAAAAAATCTTTACCTATCTGATTAAAATAAATAAACTTATGAATGTAGTTTTTAGATTATACAAAATGTCACCTCAATATACGATCAAGAGATGTTTTCTTATCTACTTTGCTGCCAACAACCAAATTTTCAATACTATGTAGATGTATTCAAACAATGTCACTAAATATATTAATAATCTTTTATAAACCTATGCTTCATAATGTACACATATAATAAGACAGTAATTGACCTAAATATGTACATTAAATATTCTTACTGATATTATAAATGCGAACGTGAGTTTGTTTGTTTGTTACACTTTCATGCCCAAACCGCGGAATCGATTACCGTGAATTTTAGTATAGAGATATATGGGAAACTGGGAACGGTGGTAGGCTACTTTTTCTCGTGAAAACCTTACTGGAATTAGTGTATACAGAGAGATAAATATATTATGAAACTTTTTATTGTGCCGTCCGATTTGTTTGACAAAATCAATATTAACGCGAGCGAAGTCGCGCGTAAAAGCTAATTTTTACTATAATCAGAGAGTATTTTGTTATCGACATATGGGTGACCATATTTTATTTTGTATGTTTCACTGTTCGTTTTTTCTATTACTCTGTAACTATTCGACAGATTTTAGTAAAATTTAACACGATGATACAGGGTTCTGTTTAGCACATTAAATGAAAACATACTCCAAAATAAGGAATAAAAGACTAAATGTAAATCAACATATTTATGAAATGTCATGCAAATTTTGCTATTCGGTATCTGACAACTTATTTAGAAGTCTACGCTGTTTCATCTCTCTACGGTATTGGAATGCAGTAAATTGTAATGTAGAAAGTTTATTCAAATACAGTTTAATTTTTAGACTGATTACTTCGCAATAACAATTAATTATGTGAAATTAACGGTGTTAACGAAGTTTTATATATTTGAAGCGATGATAGCTCAGTGGTAGTGTGTACGGATTCCGCGTCAGAGGGCGCGAGTTAAAATCCACCTAAAATGAGTTTGATCTTTCGGTGAAGGAAAACATCGTGAGGAAACTATAGTATGGTGGTAGCACTTTTTCTAACGCTAATGCTAGTTACCACCCTCAAGTTGAAAATCTGCTGTCAAATACCTATAGGTGTGTTCCAGCAGTTGCACTTGAGAGCCAGTCCCTTCACAGGCTTAGCGTGTCTACCAACATGGGCCGTATCGTCACTTAATATCAAGTGAGATTATGGCCATAACACTAAACCTCAAATATAAAAAGAAATATATCAATATTATTAAGTATCACAAATCAAACTGAGAAAAAAATCTATTTTTTATCCTATTCACCAAAGACAAAGCTACATTTCATACAGAGAACCGCCATGAGACGCCTATAAATGCCCCATGTTTTTTCATTAAAATAATTAAGATTCATGTTATACAAATTGGGGCATTTTCTCACCCAGTTTCTTTCTTTCTCATTTTAATAAGACAACGCCCGTACAAGGAGCCCGGCCCTTGTGTCGTCGCGATATACTTGACAAATAATGAGACATACAATTACCGAACTTCAAGTAACTTCACATTACTTATGTTGACTAATACATATATGACATTAATAGAAAATTGGTTTTATTTATTCATTTAAAAACTGTATTTATTTCTAGAAAACTTGTTATATGACAAAATTTAAAATACATGCAAATTTTCATAGCCATTTTTCAGGCTGTATCAGAGTTGAATAACTTCAAATATAAAAGATGCATTTTATTACAAAGTTTTTATTACCTCGCTTTCCTGTACGTCTCTCCCGTTGGAATTTTTTAATTGATTTTAAACTAACTTCCCGATGAGTTAGTGCACTTGAAATTTGGACTATATTTCAAAGGTGGATGACAATGACTGAAAATGTGAAAAAAATATTTGTTTGTATTTTCGATAAATATAATTGATATATAACTAACTTTTCGACCAACTATTTACTTGATTATAGCTCACATTTAACTGGCGGATGAACAGAATATTTATTTTTTTCGCATAAACCTAAAAAGCAGAAAGTACTAAAAGAAAATAAATGAGTAGAAAGGAAAATATTGGGAACATGTAATACGTAACTATAAACATGAGTCCATAGTTTTCGTTTCCAATTTTTTGTTTTCTACTTTTTAATCCGTTATTAAAACATTGTATATTATTTTTATATTATTACTTAAACGATGATAGCTCAGTGGTAGTGTGTACGACTTCCCGTCACGGGATGTGAGTTCGAATCCATGCACCTACAATGAGCTTAAGCTTTCGGTGAAGGAAAATATCATGAGGAAACCATAGCATGGTAGTAGGGCTTTTTCTTTTGCCCGCCTGGCTAGCTACCACCCTCAAGCTGAAAACCTGCCACCAAATACCAATAGGTGTGTTCCGGCAGCTGCATTTGAGAGCCAGTTCCTCCACAGGTTGAGCGTGTCTACCAACTTGGGCCATATCGTCATTTAAGATCAGGTGAAATTATGGTCATAACGCTAAACCTTAAGTATAAAAAAAATATACAGATAATATTTAGTTCTTCCATAATACAAAACACAAACCAGAAGTCAATCTCTGTCTCCAATATGCACAAAGACTTGAAATAATTATTTTTGATTTACATAAATATAGAATTTGAATCTACAATTTTAGCCCGATTGTTCAAGCCGTTAAGTTAGTTGACATAACTTATGTTTTTTTCTGGCTATTGCTGTTAACCTTTGCTTTGACTTCTTCACGAGGTGAAGAGGGTGACAAAGTAGCCAAACTTGGACTGTCGCCGCGAATTATTGGATTCGTCTAAAATCAACTGAAAACGTTCTACCAAGAAACTCCAAATGATTACTAATATTATAAATGCGAAATTAAGTTTGTTTGTTTGTGACGTTTACATACCTAAACCGCTGATTCGATTGTTAAGGAGAGGGATAAACTTGGTATAAAACTTTTACTGCGTCATCCGCTTTGTTTGACAAATTCAATATTAATTCGAGCGAAGCCGCACGTAAATACTAATTATTTCATAATAAAAGTTATGGTCTCAATTTTTTTCTTACTAATTGCAGCAAAATCATGTCTCTATATGAAAATTACGTGACCTTTCTACTTATTTTATGCGCTCACGATTATTAGGGCACGTACGACGCATGAATCTCTCACGTTTAAGACGGGAGACTCCTCGGGGAAATTATGTATGCAGAGCCCTTTGTCAGGCTTTACCTCAGGTGGTGAGATAGTGTCAAACGTACCTACTCAGACTGTTTTCTCTGTAGGCGATCCGTATTAGTAAGAAATTAGGGCATGTGTTAAGATATGGGTTATATGAAAATGCCTACCAATTTTGCGAAATCTTTAAGGGGTATATATTTATCTATGTATAGATATATACTAATATTATAAAGAGGAAATATTTGTATTTTTGTTTGTAACGCAAAACCTCAAGAACTACTGAATAGATTCAAAAAATTCTTTCACCATTAGAATGCTACATTAGCCCGGAGTAACATAGGCTATATTTTTTTTTATTAAAATGATTAAACCAAATTAGAGTCCTACGTGAACGGAGTCGCGGACATAGCTAGTTATAAATATTTTTTCATCAATATTATAAATGAGAATTTGAGTTTGTTTGCTATGCTTTCATGTTTAAACTAGTCAATCGATCATAATGGAATATTGCATACAGTTTGTCGGAGATATAGAAAAGAAAAATGTACTAGTTTCTAGAGGTGGAACACTAAGTTTCAAATCTACACGTACGATGTCGCGAAAGTTAGATATTTTTAGTATAAACTTTGGAATTAGAAGACCCGAAACTATAAAACATATATATATAAACGGTTCACAGTGACCTTTAATTTACTTAATTATACCAGCATGTAGCACTAGGGCAGATATCTACAATAATTTATTTAAAAAATCTTAATATTAATTATATAATATATAACACGCAATTCGTTATATAATAATATTATAAAGGAGTAAAGTTCGTGGGTTTGAATGTTCAGGGTAATCTCGGATACTACTGATCCGTTTTAGGATATTCTTTCACTGTCAGAAAGGAGTATTATTCCCGAGTGCTATAGGCTATGTTTTAATTTGGTAAATATATGAGTTCAGTAATTAATCACAATAAATGTAATTGAAGCTGGCAAAAATACTAAAATATGGTGTGCGTTGCCTGAACGGTTTGAAATCTATATCAATATTATTAAGCGGAAAAAATTGCTGTTTGAACGCGCTAATATTAGGAACTTCTAATCTGATTTTAAAAATTATTTTTATATTTAAAAAGCAATAACTGAGGAAGGCTTTAGGCTTTAGGGCAGAAAATATTAATTAATTTTTAGCTCAATGCGAGTGAAGTCGCTACATAATACTAAACAGCTAGAAATAAATAAAAAGCTAATACAGAGCTTATTATAGAACCTTGCTGAGATATTTTTTAATTATATAGTTTTTCATTATCAATCCAAAACTTATTGTCACATACAAAACAATAGAGTACGAATATCCGCGCCTGGCTTTCGACCGACTTGTTTTTTTTTAAATCGAATTAACATACGTTGTTCGTTGTAAGGGCTTTGACAGCTTCACTGAACTTTTTGTGGTGAATGCTGAGTGCACTCAGCCCTGAGGCAGTGGGTGCAAGCGTACCAGAATGGCAGAACCTCGGCTTAGGCTACTGCCGGAAAACGAATAAAAATTCGCAAGCCTAACTAAACAATAGATTCTAACTTACTAAGTTTAGTGGTTCTAACAATGACATTGGGTAAGAACAGAACCGCGTACTTAACGTGTGGGTGTGCACGAATGGTATGCGGTGTGGTGATGTACTCTCAGTGGTGTAGTTTTTTTGTTTTTTTTTTTTTTTTAATTGACATACGCTGTTAGCCGTAAGGGCTTTGACAGCTTCACCGAACTTTCAGTGGTGTAGTGTGACACTGCATCGTGCGAGCAGTCAGACTTGATCCGAGATCCTAGTAGACATGGGTTTAAATAAACATAGATACACCGTTATTGCCTGTTATACGAAACTAACTGTCTATATTTATTTATTCTGTGCCGAGACAGTCCCAAAAGTTTGCTAACAGACATCTGTTCTGACTGAATATTGAGATACTAAATTTTAAAATTACTGAATTAAAACATTCCTTCCACACCGTAAATTTTATTCCACTTCGTTTATTAATTTTTGAAAATGTCACGAATAAATGGGGTGAGAGACAGATTGTATGTTAATTTTTTTTATAATTTATTCCTTTAACGTTACGGCCACAATCTCGTGAAGGTGGTGGACACGGTTAGCCTAATTGAGGGACTGGATTTAAAGTGCAATTGCCGGAACACACCTGTAAGTATTTGACTACAGATTTTTAACATGCGGGTGGATAAAAAAAGCCCTATCACCATGCTATGGTTTCATCACGATGTTTTCCATCATCGAAAGCTCAAACTCATTGCAGGAATTTGAACGCTCGTCCGTTGACGTAGTGTCCGTACCCACTACTAACTGAGCTATCATCGATTGATAATTTACTATTTAAATGCATAGGTACATTTGTTTCAAAGTATGCAGCCAATTTAAAAGGTACATTTTATATGTTACTTCAGAAGGTTAATAAAAAATGCGCACTACCTACGCAATTCCTGTTAAGAAAAACACTAATTATGCTGATAAAATATCTCATTAATTAGATAGACAATAGAAAGTAAAAGACATTAAAATACGAGAAATCTAGCATAACGGTAAACAAACAACAATCTGTTAGATAAGTAGTTGTTATTTGTTAAATCCTGTACTAACCTTCTTTTCCAGTACAATATTTTTTACTCTACCTTAAAAACTAAGCCTTATGTTAGAGCCACTATAACTTATGATAATAATAATTTGTTTTTTGATATGGTCCATCTATTGACACGCCTTGACAGTTAAATGTACCAGCTTGCCATGACGACAATCGGCATAACACTCCCATATGCCGTCATGTCTTCTCGACGTTACCTCTCTCGACTCCCGTGTGTGACCCTTCGACGCTTCTTTGAGAAAGCTGCAGATTTTCATTCTTTTACACCATATTATTTTACTCCATATTTTCTTTTTTTTTACTAATTTCAAATTCTAATATTAACTTAAATGTTTTAATTATTTTTTTTTCATAGTGAAATTCATTTACGCAATAAAAAAATCCTTTTTGCTGCGTTTCCAGCCACATACATTTCAGCAGATGGGGATGGCTTTATTGAAACGGATCTATGCATTATATACACCAAGTAAACTACTTAATTTTAGTCCGCAATGGAACTCACATGCATTATTCGAACCCGAATCGCTAAATTAAATAAAAAAGCAATAAAATGTCACACGCGAAGGTTTGTGTACCACATTTGTTATTCGAAAACCGTTTCTATTATATTTGTTCACGGCTTAAGGGAGACGGAGCGATTTATGTGCTGTGAAGATTTAATAGTATATTTTGTATTGAAAACTAAACGGCAATCGAGACAGATACCCCTTATGAAGAATAAGCCCCGAATGAATAAATTTGGAATATATATTTTTTTATATTTATTCTTTATAGGTTCAACGATTTGTCTACAGTCTCACTATTTCTTTTTTTTGTTTAGCGTCAATCTGTTTACACAAAATTATGCAAAGTCACGCAGAATTGTAGAAAATCTTATAAACCTTCAAACTCATTCAGGGATCATGACAAATCATATGCCGTGTTAATATTTGATATTCTCTTCTCTCGTTCTCGTTTCTATCGACATGCTACCAATTTTACGTAAATTACATTTAATTAAATTAAAAACCACAATGACATATGAAGGTTCCATCAAAGACTGCCACAATCTCACTTAATGTTAAGTGGTGATGTGGCAAGAACTAGCAATACCTTAAAATCCTAAATCTTAAGCTTTCGGTGAAGAAAAACATCGTGATGAAACCATAGCATGATGGTAGGGCTTTTCTTAATGTCCGTCTGGCTAGCTATCACCCTCAAGTTGAAATCTGTCGCCAAATAGCTATAGGTGTGTTCCGGCAGTTGCATTTAAGACCTAGTTCTTCCACTAGGTTTAGCGTAACCACCAGCTTAGGACAAATCGTCACTTAACATCATGTGAGATTGTGGCCATAATGCTAAACCTAACCATAAAGAAAAAAAAATTGAAGAAAACTCTTAGTTGCAGCTGGCGGAACACAACTCTAGGTGTTTGGCCACAGATTTACAACTCCCAATTGGGTTAGCGTGTCCACCATCTTGGTCCACATGATCACTTAATACTAGGTAAGTTTGTGGTCATAACGCTAAACCGCTAAAAAGATGAAAAAATAATAAAACGCTCTGTGAAATAACCTTGGACTCTTACATCCATTAAATAGACACGACTACACTCAATCCCGTATTCTCAGTATTATCAGCATCGGTTGTACATTTCTCTAGACCCCTAAAATAAAGGTATGCTAGGGTCAGAAACTACGATATTACGATATTTTAACGCAACTGTTAATTCTTACGATAAACCAGTCTGCATACCGCATCGACCCCTGATACGTTGCTAATATTTCTGGCTTATATTGTTTCTATAGTCAGGTATTATGACGTCACTCGACCATGTAACTATACAAACAAACCTAAAAGAAGTATGTAATGGTATAAAGAAATATTCACGTACGGGTACTCAAGAAAAAGGAAAAAATGTTACGCATCGCGCTTATTTTATTAGAAGGGACTCTCCAACGCCTACCCACGTCAATACCCTTTTGTCTTGTGCCAATTTCAAGTGTTTTCTTGTCGATAATACCATTAGGCACAGACGTCTTTATTTCTCATACTGAGCGTTGAATTTATATACGTATACGTGTACTAAGGACAATCTCGTGTTTTCTATCGAATAACAAACAGAAAGATTTTTCATCTGAATTGTTATTCTTTGAAATAGCGACGCTTCGGTGGTGTATTTCGCGCCAAAATAAAATGATTACGCCAGAATGTCATGGCATTCATGCGCTTTCAGGGAACGAAACGCGCCCACGCAATTGTCATAATCTGTGGTTTTCGATCATCTGTGACAGAGTAAGTGTGCAAGTGGAGTTTTTGGCAGGATCTTGATCTGCCATGTCGTGATTTTTATTTCTATTCATATACTTAGTTATTTAGCCCTGTATTATGTATTATAGGTGATATTTTACTTGATGTAGTGTAGTTAAAGAGCATAAGTGTATAATGAATAGTCATTTGGAACATGATACATTAGTTGCCATAAAAACTTCCATTAGAACTTCCACAAAAAATCACCAACTTGTTGAAGATAGTTTCATCTGTTCAAAATACTCAAACCTTATTACTTGAAAATGGCAGTTATAGTCTCTGATGAGCACCGAGTTGTCAAGAATAGAAAAAAGAAGTGTGCAAGTTCAAGGCTAGCACTGACGTTGTGAAGATGTAAACTAAAACTGTAATGAACTGGCGCCTGTTCAATGTTTTATGGGGACAGAGTAGTGAAGTTAAAACTAAAGTGTACGAAGACAAGTAACCATTCAACCCAATCAGCACATTGCAAGTATTACGCACGAAAAAACCATTCTTATGAAACCGTAATATGGTGATTGGAATTTTATAATGCCCGTGTTTGTAGCTATTACCTTTGAAAACGTGCTTAAACCTCTGGGTTTTGCGTGTTGATTGGAAGTAGTGCGTTTACCGGTTTCTAGGAAAAAAGAAGATAATGTAGGGATCTCGTGGGGGTTTATAGAGGGTATATAGTGTCGCGTCTTGGGATCAGACCGTATATATCCAATAATTAAGAAGAAATTTGAACCCGAGTGGTTGTAAACGAGGTACTTTCTGTTTTTTTTTTTTAGCCTTTCGAGTTTAATCAATGTAGAGCAGGTTATATCTTGCGTTAATGGCGAACATCGTTAGGTTGTTAATGTATCGATTGTTGACGTTGTTTTCGGCTTGTGGCATGCACACTTTTTGGTACACCGATATCAATTTATTGTCCTTCCCTAAAATGAAAATAAACACAAATATTAGATATTAACACATACAAATTAAACGAAAAAATTATAAAATTCTAATAATAATAATTATAATAATAACGAGATATCGCTTGTCTATATCCATTTCTATATGTCTATCCATACTTTTATAAAGATAAAAGATTTGTATTTTTGTTTGTAATGAATAAACTCAAAACCTACTGGACCGATTTCAAATAATTCTTTAAACAATTGAATGCTACATTAGCCCTGAGTATCATAGGCTATATATTTTTTATATATAAAAATTAATAAATAAACATTGTAGTTTCACGTGAACGGAGTCGCGGACCCAGCTAGTATTTGAGTTTATTAATATAAAATATTTATTTTTATTATTGCACCCGCGTATGTAGGTAACTTGCCAATGTAAAGAGCGAAGACCTTTACACAATGAACGAGCACAAGTATACAAACAAACTTAGAACAATTATTTGTTGATCCACGATGCGGAAGTCGAACCCGCAGAACTTCGGTGCCGTGGTCACAGCGAGGTAACTACTTAAACCGCTAGGACTTCGTTTACAAAAAGTCAGTTATATTACTATGTATTACATTATTCATCGTCTTCTTGCCTTGTTTCCAAGTCATTTGGGGCCGGCGCAATATGATTTCTTCTTTCACAAATCTTTTTCAACCACCATATTTTTATTCACTTCCTTTTCATTTATGTTAATACTCACACAATTTAAGCATATTTTCGTTGGCCCTCCTCTTATTTTCTATTCTTAAATATTCATATCCATTACTTTTCTCACTACATGCATTTCCTGTCTTCTCATGACATGGTATGTACCAAGACAAACGTTTCCCTTTCGTCTTCCCAACTACTGGCACCACTTTCAAACTTCTAACATTCATGATCACATTCTAATATTCAAAAATAGTTTTTTTTTTATCATGCCGTTATTAAATGACAAAACAGTACCTGAAGGTAGACAATGCAATTCAGAATACGGATTTCAATCAGACAGTATTCTAAAATCAACCACATGGATTCAATATCATATCGTCGTAGGCAAACATATTCGAACATATTTGAGAAACTCCATGATATAGGTATACGTAAATACTGTCCAAACGAAGACAAACAATTTTCTTGCAACTTCTCGACCACTGACGCCACTTTGAAACTCCCTCTAACATATTCATTGTTATGAATCAAGTTTTACATTATTATAGAACAAAAATACAATCAAAAACAATATCCAATAATATTTCTACCTTCCCTAAGTTTATTTACATAGAAAAATTTAAAGCAATCAAAACTGTCATTAACTTACTAATGACAGTGTATATTTAAACAATCAAATAACTACTGTTGATGATGTTTACTAAAACATTAACGTCATTATTATGCAAATATGCCAGAAGTTAGAAACAAACATACATTTTTATTATACGAACTTTATTCCAGTTTCACTTAGGTATATATTTGTATATAACGAGTAGGAAAGTTTATAAAACTATGTTATTTCTTTGTATTGATTGTTTTTTAACATTATTGATTTTGTATTGATCAAAATAAGGCGGTAATTACGTTTTTATACCCGTTAAGGCGCTGCATGATTGGTCTAACGGATAAAGCCCACAACAGACGAAGCTATAATGTATATTATAGCAAGGTATATTACGGTATATTTTCTATAGTTATCGGCGAGTGGTCACAGAGTTATATTTTAACTTACAATTTTGTCACATCACCAAAATATGTCGACAGATATAGCATAACATATTTTGGTATATAGTTAGACATATTAACGTATATTTTGATATATTTTGAAATTAACAAGGTGAATTTTTTCATCTGTCATTTGTATGAGCTGTGAACATAACTATAGGCGGTTTTTATTAACAAACGAGTTCCGAAAATTTAATTTTCATACAAACACAGTTGAGTAGTCGACTACCTGCACATGCCACGTGTTTTAGTGAGTGAACCAGATAATATTGTTTGTGCGTGTGTCATGTCTCCTGTAGTTCAACACCCTTTGCAATGTACAGAAAAACAAATGATATACAATTTGTTTAAATCATTTCAAGAGTATGATTATAATAATTAACATAATGAAATGCAAATTGTATGAGAATGCAGTTATTATTTTAGATAATACATCGTATCATTCTCGAAAACTTTACAAAGCACCTACAACTTCATCTCGCGAACAAGACATTATTGTATAGTTACGGTCGAAAAATATTGCTTGTAACGAAGCAATGTTAAAGTTGCACCTTTTGGATTTGGTTAAGCAAAACTAAGATCGTTTTGAAAATTTTGTTTTAGATGACATGGCTAAGTCTACAAATCGTCGCGTCATACGTATGCCCCCGTATCAGTGTGAGCTCAACCTAATTGAACTTGTTTAGGCTCAAGTAAAGACTCTTTTATTACAAGAAGTAGCTAAAGCGAATAGACAAAAACGGTCATGTGTCAATTACATGATAACCGAGATCGAAACAAAAATAAACAGAGTTGACAATCATCTAGAAAGTATGTTAGAGCAGTTTATTATTGACGTATCTGCAGAATGTTCATCAGAAGGAAGTAATGAAGATATTTTTTTACAATACAAGAATTGTAAAATAATATGTTCTAGTGCAGAATAGATATATACTATTGCACTATTGTTTTATTGTTATTTAAATTTAAGCGATGATAGCTCAGTGGTAGCATGTAGGATAGTGAGCTTGAGCTGTCAGTGAAGGAAACCATAGTATGGTGGTAGGGCTTTTTCTAATGCCCACCCGGCTAACTACCACCCTCAAGTTGAAAATCTGCCGTCAAGTACTAATAGGTGTGCTCTGGCATTGGCACTTGAGAACCAGTCCCTCCTCTAAAAGCCGGCAAAGCACCATCAGATGACATGCTATTACATAAAAAAAATAAAATATCATATAACGCCAACGGAAAATTTTGGTTCGAATACACTAAGTATGCAAATTTAAATCTTAAAATAATAATTTAATTTTCTCTACAGTAAATTTTAGAAGTATTTAGTATGAACGGGCCTTAACAATTTCAAAACAAGAACAAAGGTGTTGATCCTACCCGGACCAATGACCCATTTCACTCTATCAATATCGGAAATGTGCGAGACACATACACAATACCCATTTCTTGAAAAAAATTAAGCAGACTTCGATATTCATTATACGATATCTAAAATTAAAACATCCTTTATTAATAATGTAGCACAAATATGCGCAGATGCAACGACGGCCGCAGAGCCAATAAAAGGAGTGTTGACGTCATAAGCAAGCATCATGTTGTTTTTCATCTCAGCAAGCGGGTTGATTTTACTGGCAAAGTATGAATAAGAGTTTTACATACAAAAACCTTCAAGAAAAGAGCTTACTCATATCTGAAAGGCCGTTGCGATTCCTCTGGTATTGTGAGTGTTCATGGACGGCAGTGATCACTTACCATCAAGTGACCCGCTAGCTCGCTTGCCCCCCCTTTTTCCATAAAAATTTGCGTCAAAGAAACTAAGAAGGGAAGGGGAATGAAGCCACTTTCCAAATCTTTTAAAAGTTTAATAAAATATTGTCTACATTTGAATAATTTGATGTGATTCTATTTGATTCATAGGTATGGTTGCTTTTTTTGGAGAAATGCATTTACTTATCCCCGCCCTAACAGGCTGAGAGGAGTATGTGCAATTCACCTGGCGAATGAACCACCGGGAACACTCACTAAAACCCCACGGCATTTTTCTGTCGCCTTTTGGGCCAGGGTGTAGGGGTTGTATGTACATTGTATCTGCTCTAGGTATCGTAGCTAGCCCAACTACTGAAAAGCTTAAAGTCAAGTCACAATTTCGACACTTTTCCGATCGTACTTTGCACATATCTGCTATCGCCATACTAAATTTGTTTACGCACGTAAATTCAAGACACTTGGTGCACCTCAAACTTAAGTCAATTGATATTGCACCCACACATATAAATTGATATATTATCGCGTCGATTATTTATTGAGATCAAGGATCTACAATGAAATTGTGATGTTCTACTGATCTCATTAATAAAACAAGAGCGACATAATGTGAATATAATTTATAATCTCTAAATAATTATATTTTCATATATACTGCACATATATATCATTTCTAAAGTACCGATTTTCTCTAAGTCGAAGAACGTTTCTGAAATCCTTGCTTACGTAATTGGGTTCTGAAGAAATTCATAAAATACTTGTAACGCATTCACACGCACTAACATAATAGTCGGAAAGCTGGCGACATATTTTGAGCACGGATTTGATCTAACTAGTTACATTGCTCAAAAACACCGTTTATGATAGTAGTACAGGGAATGCCTAGTCTGCCTGCCGTATACAAGTACTGCGCAATGTAAAAATGCAAGGTAAAATATTTGTGAATAAAAAGTATAATTGACCCAGAATCTAATGACTTAAGTTGTATTCTATTATCAATTATAAGCGTAATTTATCGATGTCAAATCATTTGAGTGGGGTGACACAGAAACAGACCACCGCAATGATACTTTTGATAAAAAAAATTGCCCTATCTCATTTTTATTTGGAGTCGGCTCTCCTAATCTGTTTTTTCCAGAGACATCTGTTGTGGGTGGTCAATAAGTTTAAATGATTATTTATTAGATCTTTTGTAATAACAGACATCCATGTTAGACGAGGTAGTCCACGTCATTTTGCTTCTGCCTTATGGTGCAGCACTTTTTTGGCCATGCCATCATTTGCGCTTTTTATAGCATGACCGTACCAAAGAAGTTGTGCTTCCACTAGTTTGTCGTGTATCGGTCTTACTTTTAGCGTTAACGTTAATAGGGTTTCATTTAACTGAAAACAAACAACTGATAGAAACCCTAAGAATATTCCTAAATATAGAGTGAGACAGAAGACGGGAAAGTATGAATGAGCGAGAGAACTCAAGTTGAATTTTGTTTTACCGAATACCTACATATGTATCTCGCTAGTTACACTTGAGAGCCAGTTCCTTGAATAGGATTCGGTTTTACCAAATTGATTTACATAGTAGATTTCGTTATGGCACAATCTCACCTGACATAAGTGACGGTGTACTCCAAGATAGTGGACACGCTAAGCCCAGGAAAAGAACTCGTTCTCAATTGCAACTGCTGGAACATACTTCAATATGGCCCAGGTTTGCTTTGGAAAACCCGCCACCAAGATGCAAGACAAACACACCATGAAACCATCAGTAAAATAAAAATCTTTACAATTAATATTTAAATCCTTACATATTTATAATTATAACATAATTCTGGTACGCTGTTTAACCGTCATGCATGATAACACGATGAAACACGTATAATCGATTGTGTCACATATCCACAGTTGGTTCAACCATTCACCAATGTTTGGTCAACCGTCAAACGACAACCTGTTTAACAAGTTGGTAAAGTTTACCGTCGTCTATAAAATAAATAATCATTGTTTTTTTTATTAGTTTTTGGTTCAATTTCAGCAGCGGTCAATCAATTTTGGGAGAAGGTGCAAAACAGAGTTCACTACAACATTTAATCATGCACTTCCGCAAAGTAACGCCTTTATCAATCAAATAACACGGAACTAATTTATATTTACTGTTTTTGAAAATAATAAACCGTATTCTTTGTTCAGAAAAGAAAACAATATTAAGATGACAAAAACTCCTTTTTATTTAAACACTGTCTCTACACCTTTTCTTTGTTTTAAATAAAAGTATATAAATATGTATTTCACTGTAAATTCATTACGTTTGAGTTGTGTGATACAAATGCTCTGGTTTATTTCATTTGAGAACTTAATAAGGGTTTATTTAAATGACATGTGTCTAAGAATTTGGTATTTCTACGTATTATATGTTTGGACCTAGATACAGATAACACTCAGATCTTAATGCATGGACAGGCTTCACATCGCAATGACAGTAATATACTATGATGTCTAGAGGTCGCGAGTTTAATTTTGACGTGGGACGATAACAGCTGCAATCTGTTTCATTTTGTTTAATACGCCCTTATCATTCGATTACAGTCTCAAATCTAAACATGTGTTATATGATGTTGGTCTTAAATGGAAGTGCTCACTTCAACGACAAACACCTCCGACGCAGCCACCTTGGCGATAAATTTTCAATGCATTTGTATATGTATACATATATATATATTTATTTATGTCATCAGTTCTCAAACTTTATGTACTACTGTCGACTGTAGGAAAATTGAATACCCAATTATGTACGAAACTATACAACAGCGATTTGGGTTAATCTATGTTGTTTAGTTTAGTTTGTTTTGTTATTTCTCAATTCGATTAATTCTACTAGATTTAAAGATATTTCTGACATTTTACAGAAAAATGTTTTAAAACGACAATCATGTGTATACATTTTCAGAATGTCTACCAATGATCGTTTGAAATCCAATTGCAGAGCTTGCAAATGTAAAAATTTTATTTTTTTCAAAATTTAAAAGATATGGAAGTTTCTTTGATGCATATTTATATGGAAAATGGGTGCAAGCAAGCTAGCGGGTTACTTGAAGGTAAGTAATCACCACCGCCCATAGCCACCCACAACACCATAAGAATCGCAGGTGCGTTGCCGGCCTTTAAGGTATGAGTAGGCTCACTTCTTAAAGGTTCCCAGATAGTATCGGTCAGGAAACACCGTTGACGCAAGTTGGTTCCACAAGGTACACGTGCAAGGCAAAGAATTCCGTACAAAACGCACCGACACGGATCGTCATTCATCCAGATGGTGAAGATTAAATTGAAATTTATGGCACGTTGTACGGTGGTGGAATCCAGCAGCAATTTTACCACAACAGCAGAAATCAAGTTTTAGCTTTTTAACAAATTTAAATCAAAACCTTGAACTTAAAGGTTGAAGTCATTGAATTTATCAAATGATACATAAGTTATAATAAATTAGATAATACTTTAAATAAACGTATTTCTCTCCCATAAACTCTAGCACTGAGACAAAATGTAAAAAAAAAAGTCTGCACAGTTTTCATTTTTAATATGAACCTACTGAATTTTGTGCCGAAAATGCACTGATCCTTTAAAAAATATAACAAATAGCGAGAAAACCAAAATCGCTACGTATAGAGCAGGAACTACAAATAATAAAAAAACAGAATATTTAAAAAATATTACATTTATCAATTTCGGTATACTTTTCACCGCCCATCGATTTTTGTTTAGCGCCCCCCAAAATTACTTGAAGTATCAATCGCCCTCTCAGATATCCTCAACGCCCACTGGGGGCAGCAGAGCTCTGTGTGAGAACCTATAATGTAAGTAATGAAAGTACAACCAAGTTCGCAATTTGCCGACGCGGTGATTGGAAGTTCGAATTCTCATGCCTCAGTAAGGCAACAGATGGCCAAGGGGTTTTAGTAGGTATTCTCAGCATTTAGCGCCAGGCGAGTCCCACATGACCCTCTCAGTCCGCTCAGACTGGAAGGGTATGAGTAAATGCATTTCCCCAGAATTAAAAAAAGGGATAAGGATGTACAATCAACAATGAAGGAATTTTCTTACAAGACCGTAAAGAATTGGAATAAATTATAATGGATAACACAAACTTTACACGAGCTCGCGTTTAACTTTCATTGAACAATGCAGCCAAGTTTCCGAACAGCTAATCAAATAGCTTCCGTGCACCGCCACACTTAAACAGAAACGTTTACCGCGTTTAAATTGCTTTAATATAATTTGCACGCGATTTAAACTGTAATTTTGCATTGAAATCGAAATACATTAATTTGAAACAAAGCCCAGTAAGACTGTTCAAAGATGTAACTAATTCGATCCTGTGACCAAACTTGACTCGAATAAAAAATATTATCAGAAGATATCATTTTTTTTTTGAGTTCAGATTTAGAGTTATGGCTGTAATCTCACTTGATGTTAAGTGACGATGTGGCTCAAGATGGTGGAGACGCTAAGCCTAATGGAGGTACTGGTTCTCAGGTGCAACTACCAAAACACAATTAATAGTATGTCTCAGAAGATTTTCAATTTGAGGGCGGTAGCTAGCCAGGCGGACATTAGAAAAAGCCCTACCACCATGCTATGGTTTCATCACGACGTTTTCCTTCAGCGAAAGCTCAAGCTCATAGTAGGTGAATTCGAACTCACACCCCTTGACGCAGCGTCCTTACACACTGCTAACTGAGCTATCGTCGTTTTGGATAAGTGAATTGTAATAAAAATAAAGTTATTAACGGAGCTATCTCGCTAAAACAGAATGACAATTACAAAAGTTAATTTATATTCATGGAAATACAAAAACTGTATAATTAATATTATATGCATTCATATTATTAATATATAGTTTTTGTATCTTCATTAATATAAATAAACTTATATAATGATCAATATTTTTTTTGTTTGTACCTCGTGAAAACCTAAAAACTATCCACATTAAAGATTATATATTAGAAGGATGGTAGTTAATTACATCAAGTAGTATAAATACGATGCGAAAACGGCTAGTAAAAAGCACATAGGGTATAAGCTCACGATTTTTATTCTCGCTAACTCTGGCATCAGCCCAAACCGAGATTCGACCACTCAGGGACCCTTGCGTTCGCTGCCCCCGGGCTGAGTGCCATCAGCATTCGTCCAAACAGCAAAGCTCCTAAAGCTCTCGGGCTAACAGCAGATGTACTTTCGACCAAAAAAGCATTCAACGCCAGACATTCTAGACGACGTCATCTAAGACACGTACGATATATAATTTTCTATTATTTTCACTGTCTCCTATATTTTTGGTGTTAATGCTGTAAATAATTATTGGAAATGATTTATAGTGATTTCCGTGGTTGTAATTTTGTTCCTTCATCGGTATAACTAAAACGTTAATTGAAAACTTGCATAATTAATTATCATCGTGTTATTATAGTTGATATTATTAATTTTTAAAAAAGCTTCGCTTATGATTCCTAAAAATATTCAAACATAAATTTATTCAAAATATGACTTCGAATCATGGAGAATCTCATTACTAAAGAAATGCCCATTTCTGAATTAAATTACTATTAATTAAAATTTATTATCCGCCATCCGCATAAACTTTGTAAAATCCTACCCATTTAATTAATACAATAGACTTTCGATAACTTATACCCGGGTGACTTTAAAAACCCCTACCAGTTAATAAAGTTTTATGCTCCCTTCCCACATAGACTCAAACATCCAACAACAGAAACTCTACAACTCAAACGAATAACTTGAACATGTAACAAGTTTTTATTGACCTAACAAAAATATAACAAGGGTCGTAACTTGATCTATATTAATATTATAAAACGGAAAAATTTCTTAGTTTGTTTGAACATGCTAATCTTAGAAACTACCAGTCGTATTTCAAAAATTATTTTTGTGTTTTATAGAGAAGTCATTGAGAAAAGCTTTCAACTATTGAACACTAAGCTACCACCTATACAAGGAAAGCTATATTGAAAAAAATTACAAAAATGGACAAAAAATTCTTACAAATATTATAAATGCGAGTCAGTTTGTTTTTTGTTTCTTTATTACGCTGTCCCGCCTAAACCGCTGAATCGATTATGATGAATTTTGGCACAGAGATACATGGGACCTTGTAGACGGCGAAAAACTTATTGGCAGAGTGGTAAAGAGCGGGGTAAACTTTGTATGGTTTTTTTATTGCGTCAACGATTTATAAGACTAAAGCAATATTAACGCGAGCGAAGCCGCGGGTAAAACCTAGTATCAGATATTTTTAGCGCCACGCGAAGGATGACGCTGGCACATCTAGTGTTAAAAACCTACAATCTTGTTCAATACTAGAGCTGTCAAAATAAAACTATTTATTTCTAATCCAAGAGGTATTTATTGCATAAGATTAGCGTTTTCAAGCAAACTCTGTAGTTTCCTAATATAATTAGTATAGAAGATATTTATGCTAGGAGACTTAGTAAGAATAAAATGTAAGTACCGAAAGCAAAACGTTATCCAAGTGGGAAATTTAACTTAATGCTAACAAAATAACTGACTGAAAAAAGAAACTAACAGAATGGACGGAACCACGATCGTAGTAAAAATATTTAATACGAAAAAATCTCATTTATATAAAATAATACGTTTGACTTTCGCTTGACAACTAGAAGTAATGATAAAAAAATATGCTTAATACATCTATAAAAATAACGTTTGAATTTAACGTAACCTTTATAACACGAATCTCGGAAGGAAATAAATTACCTTCATCGGGAAGGAAAAAATATGAACCTTTTGAAACTCGTTAACGTTAAGTCTTTGTGAGTTAAAACTGTTGAACTTAAATCATTTAACGTCTCTCTCGAAATTTTGTTTGCAGAAATTTGTATGTATATACAATGATTTTTTTTTAAAGTAACACAAATAAATAATTACTTTTGTGCATATATATGGTGGTATAATCTCTATTACCTATTATTATTTTGTCGGTAGGGCTTTTCTAATTCCCGCCTGGCTAGCTTCCACCCTTAAGTTTACAATCTGCTCCCAAATACATGTAGGTGTGTTCCGGCAGTTGCACTTGGGAGCCAGGCCCTCAACTGTCCTTAGCATGTCCACCATCTTGGCCCACATCGCTAGTTAAAATCAAATCTTAAATAAATAAAAAAAAATGTTAGTGCTATACGATTGAAGTCGCGGACACATCACGTATGTTAGCTTGGTCGTCGATCGTCACTTTATAATGTTAGCTTTGTCGTGGATCGCCTCTTTATATTAAATATAAAATACGTGCAGACTATTAAACAAGATAAGGATTTTTACACGTACAATACAAAATCTTCACCAAATGCCCTTTTAGAAATTTCTTATCAAAAAGTTCACTTTAGCTTGGCAAAATTAAACCGAAATATACCGATAGACACGCGCGTTCTCAATCAGACATATCAATATAGAATGACAGAACCCTTCTCGTAAACGGACAAAAGGAAACGTGTCTCACGTCAACACTGGAAACGTGTCTATGAACCACGAAACCTTGTAAGATATACAACACATACTATACATATTACCATTCCACGGGATAAGAAATACGAAATACCCGAGTAGGTTTTATTTCCCGGTGAATTTCTGCCGGTGACATGTGAACGTGTTGAGGAAATAATAGGAAATGGTTCCATTGTCACGTACTTTAATATTTTTCAGTTTATATAATACTAGCTATACTAGTAATAATAATAGACTACTAATAATAGACTATATTCGCGTAAATTATAATCTTTATCTATAATAATACTGTAATTGAGGTAAATCTGCGTAACAACTTTGCAGCTGTATCTGTCTACATGACTGACCTCGGCTATTTTAGCATTATTCCGTTAATACTGAAACTTGAACCCTTTGTAAAAAAAAATACCCAAAACTTGATTTACTATTGAATTCGCTTCACAAGTTCAAAACGTTATAACGGATTAATTAGGTGCCCAGTTTTTTCCGTATTTGTTTTGATAGAACATAATTATTCCCATTTTCTTTATTTTTAATTTATAGTTTTATTATGCATTTTTATTTTTCTCTTATTTATGTTGTTAATTTTTTTTAAATATAATATTGTTGGTTTTTTAATATAATATTGTTGGAAGTGACTTGGAGGAGGGTAGTTTATTAACACCGATTACTATATAAGCGCGATGTAAGTACGGCTGTCAGTTCAGGCTAAGCGAGGCACTTGAGACGTATTCATCGTATATAGCTGGAGCATCACCGAAGTTACGTGAGATTTATATTTTACTCATATTTTTAAGCTACCCCCCTTGTTATTTCTGACAATATTGTTATTAAATGTGCAAGTGTGGTCATCTAAAAATATCTGTATAATATGATGTGGCTTAGAATGATATATTTGAGAAGGGGATATTGTGCGGCTGTTGACGGCTCTTAAATAATAAAATAATATTGATTACCAGCAGTTACTCGGTATCTTCGCTGGGCATGCAAATTATATCCAGAAAAATAATAACAATGGGACAATGAAAGCTAAAAACTAAGTAGCGTTGAACCATTTACAAATGTTTCCGCTTCGAATGGTCATAGTCCCATTCCAATAAGTTCTACAATTTTAACGAGATGGAATGTTAAAGAACTGTATTCTCCTTATAGGTATGAATACCCTTTTTCTAAGTGTCTTATATATTTCCGATCCTAAATAGAATAGCCAATAAAAATCAAATAACAATCAATACATAATATACTAAAGCGAAAAAAAATCACAAGAGGTTAATATAATCCGGAAACTTAGTATCGTAGTTCCATTTATATGAAAACCTACATCGAATAGCCACAGTCTCGTTCAGATAAGTTTAGCCGTTTTGAAGTGGATGACCATCAAAATAAATGTATTTTCGTTATCCTTTTAGTAATAGATAATATATATCTGATATATTAATCCATACAATAGTAATTATAAAATTTTATTAGAATCTGTTCAGTAATTTCTGTTCGATGCGCAACAAGGGACAGACGGACAAAAAGCAATATATACAATAGTTTTGCCTTCTACAATATCGATAACAAAGTATACTCCGCATACACTACAATTACAATACTTAAAAATAGCTATCTAATCTAATACTTTGAGCAATTCTTGTAAATGCTTAAATTTCCCGTATAGGGAAAACAACTCTAAAGGTTTGGATCAAATTGTATATTTAGACAGATTTTTATTTATTGAATTCACCTATATAGCTGTGCTTTTCGTTAAAACGTAGTTCTTTAATCACTAAAATAATAATTTGTTATATTCGTATTATTTTTTATTAAAATAATAGGTTAATACGTATGCTAAATATTGATCATTAATCGATTACTTAAATTACTGGATTCGTATCTAAATATATTTTTGGCATGAACACAATAAAAAAATGCGTGAGTATCATGGAACATTCGGTTGGGACGAATTTTCTTACGTAGTATTATATTATTATTGATAAACGTGATATATTATTGATTAACAAATACCTGCAAATAAATTATTTAGTAGCATCTGAGAAAAACTAAATGAAACGCAAAGATAACTAATGAATTGAAAGAATTATAGAAAATTTGAAGCGATGATAGCTCAGTGGTAGTGTGTACGACTTTGCGTCAAGGGACGTGAGTTCGAATCCGACCACCTACAATGAGTTTGAGCTTTCGGTGAAGGAAAACATCGTGAGGATACCATAGCATGGTGGTAGGGCTTTTTCTGATGCCCGACTGGCTAGCTACCACCCTCAAGTTGAAAATCTGCCATCAAATACCAATAGGTGTGTTCCGGCAGTTGCACTTGAGAACCAGTTCCTTCCAACCCAAAACCTAAACTATAAAAAAAAATGCAATTAATACATTTTTTGTAGTTGTGAAATAAACATTTTATTGCACAACAGTCAATTCATCTAATTCATTATAATACATATACATAGGTTATGCTACTATAGGTATATGCTACGAAACAACTGACGCGTATGACGTGTACAATCTATATCTGCTTAACCGTTGAGAACTGACTGGCTGTCTTAAACCAATAAGCGTGCACCTGTGATTGTGCACAGCCAATAGCGTACGCGCTATGGGTAACCGTCTACACTATAGAAATATAGCGAAATATAGGGCACACTAAAGAAAGGCTCGTGATTGAAAAATATTACATTTTGATTTTTCTAGCGTCCATCCGTGCAATAAGTAACTTCGTTTCAAAAAAAGAACTCATCTCGGTCATCCAAGTATTAATAATTAACAAGACAACGGTGATATAACCAACTCACAGCCACTGTCAAATCCGTCAACAATGTTTTCCAAGCCGTAGATCATTCTGACGTTAATTAGTATCTATAACGCTTAAATGAATCTTGATTCATGCAATTTGGTATTTTCGAATCTACGTTAACCGTAGAGAGGTGAATATTCTTTAGAAATCGCCGCGGCGACCCAGTTTCCATTTCTTTGAAATTACCTTAGGAGCCTCCAGGTGACTAACTATACAATCTCATTATAAAGCATTTTGCTTGCATAAGCCGTAACCTATTTATGGAAGAGTGTTTTAAAGCCGCTTTTAAATAAAAGTAACGTGCTGAGTTAATCCAGCTTGATACAGATTGTTACCACCTCGTACGCTTTAGCAGAAAATAAGCTTTGAGTGCTAAGCAGTAACTTAGATTTTGCAATGTTCATGTTTTAAAGCCATCGGTGTTTCCTTGGTAGATTAGATGTGTGAAAGCTGTCTCTGGTATCTGACAACAAAAGAGATGGAATTGTTGTCGTGGTGGTTTAGGATGCTTGCCATCCGATAAGTCACCACATATCTCTTCTGCCTTAAATAGCTCGAGTGTATGATTAATTGATGTTTACCACGATCACCAGTGTTAATGTAATAAGAAAATAATGGCTCAACTGTAAACTAAGTTTATTGCACTGTTTTTATATAGTTAATAGGTTGACATTCAGTGAAGATGCGGCCCAAGACAGTGAACACGCTAAACCTAGCGGAAGAAACTGGCTCTCAACTGCAATGACCGGAACGCATCAATAGGTATTTGCCCGCAGATTTTTAACTTGAGGGTGGCTAGCTAGCCAAACAGGCATTAGAAAAAGCCCTACCACCATGCTATGGGTTCATCACAATTTTTTACTTCACCAATACCTCAAGCTCATTGTAGATGGATTCGAACTCACGCCCTTTGACGCGACGTCGAAACACGCTACCAACTGAGCTTTCATCGCTTAAAAATATAAGGTACTCCCAGGTAGATTTAAAAAATTATATTATTGTATTCAATTAAGCAAGCAACGAAGAAGGCTTTAGGCTATTTAACATCACACTGCCACCAATAGTAGCAAAGATGGATTGAAAAACGTTACAAAAATAGGCAGTTTTAGTTTCACGCAAAGGAAATTGCAGGTACAGATAGTAAATAATAAATTATCGAAGGTAAACATTTATTTTAATAATTGGCGATTACAATGACACGATTAAATTAAAAACAAACAACTTTATTCCGCAGATTGACTACGCTACGGAAAAATGCTTGTAAATTAAAAAAAAAAAAACGAATCCTGTATGTATTTAATGGTGAACATTTTGAAATCAAACCAAGTTGGTCATTACACCCACTCAAAATAAACTTTTCGAGCAATCACTCATTGGGCTATCCATTATAAGTAATTAATCAAAGCCAGACTCTCATTGTTTTAGGGCTGTCGCGTCTAGCGGATAATCTGTTTGCATTAGTATTAATCACGAAATAAAAATAATTTCTCGATCAATTAAAAATAAGACTACACAGCTCAATAAAATAAAGTTGAGAGAGATAAAAGTTACGTCCAACATTTAAGACAATGTTAGTAAATTTAAGGAAATAAGTCATATACTTACACTATTCCCACTTCCATAAAAATACAGGGCATGGAAATAGTAAAAAAATACCAATATCACAGAAGAAGTGTTTGCTGATCCTAAAAAAGCCGCATAGTTCTAATACAAACGCATTTAATATATAAATAGTTCTATTAAATGTATAAAAAAATTAGGCATAAAACACATAACAACGAAGTCATTTAAGTACAATGTGTGTTTTTTTATTATTACCTATGCAATAAGAAAATACAAATTAAAAGAGTGCTGACCGAGGGTTTGTAATGGTTTACAATTATTCTCTACAAATATGTTATTTCAGATTTCAATTATACAAATGTTAAATGCCATTTCCCTATAATAATACAAGACACTCTCAACACTTGCAGGAAATGTCCCGCTCTGACAATAATTGAAAGAAAATCCATTTGTTTATTCAATCCTTCTGGTCGAAACATCGAGTTTTACAAAATTAACTAAGACATCTTCCAGTGAACTAAAAAAATAATACACCATTATTTGTAATCCTTACTATAATAATAATATTATAGCAATTTTAAAAGTGAATTTGTTTGTTTGTTACTCTCTCATGCCCAAACCACAGAATCAATTATGATGAATTTATAAATAAAGATAGGTGGGAGCCTGGAGATGGTGATAGGCCACTTTTCTCCCAATTTTTTTTATTGAAAATGATGTAAAGAGAGGCATGAACTTTATATGAAACTTTTTATTGCATCATCCAATTTATTTGACAAAATTCATAACGCGAGCGAAGCCGCAGGTAAAAGCTAGTTCTCAATAGGTTAAGCACTATAGCCACAATATCACCTGATGATAAATGACTGATAATGATATGACTGATAATGACTAATAAATAATGGGTTTTGTCGGCAGATTTTCAACTTAAGGCTAGTAGTTAGCCACGTACGCAGTAGAAAAATCTCTGCCATAATTTCATCACGATGCTTACCTTCACCGAAAGCTCAGGATCATTGCAGAGATGCGTACTAACATCCAATAGCACACACTACCCATTGACCCGTTATCGCTTCATCGTTACTCTATCTTAGTAAGTTAGGCTCAATAATGTTAGGCTCCTGAATTGCTATGTCATTTGTACAATAAGTCAAAGTACGAATCTATCCACATATGATATACACTTGTTTCCGTATGAGAAATGTCTAAATTAAACGCCCATGACACACAGCCCTAGCAATTATCGTACCAAGCCGCTGACATCGCCATACATCGCCCGCACCAAAATCGTTGAACAAATTATCGATGAATTCATAAACATTGGCTCATTCTAAATAGGTGTTTCAAGAAATAAATAACCAAAGTCTATAAAAATCAGTTCGGGTAATGTTTATCGTAATCTTAACGCGTCATGTTCGTCATTTCTGTGAAACTTAAATCGGGTTATCGCGTGATTAATATCGGCCGGTATTACAGATCCCTGTAATTTTAGTTTCCTAAAACAGGTACAGGTTAATATATAAGTATGTCGCGTCAGGCGTAGAAGGATGTAAAATCACGTGTTTTATATTTTCACCATCCATCATGATTCTTCATGGGCGCTACAGAGTTCCCCAGGCGACGTAGTAAAACGAAGCACAACGTTCACAAATTCTTTTAATTCGAACACTTTACAATAGTTCTGAAATAACTCATGCAGTGCAAGTGTACTTCTTAATAAATAATCGTAGGTATCCTCGCGGTCATAGACAAGTCCTCCAGTACACGTCTTGCTATGACCGAGTTTAAAGAATAACTCTGCCAATATTCCAAGCATGACTTATCACCACGGCTTTGTCCAGACGTCCCGGAAGTCTGTGGCGACATCTGCGATTCCGCGTTTAACAAACATTAAGAGATCAAATGAATGTCTTATTACACTCTCGAATAAAACCAGACTTTTAAAGACGGAAGTAGAGTCAATTCGCCGATTAATTTCCTTCTTATTATTCCATTTCCGACAGGTATATAAACTATACTTTAAAACATTTTGCTTTATTGAAATTTATAAATATAAACAATACTCCAATGGAGAAAATACGGCTGTTCGTATGGCGTGAGGTGAACGCGGCGAACGAGCAATCCATGGATTCACCTTTTAAGGATTTTTGTTGTAGTTAAGGTTTACCGTTATGGCCATCATTTCACCTGATCTTAAGTGATGATACGGCCAAGTTGGAAAACTCGCTAAACTTGTGGAGGAATGGCTCTCAAGTACAACTCCCGGAACACACCAATTGGTATTGGTTTGAAGGCTCATCGTGTGGCTATGAAAGAAAACTCCGAGCAGATGCCGGTGACATGGACGTCAGTTCCCTTAACGATATATGTACGTCAATACTCACATTCGCTGCTCAGTGTTCGCTCTTTTCCTGCCCAGCCAAATTTAGTAGGAGCTTACTTGTGCAGCTTTAGATGTACGTTCCAGTATAAAACTTGCTATAGTTCTAGACAAGCCAAGATCTTTTAGAGTATTGTAGAGAGAGTTTGTGATATACCTATCGCTCCCACTTCGACCGAATATAACTACTAACTATGTGGTCATTTTTAGTCACTTCAATTATTAGCTCGTAGTATTTATTTGTTTTTATTGCGTAGTTGTTAGATACTTTAGTATACCTTGATACAGTGAGGTCTGCCAATACAATAATATGTTTAGTTTTTCTAGAACGAAAGAATATATATCTTTCCTGGATAGCCAAACTCCAATATCCTCAGATACTTTAACTTGTAATACCTGAAAACCAGTAACTGTTGTCTTAGTTCTACTCAATTAGTTATTTTCTACCATCTATTACACATCAACCATTTTCCTTCGTACTGGCAAGACATAAATGAGAGTAAAGTTACCTATTTATATCTAGGAGACTTTCACTAACTGAAAACCAATTCTCCAAAATTATACGCTACTCAAATTCGCAAAATTTTACGAAATAATAGGCACCAACTAGTCAAGACAAAGAAATAAGCGGTTAAATTAGTCGTCTATATAGACGTAATTTGGGACTCCTCAAAACTTTTTGTGAGCAATAAATTCGCTAGTGTTTTCTTGCTGGAAACTTAATTATTTAAGAGATAACTTTATTAAATGTTTAGTAGTATAATTACTTAGGTATGTAAATTGTGTACAAAAGATATGTATTTTTTATAGTTAATGCTTAGCGTTATGGCCATAATCTCACCTGATTTCAAATGACGATACGGCTCAAGTTGGTAGACACGCTAAACCTTTGGAAGAACTAGATCTCAAGTGTAGCCACCGGAACACACCTATTGGTATTTGGCGGCAGATTTTCAACTTGAGGGTGGTAGCTAGCCAGATGGGGATCAGAAAAAGCTCTACCACTATGCTTTTGTTTCCTCACGATGTTTTCCTTAACCGAAAGCTCAAGTTCATTCACTCACGTCCTTTGCTGCAAAATCGTACACACTACCGATGAGCTATCATCGCTTCAAGATCATTTGAAACAAAAGAGTTTTAAAGCAGCGTGTATAATTAATTATTTTAAGATGCTCGTTCTCTCTCTAGACGAAATGCCTTTTAACAAGAAGCAATTACGAACTACTCTTCAGCCTTAGCTAAGGTCAGCTGACATGAGTGAATCATAATTACATTGACAACTCAAAGGGCTGAGATAGAAGCGTTGGAGGGTTGCGAGGTGCACATTTGAAGTCATAGCAAACTTGCTTGAAAGCATACCACTTAACATTTTCGAAATTTTATTATTCATTTTAAATCTCGTATAGTGTTATTTATACCAGGCTACCATGGGCGAATTTATCCCAATACCCAATACATATGTGTACATTTACTAGCACGATGAATGAGAATTAAAAATACTTTATATACAACTAACATTTGCTCGTGACTTTATTCGCGAATAGTTAATAGTTATTTTTGTTTTCCTTGAGTACAGACAATCGTTCTTTACCAAAGTGCATAAGAACAGTCGCTGGATGAATATGTAGATTACCTAAACATGCCATCAAAATGAGTCTTGTCGATTTGGAATCCATATAGATTATTTTTAATACTTTATAAGTTTACCGTTATGGCCACAATCTCACCGGATGCTAAGTAACGATGTGGCCCAAAATGGTGGACACGCTAAGGTTAGCGGAAGATCTGATTCTCAAGTATCACTGCTGGAAAACATGTATAGGTATTTGGCTGCAGATTTTCAATGAGATAGTGGTATCCTTAAATACCACGTTCACAAAAAAAAAGGTGGTAGCTAAAATATCTATGGTATGGTTTCATTACAACGTTATCTTTCACGAAGGGCTCAGGCTCATTGCAGTGATCGAACTCATGTTCATTGATTCAGAAACATTTTTTATCAAATCTTACATTTATTTGTTACATTCGTGTATGTTACTTCAGTCCATCAAATAATTAAGCCTTAATATTATTGTATTCCACGTAGATGGTACAGTCTCACAATGAAATAAAACGAATTAAATAATTCACGTTGAAGGCGCTAGTGTATTTAGCGGAAGGTGGCTAGTTAAATTTCTAACCTCTAATATAACCAAAAGACTGCTGAACAAAACCCTGTTATTAAATATTAACAAAAAAATAAAATATGACAAATATGAATCTATGAAAATATGACATAAATAATATTTGAATAACTATAAGAATAGCTTTTATTAAATTTCCACATTCAGCATAAAAGTTGAGTAATAAGTGAGAGACTGTCTCAATTTATTACAACATTTTTGTGTTCAAGTATATCATTTATATGAGTTCCAAAAATATTTTGACGAATAATACATAGATTGAAACAATAAACTTAATTAGTAGCTATAATATTTAATTTTGAATTACTTAATTTTGAAACGATGATAGCTCGATAGTGTTAGCGTGCACGGACTCCGCGTCAAGGGACGCGAGTTCGGATGCACATACAATGAGCGTGAGTTTTCGGTGAAGGAAAACGTCGTGAGGAAACCATAGCATGGTGGTAGGGCTTTTACTAATACCCGCCTGACTGGTTACCACCCTCAAGTTGAAAATCTGCCGCCAAATACCGACAGGTTTGTTCCGGCAGTTGTACTTGAGGGCCAGTACCTCCACAGGCTTAACGTGCCTACCAACTTGGGCCGTATCGTCTCTAAGGATCAGATAAGATTATGGTCAGAAAACTAAAACCTTATCTATTAAAAAAAAGATAACAAACAAAAAAAGGAATAATAGATTAAAATACTGAACGATTTGTATCAATTGATTTATATAGTTACACATGTGGTAATTAAAATAAATATAAATAATAAACGTCTAAAATTAATTTTATTATTGTTGTCATCTATTCAGCTTTATCATAACAACGCCATTGTTTCTTCAGAAGGCTAAATGTCAAGAAGTTGGAGACAATAATTTATTATGTGCTGAATTAATCTCGATTCTTTAAAAAAAGTATACTTAAGGTTTAGCGTTATGGCCATAATCTCACCTGATCTTATGTGACGATACGGCCCAAGTTGGTGGACTTTTTATTGCGTCATCCGATTTGTTTGACAAAACCAATATTAACGTGAGCGAAGCCGCACGTAATATCTAGTTATTATATAATTTCGATATCAAGGATTAGATTAGACAATGGTACTGAAACCCCCTTTAAAAATATTATCTTTCCAATAAAAAATAAATCAAGAAGCTCTGACGTAACAAACATAAAAAGAGGAAGAGGTGTTTTATGGACACTCGGTTGGAACGGAGTTACTTTCGCTATAACTGTTTTGTATTTGTATTAAGTCCTTCTTCTGAAGTCAGTTAAATATTTTTGAAGTGTAAACCTTTTTGGGCGTGCTGAGTACTTTATTTTGTAGGTATTAAATGAGACTGAAGTGAAACTCGTTCAGGTATTGTCCCCTCGAGTTGGCTACGGTATGGGAGAGAGATATAGTCAACTCGTTACTACTGGTGCATCAAACACATTCAGTACTGAGTTTCTTGCCAATTTCGGCATCAGCGATTACTTCCATTTTCATATATTACAGCGAATACGATGGTATGCACACACACGGCTATGGTACTCAATTTATGCGGTAAACGTGTGTTGACAGATGTTACATGTCAAGGTACCGTTAATGTGGGTATACAATATATCTAAGGGCGTTTGTTCTTAAGTTGATCTCTTTGAGTGTCCAGATCGGGCCTTCTCTGATCTTCGAATGAAAAAACTGTTTGGTTTACCAGATAGTTCCATTCAAACTTATTTTGGGTTATTGAGAGGGTACTTAATATCAACATAAATATCCTATTGGCGTGCCAGGCTTTGTAGTTAATACTATTAACCTCTCCTTGATGATGTTTTTTATTGAATAACATTTTATGTAAAATGGGATAAACTATAGTCATAATAAAATCCTATCGCAAGATTACAATCAAACGATGATCCCGTAACTTGAACCTTTTACATTCAATTCGAGTGATCCCTTCGAGGCAGTTTGATACTTTGATGTCTTAGAAGGCTCTACTTTAACGAGACTCAACCGAGAGGAACATTTTAAAAGAAATTACACGCGTGCTTACCTATTTCGTAGGCCTTTTTTGATCTATACAGTCTGTATCTAAAGAGATGACAATTTTCACTTATGTACCCTCATGTACAAAATTCAAATATAAGTGTGTATATTCGTAGTTCCTTTCATCCTAAATGACAGTTCATATCGTCCTATACGCTATTACCGATTTTTATGATTTTTTTGTACTTATCGTGCAACCTAACTACTTGTTAGTTACTTGGGTTCCGGCAACTACACTTGAGAGTCAGTCTCTCAGGCTTAGCGTTTTAACTAGCGTGAAGTATATCGTCACTTAACTTAAGGTGACATTGTAGCAATAACGCTAAACCTACAAATAAAACAAACAAAAAAACACTTTTTTATCATTTTTGTTTATATTTCTCATATAAAAAATGTAAAGTTATTAATTTTGAATTTTGCAAACAAGTTAGCACGATGAACATCTATCGCCAAATATTTTCGCGTGTTTCACTTGAAAGGCAGTCCGTTCACTAGGCTTAGCATGTGTACTATCTTGGACCACATTGTCATTTAACATCAGGTGAGATTACAGCCATAGCACCATAAAGTATTAAGAAAAGTATTGGTTAACGAGAAATCTTGAAATTATTGTTCTAGCAGACAATGACAACCCTAAATAGTGCTAAATTTGCAAATATACCTCAACAGTACATCTATTAAAAAATACTTAATGCAATGCACCATTATTGCGAAAAATAATTGCGGTAACAGAGTTTTATATCCTCGACTTGGTAAAAAATAAAAGTCAAAATGTAAATTTAAATTATTGGTACACTACCAAAAAGTTCCAAACAACTCGCATAAACTATTCCAAACAAAGCAAGCAACTAATAAGGAACATTCATCAAACGGTAACTCATTATCACGCAAACCATAAACCCTAACAGAATTGTGAAATTCCAACGAAAAAAGAATGGACATTAAACTTACTTTCAATTCCATTTAATCAACTTAAAAAGCATTACGGCCATGAAAAAGACTCTCCGGGCTTAAACAAAATGTCGGACTTCTCTTCGCTTTCCATTTCCACGGATTAATTGCGAACCGCCAATGCGTTAAATAGCTCACAGCCGTAAAAGAAACCATTGGAGAAAGAATAATTAAATTCAATCAAACACTCGTACACTAAAGTATTATTCATTATAAGAATTACTACTACTTGTATCCAATGACATTATAAATGTATCTATAGATACGAAATTTTTTAAAGCTATGATAGATCAGTGATAGCGTGTACGACTTCGCGTCAACGGACGTGATTTCGAACCGACCAACAATGATCTTAAGCTTTCGGCGAAGGAAAACATCGTAAGAAAACTATAGCATGGTGGTAGAGCATTTTCTAATGCCCGCGTGACTAGCTACCACCCCCAAGTTGAAAATATGCTACCAAATACCCATAGATGTGTTCCGGCAATTGTACTTGGCAGCCAATCCCTCCACAAGTTTAGCATGTCTAACAACTTGGGCCGTATCAAACTTTTATTTAATCAAATTATAAACGTTTATTTATGCAACAGAAGATTTTTCGGCGACATTTTTTATTCTACAGATATATCAAATTATCAATAAAAATAATAATAAATGAAAATTAAATGTAATCCCATGACCTATAGAAGTTTTGTATAGTTTGCACAGTTATCTGATTACACAGGAGAGAATTTTCTGATTTTTGGCTATTCGATGCATCAATCGATACTTCCTTGAACGCCGATGTAATACTGAAGTTGGAGTGTGCCAACTAACACAAAATCAGCGTGCCACTTTCAGAGCGTATATGCAGAAGCTACACAATTTTAGTTATAATAATGCTTATATCATAAAAGCACGTTTGATAGTGTCCTAAGTTAGTTTTAACGTTAGTTTATGTAGAGCATTGTAGAATGGTTATTATTTGAAAATGAAGTAATTCATAAGTGTCATCTATTTGTAATACATTAACGTCATACGTGTATAGTAAAATAGTGTAAGAAAAAAGGTTTTTATTGTAAAAAAAAACGTGGGTTGCTTTTCAGAATATTATCAAGATAACCCTACTACTCATGTCTGTTCATAAAATATTTATAACTATTTATGCCATGCACCCCACGCTTTTTTTTACAATAAAGTCATTTTTTCTTACACTATTTTTAATTAAAATTTATTAAAATTTATTCAACAGGTAAAGTAAATATTTAAAAGTATATAACTAGCAAATGATATTATCGATGCATCTTTATTTAAGTTCTTTTCATGACTAACTCTATACACAAATTTATTGTATAAGTCTCTTCACAATTTTTTTTCTCTAAAATATTAACTGACTAGATTTTACGTGCGCCTTCGTTCGCGTTAATACAGATTTTGTCAAACCAATCGAATGACTTTCGCATTTATAATATAGTAAGGATTACGATGAGTCTGTAAGTGAGGACTTATTGGGGCCGTTTGAATGGTTCTTAATTATATTTATACCCGGATATTTTCGACAACAAGGTTTTTAATTTAAATCTTTTTCTATTTTCTAGATTGCTTACATAAAAAAGTATATAAACCTTAAGGCTTCCACCACGTCTATTTCTTTGATTCTTGCTAGCGAACTCTATAATTTCCTTTAATTTACAGATTTCGCATATTCACCAAAAATTAATAAATATTTTAAAAATATTTTTTTATTTAAAAATTATTAAAAACCTTTTTATATGTTCGTGCGCTTACAACATGTAATAGCGCTATCTATTGACAATCTGTAAAGTGAACATTAGGACTTGTTTACATAATTTGTCTAAGTGTAATCTATTTAGCAAATCAATCATATTAAGACAACGATAATTATATTGTTAGCACTGTTTTCAAATAAATCTATGTTACCATAAGACTGATATTTATTATTTCTCTTGAATTTAAAATATGTTTGATTTGTAAATGCTTGGTGTTTTGTGTTGGAACACGGTAATTTGCGAAATATTTTCAGACGGCAATTTATTGTTTATTATATCTAGATCATTATTTAATAAGGTTTATTAAAATAACAAAAATTACTGCTGCCAGCCTCTAATAAAATTTCCCACATAATCATATGAATTTGTATATTTATTTTCAGATAATATGAAAAATGGATAACATAAATAATACCGCATCGGATCAGAACACGACAGAATCGTATCAGCCATACTACGAAAGGCCGGAGACGTACATAGTGCCTATACTATTTGCATTGATCTTCATCATCGGTGTGGTGGGCAATGGAACTTTGGTTGCTGTATTCATAAGACATAAGGCTATGAGGAATGTACCTAACACGTAAGTACCATGTTTATATGAACACCTTTTTATTGTAACCGACTAGATCCGTTATCAACATCCCCCATTGGGGCATGTTTAAGGAATTAAGTAGAGTATGGATCTAGGTCGCAAATTTGAACCTATGATAGCTCAGTTGGCATTGTGTATGACGACCGCGCCAACGGAAACAAGGTGATAGACAGCTCAACCTGTGGAGGAACTGGCTCTCAAATGCGACTGCTACTTTTTATGGTAGCTCGGCAAAGTGACTGCACTGGACCTGATGTTAAGTAGAGCACAGTAGCAAACAGCAGCGACCATCGAGAGAACGACAATTTATCGCCAATCGCTACTGTCATGCCGGCCTGCAATATATATATATATATATATATATATATATATATATATATTAAAATTCACAAGTGGTAACTTAATATTTTTTACTTTCTGCTTTATTTAAATAAACTTCGTAATATTTATATCAACGCTTAAAACTAGCCATACTCTATTATACTCGAGTTGATGATTGCAACGCTCACAAACAAATGGAACATGAACATGCTTGTTGCGAGTGCTTAGTAGAGCCTAGCCAACGTATACTATGACAACAAAAAACGCGTTTCATTTTGACTAGGTCCATCATAAAATTTCAAATGCCTTTCCTAGATGAAAATCACAAAAGTTCGGCCGCCTTATAACAAGGGAACAAAAAACAAAGCTCACAGTACTAAACGATAAAAGAAAATTAAGTATCTTCAGTGTAGGCTATTCCAGGTATTTGGTATATTCCCGAGGTAGTATTTATTATTGTTGATAAAACTTTGCGAGCCCCCGAGAGGTTTTCTAGTCTTTTTCTTGGATAAAAGTTTTATATAGAAGTTCTGTTTCCCGCCGAGTGGCTTAGTTACATCGGGAATACAGTTAAGTAACTTTCCCGGGATGTGTGAGAAATAATAATCAGTTAATATCTTACCTATATGGGGTTTTCGAGTTTATCTATGTCTATGTAAGCGAAATACCACTTACTCGCTGACTTACTCATCACGATATCTACACCAAAACTACTAGTCGTATACATATAATATAAATTAAGTTTGCTATTCAACCACTAAAAATAAATTTTCCAATGATACGCGGTTGATGAGAAAAAGCGAAATATATACCTTCTTCTTCTTTTTTCTTGGCAACTCGGTCCTCTTTAGAATCTATTACTGCCGTTTTCAAGGGATAAAATTTGTGCATTTTGGGCAGATGAAACTATCTTCAACAAGATGGCGACTCTCTTGTTGAAGTTCTCTTGGCAGATTTTGGGGGAAGTAATATATCATGTCCCGAATGATTATTCATAATTCACTACTACACTACTACATCACGTAAAATGTCGCCATAATTATATAAAAATAAAAATCACAACATAACAGATCAAGATGCCGCTAAAAACTCCTATATATTTTATTTGTATACAAGCAAAGGTATTGAGACCATACAGCCATATCGGACGTTATATCATAATTAAGAGATTAATTTTTCAACAAGATGGCGACTCTCTTGTTAAAACTGTCCAACGAGTTTTTGTTGCAAATATTTTTTTAAGTTAAAATTTAACGTTATGGCCACAATCTCACCTGGTGTTAATGATGATGATGGCTCTCTAGTGCAACTATTGGAACACACCTATGGTATTTGGCGACAGATTTTCAACTTGAGGGAGGTAGTTAGCCAGGCGAGCATTAATAAAGCCCTAATACCATGCTATGGTTTCATCACGATATTTTTCTTCACCAGAGCTCAAGCTCATTGTAGTGGATTCGAACTCACGTTCTTTGACGCGGCGTCCGTACATGCTACCAACTAAGCTATTGAGATAATACATCATGTCCCGTGTAACTTATGCGCATTAGGCAATTCACATCAAGGAAAATGTCACAAACTTCACTCAATATAGAACCAAATAGCTAAGTATAACAATTAAAATAAGACACAACATGACAGCTCAAGAACGCACCAAAAGCTATGAATATAGTATTTTGCTTTTTTGTTGTCGCACAAGTATTTGCCAGTAAAAATGAAATACTATTCTTTAAGTTCAAATATATCTATAACAAGATGACAACTCCCTCTCCAAGGAGTTTTTGTAACAGCTTAAATGCACGTTCCTAGTTTTGGTTAAAATTCAATTAATTGTGTTATACAGAATCGCCAAATAACATGACGTTAAGAATTAAATAAAAACTAGTCTATGACAGTTTGTAATGTTACAAGAACTCTTTTCGCTAGTCAAAAAAATACATTCTTATTTAAGGGTAGTGAATAGGGCGAGACATCCTTTTTTATAACTTTTATTCTGAATAACTTTCTATACAGCCTTATTTTTAGAAAAGTTACCCCTTTGAAAGGAAAGTTTTACGAACCGTGGAGTATTCTATGGTTCTTTGTAATAAGAGAAATGATATTTGACAATGTACTTTGTCTATAGTGTAACGCAACTGCTGTTTTTAAGAGAAAACTTCGTGAGTATCTTTATTATTTGAAACTCGATGAAACGAAGGGCGACGGTAAAAGGATACAACCACATAAATCTATAGGATTTAACGTGCGAGAGAATGAGGTAGAAGACATTATACAGTATTTCTTACAGGTCCCGAGCGTTGTACGTATGTTGAATGTGTGTATGCACGCCCGCATATTACGAAGTGAATTTTTGAAAGTTTCGCGTCTATAGCGTGTGACATGCACACATATTTTTTTAATTTACTCCTTAAGAATCGATTTTTCATATAAAATCTCCGGTATAGAAACTTTATGACAACTGAAATTAACTAAGACAAACGTAACTAGTTCAAAAGCGTCACGTTTTTCTTCGTAACGTATCTTGCGCACCTTTTACATTGACATTCGTTATGTTTCAAAGACAATCAAACTAAGGATGATGATTTTAAGGAGATGATATCTCAGTTGGTAGTGTTTATGGACGGCACGTCATTGGACTAAATCAATTATGATGAATTTTGGTATAGAGGTGGTATCCTAGAAACGGCTATAAGCTTATAACCACATAAAAAAAAGTAAAAAAATGCGTGAGTGTCGTGGAACACTCTTGGAAAAAATTTGCTTACATAGTATATGAACTATCGATAAATTTATTATATTATCGATTAACAAACATAAATAAATGAATTACTAGCGTCTGAAAGCATTTAAATGGAACACAGATACAACTAATGTATTGAAGGAAAAATCAATATTTTTTCTAGTTGTGAAAATAAATACTTTATTGTACATAATTCAATTCATCTAATTCATTATAATACGTCACGAAACAGCTGACACGTATGATGTGTACAAACTATGTCTGCGCACCCGTCGAGAACTTACGGGCTGTCTTGAACCAATAAGCGCGCACCTACGACTGAGCACAGCCAATAGTATACGCGCTATGGATAACCGTCTACACTATAGTGCAATGTAGAACACACTAAAGAAAGAGGCGTCATGGAAAAATCTTACATTTTGATTTGTCTAGACTCCGTCCGTACCGTATGATAAAGAACTTCGATCCAAAAAATACGCCACTTATTCCCGTTAAAATCTTCAAGACAGTGGTGTAAAAGAGAGGGACTTTGTATGAAACTTTTTATTGCTTCATTCCATTTCTTTTAAATATTTTAAGTAAAATTTGTTGTTTCAAACTACTCTTGAAAATTTGGGATGGGGTTGTAAATATAATATGGAGAAATCGTATTCACAAAGCTAAAATTTGGTAGATAGGCAATTGATAGACAGTAAACTTTAGCGAAAAAAGGGTTTTTTGGTAATTACCGTCTAACTGTATTGAGAATCATCGATAAATAAATAAATTAATATCATTTGATAGAAAAATGATTTCTGTATAGTTAGACAGCAAAAATTAGTTGATAAAATCAATATTAATGAGAGCAGAGTCGTAGGTAGAAGCTAGTATATAATAAAAAGGATGCGTTCACTAGATATTCAATTCCATCAGTTAGTATCTTGACATTATTAAAGGTACTGACTTACCTATTTTTTCATTTTATTACATCTATCAATATTCAGCCAAATGTAATTTCACTTACCCTCAAATGTAATTTATCCTTCACTCAAATGTGATCTCGCCAGCCAATTACATCATTAAAGTACCGTTGGGGTTAATTTAAGGGTACAAAATTATATTTCGATACGATATTGAGAGGGTTACATATATTGGGGTTAAACAGTCTATTGAAAATCAACAAAATTGTGCTTATATTGCTTTTATTGAAGCGACGACAGCTCAGTGGTAGTGTGTACGGGTTTGTGTCAAGGGACGTGAGTTCAAATCTACCAACAATGAGCTTGAACTTTTGGTGAAGGAAAACATCGTGACGAAACCATAGCATGATGGCAGGGCGTTTTCTAATGTCGGCCTGGCTAGCTGGCAAGATGAAAATCTGCCATCAATTACCAATAAGTGTATTCAGGTAGTTACACTTAAGAGCCAGTTCCTCCACGGGTTTAGCGTGTCTACAAATTGGGGCAGCATCATCACTTAAGATCAGGCGATATTATGGCAATAACGCTAAACCTTAACTATAACAAAAATACTCTAATATGATTACACGTACATTTTAGCAAATTATTAAATACTAGATCCGTGTCCTGTGACTTTATGCGTGTGGGCTTGAATTCTATTGCATATAATACTAGCTATTAGCTATGTTTGTGACTCTGTTCGCATAGTACTAACATTTTATTTAATCTTTTCCGCCCGTTTCAATACAACGTTGTTCTTATCGGTGATAGCGTATCACCAATACCGTAGATATGTCTATCAAACACAAAAATATTTTTTGAAATTCAACTAATAGTTCCCAAGATTAGCGCATTCAAACAAACAATCAAACTTTATAGCTTTATAATATTAATATATATTAGGGCCTCTTTACGAATTTCGCAAGTATTTATTATTTACAGATTTAAATACAAATATTTAATCTTTTCATATTAATATTAATTTATGTCATTGATTTTATTTGTTATCTGGATTTCAAACTTAGATCAATGCAAACTCCAGCTGGTGTTTTGAAGTGTCAATTTAAATAGTTGACAACTATCTGTGCGCAAATGCAAATAATTATTTTCAGTCACATAGTGTGTATGTTCAAAGGTTATATAAATAAAACACCATTTTTTTTTTCAAATTCTCACTCGTTTATTTAATAAAACCACAAAGTGCAAGTATCTGTCAAAGCAAAATTATTTATACTAGAGAAATATCATAGAAGTTATATATGTTTCTTTTTCGCAGCATATTAATTGCACCTGCACTTGTTGATAAATACGGTATACTCCTAATTAGTGGTGACTGACAAAGAACGATAATTCACTGCCCACTGTCATGCTGGCCTGTTCAGGTACATCTTCACCCCTCATTTCATGGACCCCATGTCAAAAATGTTTAAATATTTAAAGATAATACTATTAAAAATAAAAAATAACTTTATAAATGTAACTACCAAATAAAAGAGGGAGAGATATTGACGAACCCCTGTAGAACTCCGATTATAGGTTAGCTAAAAGTTTCTTTCTACCTATCTAAATATTATAAACCGAAATTTTGTTTGTTTCAACGCGCTTATCTTACGAACTACCGGTCTGATTTAAAAAAATTGTATTTTATAGGGCAATCATTGAGGAAGACTTAACAATACGCTATCACTAATGGGAGTAAAGCTGTATTTATAAGTGTTACATAAACGTACATAAATTATAATATATTTATTAGTTCTACTGGATTTAAGATTTTGTGGTAACGATAACAACGCTCATAGAAACCCTTTTTTTAATTCTTTATTTCCGCGTAGTTTTGGAGAGTACACAAAATATTTAATCACCGGATGTTAAGTAACGATGTGGTCCGAGATGGTGAAAACACTAATCATATTGACGGAGCTAGCTCCCAAGTGATTCTGCCGGAACACGCGTATATTTATTCCGAGGTAGATTATGAACTTAAAGGTGGTCGCTAGCTAGGTGGGAATTAGAAAAAGCTCTCTCTCTGTGCCATGGTTTCGTCATGATGTTTTTCTTCACCGAAAGCTCAAGCTTAAGCACATGTACTCACGTTCATAAACTCGGCGTCTTCATCGTCATCATCGCTTCACATTGAGAAAGTGGTCAACCAGGAGGACCACTTTGGCTTTTTTTAAGGCATCGAATGAAGCCGATATTGTAATAATATCATATAATTCACAGACCTTCTCGACATTAAAGAAATCTGGACGGAACAAATAAGGCCCTTTGAAAAAAAGCCTTATATAATTCTTCCAATCATCGTTAGGGAGAGTGCTTCGTTAGCCACGAACAGCACTTTGAAGTAAACGAATACAAATTTGTTGTTCGCTTATTACTTTGTTCTTAATAAAATTATTTACATTTTTTTTTATATAGGTAAGTAGGTACACGTTTTAGCGCGTTATGACGTAATATTAAAAATTATACTGAAAATAACAAACTTCCGGGGTTTATTTAGATTTGTTAAAAATATATGTAATATTATATTTATATGTCGGAGCCAGGAGGTTTTATCCGATATATCATCGGCGTTCCCCATGTTCCAACGTCGTTTAAACAGAATCAGTGCGCACAACGGGCGCGATCGAGCTCTAGGAGTCAACTGTGTCGTGGACATACGCTGTTAGCCTGAGGGGCTTTCACAGCTTGGCAGGACTTTTTGACTTTTTAGGGCGAATGCTGAGGGCACTCAGTCCCGAGGTAGCGGGCGCAAGGGTACCGTAGTGGCCGGCCCTTGGCATGGACTGCTGCCGGAGTTCTTCAGACCCCATCTTTGCGACATGCGATCATTTATAGACAACTTCAACTCGAACTACTGACATCTGTCGTCGATTTTATTTATTGACTAAGATATCTTAAATGCTAACAGATGACGTTACTACTATGTAATCATGCTTATTCAAAACACGCCAAACTTGAATTACAATTTTATGCATACATAGAAATACGTACACTGTTTTTTCTTATCTTACGACATTTTATATATGCTGCTATGTGCTAAACAAAGCAATAATGTCAAAAATCCTTAGTTTAATTCAAAATTCAAAAACATTGACGAACATTCAAATACTACCACCGGTTCGGAAAATATCCCCGACATCGAGAAGAACCGGCAAGAAACTCGATCGGATTTTTTTTATTCTTAAACTAGCACACACAGTTATTTTCTTATCACACAATGTTTAATATATGCTGCTATGTGCAGAACAAAAACAGTTAAAATCAAAAATCCTTAATTTAATTCAAAGCTTAAAAAGACATTTACGAACATTCAAATACTACCACCGGTTCGGAAAATATCCCAGACATCGAGAAGAACCGGCAAGAAACTCGATCGGGTTTATTTTTACTCTTAAACTAGCTCACAATTTTTTTTTCTTATCACAAAATGTTTAATGTATGCTGATAAGTTCAGTACAAAAACAGTTACAATGACAAAATCTATAATTTAATTTAAGCCCTAAAAACACTTATAAATGTTAAAATACTACCACCGGTTCGGAAAATGTCCCAGACATCAAGAAGAACCGGCAAGAAACTCGATCGGGTTTATTTTTAGTCTTAGTTTAAACAAAGTTTTTTTTATTAGCAGTTAAAGGGTAGACGACATGAATGAAATTTAAATATGAATGCTACGAAACTGCATATATACAATGACGTATGTGATACTTAAGCTGATAAGTCCAATCGGAAGCGATAGGTCAACCGGGATAGCCCGACAGATGGTGTGCTTGAAAGGCCGACGTATTATGTATTCCAACATTATACCCAACTCAAATCGTAGCGATTCGTCTGTAAAATGAAATTCCATTATTCCATAACAGATTTTTTATCAGTCACGCTAAAGAAACCGGTTTTCTTTGGTGGTTTCTAAATTTAATTTAAAAAAAAAATCGTTTATTTGTATAATAATATCGCAAGCTTTTTGAGCCAAAGTGTTCCAAACAGCTAATACAGGTTATTTCAATGATTTAATCGTTCCACTCCTATCAGTCTAACTCAATAGGGACCAGCTTCAACACTGAGGTAGTTTTGTTCTATTTTTTTATACTTAGGGTTTAGCGTTATGGACATAATCTCACCTGATCTTAAGTGACGATATGACCCAAGTTGGTAGACACGCTAAACCTATGGAGGAACTGGCTCTCAAGTGCAGCTGCCGAAACACACCTATTGGTATTTGACGGCAGGTTCACAACTTGAGGGTAGTAGCTAGCCAGGCGGTCATTAGAAAAAGCCCTACCACCATGCTATGGTTTCCTCACGATGTTTTCCTTCACCGAAAGCTCAGGCTAATAGTAGGTGCTTGGATTCGAACCCACGTCCCTTGACGCGAAGTCGTACACACTACCACTGAGCTATCATCGCTTCATTACGAACTGAGTATTACTGCGACATCAGTTTTCTCAATAAAATCTCAGCATAATTGATATTTAGAAGAAACCAGTCTGCACTAGGTTTTTTTTACCGTTTCACATTTATAATTAAAATGTAAATCTGTACACATAATAAAATTGAAGTGTCTATTTGTAATGTCCAAATAACAGCTTATTACTAAGTAAGTATGAAAGTATATACGGTAATTCTATATTAAAAAAATGACTCTCTGTCTGTTTGTTCGAGCTAATCTCAGAAACTACTGAACCAATTCTCATGGGACTTTTACTGGCAGATAACTGATGTTATAAGAAGTAACTTATGTTACTTTTATTTTAGAAAAAATAATACAATTCCCCGAAAAAAAAATTTTTTTTGTTCTACATAGACGACGTCGCGATTACAGCTTGTTTTAAATATATTTATGAAAATTATAAATATAATGAAATCATAAGTGAAGCTTATAAAACTATATAGTAAAGTAAATCAATATACCGTGTAATGTAACTTATGCTGCTTTTACAATACACACTTACACGCAGCAATGTAAAGACCTCTCATTAAAAACACAATACAACCCAAAAGCAACGGCGATCATCGAAAAATAAACCATCAGGGTTTGTCGATTTTCACACTGGTCTGCTAGGTGGTCGATACCCAGTTGCCTACCATCTCACTTGTACCGACTGATTACAAAACGCCTTATGCTTAACTATACTTCTATAACTCGTGTTACACCTAGTATATGGTAGTTCCAACCCATGATTCCTCCAGCACCCACGAATTAAATATAATATAGAATCACCTGAGCATTGTAGTAACTGCTTTGCAATAACTTTCTTAATTTTGTTCACTTCCAAAATCGTCATTTCTGCTATAATCGCCGGGCAAGAAAAACCCACTATGTTCTGGACGAGATTTATTGCGTTGCCCATTATATATCTATCCTGAAAAAGTATTTTATTTGAGTTAGCAGTATTGTTCTTACGTCATCATCTAAGTAGCTCAAATGATAAATATATAATTAATTAGAATTATAGGAAACACCGAGTATTGGACTCGAAGTCGATACACCTGGCAACACCTATTTGTTTCATTGTCATATAATGTGTGTGACTTTGACATCTATCATGTGAGGTTTGACTGTAAAGAGCATCTTTTAAGTGTATGGTTGGCCTGGCGGTTATAGCAGTTACCTCGCTGCAACCAGAGTGGAAATGCTTTGGGTTCGAGTCTCACAGAAGAATATTTGAAGCAACGATAGCTCAGTTGCTAAGGTGAACGGACATCGTATCGATGGACTTGTATTTGAATCGCTACAATTAGCAAGAGCTTTCGGTGAAGGAAAGCATCGTGATGAAACCAATCAATAACGTTATTTCTTGCTCTAAATATTCGAATCTATATATACAAAAATAAATCTCACTTGATCATCGCATCACGCGTGAACGGATAGAACAATTTCGCTTATTCTTTTTTAGTTGTGTTATTTATTGTCAGGAGAAGGTTCTTATGAAAGAAACAATTATGGAAGTTGAGCGGAACATTAGATAATTGAAGAAAATAAAAAATATCCTAATGACAACATTAACTTCACATAACTGTCAGTTGTCATAGAGCATTACAATAATACTATATTTTTGAATAATATTCTTTTATAAATTACATCATATCAAATCAAATTCAATATTCATAGTTAAGACAGGACAACGTCTGTCGGGTCAACTTATATAGGTATATATATATATATATATATTTACTAACCACTATATCAAACATGTTTTACTCACCAAAACGAAGTTCCTTATAATCTTGTGCATTTGTACAATTGTTTTTGGTACATTCGAAAACAATACTATAATTTCCTGAAACAGCACATTGGTATTTATTTTTATTATGTTTTTGCAAGTCAAAGAAAGCCAGCCATCACAAGGAAAGTATATTTTACCAAATTATGTTAGTAGGCAACGTAGTAGGACTTTTGAAAGAGTTCTTTGTTAATTTAATACATTGTACATGACAGATTAAAACCTCGGTATAATGTTCAGAGTAGATCTCTAGAAAGGTCAGGTAAATTGGTGTTACAAGGTCCAAAAGGTATGAAAAGTTATATAGCTGTCGTTGCGACGGCTAGAAGAAAACATGGTCTTCCCAAAGTTATATATAATAAATACATATATAAGGTTTTACTACTAGTTCAGAAGTTAGATATTAATAAATTTATTTTAAACGAGGACGATCACTGAGATAAAAATGGGCTGACAAAATATTTACTTTTAAATATCAAAAGTTTTTATGTAGTCGATTTCGTTTGTTATATTTCTTCAAATATTACCTATTATTTATTTTACAATTTGTTTACTATTTGGCAATATATTAGAATTCTTTATCGACATCCTCTTTCTATGCGACTATTTAGCCACAGATTATTAAATATTTGATATTTGCAATTTGAACACAAATATTATACAACAAATTTTAGCTACCAGAACTCCACACCATCCATGAACAGTAACAATACCAAACCTAAGATTCCATCACGTACACTACAAGCTTGAAACATCTTATAGTACATCTTCTAGAAGTACCATAAAAACTTCCCTATATTACTTTCGCTTATGGCCATTTCAACACCACGTGGCATTACCTCGTTTAACTTTACGAATATGGGCTAGGGGCCAAGGACACCCGATGCCACCCATAGACCACATCCGAGTTAAAAAGATTTCTAAATTTTCCCTTCACATGTTTACATATCAATAGAATAAAATAGATTATTAAAATAAATACAAAAAATACCAAAATTTGCAGGTAACGATCAATTCGCAATATGTTGTCCAATAGATGTTTGTACATTATAAGAGACTTCTTGATTAATCTCATCTTCGTTTTCACCTCATTCCGCCCAACAATGTTCACCGGAATTGTATTCATCTCCATTGATTGCCTAATGATCTTCATTCGATTGTATAAAATGGTAAACACAACTACGATCGATAAATAGTTAATATCTGTAGATACTAAAACGTAAGAGGTTAATACGTGAGCTTGGGCATGCGTAAAGGAAAACTGCATAAGTTTAATTATAAACACAGCTGTTCTTGATATTATATGAAGCAAAATAAATATAAATACATTCAAAGGAATTGTTGAAGAACGCTCGACATTCATAATCGCCGCAGCCGTTTTAATATATCTGCAATAATTAATTAAGAATTTTTCTTCGGTTATAAAGCTTACTGTCATTAGTGAGATATACTCAAATAAAACACAAGTCATAAACGAATCGGTAAGATTTGTGTTTAGTAAAATTAAACACATAGACGCGATAGTAACAAATATACAATACAATCGGAAAACTAAACATTTCAGTTTGGATTTGCTGATTTGGGAGTAGCATCCAAATATCATACGAAACAACAACAAATATTTGAGAGATGATAACGTAACGCGTTGTTTTAAACTATTTGAATCCATTTTCGTGGTTAGAACGAGCTGGAGACTTCACTAGAACAGCTGTTGAGGACGACTGGACACAAATATTCTATACACCAGTTGCCTTATGAAAATAGAAGTCCTTGGTAATATTCTTTTTAGTTACAAATGCCTACAATGTAAACAGGTTTTAAGGTTTAAAATTCAACTTGTTTCATAGTTTATAGGTTTAGTATTATGACCACAATCTTACTTGAAGTTAAGTGACAATGTGGCCCAAGGTGGTGGACATGCTAAACCTAGTGGATGGACTGGTTCTCGTGTGCAACTGCTGGAACATACCTACAGGTAGTTGGTAGCAGTGAATTAACTTGAAGGTGGTACATAACTAGGCGGGCATTACAAAAAGCCCTACCACTATGATATGGTTTTATCACGATGTTATCCCTTACTGAAAGCTCAAGCTCATTGCAGGGATTGGAACTTACGTCCAGGATATACTACCAACTAAGCTTCTTAATATAAGATAAAGGTCAAATTCTAACTTTCAAACCAAAATATTATCTAAACTTTATATGTATATATTATATAAAAATATAACACGTTTCATTGTAACAATATAAGATGTTATCGCATATCTGAAAATAAAAAGCCATGAAAATCGACCTTCATATACAAATATAGTATTATATCGATTAAAGTAAAATAAGAAACTGTGTATTTACATAGTTATACATTGTTTCTTGTCAAAACAAACCTAATACTTTGGAGATCTAGTTTCATTCGAAAGTTTACAAAAAGAAATACTGATCTAAGTAAACTTAGTATGCTAGATGCTAGATGTGCTTAAAATCCCATTCTTTACGGATTTCCTCATTGCATCGCGCAAGCTCAAACGCACTACCCGGGCTCACGTCGAGTTGATAGGGGTATGTGGGTGCTAATCACTCAACACTAAAACACACCACTGTAACACTTTAAACTTCCGTGTTGCCAGAGACCAAGGACGGCTTATGCCCACATGGCTAGTTGTCACCTTCAAGTTGAAAATCAATCGTCGAATACCTATAGGTGTGATCTAATAGTTGCACTTAAGAGCTAATCCCTCCACTAGGCATAACGTGTTTACCATCTTGGATCACTTTTTCTTTTCATTCTTCTTTGGTATTCACTCTATTAACTAACATATGCCTTCTACTCCGTTCGTCTTTTACCATTGAACTGAGCGCAATTCTAAAAACAGTTCTTATAGTCCGGTCGAATTAGCTCAAAATACAGAGGTAAGATTACAAACAATCCGATAGAAAGTTAAACATACAAATATGGATTGTCCCATTTATTAGTTTTAGTACTTTTATTATTATATCTTAACTCTAACCACATCTTCATTGTTTTGTTCTGCAGGTATGAAATTCTTCAGGACTTTTGAATTTTTAGTTTTTAATGTGTTCCCAAATTTGTAGTGATTTTCAGATCTATCGGGTTTTCTCTGAGGTTGAATGTCTATTCTGATGGTAATATGAAAAGGAGTCTACCTATGATGGGCATGTGCACTCATTAATTTGAATTCATAAATGTGATCTTTGTAATTATCGGACTACGACCCGTATGTATGTACGTACATATGTTCCCTTATAACTTCTAAACTGCGTATGATAATTTGTCAAATTTGGTATTATTATTATTGTATTTAGTACTTTATTAATGAATCGGTAGAAGCGTTTTTATCTTCACCTTAAATTAAACGATATCCGTCGTCATATTCAATGGCCATGATAACTCTCGAAAACATTGACGTATCGAGACTAGATTTCGTTTACTATCTTTAGAATAATATCAACCAATGGCCTATATCATATCAATAGCCTAGTACTCGTAGCATAATAATAAAATATTTTATTATACGCCTCGTTTTTGATTATAATATAATTTACATTTACAATTGTTTAGTATTGCCATATTTTTTTCTTATTAAGGAAATGGCAAAAATACCGATACCATACAGCCGAGTTGAACGTTATTTCATAATATAGTGGTTAGCGTTTCAAAATGATAGAAGCTCTCTAGGTAAAGAGTCTTTGTGACAAGCAATCATTTACACTTACTTAAAATAAAGATTAATTCATAAAATAAGTCAATGGTACGGAATATTTTTATACATTACATGAATATTATGAGGCGTGCACTTTTGGAATTACCAAACTTTTTTTTATTCCTGGGGTATGTTATTTTTACCCTAAGTACATCTGCTATTATCTGCTACATATTAGAATGTTTACATAACTGATCTCAACACTGACATAAATTAGACAATAACTTCAGTTATTTACATCGTTTTTTATTTGTTGTCTAGTTTTCAAGTAGATATTTAAATAACCCGTTCCCACTTTATTGTTCTGAAGTGTCCATCTGCCTTTTTCTCAAACTTATACAAGAAATACTTAAAATTACCTTCAGTTACTTTTGTTTATATGTATGTATGTCAAGAGGTTATTTAAATAAAACATCAATTATTATTATTTCGGAAATCGCACACATTTATTTTATAAAACAACAACGTGTAGGTATTTATAAAAACGAAAATTACTATTACATATAATTAATGTTATAAAACTTATACGTGGTAAAATATTTAACTAAGTTTTAAAAATAAAAACGCCCAAATTTAGTTCTCTCAGAGAGCCAAAAGACGCAGAGATCATCAAGAACTCCTGCTTGCACGTCAGCTGCTTGGTTCGTTTGACTGTTTGTTTTGTTTTGTTTATTTGTAATATTGATGCTTGTATTAATACAACTAGCTGGTGTTCCGCGACATCGTTCGCCTTATTACCGTCAGTCACGTGTTATCGTGATACTCTTTCTTAGTGGGCATCTACGTCATGAAAAGAATATCCATGACAAATTTAAATTAAATAGGTGTATAAGGCGATGATAAGACAAATGGTAGACTGTACGGGTGCCACATCAATGCACGTGACTTTGAATCCACCTGCAATGATCTTTCGGTGAAGGAAAAACATAGCATGATGTTAGAGCTTCTTCTAACACCAGCCTGGCTAGCTAACATCGTTAAGTTAAAAGTTTGGCGGCAAATATGAACAAGTGTGTTCCGGCAGTTGCGCTAAAGAGCCAGTTCCTACATTAAGCTTAGCGTGTCCACCATTTTGGGCCACAATGTCACTTACCATCAGGTGAGATTGAGCCATAGTACTAAACGTATAAACTATAAAAAAAGTGTTTGAGACATCTCAGTAAAAATATCATTTTAAAAACTCTGAAACACGTGTCTATTTATTTTAATGACGGAGTCTTTGTATTAAATTTCAAGAAAATACGTAAAGATATTTTGTGGCAGGCATATACTTTGCCACCCCTGATGATTCCCTTAGAGATTAAGTATCGAAAACGTGCGCCTCTGAATTACCTAGAGGAACCTGCGGTTTTATTAAAAATATAACTATATAGGCAAAAACTAAAAAGCAAGAATCTGTCTAAATACAAAATGTCATCGAAATCATTAGAGCTGTTTGCGAAATAAGCGCTATACGACGAGAATTCCTCACTTAATTGGCAAATTTGTATTAAGTATCAGTTTAGTGTAGCTACTTAGTTCGTCAATTTATTGCCGACAACTTGCGACTGTTGATGTACTTTGCTTATATGGAATACTTAATTGAATAAGGGGCCTTCTTGATTGATGAATATCCAGTGCATACAGATTGGTTCCAGAACGCAACACAATTGTGCCACTATGACTAGTGTCGTACTTGACATATAGCATCTAAGTATCCAGTTATGATATAGCGTAGTCTAAATTTGCTAATTTTATACGAACATATAAACATTTTTGTTATAATATTGCTCATACTAAACACGTAATTACGACCAAGTCATCTGTATTTCTCACGAGTAGTTATAAAAAACGGTGTGTGCTTAAGACCACACGATAGAAGTGCAAGGTTAATCAAGGCGAAGTTAATACTACGAAATATAACTATAACATATTAAATAAAACATATTAGCCCGGCACATATGGTGTTTATGTTGATAGTGAATGCGACTGATGCGTCCTGCTCTCTGATGTGACGCAATGACACATTGACTATATATCTCTTGCTTCCTTAGTCGAGTCGAACCGACTTTACCCCAACCTGAGCGTTTCCAGCTCAGTCGCGTTCAATACCCACAAAATAAAGTGCTCAGCATGTTTAAAGAAGTTTTCAATTCAAAAAGATATTTCTTTAGTGCCTAATGATTTATGCGTTCGGAATAATAGCTACCAGCTAGTACAATTAAATATATGATATCATTTTTAAAAGTACCGTAACATGACCGCCCTAGACGTGACGTTAAGCGTAGTATAATAAAATACTATGTCCTATAGTCAGTATCCAAACAGTATGGAATAACAGACACCAAATTCAGAGACTAAATTGACAGCTAACATTTTCACATACATTGGAAACAGAACAGTGATAAATATTTCACAGCTAATAGAAAAGATGTCATATCTTTGACATGTGTTTTATGTTTTGTCTTTTCACTAACTATTGTGGAAAAATAAAACTTGATTAGAAGCACTGAACACCAATAGACAGAGATTTATTGTAACTGTATTCTTGTATTATCATTGTACTGTAAAACAAACTCTATATTGTATTGTAAACGAATTATATTAATAAATCCTTATTTTAATTCAAACACTACACACTTAAAAGACATAAACATTAAAACTATACCACCGGTTCGGAAAATAAACCCAGACATCGAGAAGAACCGGCAAGAAACTCGATCGGGTCTATTTTTACTCTTAGAATAGCACACATAGTTTTATTCTTATCACGCATTGTTTAATATATACTACTATGTGCAGAATAAATAAAATGAAAAATCCTTAATTTAATTTAAACCATAAAAAGACATTTACGAACATTCAAATACTACAACCAGTTCGGAAAATATCCCAGACATCGAGAAGAACCGGCAAGAAACTCGATCGGGTTTATTTTTACTCTTAACCTAGCTCACAATTTTTTTTTCTTATCACAAAATATTTAATATATGCTGATAAGTGCAGGACAAAGATAGTCAAAATGAAAAATCCTTAATTTAATTTAAACCTTAAAAAGACATTTACGAACATTCAAATACTACCACCGGTTCGGAAAATATCCCAGACATCGAGAAGAACCGGTAAGAAACTCGATTGGGTTTATTTTTACTCTTAGAATAGCACACATAGTTTTATTCTTATCACACAATGTTTAATATATACTCCTATGTGCAGAATAAATAAAACAAAAATTCCAAAGATAATTTAAGCCTTAAAAATACTTACAAACTTTAAAATACTTCCACCGGTTCGGAAAATATCCCAAACGTCGAGAAGAACGGGCAAGAAACTCGATCGTGTTTATTTTTTTATTCCTAAAGTGGTTCCAAAGTTATTGAAAAATTAACAGCATGTGCGTTGAATGTCTAATTCCACACGATTTGAAAATATTACTTATTATGTTATCTCAGTGGAAAACACGTATAAAACAAGTGATTAAATAACTGTAGGTGAATGTGAAAGAAATGTATCAGATTATTCTGAAATTGATTGTAGATTCCGAAGATGATAGCGATTCATAAAATAAAATGTAAATAAAAATAAAATACAGTATTCGATTGTGTTAGATAGATCCTTAGTACATTGTACTTAATACATACATAAATGGTTTGATACAAGTTTTATAGAATTACTTTTCAAATTTAATTAAATATTGTTTTTCCTTTTTGTCGAAATCTAAATAATTTTAATTCCTATAATAAATAATACTATAATAATTAGTTTTTAATTATTAGTAATAAAATAAATTAGGATATTTTTATATGTATCAAAGTAGTTTATTCTCAGCAAACTTGGTGATACCAGGTCCAATTTATTTAATGATTTCTTAGGTTTACGCGAATATTATTCATTGAAATAAAACTAATTTAAACGGATTTTATCGCGGTTATTTATTAAATTTTGATCCCGACGTTTCGAAAGCTTTTCAGCCTTCGTGGTCACGGGGCGGACTGAAATTTAATAAATAACCGCGATAAAATCCGTTTAAATTAGTTTTATTTCAACCAATTTATTTAAATTTACCGCGTTTTTTCAAAATCAATTTTCATGTGCCAGAGTATAACATAAATGTAGTCTAAATATTAAAAATAGTCAGTTGCATGAATACAATGACGTATGTAATACTCAAACTGATAAGGCCAATCGGAAGCGTTACATCGACCGGGATAACCTTGCAGACGAGGTGACAGAAAGGCCGACGAGATAGGTATTCCAACATAACACCCAACTCAAAACGTAGTGATTCGTCTGTAAAAGCAAATTTTATTTACAATATAAAAACTGGAGATATAAACCTGTTAATATAATTAGTAACGGTTTTAGTTTAAAATCAAAGTAACTTAAAGCATAGCAATTCGTCTATTGAAGGAAATTTCACTTGAAATTGAGATAACTAGAGATTTAAACCGGTTTCAATTATCACTACCAGTTTTGACAAATTAGTTTAGACCCGCCCCCTTATAACATAGTTCTCGAAAGCAGAGCAATAGCGAAAATATGACAAAGCGAGAGTAAAAGGTTCAAATAATCAGCCATAAATTGACAAATAAAGTGCACTGAAGCTGATACATAATAGGAATGTGGCATATTATAGCAAATATTTCGCTAATTTTGTTATCGCTTTACTTTTGCGAAATACGTACAGAAGGCCGATTTTCTTTGGTTATTTTCTCATTTTTATTTTCTTTTTACCTAAGAAGCTACAGTTTTCGGAAATTGTCGGTCAATAGTACGTTCATTCGAGTCATTCAATGATCAAACTAGGGATAAAAAATTGGGAATGGCCAAGAAAATTTATCTATGGTATATAAAATTCGTGACTGTAATACCGACCTGTGAGGTAACTGCGACCCATTTAGACAATCTTAGCGCTCCGTTTGGTTGAAGTATATACAAGTACTTTATACATTGAGCGGTGTCGGTACACACAAGTAAGTATTTCACAGCAGATTTTGAACTTGAGGGAGTTGAACTCTCCGCCAAAGACTAATAGAATTGTGAATAAAGAATGGTATTTTAAACACCTCGTTAGTAAAAATGGCGGTAGCTAGCCAGGTGAACATTAAAACAAGCCCTGCCACCATGCTATGATTTCATCACGATGTTTTCTGTCACCGAAAGTTCATGCTCTTTGCAGGCATTCGAACTTACGTCCATTGACGCACTGTCTATACAGGCTACAATGCTTCTATTATATATGGGCATGATCACAGAACACGATACTCCTGAGTGTACTACTTTTAGATATATAAACTATCGAGTTCTCCTATCAACCGAATTATATAGTATATCTTATATTATTACCTGAACACTGATGCAATTGCTTCACGATAATTTTTTTAATTGTGTTCACTTCCATAATCGTCATTTCAGCTAAAATCGCCGGGCAGGAGAAACACAATATGTTCTGTATGAAATCTATTGCGTTTATTGTAATATCTTTATCCTGTAAGATTATTTTATTTATTAAAGCGTATGCCATACAAAAAAATTAATTAAACACAATTATGCCACAGAAACATCAAAATTTGATGTCGATATTTGTGGCAATACCTGCGGGTTCTAATAACGTTTTACTTAAAAGACTTGTATCCAGCTGCCTTAGTAAATTCAAATTTTGATAAACTTTTTATTTTCGACACATGGCATCTAATATTTTGGCTGGCAGAGATTACAAGAAGTGGGAAAGTTACCCCTGGTCTTTGGCAACACGAGAGTGACACTTTCGCCATGGTACATTTTAGTGGGTCGTGTTGGGTGATAATCATCCGATGAGTGGCCATACGCTCCTCTCGCCTCTCCCTTCGGTAATACGATTACTCGTTCTGATGAGGAAGTCCGTAAAGAATAGGATTTTAAGCATAACGATTATTAAAAAAAGGTCAATGAGAGACCACCTTTGAAAATAGTCATCGCTATGTAGAATCGAACTTGCTAGATTTTCGCTATGATATCCATCAATACTTTTGCAAGCGAGGCACGCTAATAACTCCCATTATATGTATAACTAAAATATCAATAGCTAAATCTTTGTTGGACTTGTTTATGTCACTGGATGAGATTCGACTAAGTCAAAATGACGCTTTGCACGAAGGTGTGGCAACAGCACTGTTAACATTTTTCTGTGTATTAAATTCAAACTACTAGTTTAAAAATGAAAACATTATACCCACATAAACGAAACTCCATATAACCTTGTGCATTTGCGAAATAGATTTTGGTACAGCGGCAATCAATACTAAAATTTCCTGGAAAATCATATACAATTTTTTTAATATGAAACAAATGTAGTAGTATAGCATATTTATATTTAATACAAGTAAATTACAGTTTCTTTAACGCTAAATCACTTCAAAACTACTAACCTTATTAGGGTGGGACTATGACCATTCCATGTGGAAACATTTGTAGATGGATCTAGGATACTTAGTTTTTATTATATTTTTATAAAAAAGAACAGACCGCGGCATATACATCGATACATCAAGTATTTATGGGTACAAACGTGGTGCAACTCCAGGTACACTGACCTTTGAAAGCTGCCACACTCAAATTGGTTGACAGGTTACAAAATAAAAAATAAATAAGAACAACATTACATAAAACAAGAAACAAACAAGCAGAACTATGAGGAATTATACAGTACAAGAAAAATGACGGATAAATCCAAGTACACAGCACTAACATTATAACAATACAATAAATATTATTGTTTTTTTTTTTTTTTTTTTCGTTTTACTGTTACTGTATACATTGAATTTTATTTGCTGTTATTTAGGGTTGCCATAAAATTAAAAACGCCTAGCGTAACGGGCGGGTGACAGCTAATATAGCTATAAGTTTTAATATACAGAATCATAAACTCCTTTGTGCGTGCAATATTCTTAAAAAGGACTATTCTAAAGTGTCCCTCAAAATATCAATACATAGATGAAAGAGAAAATATTATAGAAATTAATGAAAATTACCAAACACTGCAGATTACGATCAATTCCCAGTAAGCTGTCCAATAGATGTTTGTACATTAAAAGTGCCTTCCGGATTAGTCTTGTCTTCGTTTTAACCTCGTTCCGGCCAACAATATTCACCGGAATCGTATTCGTTTCCATTGATTGCCGAATAATCTTCATGCGATTATATAAAATAGCGAAAACGATTGTGATCGACAAGTAGTTAATGTCTGTAGCAAAAAAAAACCAGAAGCCTGTTATATGAATTTGTGCGATTGCTAAAGGAGATTGTACAATTTTATAAATAAGTAAAAATACTCTTGATATAATAAGAAGCATAATAGTTATAAAAATATTGTATGGAACTATTGAATTACTCTGAACACTCATAATCGCTGCAGCGGTTTTAATATTCTTGCAATAGTTAATCAAGAATTTTTCCCCTGTTATAAAGCTTACAGACATCAATGAGACGTACACGAATATCACAGGTATTACATGAGCGCTGACAAATCGTCTATTTTGAAAAAATATCATCAGTGGAACAATAGTAACAAACACACAATACAATTTGAAAAGCAAACATTTCAGCTTAGATTTGCTGATTTGAGAGTAACATCCGAATATCTGACGAAAACGCAACAAAAATGTAAGAGATGATAACGTAACGCGTTGTTTTAAACTATTTAAATCCATTTTCGTGATCAGAACACGTTGGAGACTTCACTAGAGCAGCAGTTGAAGACGACTGGGTCCAAACATTCTATACACCTGTTGCCTTATGAGAATAGAAGTCCTTGGTAGCACTATTTTTTGTGACAAATGTCTACAATGTACACAGGTTACAATGTCTAAAATTCAGCTTATTTATTAAGTACTGTTTTAAGTTATATAATAAAACTAAACCTAATTTTTTAGCATCTGAAAGTCAGTTGAACGTCTTATTCTATCTTTGAAACGAGAGATGATCAAAAATACAAACTATTTTGATATATTATTTTTAAGCATAACTTGCATCATTGTAACAATATGAGATATTATCGCATTTCTGAAAATAAAAAGCCATGACAATCGACCTTCATTTACAAATATAGTCAGAATCGATAAGTAAAAAAGGAAGGTGAATATTTACATAGTAATGCATTGTTTATTGTCAAAAGAAAAAAAAATCTATCATTTTTCCCGTTTCATATTTTTCTTTTTTTCTTAACTTCGCAAAGAGTCCTCGTTGTCAAGATCATTATTGCCCATACTCACTAGATGAGCAGAAAGTCTTTTAATTATTTCCAAATCCAATAACAAAGTAATGGCCTTTATATTACTCGTGCAAAACAACCGAGATGTATGAAACCAAATTCCGCCTCTATATACTCCAGAATATAAGGTCTAATAAACAATTTTTGAAGCGAAAACCTAAGCACCTACGCCGTCGTAGTTACTTACACTTAAGCCGTCTTCGACATGGTCACGTGACGTGTTAACGATACCACTATATCTGTTCCTATTAGTATAACGTATTGCGCAGTAAATAGTTTTAATTTACAACTTTTAATTTAAGATAAAAGAAATACTTTCATATCCAAATAACACTAGGTCTTTGTTTATAGTTTTAAGTTTTCAATTCTGTCGGTAGTCCTCATGACAGCTTTGATTTTTTTTGTAATAAAAATTACTGCTTAAATACCAACACCGACTAATCGGTTAACGCATAAGAGTACTTTAAAAATCTTTAATTTCATATAATATAATCTTTATTTTAAATAGATTCGTAAAGTGCTATAGTTAAGGCTTAGCGTTATGGTCATAATCTCACCTGATTTTAAGTGACGATACGGCCCAAGTTGGTAGACACGCTAAACCCTTGCAGTAACTGGCTCTCAAGTGCAACTGCCGGTACACACCTATTGGTATTTGGCGGCAGATTTTCAACTTGAGGATGGTAGCTAGCCAGGCGGGCATCAGAAAAAGCCCTACCACCATGGTTGCCTCACGATGTTTTCCTTCACCGAAAGCTCAAGCTCATTGTAGGTGGTTGGATTCGAACTCACGTCCCTTGACGCAAAGTCGTACACACTACCACTGAGCTATCATCGCTTCGAATTTATTATAATTCTTCTCGAGCCGTTTTTTTTTTGTAACCTTTTTGTTTATGTCGCGCAGTAGATCAAAGGCACTGCACCTAAGGTTAAATACTGTATAATTCAAAATAGTGGCAACTGACAATGCGCCAAAATTCACTGCCAGTCACCGCTATCAGCTGGCGAAATGAAAAGCAAAGAGGGTGATCATTTAAAAAAAAAAAAAACAAAGTCCGCAGTAACCATTTTAAATTCCCCGCCACGTCTGTTCGAACGTGATAAACGTAAAAAATACTTAACGGATTTTCATACCGCTTTCACCTATAGACGGAGTGATTCGTGAGAACGAATTAGGTGTGCGATTGATAAGGCTTTTGTATAAATTGATTGTAATCTCACGATGAATGTTGCAGAAGTTGGAAAAATCATACCGACTGAGAGCTTTATTGGGTTTTTTATAGTTAAGGCTTTAGCGTTAAAGCCACAAGCTCATCTAATGATATGTGACGATGTGGCCCAAGATGGTGAACACGCTAAGCCTAAGTGACTGGATCTGGACCGAATTCACCTAGAGGTATTTGATAGTAGATTTTCAACTTGAGGGTGGGAGCTAGCCAGGCGGGCATTAGAAAAAGCCATACCATCATGCTATAAGATATTTTTCTTCGCCGAAAACTCAAGCTCATTGTAATTGGATTTAAAACCCCGTCCCTTGACGCGGCGTCTATGCGCGCTACCAACTGACCTATCTTCGCTTCGTTGCGATATGCGGCAGGTAAACCAATAGAGTTATATAAATACAGTTTAAAGCGATGACGACTCAGTTGGTAGTATGTACGGACGTCGTGTCAATGGGCCCGAGTTCGTATCCCTGTAATAAGCTTAAGCATTCGGTGAAGAAAAACATCGTAATAAAACCATAGCGTGGTGTTTTTTTCTAATGACTATCTACCACCATCAAAATACCTCCGAAAAATGCTCCGAAAGTTGCGCTTGAGAGTCAGTCCCTCCACTAAGTTTGGGGTCTCTACCAATTTTGCACATATAGTCTCTTAACATCAGGCCACATTGTCAATCAAGAGACGTTAATTCGAATCCACTTACAATGAGCTTGAGCTTGCCGTGAAGAAAAACATCGCGATGAAACCATAGCATGACGGTAGAGCGTTTTTTCTAATGCTCACCTAGCTGTCAACCACCCGCAAGTTGAAAATCTGCCGCCAAATACGTATATGTGTGTTCAAGCAGTTGCACTTCAGAGTCGTTGCCTCGGCAGGTTTAGCATGTTTACCAGCTAGGGTCACATCGTCACTAATTATCAAGTGAGACTGTAACAATAACGCTAAAACCTTAACTATAAAAAATCAACGTTATGTCTAACATCTATGATTAATACAATAATCATACGAACTCGGAGCAAATTACCAGTTACTAATTAATTAGGCCTTGAACAAAATGGTTCCATTTTAATATATAATTTGATCCCTAATGAATTCGCTTCCATCTCTCGAATAAACCTAATTAACCCTGAATTGTCTTAAGAAGTTTCACATTTCGTCTCTAACTTAGCTTATTAACTAGGTACTATGATTAAGCACCACTTATGCCTCCAAATATGTACGGTGATACGGAGGTACGCATAGTACGGTGAGTATAGAAATGCACCAATTTACATATGTTTTATTTTATCTTTCATTCATTTATCATCTAATCTCCAGAACTGTTTGATCTATTTGACTTGACATTTATCCAGCATATTCTTTTCACAATTTGTTTACCGCTAATAATGGATTATACATTGTATCACACGCGGTAAATAGGACAAACTTATACGAGTTCAAGAATTATATGTGTTTCTTTGTTTTGTTTTTTTTATTGTATCTCTGTAATCTAAAATATTTAAATATGATTTTTGTAAATATGTATAATAAGTTTTACTTTCTATAAAATATTTATTTATTAGATTTTGTATCATTAAGTGAATTAAAACGATGTCTCGAAGTGACTTTATCTATGTATATATCAAAAGTTACAATAGTTTTTTTTTTATAATTTTGAATTAACAAATTATGGACCATTGGCATTTTGTTATTATAATATTAGCCCTATGTAATCTAATGCTGAACATAAACCTCTTCTGAAATCAAGAACTATTTGGTCTATCAACTGTGAGTTCTTCAACACATGAAATCCTTCCACAGTCACTTTAACGTGCTTATTTTTAAGCTTCATTGCCTTGGTTACTTTGGTTCTGTGACGTATAGTTACATTATTTTTTAAGTCTCTTAAAAAACTCTTAACATTGTTCTTTCCATACTTCTGAACTGTGACTGTTCGGTTGACCTTCTCCGACCCCGTCGATAAAATAACGAGATTAAACGCGCTGCTCCCTGCCGTCTCCACCAATCGCACGTGTCCGCGCACACGCTCGTGTCACCGCCGTCCTCGCCGCCGAGGGCGAGCGAATAATTTCGCTCCCGCACACCCGCCGCGGCCTCTCTCCGCAGACGCCTGAACCTAGGCTCGATCCTCCGGATAGGAGCCCTCGAGTGACAACACTGAGAGTACACCATCACACCGCATACTATTCGTGCACACTCACACGTTAAGTACCCGGTTCTGTAAGGGACTACCCTCGCGGCCCTTGAGCTGCTTACCTGATAAGGTCATAGTTAGGATCACTAAATTAGTAATACAGAACATGTTTGTTAGTCTGGTTCATGAATCTTTTTTCATTTACCGGCAGCAGCCCAAGCCGAGGTTTGCTCGTCATGGCATTCTTATGCCTGCTGACTCGTAGCTGAGTGCCCTCAGCACTCGCCCCAAAAAGTTCGGTGAAGCTGTCAAACGTCAGTTCGAAAAAAAAACTGTTCGGTTGAAATTCTGTTATAGTAATGATCGCTCGGTGATAACATGTATGAATATTGCGTTGACAGACATGATTTCGTATACCTGCCAGAACTATCAAATTTAATTTAAATATTTTGTGCAAGTTAGGTTCTGAGAAGGTGCTTATAAACGTCAATATACCTACATATATATATATATATATATACTAATCACTTAAGATACCTGACCTTATGATCTTAAATTATGGCCATAACAATAAACTTTAACTATAAATACATATACCGAAAGTTCAAGCTCAATGTAGGTTAGGTTTCCACAGGTTTAGCTTGCCTACCAACTTGGGCCGTATCGTCACTTAAGATCAGGTGAGATGATGGCCATTACGCTAAGCCATAACTATAAAAAAAGGTGGATTTGGACTCACGTCCCTTGACGCGAAGTCGTACACACTTCTACTGAGCTATCATCGCTATACTCATTATAACCACTTAAACAGGAGAACCGGCGAGGAACCCGATTGGATTTTCCTTTTAGACGTACATATTTTTTATTTACAATAAAGGAACATCATAGGTAAACCATAGCATACCGTATCATGATTATAAGTCATATTCGAAAGTCCGTCGGGCTAGAGACCATTCGAAAATTAAAAATTTGTCCCCAAATACTTGTACGTGTGTTGTGAACTACACTTGTGAGCCAGTCCTTCGTCTAGAATTAGCGTGTTCACAATCTTGGGCATCATTGTTACTTAACGTCAAGCGAGATAAAAATAAATCTTTATTTCCAGGTATATTCTCTCACTGGCGCTGGCCGATCTCCTGGTCATCATCACCTGCGTTCCGTTCACGTCGATCGTCTACACTGTGGAGTCTTGGCCATGGGGTGCGACTGTATGCCGGATCTCAGAGGCTGCCAAGGATGTGAGCATAGGCGTCTCTGTGTTCACACTAACAGCGCTTTCCGCCGATCGGTACTTCGCTATCGTTGATCCGCTTAGAAAACTGCACGCCACAGGTCAGTTCAACTTTATTCAGTAACCAGCTTCCTTCACGCATCTGTAAGAAAAGAAAAATCTTGTTTTATAAAATATTTGCTGTGTCCGTAACTTAATTTGATTAATTAAGTTCATAAAAAAATATTATATATTACTCAGGGCTAATACAGCATTCTAATGTTGAAAGAATTTTTAAAATAGGTCATGTACTTAGTTCTTCAGTGTATTTGTTACAAACAAATATACAAATCTTTCCTCTTTATAATATTATAGTATTGACTAGCTGTGCCTGCGACTTCGTTCGCATGGAATTATTTAATTAATTTATAGCCTATGTTACTCAGGAATAATATAGCGTTCTAATGGTGAAAGAATTTTTAAAATCGGTCCAGTAGTCATTGAGTTTATTTGTTGCAAAAAAAATACAAATCTTTCCTCTTTATATTATTTAGTATAGATGTTTTTGTTTGTATGTAATATTTTTACCTCCATTATAAATTATTTAATAGATATTTTTTTCTATTGCACCTCCTTTTCTTTATCTCTGCACACCCAAAAAGTTGTAGAGAATGTCACAGTCATGAGGTCCGTCTTATATATGAATTGCAAATAAAAGTGTATTAAATAAAAATAAACAAATACTCATTCGTGGTTCATTAAAATCAATACATGATTATTCTATGAACAAAAATGCTCAACATAATGTAACAAAGCCTTTGAACTAATATTTGAAAACTTCAACCAACTTATCCTATTATAATAACAAGTTATAACAATCCTCGAGTGAAGAAACACATTTGCATACATATAGTAAATAGGTGTTATGAGAAAAAAAGCCTTGAAAACGAAATCCTTTGCAATTTAACTTTGCAGCATAATCCAAGCTGTACTTGAAAGTTACTTGATAAAACTTTAATAAGTTTTAAAATATTTTTCCTTTCTTTTATTGCTAATATTCCAATTTACAAACATGATAACATAGGTATTTTACTAACAAAACCCATTTTTTTTTATGGATTAGGTTTTAGCGTTTTAGCTACGATCTCACCTGATGTTAAGTGACGATGTGGCCCATGACGGTGGACACGCTAAGCCTAGTGGAGAGATTAGCTCTTAACCACAACTACCGGAATATACCCATAGGTATTTGACGACAAATTTTAAATTGACGGTGGTTGCTTGCCAGACGGGCATTAGAAAAAACCATGCTATGGTTTCCTCACAATGTTTTCCTTCACCGCAAGCTCAAGTTAATTGTAGGTAAAAATTGAGTAAAGTTGAAAATGTGCCGCCAAACACGTATAGATGAGTCCCGGTATACTATAATAACTATAAAAAGACTAAAGAACTAAATTAAGTCTTAAAAAGTATACTTAAGAATTACTTGGAGAACAAATGGACCTCTGTGGAGACCACTATTACAATTTAGAAGAGTTACGATGATAAAATCATAGATCATTAAAACTATTATATGTATTATTCTGATAATATGTTAGGCTTCCATGTGACAGGCATTGCCTAGTTTGAAACCCTAAGTAAAGCATAAACTATGTGGATTAAACCGTTTTTGGAAATAAATTATTTATATTTGTTTGTATTTTGTCTCCCTTTTTAACTGTTTTAGTATCTTGAAAATGTCTAGACAGACTGAAAACTAGTTTGTAGCGGTGTTACTGTTCAATTGATTGATTTAAAATGCTTTATTATAAAGTTGATTGAGTTTGAATATTGAAATTGTTTGAAACAATATTCATTTCGTATAAAATATATTATTATATTTAAAACCAATATTGGGTTTAATTCACCAGTAGGCTGTGCATAGGCTATCGAGATTGTATAACAATTTAGGGAACGCAATAGACAATTTTGGCGACTCTTTACACAATTTTAAAGTTAAGTCAACTATGTTGTTGAGGGACGACCATATAGCCTGTGAAACGTTTCTAAGTAATCTGGTTATTTTTTATGTATTTATTGTTTTCATCAATTACTTGTTTACTTAGCGAAACTTATTGATTTGATTATAATGTTACTATGTGTATATGTTATATTGCATGGTGGTAGGGCTTTCTCTAATGCCTTCTCTAGCTACCACCCTCAAGTTGAAAATCTGACGACAAATACCAATAGGTGTGTTCCGACAGTTGCAGTTGAGAGGCAGTACCTCCACAGGTTTAGCGTCTCTACCAACTTGGGCCGTACCGTCACTTAAGATCAGGTGAGATTATGGCTATAACGCTAAACTTCAACTATAAAAAAATAATCATGTTTTTCAGAGAATATATTTAATCATGTACTCAAATACAACGATGCACTAAAACTTAAGACTTCAAACATTTCTATTTGTATTATTATAAATACATGTCGACTATTTACCAATTAGGAATGGCACAAGATCTATATCGGATCTATATTGCTGTCATTGAGTTAGTAACTATCGGAAAGGGTAAACAAACTTCCATCGGTCCAACTAATTTCTATATAAGAATTAAAAATAATACAGTACATAAAAATAGAACATAGGAAATTAACTTTGTTTCATAACTACATCCACTCTTCATAAATCCAAGACGTAAAGCATAAGCCTAATTCGATGTTTATTCACTCTCGATATCGTAGTTTCCCTACTACTAAGATGTTAGCTGACGCACTTAATATCTCACATTTCAAACCTACAGCAACGTTTGATGGATACGGGGCTGTATTATTTTTAGATATCCGAAGAGAAGTATATTTGCGTGTTCATCGTTCGCTTTGATACTTATTTCTTTGCTATAATTTCTTACATTGGCTTAAATTATCTGAAGGAATTCTTTCATGAAGGATAATTGTATGTAAATATCTTGGATTGAAACTCGACACCGATTTTCCCTATTCAACATGTCAATTTATTATTAGCTTGTTTTACAATGTTATTTGTAGGGCGAAAATTTCACTACATCTGAGGAAAATGTTTTTAACATGATCAAAGGTAGTATTTCAGAAAATGTATAATAGGGAAATCAAAGAATCATAGAACACGAGAGACAGCTTGGCTTCAATGTCAGAGTAAATGCTTGTTAATTAAAAGACAATTAACACGCGACTTTAAAACTGTGATTATAATGAAATTCTTATAGAGGCTTTGCATACATATATGAAGTTATTTTTTTCAGCATCTATATTTATTTATCTTAAATATATGTTGAATTCTCTCAACAATTTTCTTCTAAGCGCTTGTCTCAGTGTCAGATTTCATATTTGTTGATAACAAAAATAAAGAATATCGATGAAATTTAGCTGCCTCTTCGGTTGTTTCCGCTTCCGTAGAATCCAAAGAAATGTACTTATTAAATTTCAACCTCTTGAGTAGATTATTTTCCTCATGGCGATTTGTATATTGTGTTTATACATTTTAAACATTATAAAGTATTTTCCTGAGAAATGCAAAAGGTTGGCATGGAAACTAGTGATAGGTTGAGTCTCGAATGCGATCGGAGAATATTACAGTAGATAAATTTGCTCCGGGTAATCTCTGAAACAGTGGGACCGTTTTTGACGGCACTTTCGCTGGCAGATAGCTGATGTTAAAACGAGTATCTTAGACTACTTTACTTTTCGAAAAAAAAAAGAGTTCTACGAAAAGACGTTAATAAATTATTTTTACGTCCAAGCGCATGAAGTCGAGGGCACAGATAGTTTATAATAAAAATCTGTATCTATTATTGGGAATTGTGCATGGATCTAAAAATGCAATTACAGACAATCCTATTCAGGGATTTATCCGTTCGCGATGGGAATATTGAATTCAGTCCAATATCAATATTGCGGTTTATGTATTGGCTTATTGCATTTGCAATATTTTTTGGTGCAAAAAGTGAAACAAAATATAATAAAATTTAACTATGTATCTTGCTTATCTTGGATAGCAAACAGTTGTGTGGTTTTTATTTAGTGTAATGATTATTTATGAAATAAAACTAGAATTCAGTAAGAGTATAGAAAAACAATTAAAAAATAGTTAGCAAGTATTCACACGTATGGATAAGATACGCCAACAATTTGGAATAAATTAATAGTGAATGAACAAATGGTAAAGAAAACATTTTTAAATTGACTGTACTGAATAAATTCGTTACTGTTCAGGAATATGTTGTGGTGTGAATGTATGAGGACCACTAATTAATAATTAAAGTGACATGTCATGAAAGTATATAAATTATTTTTCTATTGTTTGTCTTTATTTTACTAAAGGATTTAGGACTATTAAATATAGAACATTCCAGTCCCAACGTACAACACGTTACAATATTTACATAATTTGCTCAGAATTGATAACAAATTACATAAAATCTTAGCTTTATCACTTACAGATGCAATCAAATTTTTTTGGAACATACCCTGATGCATTATATTAAGTTTTAAGTGATCTATAACTCTCTGCTCTAAGATTTGTTAGCTAGAAAATAAATATACTCTCGCAAAAGTTTTTGCTGAAAAAATATGTCACTATGTATTTATCGCTTAAGTTACCCGTTATATTAGTAAAATTTTCTACATAAACAAAAATTATAATGTAAAAATACATTTAAAACAACCAGTAAGTACATTTTCCTACTCTCGAGCTGATATTACTAAATCTCGCTTCATACAAAGACTCGTTCAATTAAACACAGCTGTCTTAGAGACTGTTGAATCGACACTCCATATTACTACGATAGTAAACTTTATTTTAGTACTGTTTATTTTAGTACTGAAAGTAAATTACAGAGATGTATTCAGGTAAAACATTTTTTTGTTTACACCATTGTCTTAGGCATTTAATATTAACTTTTTAATTTCTAAAATATAGATTTAATGAATTGAAATAAAAAATAATATAATAATACTGAATACAAAGGATTTAAATTTCTATAGCCCAAATAATATTTATAAAAAAATACAAACTATGAAATTTAATGTAAGTAATAATTGCTTACTCAAGATACTTATAAAAAAAATTATCCAGACGAATTAGGATAATAAAACTTTCATCTAAAAATTAATTAATAGAAGAAATTGCTCACTTAATGATATTTAATTAATTAACAAGAAAACAAACTATCAAGACGTGTATGCTATCTTCTAATACTTCATAAAAAACATTTTTAATGCATAAGTAAGCATGCAAATGAACGAAAAGTAAAAAACCTTTAAAATAAAAGACAAACTACAAAATATCTTCATGTCAACTAAACAAATACACAGTCGTGTAGAAGGCGTAATCCCCCAACAGTAAAACACTAAACCCATCCCTGTTTAAATTCCAGATGTACATTTCAGACGTTCAGTGTAAACAATGAACACAACTAGATCAATAATTACGTTCTTTTTGATCGAAAAAAGTATAAAATTTGTTATAAACCCGGCTCGCAGGTTTGTTTTCGTTGGCGTCAGATCAAATTTACTGTGATCCAGCAATTTTGTTTGGTCTGCAAATGTAATGAATATTACCCTCGACGCGCTATTTTCGTTCTGTATTGAGTTTTCACTCGTACAGCTTTTGTTTTGTTCAATAAATCATACAAATAAATCGTCACGTCAATCTTTTTACTCACTTTACTAACGTTGGGTTTCTTAGCCATTCATTGACCAACTACATTGCTATCGTCATCCTCTTGTCCTGTACTTAAGTCATTTGGAGAAGGTGAGAAGATTTTCTTGCGTCTCTTCATTCAATTCTGTTTCTTTCATCTACTTCCTACTACTACTACCACTACTACTTCCTCATACACTCTCTACATCTTTTCTTTCGCCTTCCATTTCCTTTCCATCCTTCAACATTCATATCCATTACTTTTCTCACCACTATCGTTTCCATAACACGCTCCTTCTAAAACAAACGATTCCTTTTCAACTTCTCTACCACTGGTGCCACTTTTAAACTCAAATAGAAAATTATTTTTTTGGTATCATGCTGTTCCTAAATGACTGCATTGTAACTGAACATAGGCAATGTTATCCACAATGCAAAGACGACAACGCCAAACATTCGTAGTCAAATATCAGAATATATTTGAAGAAATCTACAATGTAGAAAGGATTAAAAACACTACACTTCTAATGTTCCTCAATACAGCAAAGATTTGACATACCAAAGTTCTTTAAATTTCTAGATTAAGTTTTCCACTAAAATGTAGCTTCCGAACCCAGCGCGTGTAGTTCTGTTATGAAATGAAAAATAGGAAATTGCTCTCAGCAGTAATATTTATTTTCTTATCCGAATCTATGAATATAACAGCGTTGGATTCCGGATCCACAATTTAACTACCACCGCGGCAATAACTAAAAGCCTGACTATCTGATGAATTATGTATGGATAGCAGAACGCAAACGTTAGATGTTGATATCATGTGGAAACGACTGTTAGTATAGCATTCACAAAGTACTTTGTTTGTATTAACATTGTTCAAAATTTGTTTACGGACTTCCTCATCGCAACGCGTAAACACATTACCCGGGCTCAGGCCAAGGCAAGAGGGGAACATGGCATAATTCATTGGGTGACAAGCACCAGACATAGCCCAAAAAAAGAACCACGTTGATTCTTCAAAATCCCATGTTGTTAGAGTCCAGGGACAGCTTTCAAAATTCTTCTAAATTCACAAAGTACTTTACAACACTGGCTTAATACGTTGGTCGACATTGTAGAAGGTAACCAATAGTAAAGTCAATATTAATCAAATTGCTCAAAAGATGACGTCACGATCTCAACAATACATCAGCTGTACCATAAAACTATTCAACAATCTTGTACCTTCTTACGACATCGAGTTCTTCAAGTGAATTTGAAGAAATACTTACGCAAAATAAAATCACATTGATAACTGGCGGTAAGTTCACAGGCCTTCGTTTTGAATTTAATTCTGGTTACTATAAAGAATAGTGCTGTCAGTTTCCAGTAAAGCTAAAAAAATATTCTAAATTCGTTGACTCCAGAAAAAATAAAATAATACAACTATTACCATAATATTAGATGATAGAAACTCAAAACTGTGATGAAACTCGAATGAATGAAGTCTTATTGAAGTTATAAAACAAACAACGTACAGAATGATAGGTAGAGATATAAATAAATCAAGATGTCTCTTTGATAACAGTTATGCCGATTGTATTGCTATCATTTAGGTGTATTGTTTTTCAAAATTTTCCAACTTATATTCAATAACCAAGATTTTTTAATGCTTTATAGATTTAGCTCTATGGTCACATACTTACCTGATGTTAAGCGACGATGTGGCCCAAGATGGTGGACACGACATGCCTAAAGGAGGAACACGCTCTCAAGTGCAACTACCATATACACCTATAGGTATTTGGTTGCAGATTCTCATCTTGAGAGTGGTACATAGTGTGATGAAAAGCCAGGTAAAAAAAACATAATTAAATTATTTCAAAAAGTTCATGCTAGGATACACGATAGGATAAATTTATATTAACCATTTAAATAATATGGTATATGTTATATCAAACTACCCTCGCTAATTTTATTCAAAATTGTCTAGTAGTTTCAAAGTGATACGCATAAAAGGAGATAAAAGAAAATAAAATCAAGTAATTTATTTATCACTAGGTGTGCTTACACTTCGTTCGCGTGGAACTAAAATTATTTAATCTCGCGTGGTAATTCAAATTACAATAACTTTTGATAGAGTTCACCGATTTTATTTAAACAAAGACTAAATGTTACTCGAGGAGACGCTTTATGATTTCTTTGGTAACGTTTTATCATAAACGGTATACTTTAGCAGTACAAACAGTAACTTCTAAAATTATATAAATGTCACTTATCATTTTTTTCTTTAAATTTAAAAAGTACAGATACATTAAATTTGTATGTGTATAAGTGATCACGGTCACCCATGGATACCCACAACACCGGGGGAATCGCAGGTGCATTGCCGGCATTTATTGGAGCGACTGGCTCTCAAATGCTAATTCCAGTACACACCTATTGGTATATGGCGGAAGATTTTCAACATAAGGATGGTAGCTAGCCAGGCGGGCATAGAAAAAGCCCTACCACCATGCCATGGTTTCCTCACAATGTTTTTCCTTCATCGAATGTTCAAGCTCATCGGAGGTGGTTGGAATCGAATTCACGTCCCATAACGCGGCGTTCCTATACACAACCACTGAGCTATCATCGCTTCAAATTTATTACTTTAAAAATATATGTTTAGATCTTTAATTTATTATATTTCGAGCTTTAGATTTAAATATAACATTATGAAACGAGACACCAATTGTATCACTACCATTTCGTGTAATCTGGTATTTTGAATTTGAATAAATTTACTATCAAAAGCATTTACCAAACAAATCCTGAAAAGGATTATCTACACTTACTCTCAAATGCACTCGAATTAAATAACAATGGAAGTACTAAGAAACACTTCTTAGTGTATGTAAAGTTGTCTTAAAACAGCTTTCAGTAGAATAAAGCTGAAGGCAAAGGTTTATGGACTTATTTCAAAGACTCAGAGCAGATAATTTAAGTTATGGAGATGCGATAAGCTATGATTATGAAACAAATGTTGGGTTGGTATGTCATTCATATTTACACTAATATTATAAATGCGAAAGTGTGTTTCTTTGTTACGTATTATTACTTCTTACACTAGGCATTGTATTGCCATCTTTAACCTTATCATCATTTAACATTAGCTTATATTGCTGCCTAAACGCTAAACGTATAGAAAAATATATATATATATATATATATATTGAATTTCTTCCTCGTAATTCTTTTCTTTTTCCTCCGTTTTCCGTTTGAGGGCGGTAGCTAGCCAGATGGGCATTAGAAAAAGCCCTACCAGTCTGCTATGGTTTCACCACAATGTTTTCCTTCACCGAAAGCTCAAGCTCATTGTAGGTGGATTCGAAGGTGGTTGGCTTCGAACACACTACTCATGACACGGCGTACGTGCACACTATAAACTGAGCTATCATCGCTTAATGTGTGTAACACGAGACAAAAAATACTACACTCGCAAACATTCATACAATATAAAAATAAAAATGTATGTGGGGGCATACGACCAAGCGTGTCACCTGATGGTAAGTGATCACCGCCCGCCCATGGACATCCAAAACACCAAGGGAATTGCATGTGCGCTACCGGCCTTTATTGGCGGAACTGGCTCTTAAGTGCAACTGCCGGAACACACCTACTGGAACTCGGCGACAGTTGTTCAATGCCATAGTCTCCTCACGAAGTTTTCCTTCACCGAAAGCTCAAGGTCATTGTAGGTGGTTGTATTCGAACTCACGTCCTATGACGCGACGTTCCTACACACTACCACTGAGCTATCATCGCTTTAAATTACCGTTATTCCATAAATGTTTCTATAAACTAGACAAGAATAAACAGAACACCTATCCCCACAGTAAATAACGACTACTGTAATCCAAACAGATTTAGAACCATTCCCGTTTGTAACACCGAAACAAACAGAACAATAGGTTTAAGCTCTAATCCTCATCATTATTCTATCGTGTGCATACAGTTTTACCGATCAGGAGATTAAGGGGCCGTTCAAGTATTACATAAAGAAGTTTTTGAAGATTTTTGACCCTCCCTCACCCCCGTCTAACGCGCTCTAACATTTTTCTGTACCCCCCCCCCTTAACCCTCCTCAAACGTTACGTAACACCCAAGTGAACATTTTAACTTTAAAGTCATAATTATGTTTTACCTTTTTCTACTTATAAACTCTTAAAATAAAATTTAACATTATAGAATTGTAATGGACGAGAGTTGGAATCCCTGTAATGATACTCTGAACTTTCGGTGGACGAAAACATCGTGGTGAAATAGATTTTTCTAATGCCCACCTAGCTAGCTACCACGCTTTTTGAAGTAAAACTTCGTTACGCACGCTTGCCCTGGGGAGTAAGCCGGTGAATGCGTGACGAGAGACGAAAAGTGTGGTCGGGCAAAGTTGTCAGGGAGATATAAGTTATTGAAGATATAAAGAGAGCGAGAGTTACGCTTCGCATATTACTGTAGGGGCCAGAGAGAAGTGCGAGCACACATTTTCTTTCTCCCTTTCTCTCGTAGCCAGAGAAGCTTTACTCCAATCGTGTGGTCTAAAGCACACTTGTTTCTTTATTATTAACGTGGTGTTTAAATTCCTTTTCTGTACGACTTCCTCATCGTAACGCTTAACCGCATTACCCTGACTATCCACTAAAACGCACCACGGTGACACTTCAAACTCCCGTGTTGCCAGAAAACAGAAACTGCGCCCACATTTACAAACAACATTATTTAGCCTAACCGTAACACCATCAGCTGATACGTTTTCTATATTATTGTCCACAGGTGGCAGTAAGAGGGCTACACGTCTGACAATAGCAACAGCTGTCGGTATATGGATTCTTGCGGCACTATTGGCAACTCCGGCTTACGTGGGCTCGTACTTAAGAGCGTTCGTCGTTAACCCAACCACACAGGTAACTTACAGTTTCTCGTAACGTCTTCTAGTAAAAATAAGCCTAGTAATGATATTACTGCACGAGATACTCGTACGTCGGATTACAATTACAGCACCGCCTCGAATGCACAGCTTCGAATAGAGCCTTAGGGGCTTTCACAGCTTTATTTTACTTTCCCTGGCGAGTGCGGAGGAAAACTAAAGATCGCCTTATAATCTCTTTTTTTTGTTTGTTTATTTATTAACATTGCAGGCCGCCATGACAGTAGCGACGTTGGATTTTCATTCTCTCGATGGTCGCTGGACTGTACTGTACTTAACATGAGGTACAGTGCAATCTTTTGCCGAGCTACATTAGAAAAAAAAAACAACCACATCGAAGCAGACCTTGAAAAGTAATAGGGTTCTATTCCTAATAATACTGAAGCGTAAGACAAAAAGAGGCTTTATTAGTAAAATATTTAGGTCGTTATCGTGATAACATACACGATCCGCACATACAGACACACGGACTTCCAAGACAGAACTTTTTTAAACAGTTTTTTAACTAGTTTAAATAAGAAAAATGGCACCAAAAACATCATGAGTATTAAAAATAGTGTTTTTTTATTTTCTATGTGTGTGTGTATATTATTTTACAAGTGCAATATATGATAAATAGAGTCATTTTAATATAAAGATTTCTTATATTTACGCGAATATTACTCATCGAAATAAAACTAATTTAAACGGATTTTATCGCGGTTATTTATAAATTTTGATCCCGATGTTTCGAAAGCTTTTCAGCCTTCGTGGTCACGGGACGGACTGAGGTGTAGGTCGTCCAGAAAAGATAATGTTAACCGTTTAAATTAGCTTTATTTCGAGAGACATTTTAAGCTTGAAAAATCTGTTGTTTTTCGTGAAATGACAGTCGTACCCACCTCAACGCTTCGCTTATGAGCCGTGCAAAATTGGTAATCTAGCCAACCTAATCTATGTAATTTACTAAAGTATCTTAATACCGAATCTATCGAGCAAGGGTCGGGCAACGCTCGATGCGTTGCATGCAATAGACATTCTCGTATGGTATTTATATGTACTACTCGGTGTGTTCAAATAATCATTTCAGTACAAAAACTCTGTTTTTTAAAATACTGCTTCCCAGGGATAGCAAAATAGTTTTCAATTCGGTGCAAATAAAGCCTGTAATAAAATGAACTTACAGTGCCATCAAACACCGATAAGCCGTTTCATAAACCGCGGCCGGTGATTAAAATAGTTCTGTAGTATCGCAAGTTGGGCTTATTTTAATTGGGTAACAAATTTTCGACGTTACGCAGCGTAGCAATTAAACTTGATAAGGGGTCACAACTAAAGACAGAGCTGTTGTATACAATTATATGTTAAACTCCAGTTAACGTTGGAAACACCTCTTGAAGAAATTATAAATTCGTGTTATTGGTTTTTTTTTTGCATGGTGGTTGGGCTTTTTCTAATGCTAGCCTGGCTAGCTACCACCCTCAAGGTGAAAATCTGATACCAAATACCGATAGGTGTGTTCCGGCAGTGGCACTTGGGCCACATCGGCACTTAACATCTGGTGAGATTGTAGCCATATCTATAGTCTCTACTGTCTCACTTGTTTTTTTTCTATTACGCGCACAATATAATGAAGACAAAACAAACCATTGATCACAAAATTGTCCTACGCGGGATTCGAACCCGTACCACTCAGCACGACCAATCGTGCGTTTCTACTTAAGCCTTAAGTGTTGTACGCTCAAATAAATGATTATTTTATTTATTTCAGATCCTAGTATGTTATCCTTACCCCGTGAAATGGGGTAAGAATTTTCCGAAAATAATGGTATTGGTGAGATTCCTGGTGTACTACTCCCTGCCGCTGACGGTCATCGCTCTCTTCTACATTTTGATGGCGAGGCATCTGGTCTTGAGTACCCAGAACATGCCTGGCGAGATGCAGGGCACTCAGAGACAGGTACTTTTAAATTGTATATATAAAAGTTCATGTTACTAATAAAGCGATGATAGCTTCTAGTGGCAGCGTGAACAGACGCTGCGTCTAAGGACGTGAGCTTTCCGGTGAAAGAACACATTGTGATGAAACTATATCATGGTGGAAAGGCTTGTCTAATGCCTTCCTGCCTAGTTACCACACTCAAGTTGAAAATCTGCCGCCAAACACCAATAAGTGTTCCGGCAGTTGCACTTGAGATCCAGTCCCTTCACAGGATTAGCATGTCCGCCATCTTGAATCGTATCGTCAATTAACATCAACTGTTAATGTGGCCATAAACTAAATATCTATAAAAATCTACTACAAAAAAAATATCTATATTATGTATGGTCTCGAAACGGTTGTATCAATTTTTATGAAATCATAGATAATCTTCATACTAATCCAGCGAACTATTCAGCGATTAAGTTTGGTAGCGATCGGCTGTTTCTGGAAGACAGAAAAGGGAATGTTAATCCCACGTGAACAAAGACGCGGGCAAAGGCTAGTAGTTTCTATCTTTCTTCCTTAGTGCATAAAACGACTACATATTTTTTGTTTTGCCCTGTCCTCATCGTATGGTATAATGCAGTGATAATATCTAAGTGGTAGCGTGTACGGACGTCGCGTCATTGGATGCGAATTCGAATCCGTGCAATAAGCCTGTTCTTTCGGTGAAGGATAACCATCGGAATTGAACCATAGCATCGTGATAGCGGTTCTTATAGCACCCGCCTGGCTAGCTACCACCAAGTTGAAAATCGTACCGTACCTTCAACTAGACTTAGAGTGTCTACCATCTTGGCCCACATCGTCACCTAACACCAGGTGAGATTGTCAGTACAACGCTTAACCTACCTTTATAATAATAAACAGGAAATATTTTTGTATTTATGTTTGTAACGTATAAACTCAAAACTATCGGACCGATTTCAAAAATTCTTTCACCATTAGAATTCTATATTATCCTTGAGTAACATGGGATTAAAATTAATTGAATAATATTCAGTTCAATGCGAACGAAGTCGCACGCACAGCTAGTATAAACTGTCAAAAGACTGCGAACGAAATAATATTTTCACAAAAACTAACACGCATAGAGTGAACACTGGCAACAAAACGGAACAAATTTCAAAGGAAAATTCTAATTTTTCCGACAAATATGCTATACATTTTTGCGCTGAGCGATATCTTATCAGGTCCTTGAAGCGACATTTCACGCCGGCATAAACACAAATCTATGAACTCGACCGACCTCGGTTTCGCTGGCGAAAATCGTAATTAAATCGAGTGTCCAAATAAAAATAAGTAGCTTTTACCCGCGACTCCGCTTGGGTTGATATTTATTATTTTCAACCATTTCTGTATTTTTTATACATATTTTTTTAGTTAAGGCTCAGCGTTATGGCCATAAACTCACCTGATCTTAAGTGACGATACGGCCCAAGTCAGTAGACACGCTAAACCTTTGGAGGCACTGGCTCTCAAGTGCAACTGCCGGAACCCACCTTTCGGTATTTGGCGGCAGATTTTCAACTTGAGGATAGTAGCTAGCCAGGCGAGAATTAGAAAAAGCCCTACCACCATGCTGTGGTTTACTCACGATGTTTTCCTACACCTAAAGCTCAAGCTCATTGTATGTGGTTGGATTCGAACTCGCGTCCCTTGACGCAAAGTCGTACACACTACCACTGAGCTAAATCGCTTCAATACTGAAGCATGTCCATCAATACTTAAATCATTTTTCAATAAAATGCTATTAAATTATTTATTTTAAGATATTGGCCAGTACAGGTAGTTGTGAACTTTCAAAAACCCTTTTTAGGTAACATCTACTACCTATCCACTGCCAACCTGTTAATTTTTAGTTTCATGACTATGTTTATTCTATATTACCTTTTACAATCACATTCCACGCCTTTTAATAGTAACTTAGAGAACAAATATGCATACTTTCATTATTAATTACAAACAGGTATTCTCCAAAGTTTGACATACAAAGTTTATACCTCTCTTTACCCCACTCCCTATAAATATTTCGCAGGAAAGAGTCGCCTGTAACCGTCTCCAGGCTACCACCTTTTTCCATATCAAAGTTAAATAGAATCGATTCAGCGGTTTAGGCGTGAAATCGTAACAAACAAACAAACTCGCTTTCGTATTTATGACTAGCTGACCAGATGAACTTCGTATCACCTAAAATCGATGTTCTTTATTCTCACTAAAACTCGACCGATTTTTTTTTTTTTACCTTTTGATTAGCTATAATTATCCTAATCGACCTTCCAACTTCGATAACATCAATAGAACTGGCTATATCTAATATCGTTTCCGTTTTTCATTCCTTTTGATTATTGAATGATACTTGTTTATAACTGCAATGAAATACATTTATTTTTATTATATGGAATTTAAATATAGGTGAATTCGAATCCACGTGCCTTGACGCGGCGCCCGGACACACTACAAACATACTTATTATCGCTAGAAACTGAGCTATGATCTTTTTATTACTTTTTTATATTATGAGACTAAAAAATAAAATCTGTTCGTTATATATACAGTACTAGTCCTGACAATAACGACTACAATAAAAAAATCAATTTGATACAATCGTTCGGAAATTATGCGCGTATATACGTATATATATATATATATATATATATATATATATATATATATATATATATATATATATATATATATATATATATATATATATATATATATATATATATATATATATATATATATATATATATATATATATATATATATATATATATATCTATATATATATACGTATACATATTTTTAGCTTATCTATTATCATTACGGATATATCCGATCTTACTCGGTTTTATTATGGCGAAATCAAATTTGAACCTAATAGTACTTTCAATACTATGTTGCGATTATGTCGACTTATCGGGGTTTATTGTGGTAGAAGTACGTTTAACGTTGATGTTCGTTTCACTTTAGACAATGCTACACACAACATTCTGTACTTAATAAACATTGCCATCTATCGGCAACTATTAGAGTTTACTAATTATAGAGGTTGTACACTAACCTGTAGAAAAAAAACATACTCCTATATATGTTCAGTATAACATTAAAAAGTAGATTATATTTTTAAATAGTGAATATATAAACTTATATCAAAATCTGTGCAGAGGTTCGTTTAGTACAAATTTCTAACATCTATAAAAAGGATCCTAAATGCCGAACCGTAATATTAGCTACCACCCTGCCAAATTTCATTGAAATCTATCCAGTAGTTTTAGAGTGAAGCGCAATCAATGTGATAGATAAACAGAAATTCTAAAAAACATATATTCAGCCTCTTTATCGATAATAAAGTAAACTCTTATTAAAATAAAAATAAATAATAATTGAATGTTCAGATTTTTTACCATTACAGTTTTATAATACATATGTATAGATATTAGTAAGGGTTTGAAACCGTCATCGGCAGCAAATTTTATCTATCGATTTATCTCTGATAAAAATTAATTTATCTGTATTCGTTATAAAATAATATAGATTATATTTTATCGTTTCCTATCCAATCGATACTTCTTTGGAATGTGCTGCCTCTTAATATATTAGGATGTCGCCAAATCGTTATACGCACAATTTTCTTAATTTTTCATTTTATCCAATTATAAAACTTCTCACATGAATTTCTTCTTGTTTTCTACATTTTAACATATATGACTTTGTGATCCCAAACAATGGTATGTTAGTAATTATATACAAGTATGTACTTATTATATGTGTATGTATATATAAATATTTATCTTTATTATTATATATTGTTATTCCTTTTACAAACTATATTTCTGTATGAATGAATATATATTTTTTCTATTACACCTACTTTGTTTCATATCTGCACCACCCCAAGATTGACTGGTAAAGAATGTCATAGGCATTAAGTCCCCTTTGTATACAGATTGTATATAAGTGTGTAATATGCCCAAAGATGGTGGACATGCTAAGCCTAGTGGAGACTGGTTCTCAAGTGCAACTGCCGGAACACACCTATAGGTATTTGGCGGTAAATGTTCATCTTGAAGGCGGTAGCTCACCAGACGAGCATTAACAAAGCCCTACCAACATACTGAGGTTTCATCACGATATTTTCCTGGACCTAAAGCTCATCGTAGGGATTCGAACTCACATCCATCAACACAGTACCACTGAGCTATCATTGCTTGGTGACATGAATTAATTTTAATACTAAGAAATTGTGTTATTATGACCAAAAAATAATTTCAAATCGTTATTTGAAAATCTGCCGCCAAATACCAATAGGTGTGTTCCGACACTTGCATTTGAGAGCCGGACAGTTCATTAAAGGCCGGCAAAGCACCTACAATTCCTCTGGTGTTCATGGGCGGCGGTGATCACTTACCATCAGCTGACACACTTGCTCGTTTACCCGCTGTTACATGAAAAATTACTTTGTTTATAAAGAAAACATACTTTTCGTCCAAAGTAATACATTAATTCCAATTAAGTTTATGCTTCTTTAATTATAAAAAAATGTCTTCATTATCTGTAACATGGGCTAACAAACATGTACCTTATACAAATAAAAGAGATGCGCGTGTTTTTGTTTATACAAAACATGTAAACCTTCTATATATTTTTAAACATTTTTAATAAATGAATAAGGTATATACCATCCTTATTCTTACTAAAATTTTAATGCGTAAATGAGTTTGTTTCTTTGTTACGCTTTACGTGATACTTTTTAGTTTTTACTTTGTATAGAACTGTTTATTGCGTTATAAAATCAATATTCAATAACGTTTCATACGATGACAAAATTGTAATTAACGCGAGCGGAGCCGCGGGTAAAAGTTAGCAATATTATAAAGCGGAAATGTTAGTATATTTATTCGAACGCGCTAACTTTAGGAATTACCAGTCCTACTTCAAAAATGTGTTGTTGCATTTGATAGGATAATTATTGAGGAAAGCTTTAAGCGATTTAACATTAGCAAAGCTCTATTGAATACAGTTACAAAAACGGAATAATTTTACATACATACACAATTTAATTTTTATATGTGTATATAGAGTAAATGGCCCCACGAATTCGGTGTAACCAAACATTCGAACGGGGTCGAACGCTAGCAAACTTTGTAAAATCACTCCCTAGGTTAATCTGAAGAATGCTTGAAAACCTCACCGAAATCGGTCCAACTACCTTGTAATCCATAGGGAACATATATGGGGTTGTGCATATATGATACTAGGTCAGAAGCTCCCAATCTTTTTCAGTTCGTAGTGCATTACATGTTTACTATTTTGTCACGACGCCCTACGTGTTCGTTTCGTTAATCGCACGTAATCGTAAAATCCGTTGTTAGTGGATGTCTACGTCGTAATAGGAATAACCACACTAAATTTCAAGCTTAATATTGGATATATCGTGATGAGTCAATTCATGTCTTCTGTATATAATATACTTGCTTTTACCCACAGCTTCGGTCGCGTTAATATTAATTTTGTCATCGGATGATGCAATAAAAATATTCACACAAAGTTCTTTCCTCTCTTTACCCCACTTCTACAAAGTTTTTCACCCAAAAGCATACACCTATCATTATCTCCAAGGTCCCTTCTATCTCTGTACCAATATTAATCACAATCAATTCAGCGGTGTAGGCGTGAAAGCGTAACATACATACAAAGTCACTTTAGCTATTATAATATTAATATATATACAATATAATCAAGGATATAATAGTAGAACTTATTTCAATGTGTTAAAGTTGATATTTGATTGACATTTTCAGATGCGAGCAAGAAGGAAAGTCGCTGTCACAGTTCTAGCGTTCGTAGTAGTGTTCGCTGCATGCTTCCTGCCATCACATTTTTTCTTATTGTGGTTCTATTACTGGTAAGACATCATTTGAAATTTAATTGATAATTTATTTATTATTTAATATAATACAGTAGAACCTCTATAAGTCGAACATCAAGGGAGAGACCAAACAATTCACGTTATAGAGTTTTCGACTTATAGAGAATAGTCGTTTTGGTGTTTGAAGCGAAGGGAAATAAACACTTTTTCGAGATTTGGACGTTTTCAACTTATCGAGATCGGACTTAACGTGGTTCTACTGTAATGTCAAGTGTTTTATATTGACGAATAGAACAGACAGTTAAATCCTTACTAATATTGCCAATGCGAAAGTGGGTTTCTTTTTTACGCTTTCACGCCGAAACCGCTGAATTGATTATGATGAATTTTGGTATAGAGATAGATGGAAACCTGTAGACGGTGATAGGCTACTTTCTCTTGCGAAAACTTTTTAGAAGTGGGATAAACTTTGTATAGAACTTTTTATTACATTATCGGATTTTTTTAACAAAATCAGTATTAATATTAAGGCGAACGAAGCCACAGATAAAAGCTAGTTGTTATATATTAAAGGTGTTCTTTTCCCCTAATTCTTTGAACGTTATTTCACACATCACAGCTTACCAGTGCTGATAAAAAGTTGAGAAAATTTTAAAAAGTAGTATTTTGAAAAAAAAAAAGCATTTGCACGTTAGTAATTTCATCAACATGAAGCTTATAAAGCGATAATAGCTCAGTGGTAATGTGTACGGACGTGGGGTCAAGGGATGTGAATTCGAATTCACCTACAATGAGCTTTTGGTGAAGGAAAACATCGTGATGAAACCATATCATGGTGGCAGAGCTTTTTCTAATGCCCACTTGTCTAGCTAGTACCCTAAGGTTGTCTCATTTTTTAATTAAATTACTTTAAATTTAACGGTAATTTTCAGTAGGCTCAGAATGATACTGAAGCCAATGAAAAAAGAAATGTTCTCAAAAAGTAAAGTTTTTTGGGCGTTATCGTGACCACATACATCATCCGCACATACAGAAAATTGTTTTTACAAAACGTTTTTTTATACTATCTAGAAAAAATCGTGTTATTTAAAGTATCCACTGTCATAAAAAGTGTTCTTGTTGGTATTTGTCGACTCATTTAATACTCAAAGTGTAAAAAAAGATCGGATAAAACAATTTAAGGCTACATAATTACTTGACCTTGCGAGAGTGAGAGCAAAGCACTTTTCAAACGCCTCGCGTTATGACGTGAGACGTGCAATATTTGTTTGAAAATGGTGAAAATGTTTAGCAGAAGTATTGTTCACAGTCCAACGGCTGAAGAGGATTATAACGGCTGGTGGCACGCTCTACGTATCATTGGTTTCTGTCTCTCCTTCCTGAACAGCTGCGTCAACCCTATAGCACTCTACTGCACCAGCGGTATCTTCAGGAAACACTTCAATAGGTTAGAATATATCTTGTATCTCAGAAATATACGTTTGTATTTTTTAAATGTCCATGGTTGTGCTTCCCGGTTGTTTATATTACCTAACTGCACGCTCAGAAAAGCTGGTTGAATGATCGTCTCATTTTTAACGTGTTACATGCTTTGGTTTCGAATCCCACATACATATTTATGTGTCTATATCGTACACTTTAAATATAGGTTGCATCCTGTATCCCGAGAGAATGCTTCTGGTCTATGGAATAAAAAAGTATTATCTATATTGATGCATAATATTAATTAATATAGTGTCAATTACATTAAACTATGTCCAACACTTTATATAATTAAGTGCACACGAAATATATTAAAAAAAGGTTTTTGTGCAGATTTGACTCAGCTACGCGTTAATTAAATGTATAGTGGAGTAAAAAAAAAAAATAGTATTGGTAATGTCCTAATAAACGTACCCTGGTTAAGTTGTCTTTCTACAATAGTTTACGTAAGGAAAACTAAAAAAATAGGCAGCCACAGCAATTATTCGATCTTGGCTAGGGGCTCTTATCAGACCCTTATGTTTTAGATATCTCCTATGTCGCGGTGGTTCTACGCACGCGACTAGAGGCTCCATGTCACTCTCTACTTCAAGGAGACTACATTCGAGCAGAAAAACCAACATCAGCATGGTCCCAAGGACGTTAGTACTTTGATTAATCAATAAGATCCATATCAAACACACACACGGTTTCGAGTCATTCAAATAAAGAACGCCCATTTTGATGATATATTTATTCATAAAAATATAAATTATTGTAAAAACCAGCCATTTTCATAGTTATTATACTAGAAATAGACATAATGCAGCTCTGATCCTTAGAAGGCTAACAGAAATACATAACTCGTTTAAAGGACATTGTGTCCGCTCCTATAAAGATTTCTGAACGGCAATTATTGCAGCGATGATAGCTCAGTGGTAGTGTTTACGACTTTGCGTCAAGGGACGTGAGTTCGAATCCAACCACCTACAATAAGCTTAAGCTTCCGGTGAAGGAAAACATCGTGAGGAAACCATAGCATGGTGGTAAGGATTTTTCCAATGCCGTCTAGTTAGCTACCACCCTCAAGTTAAAAATCTTGAGATTTGAGATTGAGATGCACTTGAGAGCCAGTCTCTCCACTGGTTTAGCGTGTCTACCAACTTGGGCCGTATCGTCATTTAAGATCAAGTGAGATTATCGCCATAACGCTAAACCCTTAACTATAAGAAAAAAAAAACAAAAGTAATACGTGAACTAGAACTAAAACAGTTTAAATGTAAAATGGAAACTTGTTAAAAAAAACGTATTATACAATTTTATTGCTGGTCACTTAGCAGATAAAAATGCATGGGTTAATATTTTTAAATTCAGACAATTGTATTCTAATGATAAAAATAGAGATTACTGGAGAGCTTCTTCTCTTCCAGAACGCCATGTTGTTTCCGAAAAAGTTCGCAAAAGTCAAAAGATAACAAAAATCACTAAATATTACCTTCTAAATGCCACATTGGTATTACATATCAGATTTAGTGTACAAAATTTGTAAATATATTGCCTGTTATTTGCTACTTTTGCCATCGGTTTGCTTTTGCGAATTACGTAATGTTAATTTTTTCACGATTGTAATTCGTTAGGATTGTTTTTGAATTGTACTGCGCTTACCATCCGGTGCAATGCAGTAACTTTACCGTAAAACGATAAAAAGACAGATTTATTAATAAAGTCCTTACAAAGTCAAATCTAACCGATTCCAAGTCAAATCTTACCAAGAATCTTCATTCAATGTAGGCCCTCTAGGAGTCGCTTATGAACTACGGTTCGGAAAGTAACGCAGTCAACGAGAAGAACCGGCAAGAAACTCGATCTACACCTTTTTTTTAGGCGTTATTCTTATATCTTTATAGGTCCATTTTTTACATATTAGTTTAATATGTATTTACAGTAGTTATTAGCGGGTGTTCAGAGAGGGTTGTCAATTCCAGACATCACGATCGCTCACGTATTGATCCACTCTATAATAGCCTTTTGATATCAAAACTTATTTGACATGGTTTTGAACCCATTGTCCGTACATTTAAACTCATGCGGTATTACAATTGTATGGATATGGCAAATGAGTTTGAAGCTTTTTTTATATATTTAAGGTTTAGCGTTATGGTCATAATCTGATCTTAAGTGACGATACGGCCCAAGTTGGTAGACACGCTAAACCTGTGGAGGAATTGGCTCTCAAGTGCTGCTGCCGGAACACACCTATTGGTATTTGACGGCAGGTTCACAACTAGAGGGTGGTAGCTACCCAGGCGGGCATTAGAAAAAGCCCTACCACCATGCTATGGTTTCCTTACGATGTTTTCTTTCACCGAAAGCTCAAGCTCATTGTAGGTGCTTGGGTTCGAACCCACGTCCCTTGACGCAAAGTCGTGCACACTACCACTGAGCTATCATCGCTTCAAATGTCAACGCTATGTATATATTGTTTGTGTTATTTCCAGCACCAGCGTTGGTCGTGACAGCAGCATTAGACTGATGAACAACGGGTCGTCGAAACTCTGAGGGCGGCCGCTCGGCCACTCCATGGCCAACAACAACCAGGAACGTTCGAAGCACAACTACAGCAAGTCCTTCATACACAAAGCCGATGCGACAGCGCCTTTCCCTAAATGCTGCGAGTCCGAAAGCGGTGTCAATAGAACAAACTCTGAGATCCGAGATAGCAGCACGGAAAGTTTCTTCCTACCGGTTGACAATTATCGAGCCTGTTAACATGATTGGAACTCTCTAAATGGATGAATCAACTTCTTAGGCACTTCATCTGTGTCCGTATTTTTAAGGGTGCGTTCAACGTCCTATCCTTATTGCAACACGTAACGGCATTACCTAGGCTCAGGCCAAAGCGACAGAAGCGTGTGGCAAGAGTGAGCGATGATAGCTCAGCGGTAATGTGTACGCACGCAGCGTCAAGGGACGTGAGTTCTAATCCACCCACAATAAGCTTGAGCTTTCGGTAAAGGAAAAGATCGTGAGGAAACCATAGCATGGAGGTACGGCTTTTTTAATGCCTGCCTGGCTTGCAACGAATTTCAAATTGAAAATCTGCCGCTAAATACCAATAGGTGTGTTCAGACAGTTGTTTGACAGTTTATCGTGTCTACCAATTTGGGTCGTATCGTCACTTAAAATCAGGTGAGATAATGGCAATAACGCTAAACCTTAAATATTAAAAAAACCGGGGGTTAGTCATCAAATACTACCCACTAAAAAGTACCACGGTGATACTTCAAACTCCCTTATTGCTAGAGACCAAGAATAGCTCTAATACTTCTTCAAATATTTTTATATGGTTAAGGTTTTATGGGCACAATCTCACCTGATGTAAAGTGACCACGTGGCCCAAGATGGTAGACATGTTAACTTCAACTTGAGGTTAGCTTCAACTTTCAACGTGAGGGTGGTAGCTAGCCACACGGGCAACAGAAAAAGTCCTACCACCACGATATGGTTTCATCACAATGTTTTCCTGCACCGGAGGCTCATTGCAGCGTTTCAAACTCACGTCCTGTAACACGGCGCCCGTATACGCTACTACTGAGCTATCATCACTTCAACACTATACGTGCACTGTATGTATATACACCGATATGTCTGATACTTTGTATTCATTTTCAAAACAATTAAAATCGGTTTGAACATTAAAACAGGAGATAAAATTCGGTGATCTCGGACAGATTTAACAATAAAACACAATAAATAAATTTCATAGCATTATATAAAAATGCTGCAATATATCACATATAAAAGAAAATATTGTCAATGTATAATCAATGTCTTAAAAGTTGATTCACCCATATATAATGAATCGTATCCATGCATGAACTTACTTTAGTTAGGATTAATATATATTTAGGTACATATTTATTTGATCTTAATAATAATTTATTACGCTGTACGATATGGCAAAATTGATATAAATAAAATATATAGATCTCGACGTGTTAATTCCAAAAATGTTTTTCATTTATATCCGATAAAAATGTAAATTTATTGTATATTTGTAGAGTTATTATAGTCTTTTCAATAGTTTAAGGAGTATCTTGTATTTGGAAAGAAAATTTTGGACTAACAATTGTATAATAGTTTTGTAATATAACCGTTTATTTGATTAATCTGATTTTGAAAATTTGAAAATCTACCACTAAATATCAGTAGGTGTGTTCAGACAGTTGCACCAGAGAGCCAGTTCCTACACAGGTATAGCGTGTCTACCAACTTGGGCCGTATCGTTACTTAAGATCAGCTGAGATTATGGCCATAACGCTAAACCTTAACTATAAATAAAAGACTATTCTTTAAAATGAACACTTATTTAGATGTACTACCTAATTAAATTTTAATTTATACATGTTGTGAATTGATTGAAATAGCTGGAGTTCTTGTCTGCGTCTTAACACAATCTATATTAATATCACAAACCGGAAAAGTTTGTTTGTTTGAACGCGCTACTCCTAGGAACAAGTAATTTAATTTAATTTAATAGAGCAATTATTGAGGAAGACTTTAGGCTGTTTAACTTCACGCTACCACCAAAAGGCGTAAAAGTATATTGAAAAATACTACAAAGGCGGGAAAAAATATTAAATATCTTTTGGTTCCTCGCGAAGTCGCAGGCACGGCTACTATATTAATACAATGTAAATAATATAACATGGAAGCTCCTTTGCATAATGTAAATACACTAACAATAAATATTTGGTAAAATATTTAAAAATAATTATTAATATAATATAAAATAATAATAATTATGGTTTGTAAAAAAACATGTAACACAAGTGAAACTTTTTAAAAGGCACGCATAAAAGAAACATGCAAATAAAATGACTAAGTATAACTGTCTCGCTCTTTCACGCTACGTGGAATATCTTTTTTCTTTGTCATATAACAAAACGCGTGCACTCACGCATCCTTGAAACTACTCACAAATCCAATTGGTTTAAATCGCTGCATAAGAATTTTCATTTAAAAATTATAAATAATTCTGATAATTATATTGGAATACTATTTTGATAGTAAATTGAAAACATATACATTAGGTATACAGGACCTCGTGAATCCTTAAAGGATAAGTTTCCGGAATTTAATATTTTAACTTTGCCCTGCCAATATATTCTTGATAATTTAATGTATGTCCGCAAAAACTTAGAAAAGCTGGAGTTCATTGAAAAACCGGCATGATTTGAATACTAGAAATCGTGACAAACTGGTCATCCTCTATTTTAGACAAAGTAAGACCAGTAACAGTTTTTTAAGTAACAATGATAGATTTTATAATAAAGTCCCTAAACAATTTACTGAATTGCCAGTCAGTGGGTTCAAGAATGTCAAACGGGTTTTGATGTCAAAAGGCTTTAATAGGGTGGATCAATATGAGCTATCGACACGTCTGCGTTGACAACCCTCTCTGTACATCCGCTAATAACTACAATAACACTTTGAACTATTATGTAAAAAAAAAAGATGCAGTTCGAGTATCTTTCCGGGTCTTCTTGATGACTACATTACTTTTCGAAAGGTTAGTAGTTTTGACGTTCATAAACTCCAGCTTAGGGCCTAAATTGAATAAAGATTTTTGATTTGATTTGATCGTAAAAATATTATATTTAAGTGTTACCATATTGAGCCTTTTCATGCACCACATCTTAAGCGCCAAAAATCTTTTTTTCTTATATTGTAACCTCATAAGAAATATTTTTGTAATTTAGAAGCAGTAAATCGCCACTATTTTAATAGATCAGTAGTTAATCATGAATCACGAGCCATATGTTTTAATTTTAAATATATCATAAATACTTTTTAATTACGAATGTTAATCTCCCTTGTAAATGGCCACTTACGATGATTTTCTTGTAAATGCTCGATATGTAATATTACATAACTGTACATACAATGTAGAATCGACAAGCGCAGTAATTTATATAAATACATATACAATAAACTTTGTTAGTTATACAACATCTTTTTATTTTTATTACAATCACGGATATAATAAAAAATAATTGACATGGCTGACTAGGTCCAAAAATTTATCTAAACTAATATTGCGATGATAAGCGTCAAGGGAAGTGAATAGGATTCCACCTACAATGAGCTTGAGCTTTCGGTGAAGGAAAACATCGTGATGAAACCATAGGATAGGGCTTTCCCCAATGCCCAACTGGCTAGCTACCACTCTCAAGTTGAAAATCTGACGCTATGTACTTACGTATGTGTTCCGGTAGTTGCACTTGAGAGCTAGTTCCTCCACTAAACTTAACGTGTCCACCATCTTGGACTATATAATCACTTAACACCAGATGACACTGTGGCCATAGCGCTAAAACCTTAATTATAAAAAAAAATGCAAAACAAAAAAATAACTCGGGATTAGTCAAAATTAATTTTATTTTTATATATTAATATTAATATTTTATTAATTTTATTATTAGATAAACTTATTCACAATTATTCACTTACGTTTTTTTTTATTATTATAATATGGAGCGATGACAGATTTTTCATGTTTGATACAATACTTGCACAAAATGGTGTCTCTTGTTAGACCTGTTTTCTGAGCTTATAGACCATGCCTCGTGGTATTTAACCAATTTCACCGATATTACATTGTATAACGTCATAAACCAAAGGTTTATTAAAATGAAAACATAATAAAGAACCCACTAAAAACTCCATACGGAATTGATAATTACATCTTGGTCATATCATATGTTAAAAGGTTGATTATAAACAAAGAAAAAATTGAATTTGTACTAAGGTCAAAACATTGCAAATTTTCTACCACTTATGCAAAATATTAATAATGGGTTCCACGCAGCACAGCTAGTACGATATAAATAAGCGAATGAGCAACATAATCTTATATCGGATATATTTTAAAAGTGTATGAACTCATACTGATATCGTTTATGACGGCCTGCAATCTGTGCCAATGATGAATATTCGCTTTGAAGTACGTCGCAGGTGTATTCCCTGTAGGATCACGAATACTGCAAATCTGTGTAAATTGATCAGCATCCAACAATTCCTTTAAAATAGCAAAAAAAGATTCATCACCATGTTGTCCAGCGAAATGTACTGGGGTTTTACCATCCGCGTCCGTCGCACTAAAAAGGCGCACTAGTTGTTTCTTATTCAATTTTAGCAGATACTTTTTGATGTTTGTCAATGTGTCGTAATTTAATACTAAAACGTGCAAGGCGTTCCCAGCACGTAAACCCAAGTTGCAAGGCATAATAAACAGCTCTAAGAGTGTATCACTATCGACATTTTCAAGTAAAACATCAAGCATATTTAGATCATCGGCAAAACTCCGAATATAATTCACCAAGATTCCCAATGCGTTGAAATTTGGAATATCACCACACTTAAATAGAGTCACTATTTTGTTTTTATCAATCTCTTGTACAATATCCATTATTAAACGAATAATGCACTTTAATCTATTATCAACAGCAAAGCAAAAAGCGCAGGCTAATTTACAGCTCTTGCCAACATAAGCGATGAAATCAACCAAATTCTCTTTTGTGGTTACTGTTCTCATGCTATTTAATATAAATTTAGTGATGCTTTGAGAGAATTCTTTTATAGTAATACATAAAGAGGTGTCGCTTAGTTCCAATTGTTTTAATAAAATATTAAATACCTCAGCTTTATGCATTTTGTTAGAACTTAATTCGTATAATTCTTGGTCTTTATGTAGTTTGCATTCAAAGAATTTACGCAAGTTAGCAAAGGACGTAAAAATAGTTTCGAATAAGTATACCCATACGGCAACAGAGCAATTTTTAGATTTTAATTTATCACATAAATACTCTGTAGCAAAGTATTCAGCGTATGTGAAATGTATGAATTTCGGTACACTATCGACAACTTGGTCAACTATACCTGTCTTCTCTTCTCCTAGTTTTATACTTTCCATTATTTCATATATTTTAATTATTTCATTTTCAGTAAATAAACCTTCTACATTTTTATCGAATATTGAATAGGCAGCTAGCAGTTTATGATTTTCAATAAACTCTTTACGTACTATTTCTACAATTTTTTTCATGTCAGGATCTTTAGTACAGATAAAAGGCTTTTTTTCACCAAAACGTATTTTGTAAAACTTTATATCGACAAACCGTTCATAGAATGATATCAAATTAGACACATCCTTGATATCTTGCATATATTTTTCAGAAAGTTTTGCAACGTACGGATCATAATATTCTTTGAAGAAATTTTGGTATATTTCACTTATCATATACAAATGAAGTGGTACACTACTAAATTTATTATCTTTATCATTAATTGCTAAAGACATCGGTTCATAAAACATATTTACATAAAAACTCAATCGATCATAATCCGTCTCATTCAATTTGCTTGCCCATACTTTTTCTAAATAACACTTTTGTTCTTTTGTTGATAATGGCATAAGTGTGAAGGAAAATGTACCTAACGAGATTTGCAATTCATTTAAGATATTATACGACCTACTAGTTATCCATAAACGACAAACATTCGAATTTTTAAGTACTTCCATAATTTTTGTAACCGCTTTGGTATAATCAGGAGTAATTTCATCGAAGCCGTCAAGAAGTAAAACTATTTGGCCATTGTTATAAGAGTCACAAAGTAATTCTATTTCTAAAAGAGACATTGAATGACAATTTTCTTTATTAGCTAGAATTCTTGCACCGTTTTCAGTAATGGTTACGTCAAAAATTTCACAATCTAATGAGTTAAAAGACATTCTATCAGCTTTTTCATTTCTTTGTACGCAACTGGCTGCAAATATAAATTTCATAACCTCTTTTAAATCAATATTCACTTTATTCTCTTGCCAGCTACTAAATACGCTTTTACAGTCAATTAAATTAATTTGTATAATCCACAATTCGGGATTCACGGCTTTCGTCTGGACCGATAAATAAGTCATGAGCGTTGATTTTCCCATTCCAGGTTCACCGCTCAAGATTACTATTCTTTCTTCGATATCTAACAACGTCGTCGGTTTATATAAATGTGATATACTATCGGTAGTTCTCTCAACGTGGTCTAACAATCGAGTTAATTTACCGAAACTTTTCCTCCACACATTGTCCTTCCCGTTCTGGTGGAACCAATGGATATTATGATTACTATACATTTCACACAGAGTATCAAATTCTTGATGATTATCAGAAATTAAAATTATGTCTTGATCATGTGTTGGTGACGTCTCTTCGTCGTGACCAATGAAAACTGTGAATTGTGCTTGTAAAGATGCATTCAGATTAACTTTTATACATCGTGATATATTTTGTTCTATGTAAAAATCTTTTAATTCGTTATACTTTGAAGTTTTTAAATTCTTACCTATTGTAATTGTTTCCTTACTAATGATTGTATGAAGTACTTCTGTATTTATGAGGTGATACCGACTTTTGTTCAATAACTCACCCAAGCCTATTTCAAATCCTTGGTATACTATGATATTATTATGAAGAAGTTCATTTTGTGATTCATCTGTGAGATCAACGAATGCAGTCATTTCATCAATAATTCGAAGAATATTCTGAGAATTATCTGTATTCGTAGTAACTTGAATATCCAACATCCACTCTGTAATAACTATAATAAATCCTCGAGTTGATTTCAATAAATTTATTAACTTATCTGACAATTTGGAACTTTTGCATAAAATTACCAGTAATTGTATATTTGAGTTTTTAATTTCGGTTACTGTTCCTTCGAAACAATCTTCCGATATGATCAATTCTAAATCCAAAAAGACTGGTGATAATCGGTTTATTTGAAGTAAGCACTCTCTTAATTTAGCGCTAGTCATTATAATATCTCGGGTAACAATATTTAAAATATTATTAGGTTTTAATGCTTTATCAGGTAATAAAGCATTTATTGCAGTTTCGTTAAATCTTACCGGAATATTAATTACCTTTTTGATACAGAAATAATTAAATATAGTTAGCATTGAACTGTTAAATATTTCTTCTTTAGCATCTTTATAAAAATTATTGCTTTTGGTTAAATAATATGCTTTTGTCTGTTGCTTCCACCATTCCTGGAGTTCGTGATGTACTTTCAAATAAACAGCTTCTCCTTTAATGCGATAAAAAGAGATGTTGTCTTTACCAGAAAAATTGCAATATTCATTAATTTTAACTTTTAAAATTCGTTCTACTTCTTCTTCTTGAGCTTGCTTTGTATAAAATTTTAATTCATTTAAAAAGTTTTTAACAAGTTTCCTGTCTTGTGACGTGTTATGTAATGTAAGTTTTGGAAAACGATAACAATTAATATTAAATCTGTATTTTGTTAGGTCGGTTATATTTGGACAATTGCTCTCCAGTAACTCGTATATTTTGACTGCATCTTCATTCAAAATACTGTCGTGGTTATTAAATTTTAACATACCTGTCTCACTGTCCACAATAAGAAGATTTCCTACCAAACCTCCAAGTCTATATATTTCTAAATCTTTATGCTGAAGAATTTCGTCCGGTCCAATCATATCATCACTCACTTTTATAACTTTGTTTTCATCACTAGTTTCAAGTAATTGTTTTAGTTTAAGACATAGATAATTCACTCTTCTTTTCCTTTTTTCGCTTTCACCATTTATACAGAAATTGAGGTTACCAAAATTGTAGGGTAATTTAAAAGAAAAAGATTTTGCATAAACTTCTACATTAGAGCTTGACTTATTGTTGGACATTAATTTACTGTAAATTACATCTCTCATACGAGTTAATAAATAATCATCACTTTCTAAAAACGCATTAGAAAATTTGCCCTTCAATACTCTGCTCCTCGTGCTTGAAATATCTAATACATTGTATGCTAAAAATACATGATAAGTTTTAATTAAATCGTCTGTCATCATGTTATAACAATTTCCCTTTAAGATAAACTTCATAAAAGTCTTAGCCAATAATTTACACCTAGAGAATAGAACTGTTTGAACAAAACTCGCAATATCATCCTCTTTATAATGAAACTGAACCACTTTTCCTGCAGCTCCTGTTATCAAATATTTCATACTAGCATCACATATAACTGTATTATTTCGAAAATTTTCCACAGCTGGTGTGTAAAAAACAAAACTACAGTCGACATCATTATACGCACCGTTGAATATGTAGTCCTCGGAGTTAGAATGAAACTTATTTTTTATTGTAATGTAACTGTCCAAATATTTTTCTTGAAGTACTTCTTCAATACTTAGGCTACTTTTGTCAGGGTTGTCTCTATGCTTGGCTTGAATAAATAAAATTTTTGGTTTTTCCAATCCATTTAACTTATACCTCAATACAATATCATCGAATGCCCCTATTCCATCTACATTTGTACCCAAATGAAATTCACTAACATCATTATCCTTCAAAAGCCTCAATAAAATGAGACTTAACAATTTAGTTTCGTAAAGTTGCCCTCCTAAGCCAGACGTGCCAGTGCGTTTTTGGTAAAGAAATTGAGATTTTGAAGTTTCTTTAGGTTTGATCCTAAATTTTTCTTCCAATATATCACGTTCAGCTGCATAATTACCTTCGTTTGAATTATTATTATCATTATTTGTAGCCGCTTCAGGTAGGTTAACCTTTATATCTTCAATATCCATGATTACTCTAGCATATTCTAAATAAGAACTTGATTAACGGTTTAGAATAATTATTGTAAAATGGAATTAAATTGATTAGAAAAGGACCCTTTAAATAACTGAGGTGGCAACAATTCGGACTGATTTATATAAAGCAATTAGTGTAAATAATGCATGGATGTAGCACCAGAGGTTGCAGGAATTATAAACAGAGCAGTTTCCACCTAAGAAACACTGTTCTGTATTGCGATGTCGCCGCAGCCTTTCACAGGGTGCAAGAAGAAATAGTCGCTCAGTCAGAATAGAGTTACCACTAACGCGTACCGATCTTAAACCCGCCTTCTCCGGGAGGCTTTGCAAACTTCTGTAGAAACACAACGTAAGTATATTCGGCAAAAATCTTCTGCAGATGTAGGTATTTTACTAATCAGGCTTCTCCTAATAGAAAAACACTCCAAATCTCCAAAGACATTTATATAGTAAAATATCCGAGCTGCATTTCTTAAAAATCAAGTCTAATATATATCACCTTTACTTTTGCAGTTTTTCTTCAATACTTTTTCAGTACTTTCTCTTCAATTAGTTAAATATACGTTTATCATTTTCGCCAACTGAAATAATAAACTCATTATTATTATTATTTTTATTATAACAAAGCCCTTGACCTCCATTACACCTCGTGGTAAGTAAAGATGAGGTCAAGGATGGATTAAGCGTACTTAAAAGATGCCTAGCCAGTAATATTATGCTATGTAGACACGTGCAAAGTCTACGATATTATTTATTATTCTGCAAATGTAAATGATGATTCAGCAGATGACCTTAAACTGTATACGAACGTCGCGTCTAAGGACGTAAGTTGAATCCCTGCAAAGAGCTTAAGCTTTTAGTGAAAGAAAATATCGTGCTGAAACCATAACATGGTGGTAGGGTTTTTCCCTATACTCGCTTGATACACTAGAATTAAAAATTTGCCGCCAAATATTTATAGGTGTTCCGCCAGTTGCACTTGGGAGCCAGTACCTCCACAGTTTAGCGTGTCTATCATCTTGGACCACATCGTCACTTTACATCAGATGATATTGAATCTATAACCCTTCCCTGTCCTTTGACACGATGTCAGTAGACACTACCAACTCAACTGAGCTATCATCGTTTCAAAATCGATTATTTTGGCCAGTAGATTTACACTTATAAAATATAAAAATAAATTTGCTAAATTTTCTTGTCCTTTTATTTTCGAATCTCTAACATGGAATCTGACATTTTTTTAATATAAATACAAAGAGGTTTTTAACGATGTCTCGATATTCTTTCTTTGTTATCGTGATGAAAACATACAAACTCGTGTTATATGCATCTCACGTCGTACCCAGTTGTCCAGGCGAGCTGCATGTGGAATGACTCATCAAACCACGGCGATTCTCGATTCTCCATACTGCCAGAAACCAGGGGCAGCTATCACACTTATTTTGGAAATAGCCTTTACCTGCGGCTTCGCTCGCGTTTATATTGGTTTTATCAAACAAATCGGATGACGCAATAAAAAGTTTCATACAAAGTTTATCTCTCTCTTTACCCCACTTGCAATAAGTTTTTCGCAAGACAAAATAGCCTACCGCCCGTCTCCAGGTCCCCATCTATTTCTATACCAAAACACCATAATCCATTACGGTTTAGATGTGAAAAAATAACAAACAAACAAACTACCGCATTTACTTATTGCCCAATACCTCGAAACTGCACTGTCACTTTTATATACGAAACACAAAAGTTACCTACATACCCAAAACAAGTTCGAGCTAATTTTCACTCCACATACATATATCAAAAGATAAATAATACAACACACGGTATCCATACAAAGTTAATACTCACAAAACTTAAAGAAATTTTCAATACAAAACACTACGAAAATGAACGAGTCAATTATTTAAAATCACTGTAGATACATAAACATTATATTTAGCATCCTATATGATTCGCATATGATAAATGTGATTATTTTATCTTCTAGGTATCGATATAACTTGTTATCAGGCGTTATCGGTTGCATATACATCAAAATAGTATCCTTTGTCATAAAATTATTTCACGGTTTTATTATAACTTGCAACATTTAAAAAATAACTCTTAATCTTGTCAAAATGGCTTTAACTTTAATAATTATAGAATGTCCTTTTTTATATATTCAGCAAAATCTCAGCTGATGTTAAGCGACGATGTGGTCTAAGATGGTGGACACGCTAAGCCTAGTGGAGGGGCTGACTCTCAAGTGCAACTGACGGAACACATACAGGTGTTTGAACTCATCACGTCCATCGACGCAAACGCCGTACACACTACTAACTGAGCTATTATCACTTTATTGTTAAATAAATGAAATTTTGTAAATAAAACAGTATAAAAATAAAAAATAAAATACGTGTAAGTATGCAATTTTTACGTACTTACTACCTTAAAGCGGTCAATTTCTTTAAACCCGTCGATCTATGATTACCCTTTTTTTCTCGGAGCTTCTTCCCGGTGTGTGAATAGTGTGGCGTTCTTAACTTTAGGAACAACCTATTTTGGTAAATTCATTTTGAGAATATAACTTAATATAGAAAAATTATTAAGAATATTTTGTGTTCAAACAATTATGTTGTACTTTATTTTTATAATATTATAATATATATATATATATATATCTGAGAGAGTAATAATCATAATCATCATATTCCTTAATTATAATATTATAAAAATAAAGTACAACAAAATTGTTTGAACACAAAATATTCTTAATGATATATATATTCAGCAGAGGTTCATTCGATCGCAACGCAACGGTTTATAATAATAAATAAGTAATCTTAACAGGGTTGCTGTCCCTAACAAAGGTCCTAAAAGTGCTTTTTTGATCTTCTAAACGGTTAGAACATCAAAACTACGACTTTACAACTTCTTTAGCAATTTATTTAATTTTAATAATTTAATTTAATATGTATTAGCAATCTTTATATGTACGACGTGCAATTAAACGCGACTTCGCCCGCGTTAACAATAGAATACAAGTAATATTCTCTTAGTAGTATGTGAATATAATTAACATGCCAAAATATTTTTGGAATAAAAGATTCACTCATCCATTCCTTCCTTTTTTACGAAATAAGTAACAAACAGAACTACATAAAAAGAAACTTTCATGTTTATAGTATCAGAATACACACACCACACAAACCAATCTACATTAATTAAAAAAAAAGTAATAATATTATTGTTGAATTATTGTTACTTATAATCTCTTTATTCTGCTTTGTTGCCAGTATTAGTCAAATACGTACATAATTGGAGTCATCATTTTTTTAAATATTTACGCCGATTTACGAATGTTACTTGTATCGTTGTATGATTGTGCGGTGTAGTTTTCACAACAACGTTATGAATTTGTCAACGATGATATCGCTTTATAACATAAGTTTATGTTGTAAATGTGAATAATAAAACAAACAGCATGCTTTAAAATATATTAATAAGCACAAAGTCAGTAATACAATTAGCTTTGTTGCATAAAGTACACATATTATTCCTAGTTCTAATTGCATTATTACATTTAAAATTTTATTGGTTTTGTCACCAAAAACATTGAAATCGTAAAACAAAAGAGCGTTTATTCAAATATAAAGAAACATGACTAAATATAAAAAAAATCAATCATTTAACGAATACAATAATTAAATAATATTCCAAATGTTGTATAATACTTCCATAAATAACAGACAAGGGTTTCAAAATTAACTTTTTCATATATTTCAATAATTGTCCGGATACGGTACTAATTTTAAGGGAAAATTATATTTTTGGCAAATGGCAGCTCCAAGCTAATGTCAAATGCCAATATTAAGCGAAACCTACGTTTATTTTGATACGTTTATTTCATATAGAAACGCTTGTTTTGAATCAGTAAGTAAAATAAAAATGAACTATGGTGAATGTTATGAAAGGAGTTCTTGTGGAATGGTATGTACTACAGTTTTATTTCCTGTAGTCAAAGTGACATATACGAAACTTGAGGTTATATTGTTTACAATTATTATATTTCAAAGTAATCCAAATCTTGTGGTATGTTAAAGTTTTGGTCAATAACATCGTTTTCTATTTGAAACGTGTTCTTAACATACGATTTTAATATATATACGTTTTCTGTCCACCTGTTTATTGCACTCTTCAAATCCTGTATAATAATAATGAAAAACATTTACTTATGTAAATTATATGTGTGATAGAGTTGGGTTTAGGTGTTTAATATATTGGAGATTAAAACTGGTACATAATAGGTCATTCATTTTCTCTCGTCACGTTATAATTGATAAATTTCGAGAAACTTCATTAAAACAATTCTAACCTCAAAACCTAACAAATATTTGTAGACAAAACAAAAACTGAAGTGAAATACAAAATTCTACTAAAATATCTTTTTACACATACAAAATACCTACTTACACTGAACTACCATTGTATAGTATCTCAGAGAGGTTTAGCAAAATAGTAAAGGAATCCATAAATCAGGATTATTTTCGAAAATTGAGTATCATGTTATCAACTCATTTTGTAAATATGTTCAGGCCTCTAATACAGTATAATTATTAAAATACATCAGATTACTAAATTTTTAAAGAAAAATAATTGTTACATCTACATTTACGTACCAGTTAGTTTTTTTTTTTTTTGTATTTAATTGATCAATCACCGAGGTTCACTTAAGATTATCTAACTTCATGCCACCATTAACAGTATTTCTAAGTAGTTTAACTCACAATTGTATATTAAAGTCTATTTTTATAATTGCATCATTGGACTAGTTCATTGTTTCTCAAGTAAGTAAAGTAACATGGTATATCTTAATATCTTTTGGCTCTCTAATGCCCGCCTGGCTAGCAACCACTCTCAAGTTGAAAACCTGTCACCAAATACGAACAAGTGTGTACGGCTAGCTACACTAGAGAGCCAGTCCCTCCACAGGTTTTTGTTTGTCTACCAACTTGGGCCTTGTCGTCACTAACATCACATGAGATGTGGACATAATACCTTTACTATAAAAAAAAATACCTTAGAACAATTCTATCATTTTATCATGACGCTTCTATCGTCATAACCTCGGGCTCATTGCAGGTATTCAAACTGATGTATACACTATCACTGAGTTATCATAGAGTGTGCTATATTCATTCGGTCTCAGTTTCGAGAAGAATACCTTCTGTGATAATTTTTCTTAATGCAACAAAACTGTACTGAAGACTCACATTGATTTCTACTTTCAATTGACCAATGTACTCGGGGTCAGAATCTCTATACTTCTGAAGTTCTTTCTTAAGACATTCTTCTTTTTTCTTGAATTCCTCTAATAAAGCCAAAGTTTCAGTTCTCAGTTCACCTGCTTTTCTCCCCTCCTATAAAAAAAAATTTCATACCTTTACTAACTATAATTACTTCAAGAAAATTATGTACCTTACTTTAGTATATAAATAGGAAATATGTCTTTATTTTTTTCAAGAATGGTGTAAACAATAATTGTTAAGACTGAGTAGTGACTCTCCTACACATTGTATGTTCTGAAATCAAATAACCATACATATAGTGGATATTAAAGCTGTACTATTCTGAATATTACTAATTATGATAGGATTGAAATGAATTGATTAACTCATACAGATTCTACTACAATACTGGATTCAACTTTCTTCAGTTTTCTCTTACACTCCTCAGTTTCTTGCTGCAGATTATGCAGTTTCCGCTTCTTGGCATTCTTTGCTTTGCTGTAATATTAAATAAAGCCTTAACTTTCTGAAATATACTACATTTCATTATATATATATATATTTTTTTTAATTAAATATCCATAGATTATAGTATTAACAGTATTGAATACCATTTGCTCATAGAAAAAGAAATACATAAATATATAAAGACAAAATGGTTCAGTAGTTTTATTCTCTGTTTATGAATTTATTTATTTTTTATTGTTTAACACAATAACAAATATTAAAGAGGTTTTTTGTTATTAATAAAAAAAAAAAACATTTATACTAGAATTTTCATAAATTGTTGATAATGATTATGGTTGTATGATGGTCACTTAAGAAACATTAGCTGAGTAAGTATAATGACAACACAAGACATGTAGAACAATATTAACAACATAATAAAGCTAAATTAAGCATAGTAATTACTGTGCATAAGGTTATATAAAATGTACCTAGGAAATGACCAGAAATATATAGAAGTGCCGATTTTCTCTGAATCTACAAGATGATCATCAACCAAACTTTGAATAACTTCTTTCACAGATTGCATAGTTATTCCCTTTTCTTTTGGTGCTATTTTCTCCAATTCCTGTTTAAAAATAGTGACTTACTATTATTAGGATAGTGAAGTTTTATGCTAATGGTTTGTTGCACTAGTTGATCTTCTCATTTTAGTATTTAAAAACTTGACTATAGCATCTTGTATCTATTGAGTAAAATTTCAACATAGCTTATATTTTTAGATCTGAGAATATCCATCAAGAAATGAATTTCTTAATATAAAGTTATGTATATATATCACCATGTAAAATTCCGTCAGAATTATATTATAAAAAAATACTATTTTTATCTTGATATCGGTGACAAAGTACATCATACAGTATAGATGTGGTTAAAATAGAATCCATCTTAATGTTCTTAAATTCTAAGGGAACTTAAATTTTGTTTAATAATTTTTGCCTGTTTCTGTAGATTTTTTCAATACAGCTTTTCTGCTATGATTGGTAGCGTCATGTTAAATAGCCTACTGATAGAAAATCTAAAATAATTTTTGAAATTGACTGGTACTTTCTAAGATTAGTGGGATCAAACACACAAACTTTTTCGCTTTATAATTTTAATATATATATATATATATATATATATATATATATGTGTGTAATGTTCAAAAGAATCTTTCTTTCACTCAAAATATTAGTTATTACCTCAGCACATAACCTTATTAGTTAAAATTTTTATAAACATTTGATCTGAATGAGAATGTCTAAACCAAAAAATCAACAAAAAATTCAAATTGAATGGCGAACATTCTATTATTTTACCTTTAATTGAAAGAAATCTTTACTCTGATGAAATATTTCTAACATCCTAGATTTCTTCTCATCAGCACTCAATCCGCGTTTCTTAGACATTTGTACTGTTTAATTCCAGTGATCCGGCTATGAAGCAGTTCCTTCTCCACTTGGATGAGACTCTCGCTCTCGGTAGGAAATTTATACTCCAGGACCTAGACGAGACACATCTATTCATATCAGCGGATATTGTGGAAACATTGCAGGCACGAGTTGATGATTTAATGGATCAACTGAGTATACCAGTGCATGACAAGGGATTATAAATAAATAAGGTAAACAGTGCAATGCTTTAAGTCCGGTGAAGCTGTGAAAGGCTTTCAGGCTCACAGTGTAGTTCTCTTCTAAAAAAAAAAAGTGCAATGCTAGTTTGTGTAATTGTTTTTTTTTATATTTTTTTTTTATTATAGTTTATAGGTTTATCGTTATAGCCACAATCTCACAGGATGGTAAGTGACGATGTGGCCCAAGATGGACTATACTAGCTGTGTCTACTACTTCATTGAGTCCTGCACGGGACTGTTATAAGTGTGACCCAGGCATAATTGCTCTGAATTTGGTTGTGGCCTTGTTTCCGGTAATTGTAATTATGAAGTCCTTTACACTTGACAATGGCAAAATTGTCTACTTAGAGAGATTCCATAGTTAACACAAAACAAGCGTTACGAATTTTTCTCCATTTGTATGGTTGTTGTAACCAAATTAAGTGCACATCGGAACACATTTTCTTTATCTGACATTTTTTTAGTATAATTGACAATGACTGCAAGAGAATCGGGTAGAGTCAAGGAGGCGGACAGGAGGAAAGTTCTAGATGATGTGGCAAGGAAACGTCGAGCCCGGAAAGCCGTGGAAGCTCTCGAGCAGGACAATTTCCATGAGGATCCACATGCCGACTTGGTTATGTCGAAGAAGGTGACTACATGCTACATTAAATTATTCTGAATCACTTATTTTTTCGAAGTGAAAACTTCCTTAGTATCCTTGAGGTATGGAAAGCAATGGAACGAAAAAGCGACAGTAAAAAGAGATAACCAGATACATCTATAGGATATAACGTTCGAGAGAATGAGATAGAAGGCCTTGTACAGTGTTTCTTGCAGGCTTCAAGCGTTAGCACGTATGTTAATGCCTGCGTATAACGGAAACGATTTTTTTAAGGTTTCAATTATATCGCGAACTGCACACACATTTTTTTCCTTTTTAAGGTACCGAAATTCGCCGACTCTAACGAGAAACCGACGAGAAAAAAGAAGACCAAAAGCGCTGAATATTACAAGCAGCGGTTTCGTAAGACGTTCGCTCAGTTAGTTGAAGAGGACGCGAACTTTAGACCGGAGCCTCCGAACTATCTGTCAGCGCAAGCGCCACCTTCTAGGTAAATACCTATTTAAGATACAGTTTTAACTGCATATAGCAACACGATTAACTCTATATAACGTATTTTATAGTCTCTTGTGAGTTGTTGCTAAATAGAGGTATTGTAATATTGTATGGCTTACAAGTCAGCCGAACTAAGTCAAGTATCTTCAACGTTATATGGAATTGATCGTTAAACAGAGTGAGCACTATTATTGCAAAGTAGAAGCGGAGATAACTCAGTTGGTAGTGTATTCGGACGCCGCGTCAAGGGATGTGAGTTTGAATCCATCTGCAATGAGCTTGAGCTTTCGGTGAAGGAAAACATGGTTGTAGGGCTTTATCTAATGCCCGACTGGCTAATTACCACCCTCAAGTTGAAAATCTGCCTCCAAATACCAATAGGTACGTTCCGGCAGTTGCAGTTAAAACCAATCGTCACATAACATCAGGTGAGATTGTGGCAATAACCCTAAACCTTAACTATAAATGTACCTATATATAGCGCATTTTATAAGCTTATCGAGAGTTGATTGTTAAATCGAACAAACAAAGTGTGCTCTGTTTTTGCAAAGTATACACGTTATAAACAACTATCCCATACTTTAAACCAAATGTATTTTTTATAGTTAATAGGTATAACGTTATTGCCACAATCTCACCTGTTGTTAAGTGACGATGTGGCCCAAGATGGTTGACACGCTAAGCCTAGTGAAGAGACTGGCTCTAAAGTGCAACAGCCGGAACACACCTATTTACCTACCTTTTCTACTTGAGCATGGGCATTAAAAAAATACAATAATATATGTAATAACCTAGCAGATGCTAGGAATCTGTACCTGTCGACATCACAATACAGAGGTCATCACAATGGCTGTTTTTTGGCATCTCAATACTTGAGACAAGACAGCTATACAAGAATGTAAATATACAGTAGATGACACAACTAGATCTTGTGGTGGTCATCGTTGTTTTTAGATTGTACTGTGTTTACCATCAGATATAGTGTTTACTTTCCCGTATTACATTACAAAACAATACTAAATTCAGTATAGAAGTTCATATAAAGCATCCATAATTTCTCAGATTAGAAATGCTTTAAGATCTGACACTGTCCATACACAAAACGAACCTTTTCAAAAAATATATCATCAGCAACAATTGCACATTTTACAGAATAGATTTTTTTTCATTCCTAATTAAAAAGTATTTATGATATCTTAATAAAAGTTATGGCTTGTTGTCAATAATTAACCACTGATCTATTAAAATAGTGGTTATTAACATACCGCTTCTAGTTTACAAAGATAATTTGTAAGAGGTTACATGAAAAACATGTTTTAGATTTATTGCGCTTTTTTTTTTTTTTATAGTCAAGGTTTACCAATATGGCCTTAATCTCACTTGATCTTAAGTGCCGATACGGCCCAAGTTGGTGGATACTCTAAACCTGTGGAGAGACTGGTTCTCAAGTGCAACTACCGGAACACACCTATTGGTATTTGGCGGCAGATTTTCAACTTGAGGGTGGTAGCTAGCCAGGCGGGCATTTGAAAAAGCCCTACCATCATACTGTGGTTACCTTACTATGTTTTTCTTCACCTAAAGCTCAAGCTCATTGTAGATGAATTCGAACACGCATCTCTTGACACGAAGTCGAACACACTAGCACTGAGCTATCATCGCTTCCTCATTTTTTGACGCTGTTTCCTCAAAAGGCTCAATATGCCAACTTCGTTTAACGTAAAACTCGAAATTCCTAATAATACTACTATTATAATACGAAAGTGAGATAGATTGTTTGTTACAATTAAATCGATTGTAAGAATTTTGCCACAGTGATACATGTAAACTATATTAACACAAGCGAAGCCGCACATAAAATCTAGTGTGAAATAACGTTCTCTTTAATCAGTTCCAAATACATACATTGTATTATCAAACAGTAATTGTGAAAAGTTGCTTTGAACGAAACTGGTAATGAATGTACATACGGGAAATAAAGTAAAAAAAATTTTTTCAGATTCCCAGAACGACATTTCTGTGCGGTTTGTGGGTTTCCATCGAAATACACATGTATACCTTGCGGAGCGCGATACTGCTGTGTCAGATGTCTCGGCACTCACTTGGATACTCGATGCTTAAAATGGACTGCTTAAATATATTGAAATTGATTTAGCAATAAATTTAATTTAATTTTCGTATATTTGTTTTTATTTTCTTCGTCACTGTTTTTCCCGCCAAAGCAAATGTCTATTGATAGATATGACAGCTGTCATTCTATAAGTTTGATAAGCGCCATCTATCGAAATATGCAATAATTAAAACAAAACAAAAAAGCATAGATTGGTGCGTGAATTGTGTTTATTATAAAAAAACAGAGATGTCGTCATGATCAATCTTCTATATTACGTATTTTTATATTAACTGACAAACATTTTGTAATATAAATTATGTAAGTTAAATTATAATATCACAAAATGAGAACCATAAATTCCAGTAATATGTTCTATAGTGTATAATCTTACAAAATCACACAGACTTATAGTTTTCTCTAAATAAATAAACCACCGTACTTTAGCTTTCACGAAAATAAGGTTCGTTATAGTATTTATATACAAAAAAGTGGATTATTTCTTGTATAAAATAGGCATAAAAATACGTTCTGTATAACACCAGAGAAATAAAACACTAGGATTTGTATTTTGAATACAATTTATCTATCATGATAATTTTAGTAATATAAAACGCGGTAACTATATGTTTTACGTGAAGTTAACATATAAAGGAGTTTAAATGTTTCTAGGTATGATTCAAAACATTTATTGCGCTAACAAAATATTTAGCGGAGTAGCACGGATCCGATTGGGCCTAAACTCGCATTACCACACGAATGTTAAGTAATACTTGGTTTTTTTCTTTTCTATATTAACCACTACTTGGGCCTGCGATTTAGTTAGCATGGAACTGAATATTATTTAACTAATTAATAGCTTGTGTTACTCAGGGATAATATAGCATTCTAATGGTGAAAGAATTTTTGTTATCAGTCCAGTAATTTTTGAGTTTATTCGTTACAAACAAAAATGCTATTTTTTCCTCTTTATAATATTAAGTGTAGATTAGCAGAGACGTTCACATACACTTTTAACAGTGATCCCTGTCGAGGGTTAGCCGATTTCCCGCTGATGGCTATTTACGGTTTGCATGTAAGATACAGCCTGCGGCGGCAAATTTTCAACGACGGCATATTTTGGACGCCATTGAAAATATATATTTTTTAATTTTGTAATAAATGTAGAATAGGCAGCTATTTGATTCAGCCTATAGCCTGGTGGTAGGGCTTTTTCTAATGCCCACATTTGTAGCTACCACTTTCAAGTTGAAAATCTGCTGGCAAATACCAATAGGCGTATTCCGGCCGTTGCACTTGAGTCAGCCCCTGCACTAGGCTTAGCGTGTTCACCACCTTGGACCACATCGTCACTTAACATCCGCTAAGATTATGGTCATAACGCTAAGCCTGTAAACAATAACAAAAGAAGGTGGCACATTTGTAAATCCACCACTGGCAATGGCCTTGGAATTTAGATAATGTTTTAACTTTTATTTTCCAAACAAACAAAACCGAGCACACATTGTACAGACAACAATTTTTTTACTTTATACAGTCGTACAAAAAAAATTTGAAGTTTACTGCTAAATCATCAATAAATAAACAAGACGTGATCAAGATTGTATATCTACGTTATTTATCTATATTAATAGTGTGTAGCGAAAAAGTTTGTTTGTTTGAACGTGTTAACCTTAGGAACTACCAGTCAGATCCCAAAAAATCTAATTGTATATGATAGAGCAATTATTCAGGAAGATTTTAGACGATTAAACATCACGCTACCGCCAATAGGAGTCAAGCTGTATTGAAAAAAGTTACACACACACACGTGCATAAAATAATTTAAACAATTTTTATTTTTACGCCAATGAATCCGCGGGCACAACTGGTCTACAAATAACAGTAGCGAATTTTGCACTTTTGCCGCCCGTAGCCTTTTTCAAATTTGCCGTTCCTATCTAACTCGAAAATTCGATTTCACATAGGAAGGAAAGAAAGAAATAAACAAAGAATATTCATTTAGATGCTTATACACTGCACACAGCGTAATTACATAAATACAGTCTTACAAACTAATATCATCATATAACATCAAAAAGGACCCAAGCTCATCATGTGCTATGGCAAACTGCTATAGCGCTGGTTTTCAACTGTATCTGGAGCTAGTTTAGTTACATTAATACTCATGGCCTTGGATCAAAATGAGTGGATAAGCTAACGTACTACTTCAACGTACTTTTACAACTTAAGCTGTTAGATAATGAAAGTGGTGATCAATATGTAGGTGATTAGGTATATAAGAGTTAAGAGTTAAGTTTTCGAAATGCATACTTTATACGAATAAAATGTATTAATCAAAACATTTCAGAAGGTAGATTAAGTCAGTAAAAATAAAAATATTATTTATAAATATAATCTATGCTGTGGCTTAAATGTACTATGTAAATTGTAGAAAAAATGGATGAAAGATTTAGATTCTGAGTGGTGAAATATATTATCTAGCAAAATTTACGTATATGTACAAGTATAAATCATAAAGTTTCTAAAAAACAAAGTGAAATCCATCAAATTTGCCGCCCTGGGCTCCAGCTAACTCAGCCTACTGGTAAATCCATGCGAAGCGATGATAGCTCAGTGGTAGTGTGTACGACTTCGCGTCAAGGGACGTGAGTTCGAATCCAAGCACCTACAATGAGCTTGAACTTTTGGTGAAGGAAAACAACGTGAGGAAACCACAGCATGGTGGTAGGGCTTTTTCAAATGCCCGCCTGGCTAGCTACCACCCTGAAGTTGTAAACCTGCCGCCAAATACCATTAGGTGTGTTATGGCAGCTGTACTTGAGAGCCAGTTCCTCCACAGGTTTAGTGCGTCTACCAACTTGGGCCGTATCGTCACTTAAGATCAATTGAGATTATAGCCATAACGCTAAACCTTAAGTATAAAAAAAATAATAAAAAAGTCCAACACTGGTAAATAAACAAGATGTTATCAAGATTGTACACGTTATTTATCTATCTGTATACCTACTACATACAACTGTGATGTCATAGCTGCTATGTTGATAGAGGGGCGCGCGTGCTCCTTATCTAATCACAATCCGGGGCAGCTGGTGTGATAACAGGGGCTATTGTAAAGCTGACAGATGTGTCCCTTGGATTCACTTCCCTGTTTGCTGTATAATCTTCCGGCTGATGTGAAACCTTGTGCGGATTTTTAATGATACCACACAACGGTCCTCCTGTTGCAGCACTCCGAGGTCTTTATATCGATTTATAACTGTGTTCATGGTTTTTTTATGCGTGACAAAACCCAAAAAAACGTTGAAAAAACTGATTGATATTTATTATAGTAAAACGAAATCTATGATTTTATAACAGTACCACTTTCTACCATTTAAACTTGGTGATTTTTATTTACCCTAATCAAGATATTAAGGCTCCCGTCAGAGACTAAAAGAAGTTTGGGCGCTGGACCCGGTCCTGGCAACATGGTACTTAGAAATATCGTCGTGGTGTATGTTCTTTTTTTTTATTCTTGGCAGCTCAGTCCTCTTTTGAAACTATTACTGCCATTTTCAAGTGATAATATTTGGACATTTTGGACAGATGAAACTATCTTCAACAAGATGGCGACTCTCTTGTTGAAGCTCTCTTGGGAGTTTTAGTGGCTACTAAGATATCATGTTCCGAATTATTATTTATAATTCACTGCATTTATATAACTAAGTATATGATTAAAAATAAAAATCACAACATGATCAGATCTCGCCAAAATCTAGCGGTGCATGTTAGTGGATATTGTTCGCTGCTTTTTTTATAGCGTTTAGTGTTATGGCCACAATCTCAAATCTCATCTGTTAAGGATGTGTCCCAAGATGTTGGACACGCTAAGCCTAGTGGAGGGACTGGTTCTCTAGTGCAACTGCCGGAACACACCTATTGGTATTGGTGGCAGATTTTCAACTCAAGAGAGCGAGCTAGCACGACGAACATTATAAAAAGCTCTACCACCATGCTATGGTTTCATCACAATATTTTTCTACACCGAAAGCTCAAGCTCATTGTATATGGATTCGAACTCACATTCCTTGATGCGTCGTCCTTACATACTACCACATGCTCCTCTCACCTATACTCAAGAATAGTACATTAAACATCACTTTAATTTAAAAATAAGTATATTAAAGCTACGTTCCGCTTACAGCGTTCCAAATACTCACGATCAGGCCATTTTCCGATCCATTTGATTCCGAGCGTTACAATCATTATACATTCAAGTGTAATAGAGTATGGATCCACCCTTGCAAACGGGTCGTTATGAGCTTACGGTGAATGTAATTATAAGGTAACGTCACGTTGTGATTTGTTGTGTTTGTGTGTTTTCTTCTGGAATAGTCAGTTCGAAAAGAAAAAACAAGTCATAACAGGGTTTAATATTGCTTTTATCTATATTAATAAAAATGAATCTCTTTGGTAATCGCATCACGCGTGAACGGATGGAATAATTTCAGTAATAATTTTTTTGTTGTGTTAAATATTGTCAGCAGAACGTTCTTATGAAAGAAAAATTAAGGAAGTTGAGCGAAACATTAGACAATTTTTAAAAACTCACCGACAATATTAGTTTTACATAAGTATTAGTTGTCAGTAGAGCATTACAATAATAAACACTATGATTTTGAATCATATTTTTTTGTTATTAATTATACCAATTCGAATTCAATATTCATAGTTAAGACAGGACAACGTCTGTAGGGTCAGCTAGTGATAAATAAAACAATGAAATATATGTGTACTTTCATCTCATTTATTCTGTCGCTTTCTCTTCTTAAACTAATTAAATTATATTCAACAAGTGTCAATGCACAACGCACAAAATGTATAGTAATAATACTCGGTGTATTATTTTAACATTGAGTTTATTTTAATTTCGTTTGTTTTTTGAAAATTGTATTGCTTTCTTTAACTTAATTATTGCACTGATATTATATGATTATTAGAACCACACGCAATACAATTTTCCAAAGTGTTTTGTACATTAGAAATACACTCAATATAATTAGAATAGTTCTTATTTTATTTAGTGTCAAACTGTTTATAGACAATTCTGCCAGTGTCACGTAAAATAGTAAAGAATAACTTGTTAATTTGTAGGGTCCAAACAACGTTTTAACAATATGGCAACTGGGCCAACTGTGGAGGTTGTAGAAAAGTTTAAGACGCCCAGCATCTGTTAGTGGAATGTGCTAGAAACGCGGGGAATAGAAGTTACTTGGTTTTGGCCTTAGAGTTTGCTGTTTAGATAAAAGCATGTCCCAATGTAACCGACGTTCGATCTTGCTAGTATGATTTGGATCTTTATGATCTTTATTTATTTAGTTTTATTTTTGTAATTTATAAAATCAAAATATTTTATCTATGGGCATACGCTCCGATAAGGTTGTCATAGACTAAGCTGTAAAAAAATGGTCACTAAAAAAGCAAAATGGTGACTAACTTATAAAATCTGTCCAGAGAGTTGTTGCAAGTAACAAATCAACCCCGAATTAAACCAAATATAGCAAAAACAATTGAATTAAAATTAAAATTTGAACATGATAGATTCATATTTAGTTAACAGTCAGTAGTTACATGCCAATTTATAGTGTTAACAAATTTTTAATTGGAATTTATGTCTGTAATTAGTAGTTTAAAAATCGTTTTATTTATGTGACAGTGGCAGAATCATTTACGCAAACATAAGCATTTTTAAGAAAACTGTAATATAAAAAGTGCCGCTAATCTCTCGACAATTATGCCATATCATTGATTAGAAAAGGTATTATAGATTCAATTAATAATTTTGATTCGATTTACACGTATTTAATTGACGTGTGTGTTTAAATACAATGTTACATAATCAAGTGAAATTAAAGTAAAATCTGTTTTAGATACATAATTTTTGTGTATGCTGTTTCATACTTATTAAATTTATTTACTTATTCTCTACTATTTACAGTATATCACAATATGTGTTCAAGGCATTTTAATTTATTGACCGCGTTGCAATTCATATTTAAAAAACAATATATGTCTCTTTTATTATTATAAACAGCACCGATAATTTTAACGATTTATTATTACAATCAAAGCTGGAAATCTTTTTTAATAAATTTACTTTCAAAACGACCAATAACATATAGCATTAGTTTTATTAAAGTTTATGAAAATATTTTTTTCATTTTTATTTGAAAATAAGAATTTTCTTAAAATATTATGTTTTCGGTCTAAAATATGACATATAAGTTTGGTATTTAAAACTCTATGAGAGATTGCATGAAACAAACGCATTTTATTTTAGTACGTGACGAACTTGAAAAGAAAATTGAACAATAGCCAGCAATATTTCTACATTTCAATCAAATATATTTACACAAAATGCATCTCTATTCATAACAAACAAATCTGTCTTAAAATTACTGACTTGATTTTTAATAAATATAAAAAAAAAAAAACATATTTTAAAGCCAAAAATACATACTAATATTTTTATACATTTTTATATTGTCATTTATAATTCGATCACTAATACTGGGTTGGAGGAATGGTTTACTTAGTTTAAGGTTATATTTCACTATGGAACATAACCGTACTTTTTTAAATTTTTTTTTCTCTCCGTAATCATAGGACTTGGTATTATTGATTCTGTTAACAATTGAATATTCCAGAATTATTTATTGACATCAAAAATTAAAATAGCAGTTTAAGCGTCATTTGATTGAAAATTGTATTAAAAAGTATTAAACTAATGTTATGAATCACTCTTACTAGCGATTTCGTAGGAATAGAACAACCGAGATCCGAAAATATATTATTTAATACGTACAGGAACATCAAGTATTTCTATATTTCGACTAAAATGTCAAAAATCAATTATTATTATACTTATATTGAATACGTAAGTTGCTAATTGAATTCAATATATTCAAATTACCCAGTTGATTTTTATAATAAAAACACGTATATTATGTTACCGAAATACCTATTCAAACCATTACAATATTTTAAATATTTAATATTATTGTCGTATTTGTACTGGTACGATTCAGGACAAAGGTAAACAAAATGGCAGATTATAAGTATTTTGACAGGTAACTAACTAGCCGCCATTTTATAAACTACGATTTACACTTAGGACGGTTGTAAAATTGAACAATCTTGACGCTTCTAATCATTTTAGTCAAATATTAACATAATACTCAGTCACTAGCCAAACTTTTTTTAGAATTAACGTCAGTTGATTTGTTGGCCTATAAGTGTCATAAAATTTAAAATGTCAAACTGCACAGGTCACTTTAAACTTATAAATTCACGGATCGTCTTTTTTCTTTCTTAATTTACCCTCGGTGTGTATTGTTTGGGTTACATTATCGACTGCGGTTGTTAAGTCGCTGTCCGGTTCGATAGCGGCGGATAACGCGGCGATGTACGCGCACGCTATCCGCAAAACGGATAATTTCGACAGTTTTTGGTTATGACTGTACGCTGGGACCGCTCGCCTTAGAGTATCGAAGGCAGCGCTTATCGTATGCACTCTGGTCCTTTCTCTAGCGTTCGCTTCAATCCTTCTTTCTCGGGTCATGTTTTTATAATTTCGCTGCTCTCTGGGCTTGGATTTGTCTGTATATTCGATGACTCCGGGGTGTGGAGGCACCCTCGGCGGTCCTTGTGGTTCAGACGGTGGCGGTATCGGTGGGATGGGGGGCGGCGGAGGATCTAAGGGCCTTCGCCTTTGACGTAGTAGACTCGTCTCACTGTTCTTCTTGACTAAGGACAAGGGTTCGCTCTGCGGCTCTTCGGTGAACGACCAAGGTCTGAAGGGACTCGATTCGCTTTCCGGACTGGGTATTTCGTCTCGTGATGTGAGACGTATTCGCTTCTTGGGCGGCTGTAGAAGGTTCGGGGTTCTATCTCGCTTCGGTCGGTCGGACTCGACGAGCCTGACGCCGGAATCGTCGGAGTGGGCGGGACCTGAGCAGGAGTCATCATCGTCACCTCCAGACACGAAACCAGCGTCTCTCTCCAGCATTCGATCTGTAACAATACAATATATTATGTTGATATATTTTTTTTTTTTTGTAAGTATGATCTATTTATATAATAGCCTCTACGTATATTACAGACGGCTAAAGTAGTATTTCTAGGAGCATTTGTCCATGTGGCTGTATAGTACCGATCTGAGATAGGTACTTTCGACTGCAAAAAGAACAAAAAGAAGCAGTCTCGCCCAGTACTATCAGCCTGATCGTGTCGCATTGTTTTATTTTTAGTGAACTATTAATTGTTAATTAATCTATATTAATATTACAAAGCGGAAAATTACATTAGGAACGAGCAATCAAATATCAAGAAAAAAATTATTTGCTAAAGCAGTCATCGAGAAAGGCTTCATGCTATTTAACATCACGCTACCACCAATAGGAACATATCGAAATAAGTTATAAAAACGGGAGAAAATCGTTAGACAATAGTAGTGTCACGCGAACGAAATCGAGGGCACAACTGAACACGTGTAATTAATTATCATAAAATGATTATTTACTCTGAGAACACTATACTATATGCAATGATATAATCGGTAAAAAAATGTCCCGTGTCAAGTCAACCTAAACCGGTAACTCAGATCTGTTTCAATTTTGTCCACTAGAAAGTATTAATAAAAATATATTTCTCATGTAAAGAATGTCACAGGTAAACAACATTATTAAACTATTCGGGACATACCTAATTATGTAAGACGAACATTATATTATAATGACAAATGCATTTATATAAATATCCGAATCGATCGAATATATTATTCAAGTATATATATATATATGTTTTTTTTCTAACAAAACTGTACGGAACGGGCGATGTTCGAACGCGGCAAGCTTGGCGCCGGCGCTCGCACGTGTGACGTCACCGTATGCTCTACACGAGATCAGAAGTATAAGATATATTTCCCCGAAGTTTATTTGCTTGTAACGTTAACGTGTAGTTAAAACAAATCTCATTCGGATACTACTTATTTTCAAATGTATTTAATTGAGGTTGGATATTGAATTTCAATATACAGTGTAAACTTGATGTAACGACAAATTCCGTAATAAATCTAAATCACTTGATTTCTGTTGATATACCTTATTGTTCATACAATTATATCTTCTTTTCAGTTTTCGACAACTCTAAATAACGACGTCCCTTAAGTGCCTTAATTGCGATAAATACAGTTTACATTGTATTTAAATTATAAGTGTTTCCAAAATTTTAATTGATAATCAATGATGGATTTGAGGTAGCTTTTTCGGACGCCACAACGACAGCATCTGATAAAATAAAATATCGCGTAACGAAACCATATTAATGTAAATAACTTTACAATGAATACTTATAATTAGCTACCATCTAAGCTAAAACTGTTCATGAATAATGTGTAGATCAATTCTGGCAGCTACACCTAAGGTATCTTAATTTTTCTCAGGCATGGCGTGTTTCTAGAAGAAGTGTGACAGCTGTCTCTGGTCTTTGACAACACGGGATATTGAATTGTCACCGTGTTCCTTTTCAGTGTGTGGCTTAATGATGCTTGTCATTCATCCCTAGGTTCACTTAAATCTAGTCACCGCCCCTTTCGACTTGACCTGAGCCCGGGTAGTACGATTATTGCAATGAGGAAATTCGTAAATATATTTTACCACCACGTTAATAAAAAAGGCATGGCGTGATCATATTCACATTCATCTATCACTTAAAATCAAGTGAAGTTATGAATTTTGCTTATGCAGTTTGTATTATTTTTATATTTTAGATTATATTACATTATACATATAGTATATTATAAAGATCAAGTATTGTTGTTATTATGTTATATTTAATAATAAATAATATATAGTACAAACATTCAAAATTAATAAAGTAGTATAGAATATATATTATGTTTTACTCGCCTTATAATCTGGACGTGTTTAATTATGATAATTTTCACGTTAATATGTAAATTTTATTATGGAAATATTATTATTCGTTCATGCTTTGGTAATTTTTAACACGTAGAATGTATTCAGCATATTTTATTTAGATTTTTCAAAATTCTCAGTTCGACTCTGTTTCTACCCGGAATATAAAGAATATTAAATATATGTTTTAGTAAACAAATAGAGTATTTTTCATATCCTCATACAGTTACCAATTAGAAGAAATGTCAAGACATTTCTTGAGAGCTTCACCCGGTGCGCATCACACGCTATCACAGTATGCACAAGTATGTATAAACAGAATGTGAAACTGGTTCCCCATATGGTCAGGCGCGGTTCTGATTGTTATTTAATCATATTACGCACACAGATATACACCGATACACGCATACACAAACCAAACACAAGCAATAGTCCGCATTCCATCACTAAATATTCATAATAAACATCTTTACAATCGATTTATATTCGGCATATCGAGTGGTTTTCCCCAAATGTTTATTACAACTCGGGAGTATTGTATTCCATATCTTTATTTACATAAACGAAGATAATATAAAACATATTCTTAGTTGATAACACGTGTACAAATTTTAAATAAATTCTGTGAAACTAAGTAGTGACGTCCTACGTTCACAACGCTCACGATCATGGTTTGCCCTTTTTGCGGTCGTTATGATTATTAACTTAAATGGCATGGAGTATGGCTCTATTCTTGCAGATGCGTAGTAGTGAACTAGGTGTATGTGGAAATTTTTCGTCATTAATTCGCCGCGACCACAACGACCGTGGTCTCCATATGGAACGGCTAAAGGCATGTTTCCAACATTGCGAACACAAAGTGTAACATAGCCACAGTCAAACATGATGATTCTTAAATTCATAATTCGAAACCGTTAGCAAAAATTAATTAGGGTTGCCGATGTAAAAAAACACAGTTCCTCGGATCACGATTTTTGTCGGTAAACATTAATAATAATTCTTCGTTTGATTTATTCGGTCCTGTCAAAAAAAATATTTAATTTAACAAATATGTTTGTCACTATAAAGACGGATCAGAGTATATTATTCTTCAAATGTTTATGGATTAAAATAACTATAAAAAAATAATTGATCAAGATTTTTTCGACTAGGCACAAAAAAAAATTTTTTCTTTATGTTATGCAACTTAGTGACTGCATTGGACTTGATGTTAATTACTGTGCAATTATAATCAGCGGCGACTGACAGTGAATCCAAATACACTGCCAGTCACTGCTGTAATGCCGACCTAACTATACTATTCTATATTCGTACAGGATTTAAGATTCGGCAAAAGGTACTATCGGATCAATTAACGTATATAGAAAGTTTACTCGTACCATTAGCATGTTTTGGCAACGGCCCAAACCGAGGATCGGTTACTATGGCACAATTGGCTAGTAGACTTTCCCCCTTAAATCTTGTGATATTGTAACAACGACTTGAATAATGTAGTCAGTTCGAAAAACACTCTACCCTGTGAAGACCATCTTTTTCACGCAAAAGTTTCAAAATCTGCTGCCAAATACCTATAGGTGTGCCGACATTTGCTCTTGTTAGTTAGTTCTTCCACTAGCCTTAGCGTGTCCACCATCGTGGGCTACATTGTCATTTAACATCACGTGAGATTGTGGTCATAGCGATGATATAAATTACTAAAAACACAAGGTATTTTCAGACAAACAGTAGCTACTGGCGATGGATTCTTGAAATACAGAGATATCACTATGCCGAGCTATCAAAAAAAAAAAACAAACACAGTCCCAACTCGAAAACTCGTTTAGTCAATCAGTTATCAGTTTATCTTGCATAATTATGTAACCAGGCCAATGCCGCTTAAGTGAACTGATTCAGTAAGTCAAGTAGTTTCTATTTATCAAGTTATAGAGTAAAGATCGAAACACTTCTGATAAAATTAAGCAGAAGTATCTCTAAAAACTTATATTATAAGGCAGAATCATTACAAGACTAATAGTGACGTTTGGAGAAACTTCCTCGTTATGTATCCATTACAGTTACGGATTAAGGTTTAGGGTTAAGGTCTGCTATATTGCGTTCTCAATTGTACAAAATATATTGAACATCACACACCGCGAAGCGGGTGAAGTAGTGTTCTACAGCCGACACGTCAAGATCAAGCCATTTTTTGCACTTAAGCTGCCTCTACCACAACCAATTTATATTTATACGATAATATGAATGTATGTATTTCAAGAAAACAGTTTAAATAATTTTATCATAATTTGTAAAAAAAAATATTTTTTTTAGGAATCTTGAAAATTTGATGTTCCTGAAATTAGATTTGATTAAGTTTATAGTATATTTTAAATAATTAGAATACTTTTAAATGAGTGCATCAATTCACCAATAAGTAGATATCTACGAGCCAACATTATAAATATAACCAGCTGCATACCCAAATAGAATAAATTATATCATTGCAACTACACAAATTATCAATCATAATGTATGAAAATAGTAGAAAGAATTCATTGCAAAGTAATGCAAAGTTAATTAATTCTGTATATAAAATCAGACATTCTAAAACGATTCTTTCCAAATAAAGTCTCCGATTGTTGCAATAAAACCAACATTCATATTTCAGCTTATGAAACTTTGTGATAAAACCTCTTTTTATTAGCAGATTGCTTCCGGATGTATACCCGTGAGCATCGAGTAAACGCGAACACTCTAATATGGATAATCGTACTTTCTTGATGGGTGAGCTACCGGAATTAGTTTATGGCTCATAATCGGACGGCGGCGCCATGAAGGCGTTCCAAAGATTGTCCTACACCAACACAAGTGCGCATAAATGTTACTGATGTGCGATATGACACCTTAATACGTACATATACGACACAAAACGTTTTCCCAGTTTGCACTAATAAATTGGTTGGACAACTGGTACCGCTTTTACGAACCAAGCTTCTCACACTACAGGTGTTTTTATGTGTAGAAAACGATAGAACAGAACTCAGACAACTCCGCCTACGTTTAATTAAATTTTTAATGTGTGTGCTACAAATTTTATGTAGTTTGGTGTGAGAATTCTACCTATATTTAATTACTAGCTGTAACCGCGACTTCGTTCGCGTGGACCTAAAAAAATATTTATGTTTTGTTTCGCGGAAACCTAATTTTGTTCTGAAATACTAGTAGACAAAGTTATTCCTTATAACATCAGCTATCTGCCAACGAATATCCTGTTAAAATCGGTGCAACCATTTCAGAGATTAGCAGGAAAAAGCAGACAGACAAAATATGTAAAAAATCTTTTTTTATATAAGTACCGTATATACTTTCATACTTAATTAGTAAAAAGTTGTTATTTAGACATATCAAACAGACACTTCAATTTTATTTATTTGTATGGATATTTCGATGAAATACGTAAACATAACGTATATTTTCACATTAAATATGCCAAATAACTTCAAATATTATCAAGTACATAATTAAATATTTAATTCGAACATTTTAAAGATCAGATTAAATTTGTTAACCCGTTCTATCTTTTTTTGTTAATTAACATTTTATAGCAATGTAACAAGAAAATACTTAAATTTCCTTAATTTCCTTCATGAAAAAAAAACATATTTCTACTTAAAAATACATAATTCTTAATATCGTTTCATAATTTTATACATATTATGTATTATAAGATTACAAATCAAATAAAAAAGGATAACAGTGATTAATGAAAACCCTAACAAAATCTCAGACAATGATAATATATAACTGGTCGTTAACACAAGGGCTTTAGGGTCAGCACTGATCATTTCACAGGATTGTGTTAAAACAAAGAGTTAACTCAAAGGTACCGCGTCTTCGGACCTCTCAAACTCTGAATGGGTGTCGATCTCAACACCAGATAAACCCATCCAAACCTCCTTCGTGAGTTTCGATAAGGATCTGGCGCCAAATTTCACAGAAATTGAACGCAACTCTAAAGGAAGGACTATTTTTTTCTTAAATAACGGTCAGTTTAATATTTCATAACAATACGTTTTGTTTTGTATACTTTTATAACACGTACGTAACTTTTTGACGTATTTACATATGTTATTATTTTGCCGTTTTACAAGATTAGCAAATAAAACACATTTATTAGACCAATGCATATATATAGTAGTTTACGCTATATAGTACTATACATGTACGTAATATCACAAAGAAATCAAGTAAATCCAAATATATTTATACAAAAAAAGACGTAGTGATGTATATCGACGCTAATTACGGGAATTTCGCTTACGTGACTGTGCCGTACGAAATGAGTTTTTGATGGGCGGTCACTTCGGACTATTAGAGAAAAATATCAAAGTACAATGTCGTTTATACATTCGCACGGTCACCTAAGCTTAATGTACGAGAAGTCGTGACGTTTAAACTTTCACCGAATGAACATTAACAAATGCGGCGCCGCGGCGACGTGGGCATAGAACAATACTGCAACTCTGCGACCGATCTATACCTTATTTATGCTATTAATAGTACTATAGATGAAAATAAATGACAATTCTAATAGTATCACGTTAATTGCTTATCCGCTGTTCATGATTTACAAAAATAACTTCGTTTAATAATACTCTAATGATGAAATTTGGAACACTTTACATTATATTTTATGCTATCAATAAAATCAGTAAGTAATATACTTTACTAAGTTGTTAAGGTAAATATCAGGGCATTGCCCGGGATTATATAATTTTCATATATAAACATTGACAGCAAAATGTAATACAAATTTATTCAGTACCTTCCTTAAAACCAATTATCTATATATATATAAGAATTTATCATTTAATAATAATAGATAACTTTCCACTTTTCAATAATCGAATAAATATTTTATTGTTTCGTGCAACATTTTCACACATACTCATTTGCAAAAAAACTAAATACTTGAAACTTAAGTGCTGCAAGACATTCTCAAATATTTAACAAACAAGATAACATGAATTTATTATAACTATCATCGTACACATAATAGCGTTATCGCGAATGAATCTTATAGTTATCAAATAAATTAAATAGACAAATTTGTTGCATCATTTACATACTTTGAAATAAAAAGGAACGTTAGTTCGATTTATTGTAATACTATTAAGTGAACAATTTCTATATGTATGCGTATAAATTTCGCGGATCTCGGAAACAGCTCTAACTTTGATTCTGAATTCACCTACATTTATAGTTGTTGTGTTTTGTAACGTATTTGTAATAAAACTATTAAATTCATTCGTGTCTATTTATTTAAATAATCAGTTTAAGTTTAAATAATCAATGGACGTGTTTAATCAATTTGTGATTCGTATCTAAACATATTATTTTTCGAATCGTAGGCATTATACTGAACATTTTTGGAATATTATTCGGTTTAGGATAATAAAATTGCGTGTCTAATCTTAACTTAGTAACTAGAAAATGGGAATTCAATGCTACACGATCAGCTGATGCCACCCATAGGCGCCGCCAAATTGGGCATAGCTGTTCTGTGTCTGTAATGCGACATGCAATAAATGTACAAAAAAATTGAAGCGATGTTAAAACTTTCACTTTAAAAAACCAAACTACGTTCGGTCACCCAGGTTTTTGATTTTTAATCAAATACTGCGTTTAGTGAGTGTGATTTTACGGTGCATTGCCGGGAAACGCAGTTCCCATGTCCCGGCAACACTGGTCACGTCGGCACATGGCGCGCGACTCGTCGGCGACGGCCGCCGGGCGCCGTGTCGACGCCTTTACCTATAAACCACACTAACTACCGCTTCTTATATGTAGGTAATTAGAATATGTTAGTTATACGTTGCACCTAATAGACTGTTAATGTGTCACATTTGTAAGGCAGATGATTAAGGGGAAGCAACCGTAAATAAGTCACCTGTAAATAATCGAATTGGTTTCTTGTCAAAAGAACGCATTATTTAAAACTGTTAAATGATTCAAGTGTTCTATATAGTACAAAATTATGAAGTTATCTTACTCTCTATGCTTCTCTTTTTACCCGACTGCAGTCGAGCAATAAAGAAAGGTCATGGTCAGTCTATGTATGTGTGTATTTACGTATATTCCTTAATAGCGCCTAAGTTATTCTTTTTGTTTATGGAATAGTGGGCAAACGAGCAAGCGTGTCACCTGATGGTAGGTAATCACCAATGTCCATGGACACCCTCAACACCAGGGGTATCGCAGGTGTGTTGCCAGCCTTTGCTCCTGCCTTTGCTTGCAAATGCCGGAACGCACCTATTGGTATATCGCGGCAGAAACATCGTGAGGCAACCATACTATGGTGGTAGGGTTTTTTCTAATGCCCTCCTGTCTCAAAGCACCCTCAAATTGAAAATCTGCCGCCAAATACTAATAGGTGTATTCCGGCAGCTGCACTTGAGAGTCAGTTCCTCCACAAGTTCAGCATGTTTACCAACTTGGAGCGTATCGTCACTTAATTTACAACTTGAGGATGGTAGCTAGGCAGAGGGGCCGGGATAGCAGAGATTCGAAGTCACGTCCACTGACGCGGTGTCAGTACACACAACTGAGCTTTAATCGCTTCTAGAATAGATACAAAGAAATCAGTTATATGTATTATATTATTCCGATTATGTCCAAGAAGTAAGTTCACACAACGCGGCGACACAACGGTGCCAGTGCCCAGTTGCGAAGTTATTACATATTCACACGGGCCACCCCCTCTTCTAGGAAGTATCGTGCGATCGGTGTATCGACAAGCGATAAATCTAAGTTCGCCGGTGATACCTAGGTAGTTGTCTCACGACTTGGTAATATTTTTACCCTGAAGAAGTATACGTTGAAGTCAGTATTAATTTAAATAAGTAATACAATAAGGGGGAATGTGGGTCATCGTGGTGTTTTTAGTAGTTATTAATCTGATCAGTTTCAAAGTCCATCATAGTGCAAGATCATATACATAAATATTTATTTTTTGTCACGTTAAAAAACAATAATGTTCTTGTACATAAAATTTGTTTTCGTGAAATTTTTGTAATCAAAATTATTCAAGGAAAATTGCGTACATGCATACACCGGAAATTTATATATAAAGATTTCTATTATCAATGGTAATTCTTAATAATATGTTTAACGTGTGCCTGGAATCTCATTTAATGTTAAGTAACGACATATACGGCCCAAGACGGTAGTAACACGCTAAAACCAGTGATAGATATGACTGTCAAATTCCGTAACCGAAACATACCTTCAGGTATTTCACTACTGATTTTCAATTTCGACATTAGGAACTACCAGAAAGCTATAGTCTTATTACAGCATCGTAATATAAATCTTTCAACGAAGGTCAGGCTTATTGCAGGGATTCGAACTCCGGTATCACTATGTACCATCATGTTTCAAAAATAAAATCATGGATGGTCTTATATTAAAAACAAGAGAAAATTGACCTTATAAATTATCCACCTCCTTATGGATTTCAAGTTTTTGCTTCAAAGTCGTATTGCATATCAGCGTGATTGCACTTAAGTAGTAAATTTATTGCTGACTAGCTTTTACTTGCGGCTTCGGTCACATTAATATTGTATTTGTCAAACAAATAGGATAACGCAATAAAATATTTCAGACAAAGATTATCCCTCACTGTACCCCACATCCAATAAGGTTTTCGCGAGAAAAAGTAGCCTATCACCGTCTTTAATGTCCTACCTATCTTTATACCAAAATTCATCATAATCGCTGCAGCGGTTTAGACGTGAAAGCGTACCAAAAAAACACACTTTCGCATTTATAATATTTATATGTTTATTTGCGACTTTTATAATCGTTTTGCTTTTATGAAATACGTAGATAGCTAATAAGGGGGCCGGTTGGGGTTTTGCAAATTAATCTACAGCAATTTGATGTGAGATAGAAATAGGAGTAAGGGACACACGCGGTCGTGTAATATCTTCCCTCTAACATAACAGAGGGGGCCATTGAAACCAACTGTGCAAACATCGAACCACACTGTCGTTCAGATCGGAGTCAAAATAGTCCATTGTTTCATCGTCGTAGACACAACACTGTCCGACTGTCCTTTGCACCTGGCTGTTATGTGTTCGCCGGAAATTTGCGATAATAAGCCCATGTAATCGCAAACGGAATTGTCATGTTTAGACTCGAAACGATACATTGAAATATCGGTAATAGAGACGGAGCATTATCGATATTTTATCGATAAAGATAATAGTGAACAAAGGTTTGCAATCTTTAAAATTATTAACTAAAAATTCGTTTTTTTTTTTTATATCTTCTTAAACAAAATTATTCAACGTTAGGTTTAGCGTTATGGCCACAATCTCAACTGTGTTAAGTGACAATGCGAACGATGATGGTGGACACGCTAAGCTTAGTGGTGAGACTAGCTGTCAAGTGCAACTGCCGGAATACACCTGTAAGTATTTGGCGGTAGATTGTCAACATGAGGTTGGTAACTAGCCAGGCGGGCATTAGAAAAAGCCATAACACCATGCTGTAGTTTCATTACGATGTTTTCCGTCACCGAAAACACAAGCTCGTTGTAGATGGATTCGAACTCACGTCCGTTAACGCGGCATCCGTATACATCGCCAACGTCTATAATCTTAGTACGTGGAAATATTCGTCACAACATTTACAATGGCAAACGTGTTATCACTGATAGGATGAGAAAACAGTATTCAAACAATGCATTATGAAATTGTTATATTTTCATTCGTCATGTTGAGTAAAAAGGCTTATCGCTTATAAATATTTCTATATATATATATATATATATAATTCATACAGTATCCATGCCGATGGCACGTTTGAGACATTAATAATTCGAAAACAAACATATAACTATTTTTTATAATTAATCGACATGTTAGCTCCGAGGGAAACGGTGAGTTAATTAGGTAAATTATTGTGAGGAGTCTGATAACACATCGAACTTTGGTTGCGAAGGTTGAGAGTGCCCCCAGCCAAGTGGTCGTCCAACGTTTGCTGATATAAAGTATAAGACTGTTGAAAGAAAAACCTGGATAAGAGCCCAGGATTCACATTAGAAAAAAAAATTCAACGACAATTCTGTCTGTTACTCTAAACGAAAGAAATCCAAAAACTATCAAACGGGTATTAGTACCGTTTCTACTCATAGTCGGAGTGATTCATGACGAAGATTTCGGAGTATATTTCATTAAAGATTTGAATTAATTAGCTGAAATGTAATGAACTGCGAGCTTTATTGGCGTGCACCGCGTAACCCAACAGAGTTATACAAAAATAATGTATTACGGATTGGTTCCTCTTAAAAAACATCTTCTATAATTAACACAATTTATCCGTGGAAAACCAGGGCCATTTGCTAGTAGTGATTTAAAAATAGCTAATATTATTTTCGACCAAGACGCTGTATGAATTCTCAAATTCAATGTATAATGGATGAAACCACCTGGTTACGTTGGAAAAATTGCATCGCCCTGACATTTTGTCAGCGGTCATTTGTTTCACAACGCGTTTGGCCTGGATTTGAATAAAGTCTAGAACGGCGCATAGATTTTCACATAACAAACGAGGTTTTTTACTAAGACAGACGGTGACGCGGTACACTCACCTCCGTATTATCGAGTCAGAGTAATTTATCACTGGATTAAAATATTTTAATTTTTGTGTGTGTTGGTGTGTGTGTGTGCTTCTTCTCATTATCATAGTAATAACTTTTTTTTCATACGGAAAAGCTTAGCTAGGTATTTTTTTTATTAAAACGCTTTTTTTTATATATTTTTATGGTTTAGCGTTATGGGCATAATCTCACCTGATCTTAAGTGACAATATGGCCCAATTTGGTAGACACCCTAAACCTGTGGAGAAACTGGCTCTCAAGTGGAGCTGCCGGAACACACATATTGGTATTTGGCGGCAGGTTTACAACTTGAGGGTGGTAGCTAGGCGGACATTAGAAAAAGCCCTACCACCACGTTTAGACTAAATGGTTGATTGGCAAAAACTATAGATTTATTATATTAATCACACGCATACGTATTACAAAAAGATGAAATTTTTAGACACACCTTAGACTTTGATAACCCATAGTAATACTATACTTTACATATAAATAATAATATATCTGTAACACCCCCTCGCAATTTTAGCTTTACGAAGTACTAACAAGAAACTAGATTTTTTTAATTAAATTTAAATTGTGACACGTTATATACTGCTAAATAATAAACTTCGGAACATCATAACAACTTTTCACGAAATTTATTAAACTCCACACTACATAATGCCTTTGTTAAAACATCTGCCATGTTCTCTTTTGTATCAACATATTTTATACAAATTATAAAACATTTAGACACAACTCACATATCGATTAAATATCCAGCTTTACGATTTTACGTGTTATAGAAAATCTGTCGAACGGTAAGAAAGTGATAATAGGATTCGATTGGCATCTACATTTGTGATATACAGTGTAAATTTAGTTCTGTCCCTAATTCTCAACTCTTTAAAAATTGAAAATTACTTGAGTTTGGTTGAATTATCTTATTCGTCATATAATGATATTTACGTAATTATTTTATTAACGTGGTGTTTAAAATTCCATTCTTAACAGACTTCCTCATCACAACGTACAAACTCAAATAAATAACCCGAGCTCAAGCTAAGGCGAGAGGGACGTGTGGTGATTTATCGGTTGCTAATCATCTAACACTATTCACTAAAACACACCACGGCTACACTTCAAACTCTCGTATTGCCAGATACCAGGGCCAGTGCTCATACTTCTAGTCTCTGGCGGGATTAACTGTCAGTAATGCAATAAAATTCACAGGGTCGCGCGAACTAAGTCCTAAATTCGTCAACCCATCTAAAACTCATTTAACCCATTCCGAAAAAAGAGTATTATAAGAAATTCAATGCAGTCACGGGGACTGCCGACAGAAGTAAAAACTTAAAACTATAAACAAACAGTTATTGCTTTTTTGATACCGAAATTAATCGTCTGATTTTAAATTAAAACTTGTAAATCAAAACAGTTCACAGCGCAATAAGTTTTATTAATAGGAACAGATACAGTGTTACCGTTGTCACGCCACGTGACCATGTCGATGACGACTTACATGAATTTACTCCCTTTAAACGTTCCTATAGAAGATTTCACTTCAAAAACTGTAAGGAATATTATTTTGTATTACATCTGTTCACTGCTAACAGATGTATGGATATTTTTTTACATACGTATTAAGTATTAAAATATTTTGCCGACGCATTTTTTCGAGGTGACTGTACTATACGCCCGTTGGATGTTTTTAATGCAATCTCGATGGGTTAACGATATGGTAAAATGAATGACATACTGAATTACAATATAAACGATTAATCTACTGTGCGTTTTTTTCCTTTCAGCGGTAACAATATTTCGATTTTTTTTTTAATTTTTTATTTCAGCCGGTCAAATCAACTTCTGTGTGGGAGGCAGAAATGTAAATATTTTATTCGATCCGAATATGTCACATTTGAATAAATCTCGTTTTTATTTTACGATCAATTTAACAACCATGTAGTTTTTTTATTTGTTCGTATTTATTCGAAGTATAATTTTATCTTTGATCATAATATTTATTCAAGTTATTCTCATATACAGAGACATGCATTACATGAATGCTGGCTCTCAGCTGTTGTTATTTTTAATTTTAAATGATACTCTGGCTATACGTCTTTTAAGTTTATCTATATAGGAATCTTCAACCAGCTCTAAAAAGATAGCGGCACCGTTGTTGAAACTGTTTAGGAAGTTATTGTGAGTCTGGAACTGCATGTTTACTTTTAATTAAAATAAAAACATAAGTATAATTCACTTTTTATTTAAAACATGAACATAATTAATTTTTGTAATTTGTCACCAAGGTTAAATTATGTTAGTCAATTAATTTAAGTATATGAACTAAAAATATATGGCAGACCAAAATGGTGCCAAAAATCTGAGACCTCTCAGGTGTAGACAGGATTGCCATCTTTAAGAACATTAGGTGTATAACTAGTTAATAAATGTAGATAAAAAGAGTATATCATAATAAAATGTCATAATGAAATGTCATTTGCAACAGTATAAGTAAAATTTTGGTGAAGTGGTATCTTTTTGAAAATGCCAACACCACAATATTATTAGTTTTATTACTATGTTTTTTTTTTGTCAACCGTAAATTCAGTTCATTATATATATCATGTAATAAAATACTGATTTCTTGATTTTCTAAAAATTATTTCATATTTTTTCTAAGTATTTCAGCACTAATATTATTATGTATACATATATAAATAACTTTTATACGAAACGAAGGCTTTAAAAGAATATTTAGCTATTTTATTATTTTCCTATCATATATTTTTTCAACGTTCATTGTAATAACATCGTGGATCGTTTTGAATATATAAATATCAACGAGTTCCTTAATTAAGAATTTAATTTCTTTGCGAATTCTTAACAGTTTTCGCAACATCTGATTTAATAATGTATATTTATTTCCAGCTAACCACAAGATTGTGACCTCGCATTGGCGCCGCTAATAAAAAAAAAAACTAATGCAACCAACTTCAGACAAGTGTGTTTTGGCGGGATCTTAGTTTTTGTCAACTGTTTGTGTTTAGTTTTAAATTCTTAAGCATTATATGTGAAACTAAGGACATACATATAACTCCTGTAAGCCATTCACCGAATGATTGCTTAATATAGAGAAACTTGTGATAATTACGCGAATGTTTTTGTTTACGTGTGCCGGGTCGCATCGCCGCATTCCGTTTCGCGCCGATCAGCGAGACATTTACATTAATTTGCTAACACACGACCGTCTGAATCCGAAATCAGTTTTAAGATAAATTGCCGCCCAATTTAGACGGCGCTTAGCTCTAACTTGTTTCCAACCGACGAATCCGGGAGACTGGCGCTTCACACTCGTTCAGTTACGTAATGTTATTGTACGTTATTTAAAGGCAGCGAGAAAATTGTTTAATAAATTGTATCGAATGTTTTGTATGACTACTATACATTACCCGTTATGTTACACTTATTAGAAGAATTGCGGCCTCGTCTCTGGCAACACTAGAGTTTCAAGTGTTGCCGTGGTATGTATTAGTGGGTAGTGTCGGGTGATTATCACCCGTAGAGTCTTGACACACGCCTCTTTCGCCTTGACCTGAGCCCAGGTTTATCAGTTATCATGTCGTAAGGTTTAAGGTGGACTCGGTTGAAATTATAAATTCACAAATCCTTTCGATATAGATTGTACGCCACTCCACAGTTCACTGGTGAACCTTGAGGGGTGACTACTAGTTTTACTAATGGCTTTATAAATATTTATTTATGATATCTGATAATTTTAAAATTACTAAACGTTTGAAAGTTGAGACGGTCTCGTCGGAACTAATACCGAGTGAGATCCGTGTATGATATATAATAACAGTTTTCCATTTAAAAATACAAAATGGTTATTTGTATATATCGAGCCTTTTCAAGAAAAATCATCAAGTGAGCGACAATTGCAATTTTTACAGTAGAGAGTTTTTTATATTCCTAATGAAATGTATATTTATGATATTTTTATAAAATATTAGCTGACCTGGCAGAGGTTGTTCTGCCTTTTCAAGTAGTCAATCACATCGACTACAACGACATCTATCGCGTTATGATCACTTATCGAGATAAAAAGTATTATATCTCTCAAGTTAGATCAAACCGCACACATTGTGCAAACTTTGATAAAAATAGGTTCAGTACTTTAGGAGTTCATCGCAGACAAACAACATAACACGAAATTATTATATATAAAGATATGATTTGTTGTTTATAATTAACCACTGATCTATAAATATGAAATAGTTGATATTAACGTACGTAAGGAGGGTATAATAAAAACTTTTTATTTTTGTCACTATGTGTTTTTCAAAAGGCTCGATATGAAATCGTTGAAATTCGACATGGTTAAACCTGTTAAATGATTAAAATTATTTTATTTTTTATAACTTATATATTTTGCGTTATGGTAACCATGTCATCTGATGTTCGGCGACGATGTGCTCCAAGATAACGGACACGCTAAGCCTTGTGAAGGGACTGGCTCTCAAGTGCAACTGCCAGTACATAAATATATAAATGTTGCACTTTTTTTAATGCCAATGGGCACCAAATAATAAGTTGACGGCCCATCTGATGGTAAATGGTTACAGACGCCTATGAACAGCTGCAACATAGGGTTATTACAGCCATATTGCTGACAAGTTTTCAACTTGAGGATGGCAGCTAGCCATAGACATTAGTAAAAGCCGTACGTAGCGCTATGCTCATTGCAAAGATTGGAACTCACGTTCATCGACGCAGTGTCCCGTACACACTATGGTATTATTACTTAAAGACTATACTGCACTTAAATGCACAACAATGTCGTTACAAAGGAAACATATTATCGGCAAACGGTTGCAAGAAATAAATGGTCGGTCATAGCGTTATCACCTTAGTATCATTTCATATAAACGCCACGTCATATTTCGTAATAATCGCGAAGGCGTGAATGACACGACAGAACCTTGTAAGGTCGTCTTAACTAATTTATTTATTTTGTACGCATCGCCGATTCCGTAAGTCCGTAACATACGTTTGTCAAGCGTGAAAGATGTTTTTACTTCGCATCTGTATAAGCAATTATTTAATTCGTTCAAATGGAATAATTCGCATTGATGATTGTGTTATATTAATCGATTGACGCAACAAAAAGTTTCAAACAAAGTTTATTCCTCTCTTTACCCCACTACCAAAAAGTTTTTACGAGAAAAAAGTAGCCAATCACCGTCTCCAAGATACCGTCTATTTCTATACTAAAATTCACACTAACCGATTCAGCGGTTTAGGTGTGAAAGCGTGACGAACAAACAAACTCACTTTCGCATTTATAATATTAGTAAGGGTAAATAAAGGCTCATAGCTGAGATGATAACTTAACGAACTGTGCTTAAGTTTACAGCGGGATTCGTGTAAGTAAAAGCCAATTTATGGCGTTGGGGATTACTAAAACCGATTTAATTTTATTGCCTTTAATTTCCAAGTAACAACAATACGGATAGGCGTGAAGATGCGCGAATGCACCTCTGGCGCCGCCGTCCTATACTCTTAACCGGCGCGTCTGCAAACCGCCAATGGGAAATCACCGCCAGCTCAGCAATTAAAAACTTAAAATTATAGACTATTAGTACGTCTAGATTCGAAATCGATAATTAACAAAGTTTTATTGCCTTGAGTGTTAAAAATTTTATATTACTTTATTTCACTTTTTTATAATAATTTTAATCGTACATAGTTAACGCGTATAAGTAAGAAAAAAGATCATGAAGCTGAGGAATTAAAATCGTTTTTTTTTTTACATTGAAAAAAGACAGCATATCTTTTTATAAAGGCACGTTTAAATAAGTAATGAAAAGTCTGACAACTTTTGTCATCTATACATCTAATCCTTTCTTACATTATAAATGCGAAAATGAGTTTGTTTGCTTGTTACACTTTCACGCTTAAGCCGCTGAATCGATTACGGTGTATTTTGGTATAGAGATAGATGGGAACCTGGAGACGTTGATAGGCAAATCTTCTCGAAAAAAAAAGTATAGGAAGTGGGGTGAAGAGAAGAATAAAATTTGTATAAAACTTTTTAATGCGTCATCCGATATGAACGCGAGCGGAGCCGCGGGTGTAAACTAGTAAAACTATATTTATACATCAATTATTAGCGACAATAATAATAAGGTTGTATTATCTTAAGGATATGAAAATTGAATACTTGTGTGATAACTAATATAATACCAGTTAGGCTACATTTCGCCACAAAACCAAAGTCATACAAAATATCCCTATTATTATAACATAGCTTTTGTTTTGTTGAAAAGAACTTTTTAAGGGATTCTGATGCTAATTTTATTGAGTAACTAATTGTTTGAAAATATAACCTAATAGCTTTTACCCGCAGCTTCGCTCGCATTTTTTTTTTTCAATAAAAGTATCCTATGTTATTTCTAATACCTCCAAAAATATGTGTGCAAAGTTTCATGATGATCGGTTCAGTAGTTTTCGCGTAAAAGCGTAACAAACAAACTTACATTCACATTTATAATATCAGTAGGGATGTCTCTATGATATTGGAGTACTAAAAACATAACCTTGTCGAAAATAAGATTCCTTAAAGCACATCGGAAGCTTTGTAATGCTATAGCTTGAAACTTGACAACAAACTCGATTAATATTTAGTGACGTCATTGATATGTCGAGCCTTTGCAGGAGAGTCATCGTAAGCGCCGAAAATCTTAAAAATATTTATTATCGCAACCTCCTAAAAATTAACTTTGTAAATTAGAAACAGTATATGTTAATAGCCACCATTTAAATAGATGAGTGATTAATTATGAACAATAAGTCATACTTTTTTATAAAGATAACATAAATACTTTTTAAATTAGGAATGCAAAACCTCTTCGGTAAAGAGTGCTAATTGTAGCTTAGGTTGTTGCTCGATGTGTTCGGAATTTAAATACTCTTATTACTTTTTGGAATGTCAAACTTTTTTTTGTATCCGCAGGGCAAGGGAAGCTCGAGCGTTCTTTTGTTTTCATCACTGGCCACCCGATCGCTTCCTCCCTTTGTGTATTTCAACGAACTTTAGGCTTCTCTACATCACCCCTTCAATATTAATACATTAGGTATATGCAAAAAAAAACTAAAAATATTTTAATTGTTCACTTTTATGACAAAGTTCTCATATTAATGTCCATATTGTCCATTGATTTCTATATTTCGTTTTTTTTTTTTTTTTTTTTTTTATATATAATTTATATTTTATATAACGTTATAGCAAAAATCTCACCCGATGTTAAGTGACGATGTGACCCGAGATGGTGGAAAACGCAAGGGTAGTGGAGGGGCTGTTTCTGAAGTGCAACTGCCGGCACACTCATATAAGACGGCAGATTTGCAACTTGAGAATTGTAGCTAGCCAGGCGGGCATTTGAAAGTCCTACCATCATAGTATGCTTTGATCAGGATGTTTTGCTTCATCGAAAGCTCAAGCTCATTGTAGGTGAATTCGAACTCATGTGCTTTGACGGGGCATCCATACACAATACTGACTGGAGGTATCATCGCTTTCTTTCTTACTTTGTAGTAACCAGATGCACCCTGAATTACTGATTTACTTATTTTTTTTTAACAATAACGTATTTTATACTTGCAATATTTTACTTTAGTTACCAAGATAAATTACTATATTTATTTATTAAAAAAATTAAACAAAAAAGGTTTTATTGTACTCCCATAATATATTTTATCTGTAGCACCACTGTACCCTCTATAATATATACCGACAATTTTCACACAAGTTCAAACTGACATCTGTCAAATTGTTCGACTTTATTGTTGACTCGTTGCTGCAGAATAAACCGACCCACATCTGTCAGCCGTATGCTATGAAAATATCAATTGTTTTACGACGTATCGTTCGTTACCAATTGAAATCGACATCTGGACAGTGTGGCATTCAAGAAAACTCTTTTGGAATATTACAAAATCATATTTCTCACGCGCGCCGCGGCGCACAGTTAAAAATATCCGATCTATATCGCTTATAAGGAAAAAGTATTTCGTCGACTCCCGATAAGCAGAAGTAAATATGGCAATACCGTTCATAACTGTTTAATTTCTAGCTAAAAAATATAGTAAATCTGTAACATTTTTGCAAAATTATCATCACAATGTACTTTGTTAATAACTTTATTACTTCCTTCGCGTGGAACTAAAATTTTATGTTGTCATATTGGCATGTTTTGTTAAACTATTAATACAGCTACCTCACCTAATCATCTAACCTTAAAAATCTCAATGCAATAAGCTTGAGTTTTCGGTGAAGGAAAGATCGTGATGAAACCGTAGCATGGCGATAAAGCTTTCACTAATGACCGTCAAGATAGCTACCATCCTGAAGTTGAAAGAATTCCGCCAAACATCTATAGGTGCGTTCCGGCAGATAGACTACAGAGCCAGTCTCACCACTATATCTTGGGCCACATCATCACTTCGCCATAACGTTAAACCTATAAACTATAAAAAAGGTATGACTGCTGCAAAAAGTGTATATATAAAGTAATTTACACATGTACCGGAAAGAGGAAATTAATCAACTTTGCAATACAATCTTTATATACAGTAAGCAAAGTTACGTACTTTTGATATCGCAAGCTTATCGTGCACTGGTTGTATAACAAACAAAATTTCACCCAAAACACACAGCATCCGGTATGTTTTAACACGTGTTAAAACCCGCACGTGATACTGTACCGTTTCTATATAACAACAGAAATATGTACATTATACGTACTTAGAAACGTAAGATCATTATTCTTCATATATTTGTTTATATAGTTAAAGTTTAGCGTGGCTATAATCTCATCGGATCTTAAGTGACGATACGGCCCAAGTTGGTAGACACATTACACCTGTGGAGGGACTGGCTCTCAAGTGCAGCTGCCGGAACACGCCTATTGGTATTTGGCGGCAGATTTTCAACTTGAGGGTGGTAGCTAGCCAGGTGGGCATCAGAAAATGCCCTACCACCATGCTATGGTTTCCTCACGATGTTTTCCTTCACCGAAAGCTCAAGCTCATTGCAGGTGGTTGGATTCGAACTCACGTCCCTTCACGCGAAGTTGTACACACTACCACTGCGCTATCATCGCTTCACCATTACCATTTATTTGTATTATATAAAACTATACCGATTCAATTTTTACAACTAAACGGCCGTCGCGGCGCTGCCTCGTTTTAACTCCTCGGGCTAATGCCCAGCTTGCGCCTGCAGCCAGTGCCACACCGTCACTTAATATCAGGTGAGAATGCAGCCATACCATTGAACCTACAAAGTAAAGTAAAATCCTCGAAATTCCAGAACTGGTTTTTACCTTGCATTTTATTATATCTGCCTATCACCATTCAAAGTATTATAAGGCTGAATATAAACTATTTGTTTTTATATCTATCTACACTGTGTGCATATAGAACGCGGTGACGGATCTCGATTGAGATTTTTTGTGAACTCGAGAATAGTAGTGATTACGACAGTGGGAAATCCCAGTATTTAGCGAGAAAAACCCCACACTTTACCATATCGAAGAGATCCTGTACTGTAAGTCTCGGTAACTCGCTAATTCGTTTGTTCAACATATATAAAGAAAAAATAATATTTATTAGTGTATTTTTTTTCAACTGTTGTTCACAAATGATTTGTAGTATAACGAAGCAAAGTTATTGTCTTTGGTTACTTAAAAAAGTATATTTTAAATTTTATACGAAACGTATTTACAAATAATTAGATTTATTTTTATTATGTGTCTATATAGCCAGTCCTTCCCTTAAAGGCCGGCAACTCACCTCCGATTCCTCTAGTGATTAGTGATGTGGGTGTCCATGGGCGGCGGTGATCACTTACCATCAGGTGATACGCTTGCTAGTTTGCCCGCTATTATATGAAAAAAAAATTTTTTTTTACTTTATTATAATCTGTATATATATGAGGATGTCCTTTATTTCCTAAACTGAATTAATTTTTTGAAACGCCCCCTAAATTTTCAGTTTATACTCTAAAAATAAATATCAGACTCAAATAAGCCCTTTATATTTATATTAACCCGTGTCTAAATTATGTGTGCGTGCATAATACATTACCCATTTGAATAACATGGGATTGTGCATTTTTATTTCTATGAAACAAATACGAGTTACATCCAAATTCAAGGCTATGCAAATTAAACGCCTTACATTTTTAAAAATGTGCCTTGAAACTAGAAATAACTATTTGTTTAACAACAAAAAAATAATACGAAAATTGCATAAATTTAAATGGGAAATGTAATATCACTTAGGCGCAGTTTAATATGAATATTAAGGGCTTATTTGGGTCTGATATTTTTTAAGGTGAAAATTTAGAGGCCGTTTGAAAAAATAAAACCAACTTGGGAAGTAACGAACCAAAATAACAAAATGTACCTACTGGATTGTTTTGTTTACGCCTGTTTATATATAGATTAATATAAGAAAAATCACTCACCATCACTTATATTATCGTAAACCATGTTGTCGCAAACGGAATACTTTTTTTTTTTTAATTTTTATGAAACTCTGTATCACAAATAATGATTATACTTAACACATACCTCACGTACAATAGACAAAGCGGCATTACTCCGAATAAATGTATGATTGTATCGAATTTTAAAATCATGTCGACTCAGCACTATTCCGTATCGCGTGTCGTGGAGTTAGTTGTTCGAGATATTTATGATAAATCGCGATAATAAAACATCTGGGTGTACTTGAACTGGGCAATTGACTAATCATATATCTTACGATAAGATGCGTTTATCTTAGGCGGAGTATATTTTTTTATAACGTAGCATGGTATAGCGAAGTACTGTACCTGATGATGTAAAAGCCATAAAGTATTACGTATGTAGAATTAAAAAAAAAAAACCCTCGCCATTGTGAACAAAAGTAAGCAATACTTAAAATCTAAATATAATCGAGCGGACAAGTTTGATTATTTGTTTGAACGTGATAATCTTAGGAACTGCAAGTCGAATTTCGAAAATATTTTTATACTTGACAGATTAACCATTACGTTAGGCGCTCAACGACAAGACGCAACGAAATGTTGTGGCCGACAATTTTCATATACTTTGTTCAAAGCTCTGCACACTTTTCGTCAGAGTCGCGGAGTACGGAACGTAACTCATTAAACGAATTCACGCTCACACTGAAGTATTTGAAAAAAAAATACGTGATGCATTTTGAGCTCATCAAAGAAACAGAGGAAACCGACCACGTCCTATGCGATAGGTTAGGTTAGTCTCTAATTTTAGCGTCTAGTTTTATTTAGCACTTATAAGTTCAAAATATGGCTCAAGCGAAATCTAACAGATGTGATTCGGGTGTAAACTAATTTTCGGCGATTTGTAAAACGCACACCCAGCCCGGGAGTCACCCTTTAGTTTTTATTGCGATCAATAAAGATACAGATGTCAAACAGTCGACACAGTCCAAACATGATTACGGCCATTATGTACCACATCTGGTGCACTGCATCGCATCTGGTCTCCAAGCGGGCCGCGACGTCACAGTCTTGACATGTGGCGACAAACCGTTCAGTTTTATTGCGGGCCGATTGTTGTTGTTTTTTCCGTCTCCATTTTATTCGTTGAATAGTACACCACGTTTCATCTGTGGGATTAGTTTCGTCACTGTGTTTGAAGGAATTATAGGCAGGCTCTTCTTTATCGTACCACGAAAGAGTCACAGTGTCACGAGTCATAGTACAATGAGCTTGAGCTTTCAGTGAAGGAAACCATCGTGATGAAACTATAGCATGGTGGTAGGGATTTTTCTAATGCCTGCGCGGCTAAAATCCACACTCATGTTAAAAATCTGCCGGCAAACACGTATAGGTGTTTTTCGGCAGTTGCACTTGAGTGCCAGGCTGTCCACTAGATTTACTGTGACCACCATCTTCATCCATATCTTTGCTTAGAATAAAGTGAGATTACTAAGATTAGGCGATTAGGTCAGGTAGCTGTATTGAAAAAAGGGCGATATGAGTAAATATAACTTTAATTCCACGCGAATGAAGTCGCAGCCGCTGCTAACCGATAATAAAGTACTTTGAAATTATATTTTGAATTATTTAAATTATTAATATTTGTATAGTTAATTTTTTTTTTTAGACTTCAATTACGTTTATCGGTCTTAGTAAAATACTAACATATCTCAACTAAATTCAAATGTACTGACTTCTTCAAGTAGTCCAATGTAGTTTTTTATTTATTCAAATAAGTAAGTTAAATAAATTTGCCGTTTATTACAAAATGGCGCAAAAGCGAACTGTTAATAGAAATAAGATATAATCTACATAAGAATAACTCCTGATTTTAATTAATTTACAAAAATATTTTATTTTTCGCAGTCATTGCTTTCTTAAATTGCTTATAGAGGGAAAAAGATTGTGTGTCAGCTTCGATACAGTTTTTGAGTTTATCCCTTAAATACGAGTATCATAGTCAAAGTAAAAGGAAGGCAACGTGCGTTGCGCAGACAAACAAATCACGTATATTACTTTCACTCATTAAACTTCCAGACTGTATGAAAATAGCTTCTTGAAGGAGTCAATTCCAAAAACACCGTAACACGTTCGCTTTGGTCGGGTCAATTTACGCCTACTGTAAAGGATATAACAAAGTCTACGAAGCTTCAATTCACAATTCACAATGCGAGTACGCCGAACAAATATGCTCGATAAGGCCTATAAATTATCCTCGGCACTTGTATCCAACGACCCCATAACAAAGGGTGTAAAAAACACGAGCCGCACATGTTAAGGGGGGCGAACACCCTACAAGCGAAACAAGTGGTTAACAATACAAAGTTACGTTTGCGGACGACTTCAACGGGTTTCCTTACACAATAACCCCCGTTGTATCGTTCACGGACGGCAATTGTATGTATATAAGCATGCCGAATCCCTGTTTGTTTGTTCACATGTCGCGGAGGAGGTCGCGGAGTATTTCAATGGGCCTATCTTTTAAAATTATTATCTTGACGTAGTATTTGTTCTGCGTGTTGCTTGGTTTTAAGAACGAAAGTATTTCCGAGTATTCTTTATGTCGCTTTGCTTGATGTCTTAAAACCTATTCGTATAATGAAACTGTAAAAACTAAATCTTTAAAATCCATAATCGTGATGTAGTGTGCTAGTTATTGGAGCGATGATAGCTCAGTGGTAGTGTGTACGACTTCGCGTCAACGGACGTGAGTTCGAATCCAGCTTGAGCTTTCGGTGAAGGAAAACGTCGTAAGGAAACCATAGCATGGTGTTGGGGTGTTTTGTAATGCCCGCCTGGCTAGCAACCACGCTCAAGTTGAAAATCTGCCGTCAAATACCAATAGGTGTGTTCCGGCAGTTGCACTTAAGAGCCAGTCTCTCTACAGGTTTAGCGAGTCTACCAACTTGGGCCGTATCGTCACCTAAGATCAGGTGAGAGTATGGCCATAATGCTAAACCTTAAGTATAAAAAAAGAGAAGTCAATATACACGTATTTTTATTAGTTTTTCTGTAAGTCTCTCACTCCAAAACTCCTTTTTTAAATACTTTGTAGGTTTATCATTATGGCCACAATCTCAACTGATTTAAAGAGACGATGTGGCCCAAGGTGATGGACACACTAAATCTAGTGAAGGGACTGGCTACTGGCAATCAAGTAAAACTGCCGGAACACACCTATAGCTATATAGCAGCAGATTTTTAGCAGAAGTGGTAGATAGCCTGACGGGTATTAGAATTAACCCTAACACGATACTATAGTTCCGTCACGATGTTTTCCTTCTATACTTAGTTATAGTTGAACCTGGTACATAATAATAATAATAATAAAGTAATTTAATCCAAATCTCACTTTTGATATATATTACAAAGTTTGTTAGTCAGTTGTAGCTTAAGTTAAGAAAGGTTGCTTATAATTAATGTTAGGATTATTTATGAGACTTGGACCCCTATTTGGGTAAAGACCTCCTCCATCCTTTCCATGACTCCCTGTCCTTGCCTGACTTTATCCAGTTGTTTCCTGCGACGTTTGTTATGTCATCAGCCTGGTACAAGGAACTCTTTATATATCAGGAATTATTTAACATTGCCAGATATATCTTTTTTATTTCTCACATTAATAAATATATTGACATTAATTTTGTCTGTCTCTCAGTACGACTTGTGTTGTAAGCGAGGCCTGTAACGTCACATCGATTGCTTGCCGGGAACGCCAGTTAATTTAATATTCACAACTATGTATTATATAATGTAAGTTTTAATAGAATCCGATCACCGTATACGGCCTGTCTTGGCTTATCAGAATTCTGGTCGGTTCTTATTTGAGCCTAAAACTTCCTGCACGCGGCCGTTTACGATCCATTATTCGATTTACGTGCATTTTAGTCGCTAATAAAATTCAAATGTAAAGTCAGCGGTCCGATATTGATTTTGTTAATTTATGGTAAAAATTTATCAAGCAGAAACTCTGCGTAACATGAAATAGGCAACTTTGAGTGACTGACAGTATTGTCGGGAACTGTCAGGTATGTCGCGAACATTTAAAGGTGTAAACAACTGCGTTTTATGATAATTGTATTTTAAGATATTAATATATAATTTTACCATATGTTTGTCTATAATATGAAGGCTATATTGATTACTAACTATGCTTCTTAGTTCCACTCGCGTATAATCTATATTTATTATTATAAATATGAAAAGTTTTTTTTTAGAAAGCGCAAATCTTAGGAACTACCACTCGGATTTCAGAAATTATTTTTGAATTTATAGAGAAATAATTGAGAAAGGCTTTATTAATGCTACTCCCAATAGGTGCTAAGTTGTACTGATAAAAGTTACAAAAACTGACAAAAATCATCGAAATAAAATTAATTTACACGGATTTTATCGCGGTCATTTATTTAATTTTGATCTCGACGTTTCGAAAGCTTTTCAGCCTACGTGGTCACGTGGCGGACTGACTGGCGGAGCGTCGGGATCAAAAATAATAAATAACCGCGATAAAATCCGTTTAAATTAGTTTTATTTCGATGAATAATATTCGCGTAAACATAAGGAATCATTACGAACAAAAAATATTAAATAACTTCTAATTTAATGCGAACAAAGTGGCAGGCACAGCTAGTTAGTATAATTAAACGGAAAAGATTGTTTGAACACGTTACTCTTAGTAATAGCCAGTGGGATTTTAAAAATAATATTTTTATTTTATAGAATAATCATCAAGGCAGGCTTGAAGGCAATTAACATCACGCTACCGCCAATGGGAGAAAAGCTGTATTGAAGAAAGTTACAAAAACGGGAGAAATTGATTAAATAAAAATTTATCTCCACGCGAATGAAGTCGCGGGTACTGTTAGTATGATATATAACGTAAAAATATTTCATCTCTTACTTTTTTTATATAATTTTTTTTACTCGTATTTGCAGTTATGGGCGGAGTCGGCACCTATGTTTGACGCCGCCCATCAAAATCGGTCTGAAGTAAGTTACACTTACTTTCACGAGCTAACTTGATTCACTTGATTCAAGGCGAGAATATATTTAATATACAGACATTCTACATTTAAATTAATAATATAATCGAATCCTATTATTCTATATTAAATATATATAGCTTTAAAAAATTATCACGGAATTCATACATATGCAAGTGATGAAGCCAAAATTTTAGGGAATTTTGTGATTGGATCTAAGTAGCTTTAGGACATATTGGTCTGTAATTATATTTTGCACATATTATATGGTCAGGGTACAATGAAACTGGGATGTTCTTTTTGGGCCGAAGTCCCTAAAATAATTAAAGACAAAAAAAAAACATACAATAAATAAATCTATTAAAGCTATAATAACTAACTAAATGTCGAGCAAGAAAAATAACCATTCCAGAGGGAAAGAAAAATGAGTGAAATGACGAACAAACGATACTTAAAAATATTTTATAACTAGAAATCATGTAAAAGCAAAGTGGCTACTAATTATAATTTTAAAGTTTTTTTTATCGCAACAGATCCAATTGTGGATAAAAACTGAAGAGTTTTTTTAAAACGCACTAATTTCAGAAACTACCTGTCGAATTAAAAAACAAACCTTTTCGATTTGACAACCTAATTATTTATTATGGCAACAATCTCATCTGATTTTAAGTGAGACGTGGCCTATGATGTTGGATACGTTATGATTGTAGAAGGGCAGACTCTAAAAAGCAACTACCGGAACACCTATAGATATTTGGCGGCAATTTTCAACTTGAGAGTGGTAGCTAGCCAGGCGGACGTTAGAAAAAACTCTATCACCATGCCATGGTTTCATCACGACGTTTTCCGTCACCGAAAACTCAAACTCACGTCCTTTGACACGGCGTTCGTACATGCTATCACTGAGCTCTAATCGCTTCTAAAACTAGATCATATTCTCGAAGTAGATCTTCGGAACGTAAAAAAATATTCAATTTCTAATTTATTGACTTTTAACTAACTGTACTCGAAATAAATTTGCTTTGATAATATAACACTTTCTAAATCAATTTGTAATTAAAACATGAATAAAAACGATCTTCAATATTTTTCCCTTGTATATAGTATATTATATAGAATAACTCAAATCAGTAATTAGAGCATTCAATTGTGTGTTGAGGTAGCATAGATTACAACTTTTGTTTTTTTTTTACTTGGCAACAAATCTCCTTGGATGCAGATCATTACAGCCAAAATTATATGGGGGAGTCTTGTCATGATAACAAAGTGATGGTACCCTTGTTACAACTTATGAAGGAGTGTTTTGTACAATTTCAGAATTGATGGTGCACAATAATCGTGCATTATGCAAAACGTCACCACTACACAATATAGTAGAATAAATGAATTTATAAATAAAAAGTTTTAATAACATCATAACAGAGTAATAGATATCGCCAATAACTTTCAATTATAAGTTATATCTAAAAGAGGTTTGTATACTTATTTGATAAAGATAGGCTGTCAGAGACCCATCCGTTATCTACCTACTTATTTATTTTGGTAATGCGTTGTATTTATTTGATTATTTTGAATTTTAAGATTTCAACAAAAATGAAGACATTTGAGTGTCACCTACAAACACATATTAACTATTACAAATAAATAGCTTTGATTGCTTATATATATACATAATATACATAATCTATTATTAAAAATATACCATAAATAAATTTTCTTAGATGGTTAGCGAAATGGTTGTCAAGTAAAGGTATATTCAGATTAACACATATGCTTAATAGAGATATCCAAAATATTATTGTAATAAATTAGTATGGCTCTATCATAACTATGAAAATCTATGACTACTTAGCCTATAATTATATATCAGAATCAATTACCAACAATTAAAAAGAAAATTTGTCTTGCATAATGATAATTATAGAAAATTTATTTTTCACATTATTTTAATTACAATTATTTTTAAATATTTCACCATAAACAAAATACTCTTTAAATACATGTTATTAAAACAAAAATAAAATATTTTATATTAATTACATTTTTAAACGAACCTTTAACGACCGACTGTGCCGCATCACCAACAGATGATGTCAAGTTTGACATTTTCAGTCAAAAAGTATCCAACAGATCCAGTATGAGCAGATATTTCCAACAACTTGTAAGTCCACTTTCAATACATCGAAACACTCTTATAAATCTACGTTTTATTGGCACAAATTACTAAGACACAGTTTTCATGTAATAATTGTTAATAATAAAAAAAAAACAATAAAAATTTTCTTTCAGATTTTTTGTTATCGAAGAAACACGTTCGTAAGTGTCTCGCGGAAACAACGAACGACACACATCCCCACCATTCGACACGCTGCGTTCAACTGACGGAACCAAGTGTAATAATATAAAGTTGGACGGAGTCAACTGAGTCGGGGTAAAAAAGCACGGCGCCAGCCCGGTCTCGCCCTTAGGGACGCGCTTTTGTGTTATATTGTTTTTTTTATCGATAAATAAATGCAATAAACTATAATTAACACAAATTTGAAGTGAAATTAAATAGCAGAATTACTTACTAATGATAAATTAGTATTTTAAGTCCTTAAAAAATATTTGCCTAATATGTAAAATAAAAACTTTGTTTATATAGAGATGTATTTAAAAGGCAATCTAAACTAGAACGAGTTTAATTATTATTGTATAGCGTATATTGTGGATGTACAGAAATTAGTTTAAGACCAAATTCAATGACGTTTGCTATCGTATAAGCATCAATATTAATAAGATGTCGATAAGACAACGTACCGATAAGTAACAACACTGGCGCGCCAGCCGGTCGCATTCTCTGGCCGTCGGCTCGTCGACTTGTCGTGAGGATCGCCGCACAACACACTGTACACGCCGTGTATCTGAACATTTGTTCGAACTTACAGGCTATTTCCACATGTGCACATCCGTGACTCACGCACGCATACACATTATACAATAATTTACGTACACTTTATTCGCACCGTGCGACCGCTGCATTTAGAAGGCACCTATCAAAATTCGAATCGGATAATCGATATTAATGTCGTGAAATATCACATGCTATTTTATTCCCGGCCACCTGTCGCATGTTAAGTGATAAAGAAGAATAAAAACCTTACATTTATCGGCCGTACACGAATACTAGATGAAGATATTATACGAGTCATCATTTCATAATGATGCACTCGGCATAACGGGGTCAAATTACGGACTATCATCTTGATACATTTTACCGTCTAATATTCAAAAGTGAATAATAAAGACTTTTATGAAGGTGCATTAGTTCAACGTTTAAAAAAAATATTTCTGGTTGTACACATACTAGAATAATATATGGAAGAACATTAAATAAAAACTTGTGTTTTTCTTTTCTTTCATATATAAATAATTAACCTTGTTTTTAACGTCATGGAACGACTTGAAATGTTGGCAATATATCAAAATGTCCTCGTTTAAGGAAGCGTGTTCGTTTTAGTCGATTCTGTTTTTTTTTTTCTTATGTTCCGTGGTTGAGTTTGCACTCGGCTGTGGTGGCGGCGTCCTCTTTATCATTTCTTAACGCGTCCAGATTTGGCAACATCGATACAAGATCCTGTTCCGTCGGCTTTTTGTTCGAACGTTTCCTCGGTTTCTGGGAACAAGCCGCAAAACAACCAAGTTTCGCCTGCAGTCGTTTATACAGGTTTTGTCGTGAATTTTTATGGACACCGGCAGGGCTTACCAATTTAATTCGAATCATAAGGGAGACGTAAATACTTGGACACTCTCAGTGTGAGCTATTTCATTTAATGTCTTTTAAATTTACACAAATTTTGTGTATAAAGTGTGATTTGTGGCGGGCACACGATTTCCGTGCTTTTTAGTGACATAATTCGATTAGATAGATATTTTTTCCCGTACATGATCACGTGTCCTAAAACTACGGGCCAATTTACGAGAATCTCCCAAAATTTTGGTCTCTTATGTTTAAACAATAATTTGAGTAGCGGCCCCAGTGTGGAAGTGTGAAGGGATAATTCCCATACAAACATAATGTCCCTGAGATAGTAAATATCGGTCCAGTATATCCGTGGCCAGTGTGGGCGTAAGCGGTCAGGTAAAGCTTTTGACACCTAACCACAAACCGTAAAGGAACAGCGTGAATCTCGTCGCGTTTTGTTTAACAAGTTTTTTGACTGTTTGAACAGGTCCGTGAATAACTTTGACCTAGCAAGTGCGATTTTGAATGAATTGTTGTTTTAAGAAATAATATACAAACACTTTAAATACATACCCAAATGTGGTATCAATTCTTGCCAACAGTATTGCCTACGAAAGATGTAATTTATAAATACAGAAGAGACAACTTTATTACTGTGTGTTAATTATCTGATTATTTTTCACACTTCACGCATATTTCAATTTGAGATGACAAATCTTCGATGTATGTGTCCTTGTAACCAAAATATTAAATAAATAATCAAATAATCTTATTTAGCTTAACCAGAGTACATAAAGTAATACATATTATGTATAATATTACATAGTGTAAAGTATATCCAAATAGCAGAGGTTTTGCATACACATACAACATTTTTTTTTTATGGAATAGAGGGCAAACGAGCATGCGTGTCACTTGACGGTAAGTGATCAGCGCCGCACACGGACACCCACAACACTGGGAGGATTATGGGTGCGTTGCCGGCCTTAATAGGTCACTGCCGGAACACACTTATTGATATTTGGCGGCAGATTTTAAACTTGAGGTTGTTAGGTAGCTAGGCGGGAATTAGAAAAAGTCTTTTCCTTTACCGAAAGCTCAAGCTAATTGTAGGTGGTAGGATTCGAACTCGCGTCCCATAACGCTGCGTTCCTACACCCTACTACTAAGCTATCATCACTTGAAATATTAAGTCGCTTATTTTGACAAATATTTGCAGATATTAGTACTATGTTTTCTTGATCTTCTGAATTAGTTTTTATATTGTATCATAACCAGTCAATTTCTTATCATCGTTCTTAATGTTAAATAACGATATGGATATTGGTTATTGGAGTTATGAAAATTGAAATGAACCTTAAAAATAAGTTATACGTAAAGGCAGCTCAATTGAAAACAAATACTATCATATACTTACAAATGTTTAACAAAAAATTACTTTACAGCTTAAGATTAGTAGCCAAGCAAGACAGAAGTAGAAAACTGTTTTACCTTCATATTATTTTCCATCTTATAGATTTATTGTTCATTTATTTTCTCTACTGAAAAATCATATTCCTTCCAAGTGTTGTATCTACATTTTAAAAACGAATGTATGAGCTCGCTTTTATTTTACCTTTCATTACTCGAATTCGAATATAATTAATTCGCTAAATTTTTTCGTCAGAACTGATAAGGTTTAGTGATCAGTAACTTGAAACATAATAATAATTTATAATAAAAAGAACACTACATTCCAACTCAATGATCTGTCAATCAACGCGAGTGGGCTTAATTGACTTGCCCCAACAACATTTAAGATTTATCAGTGAAATAACGCCAGCGCTAGCCACTTAGCAGGCAGCCACCTGGCGTTGGCACAAGTGGCGCCAAATATAGCTGACCTCTCCATTAGTTGTCTTAATATAATGATCTCTTTAAACCATACACTCAAGTGAAAATCATTTATTAAAAAAAAAGTATTTACAAAGCAAGCATACAAGCCGAATGGATCATAATTGACAAATTATTAGTATGTTTACTTACTAAGGTTATTTTCTTTTATAGATCATGTTTATATCTAGAATATAATTCGCGGGAAACTAGTAATATATTGAGTATTCGTATAAACATAATGCTATATTTATATAAATTATTTCATTTAATAATATAGTTCATAACAGTAATGTAAACGAACTAGTACCGAATTAAAGTATAGAAGGCGTACGCTTCCTTAAAAAATCGTTTTCTTTTACCGAGTGCTCGGAATTCAAAATTAAGGAACAAATCCAATGCAACATAAAATGTCAGCTACAAACAAAAGTGAGCTCAATATTGAATAGTTTTAAAGTGAAATTAATACTTACCGACGAATCACAGCTGATATATCAACAAAATTTAAAACTAACCCCTTAAACGTATAGATATACAGTTTAATATTGCTTGGTGACAGTTTACCGTGGCTGACAGGATAGTAGGCGCCTGGTTTGCCGCCGCGCGTGGCGCCGGCTGGCCGCCGACACCTCGTGTATTATGAACTAGCCTCGTGACCTGGCGTCGATCAACTGGTATTTGACTCAACTAATGAACCCATACTAGTAACTCGTTACAACAAATTGAGCTTGCTCGGAACTGTTTAACATTCATGATTCGATGTTATTTGAATTAACTTGCAATTGAAAGCGTCATTAGAAAATCAATATAGTTACCCAGCAATGCATAATATTTATTAATGAGATATTAGCGCTTAAACATAACAACTTACATACATATATGTATCAACACTAATTAAAGTAGTTCGCAGATTGGAAAAGCGTCTCTTGTATTACATTTAACAGGCGTCTTGTGAAACAAAACAAGTGGTTGGAAAGGGATACACTTATTGCAGACGCTATCCGTCGCGGAGCATCATCGATAATTTATGCGAGCATCTCTACGGATCGGGAATGCATTGCCAGTCTACTATATTCAAACATCGTCTTTATATCTACAATTATAGAGCTCTAAATAAATTGCATGAATACATAAAATCGTCGCCGTTAAAACAGGTGTTCTTGTACATGGGTAATTCGATAACTCATAATTTAAATTGTACTTTGTTACTTTTGAAATAGGGTTGACTTTTATGTGACTCTAATAGGTAGTTGAGTTACTATTACTCGCGGAATCTTTCATTGCTCCCAGATGTGCATTCTGTATACCTACGTAAGCCGTATCGGTGGCGCGGCGGTACGGACGCTGCGTAATGGGAACGAGATGGTGGCAATTAACGGGGCTTTTGAAACTTTTTCTTAGTATTTTGCAAACCGCATTACGTCATAGTCGTTAGCTAAGCACTGAAATATGTTATGTATGAGCCATATTGTTTACCGACCTACAGATTTGTCTTTTTTTTTTAAGTTGTATTACGCATATTCCGAATCATTAACTGTTAGTAAATCGCGGCCATGAGTTCGCCTGTTACTTTGGAAAAATATATTAGGATGCAACAATTAGGAGCTATAACGGAGTTATTGTCTTATATATATCACTTAGATGTGTCTGCCATTTCATTTATGTGCTACTAAAACTTATTTAATTGTTTTTTGCCCGTTTTTGTAACTTTTTTCAATACAACTTTGCACCTATCGGCTGCGTGACGTTGAATAACTAAAGCCTTCCTCGATAATTGCGCTGTCAAACTATAAAATAAAAAAAAAAACTTTTCAAAATTCCTGAGATTAGCGCGTTCAAACAAAGAAACAAACGGACAAACAAATTTTTTATCCGTGTTGGACAGTTCCCGAAACTCTGGAAAGAGGGGCGGCTCTGCCTTATTGCGAAGGAGGGCCGCCGTACAGACTGCTTGTCCGCGTATCGACCGTTGGTGCTGCTGGATGACACGGGTAAGTTACTGTAAGGGATAGTAGCATCTCGTGTCATCCGGCAAATCGACTATAACGGGCCGAACTTTGCGGATGGGCAGTACGGATTTCGAGTGGGGCGCTCGACCATCGGCGCCCTGATGAACCTAAAATGGTGGTCTACACAGGCGGTCTCTCAGGGGGATAGGATGTTGGCGGTGTCCTTGGACATCGCTAACGCCTTCAACAGCCTGCCGCATGGAGTCATACGGGAGGCGCTTCAATACTTCGGGGTGCCCCTGTACCTGCGGCAGTTGTTGGAGGATTATCTCCACAATCGCGAGATCATCTACGTGGATAGGCAGGGCGCCGTGGTCCGGCGTCCCACTGAGTGTGGGGTTCCACAGGGGTCGGTCTAAGGACCCCTCCTGTGGAACATAGGCTACGATTGGGTGCTCAGCGACTCGGCAGGTGTGCTCCCTGGTGGGGTGCGCCTGCTGTGCTACGCGGATGACACCCTCGTCGTAGCCCAGGGGAAAGAGTGGAAGGATGTGGCGCGCCTGGCCACAGAGAGCACCCCTCTGGTGATCAGGCGTATAGAGATGCTCGGCTTAAAGGTAGCGGTTGATAAGACCAGGGTCATGATATCAATGGTCCTCGGCGCGGTCCACCCCCTGGGGCGAGCATCTCTGTGGGGGGGCACGCAATCCGGGTTGGGGCCAGATTAAATATCTGGGCCTAATCCTCGACGGCCGATGGGGGTTAGAGCCCCATTTCAAGGCGCTCGGACCGCGCATCGTGGGGGCTGCGGTGGCGCTTGGCCGGCTCCTCCCTAACACGGGAGGACCCGGTGCGAAGTGCCGCCAGCTCTACGCAGGGGTCATCCGCAGCATGGCCGCCTACGGGGCACCGGTGTGGGTGGATGCCCTCGGCGCCACCAACAAACGTTTACTGCGCGCAGCGCAGCGTACTGTGGCGCAGAGGGTAATCTGCGGATACCGCACGGTGTCCTCGGCGGCGGCTATGGTGTTGGCTGGCTCCCCGCCCTGGGAGCTAGAGGCTTTACTCCTCGCCGCTGTGTACAGACATAGAGCGGTTAGGAAGGCGAAGGGTGAGCCTCCTGCTCCCACAGAGGTGGAAATAAAAAGAAGAAGGGCCCGCATCGACTTGATTCGGTGCTGGGCAGAGGACCTGGCGGACGAGCGCTATGTACGATATACCATAGATGCAGTCCGCCCGGTCCTCCAAGAATGGTGCAGCAGGGGGCACGGCTCCCTGTCGTTTCGACTTGTGCAGGTACTATCTGGACATGGTTGTTTCGGATGGTACCTGCACAAGATTGCTCGAAAGGAGCCAACCACCACTTGCCATGAGTGTGGCGCCGTGGAGGATACTGCGCAGCACACTGTCTGAATGTGCTGCGTGGTCAGGCCGCGCCACGATCTGGAGGCGGCGGTGGGGACAGACCTCTCGCTGTCGGGTGTGGTACGAGCCTTCTGTGAATATGTTATGTTACAGAAGGAGGCCGCGGAGAGAGCCCGTGAGGCAGATCTCCACGGGTATCCTCTCTGCCGGAGGCGAATAGGCGATCGGAGGGGCCGGTATGCCCGTACTTTTCCACCGCCTTATGCCCAACTGAGGGAGGCGGGTCGCGGGACCCGCCTCCTATTGCACCAGTTGGTTGACTGCATGGGCAGCTAGCCAGGCTGCCCAGATGGGGTCCAGCTTACCACCAGGCCGCGCCGGTCGCTGGGGTGACGCGGTGATTGCATGCACGGACCCGCGTCGCCCCAGGAAGGTGACAGATGGCCGTGGGGTTTTAGTGGATATTCCCGGCGCTTAGCGCTGGGTGAGTCCCACATACCTCTCTCAGTCCCCCCGGGCTGGGAGGGGATGCATAAATGTATTTGCCCATGATAAAAAAAAAGGTATAAATAGCGAGGGTCGGCACAAGATGTACCTACCTATTTGCCCTACACTTGGTATCACAGTATTCACACTTTTATAAACATATCATTCTTTTTTGGTCTTCCTACCATCAAACATCCTATCATCTTCATAATTTATTATTTCCAATAATAACTGTCATATTGTTCTTTGGGATTTCACTTAGTTTCTTGATGCTTGTCTGTCTGATATCATCCCTACTTGGAATTCGGTTTTGAATATTTAATTATAAACTGAAATAGCGGAGACGTAATTGTTAACAATCCATTCACCCTGCGGCTATCGGGTCCTTCGTGTGGCAGAGAGGGAAACTCCGAACAGTTCTCGAAACTCGATATATGTTAAAAGGGTCCCTTTCCGACACGCATCAACACTCACCTTCACTGCTCGTGATTCTCTCCCTATCTAGCCACATTTGATAGGAACCTGCCTTTAGCTTTAGAGACACGTTCTAATATAGATCTTACTGCAGCCCTATGTATACTAAGATCTTTTAGTAGATTATAGAGAATTTTCACTGGTATACTTCTCGCTTCTGCATGGACCGCGTATAAATTAACCACGTAGCTATTTCTTTTCAGGTATTTTTAATAGCTCGTAGTATTTATTTGTTTTTATAGCGCTGTCCATGGTTGCAATAAGTTCTAATCTCTATTTGCTAAAACGAATAATCAAAGATGGAGTTTGCTAACGGCCAACGACGCTTCAGCCTACAGCCTCAAGATCAAGGGAGGCCTACATTTAAGCTGTTGGCAAAATTACACTACTCAAGACTACAAGACGATATGGTGAAATTTAACGTATATGACTAGTAAACAAACATATATTACACCCCGTGACCAAGTAGGCTGTTTTATTTTTTATTTTTTTTCTTCAAACTGACACACGCTGTCAGCCCTAAGGACTTAGACAGCTTCACCGGACTTTTTGGGGCGAGTGCTGAGGGCACTCAGACCCGAGGCAGCGGGCACAAGGGTGCCAAAACGGCCGAACCTCGGCTTCGGCTGCTGACCACGAAGGCTGGAAACCTTTCGAAACGTCGGGATCAAAATGAATAAATAACCGCAATAAAATCCGTTTAAATTAGTTTTATTTCGATGAGTATGTAATATAAAGCGATGATAGGTAAGTGGTAGTGTGTACGATTTTGCGTCAAGAGATGTGAGTTCAAATCCAACCATCTACAATGAGCTTGAGCCTTCGGCGAAGGAAAACATCGTGAGGAAACCATAGCAAAATGATCGGGCTTTTTCTAATGCCCGTCTGGCTAGCTACTACCCTCAAGTTGAAAATCTGCCGCCAAATACCAATAGGTGTGTTCCGGCAGTGACCTCCGATAAAGGCAAGCAACGCACCCGCGATTCTCCCAGTGTTGTGGGGGTCCATGAGCGCCGGTGATCACTTACCATCAGGTGGCACGATTTTTCGTTTGCACCCTATTCCATAAAAAAAATGTTGTATGTTTATGCAAAACTTCTGCTATTTGGATATACTATACATTGTATAATATTATAAATAATATATATTAGTTTATGTACTCTGGTTAAGCTAACTGAGATTATTTGATTATTTATTTAATATTTTGATTACAAGGACACATACAACAAGGATTTTCATCTCAAATTAAAATATGCGTGAAGTGTGAAAAATAATCAGATAATTAACACACAGTAATAAAGATACCTGTTTTGTTTTTATAAATTACATTTTCCGTATCGTCGTATCGTCACTTAAGATCAGGTGAGATTATGACCATAACGCTAAACCTTAACTATATATATTTAAAAAAAGAGTAATATTCGCGTAAACAAACAAATTTTTTTTTAAATATATTGGTTACTATTAACGCGAAAGGTGAAAGGGTCTCATAAGTGGAAAAGTGTAGGGCGTATTTTCTTCTAAATCCGGCCCTAAGTATAGACATAATTAATAACAAAAAGGAGTTTTTGACGAGATCTTGACCTGTCATGTTGTAATTTTTATTTCTATTCATGTACTTAGTTATTCAGCCCTGTATTGTGTAATTTAGGTGACATTTTACGTGATGTAATGTAGCTTAGGAGCATATGTGAAGTGAATTATGAATAATCATTCGGAACATGATATATTAGTTGCCACAAAAACTCCCAAGAGAACTTCAACAAGAGAGTCGCCATCTTGTTGAAGATAACTTCATCTGCCCAAATCTTATCACTTGAAAATGGTAGTAATAGTGTCTAAAGAGGACTGAGTTGCCAAGAATGAAAAAGAAGAAGTAACAAAAAACACACAATGACAGATTATTGATCCAGTAATTTCGTCCTGAGACGAAATCAGTAGAATCCTTTAGTTTAGGAGGTTCGTTCGCGCTCTTAGTTGCCTAGTTAGGATCCTGCCTAGAATAAGCCAAGATCGCGGTTTCTTTTCGTATCCTCCGGAAACAGCCCAATCCATGGATCGGCCACTTTATAACTCCCTTTGCTCTATTCCTCAGGCTAAGTGTCATAGTACTCACGCTGAAGCTGTGAAAACCCTTAAGCCTAACAGCGTATGTCCTATCGAAAAAAAAATTACAGATTATAACGGTTATAAAATTAGGTTAGATTAAAACTAATCTAGACAGTTTATACTTACTGAAACTGATACACAATCATTTCTGGCTACATACCTACCATGGAATTTTCATCTGATTCATAAATTGTTTGGAAACAATACGTTACTTGTCGATTGTCTGTTATGCGCTTGTCAGAAGAAAAATATGTGAACAAACTACAACACGCTCGCGATTAAAATAGCGGACGCGTTTGAATATCATAAAATGCTACTAACACGCGCCATTATTTGTAAAATTTCGGTGTAGCTGTCAAAGCCCTTAAGACTAATAGCGTATGTCAGTTAGGAAAAAAAAAGCACCATTGTATTAATCAAAACCAAATGTTCTTTATTCAAATTACACCATAGTGTATATTGAATTAATTAGAAAAAAAAAAAACCGGCAAAGATCACCAAAATAAGTGTTTTTCATATACTTGATAGAGAAAATCTAAAATTACATGCTTAATCGGATTTAGTTTTTAACATTAATAAGTTATTATCTCATAATATCAGTTATAGAGATTACTTAATTTACGTTTTCCGAATATATTATTTGGACGTATGTAGGTAAAAAATATATATTTGAATTCCTTTATAGGTTTAGTATTATAGCTACAATCTCACCCGATGTTAAGTGACGATTTGGTCTAACAAGGTGGGCACGCTAAATGTAATGAAGGGCCTGGCTCTCAAATGCAACCACCGGAACACTATGGTTACATCACTAAGTTATCCATCACTGAAAGCTCAGGCTCATTTCAGGGATTCCAACTCACGATCATGGACGGAACCACCGTATATATAGCAACTCAGCCATCATCACTTCTTAACATGTTTTAGATTAAAAAAATCAATTGTTTTCTGTGCTGGGTACTATCTCTCTCTTATTCCGCTTAGTTAGAAGCGGAATAGTTTGTTTGTTTGTTTGAACGAGCTAATATTAGTGACTCCCAGTCGGATTTCTAAAATTATTTTTGCATTTTATATCGCAGTACTGGAAGAAGGCTTTAGGCTATTGTACATCACACTGCCTTTAAAAGGATTAAAGCAGTGTTTGAAAAAGATACTAAACCGAGCATTATTTATTAATCACCCTTTAATACCATGCAAACTTTTAGTTTCTACGGGAAAGAAATCGCGGACACATCTACTTCTTCTTCTATTCTATTCTTGGCAACTTAGTCTGACTATTACTGCTATTTTCAAGTAAAAAGATTTCGGCATTTCGTGCAGGCGATACTACCTTCAACAAGATGTTGACTCTCTTGTTGAAGCTCTCTTGTGAGTTTTTGTGGTAACTAATATATCATGTCGCGAACGATTACTCACAGTTTACTTCTATGCTCTTCAGCTATACGACATTATGTAAAACATCTCCTTAATTTATACAATATAGGGCTAAACAACTAAGTATATGAATTAAAATGAAAATCACAACATGACAGATCGAGATCCCGCCAAGAACTCCACACTGTTTCGTTGAACGCGCTAATCTTATAGTGTAATAATTGCGGAAGCCTTAAGCCAATTTAATGTCACACTTGCACCAACAGCAGAAATGTTGTCTTAAATAAAGTTATAAAAAACGGGCAAAAATAGTAAATATTTGAACCGAATTTAATATCCATATTTGGGACAGGTTTTAGTAAATATAATGTTAACGACTCAGGTATAAAGTGAAATGGCACCCCAATTGATGAGATATGAGATGGTCCGCTTAAATATTCTAATATACCGTCGTATGTTATTGTAACCTAAATCCGGGCACCTGATCCCGTCGGCGGCGCACCTGCGAGTGCCGGCGAATCCTTTCGTTTTTTTGTGCACCCACCTGCGACCCGTTGCGGGAATCGCCGCGCTCTATTGTGCAATACAGACTTAGCAATCTATTAGAACTAACAAGCTTTATTTTTCTATTTTGTTTTACGTGGCGAAATGTATTTATGCATGCCCGGGGGGACTGAGAGGGGAATGTGGGACTCACCCAGCGCTAAGCGCCGGGAATACCCATTAAAACCCCAAGGCCGTCTATCGCCTTTCTGCGATCATAAATATATTTATGATCAATTTTTTTTATGATAATTCTCAGCAAACAAGCAGTAACCCATTTTATGTAATAGCTGGGAAACGAGCAAGCGTATCACCTGATTGTGAGTGATCATCGTCACCCATGGACACCCACAACACCGGGGGAATCGCAGGTGCGTTACCGGCCTTTATTTTAGAGGGACTGGCTCTCAAGTGCAACTGCTGGAACACATATTGGTATTTTGACGGCAGATCTTCTACTTGAGGGTGGTAGCTAGCCAGGGAGGCATCATATAAAGCCCTACCATCATGCTATGGTTTCCTCACGATATTTTCCTTCACCGAAAACTCATTGTAAGGGGTTGAATTCCAACTCACGTCCCTTGACGCAAAGTCGTACACACTAACAAAGAGATATCATCGCTTCAAGCTACAGCTGTTAGAGGCATGTTGCTGCCTTGTCGAGAAGTGCTGGTTCTCGTTTACTATGCCAGAGGCCCGGAACACAAAGACTCATATTGAACCTTTTCTTTTCCGGCAGTCTAAGCCCGAGGGTGGTCGTTAACCAATTAGGCAATAATCCTACCATCATGCTGGGATAAATCAAAGATTTAATGGTTCAACGTCATTACTGTCATGATAGGAATTAATGATTATAAAAAAAATAATTTGTGTACTCTATTTGTGCGCAATCAAAGGTATGTTTTTGGGTGTTTATGTGTGTATGTATATGTGTAGGTGAATCTGTCTATCTCTTTGAACAATTTGTGTCAAGAATTATAGTCTATGTATAGGGATATCGTGTGTTTAGACAAAATAAAAATACGCCTCATGCTTCTGTTTCCTATATTGTATTCCTATTACGAATTCATATATTATTTCGTTCGACATTTTATTGCAGCATAGCTTAGTAAACGACCTATATTTGTTGACGAGGAGATCATAATTAAAAAATAACAGCGTCCAAAGGGATATTAATACCTTGAATAAATATCTCTTCATGATATGCTTAAACTATATGATATCTTAAAAAAAAAGTCTTATTGCCGGGGTAATTGTTGCACTGCTTCAGGACTTCATCATATTTAAAACTTCAGTGTCAAACTTTGCCATCGTATATTCATGTTATTTCATTTTCAAATCAATAGGAAATGTAATGAGGGTAGTAAAATGGGTCATTACTGGAAGGCGGAAGTATCAATTCGATATCTTTATCTGCTTATACCATTTGAAAGACACAGTGATTGTTGAGACTTGGGTATAAGTTTCGAGTTTTATTTGAAATTGAATATATGTATTTCTTCTAACCGATTACACTTAGTGCGTCGGTAGGTACAGAGTTTTCGAAACATTAGGTGATCTACTCAACTATAAGTTCGCTTGTGGGATGTAGCCGCTTTTAGATTTAAATTGTTTAGGATAGACATTGGACTTATTAAATTATAATTCACATACAAAATTATATTTGGCAATATATTTAGGTTAATGCTAAATACTCCTGTGATCTGTTCATATCAAGTAAACTGTGTATTGTTTGAGGTTTCGTTCTCGGAATGAAAATTAAACAAATGTTTGATCATTATAAATATTTATTTAACACGGGTTACGAATATTTATATATTAACTTTTAATTGATCTATGCTTTGATGGGGTTATATCGGTCACCATCGAGAGCCGACTGATGTCAGATGTATGTAGTGCAGTTACTCTTTTAGTCTAAATGATTTTCAGTGAGTACCTTCATTACGACATTATCAAACTTTACATTGGTCTCTTAAAGCAGACCAAAGTTTCTCTCTTAAAAAAGCGAGTCCGAAACGTTAATGTTTAAAATTGTTCTTACGTATACACTAACAGACAACACTCATCCCAATATGCATGCAGAGGCATTCATGTGCACACATACACAACACATCATATATATACACGTAAAAACAAGACTACTAATATCTTTTACTCATAATTTTGTATTTAGTGTTAATAATACTAACTAACCAACTGTTATATTTATAATTCTGGCAGTATTTTAAGCTTCCATGTCACAAGTGTTACCTAGTTTCGAGCATTAAGTAAGACATAAACTATGGGAATGTTTCTGGGAGTAAAATATTTGTATTTCTTTATTAATGGCTAATTTCCAAGCACAAATATCATTTTAAATTACATCAATGTAACTTTTTTACTAATTATTTTTACGACTCTTATGATATGCAAAACGTTAAATACTTAAAACTGGATTTTTAATATCGATCACCTGTGAATTATTGACGTAACTGATAATTAATTAATATGATAAAATGGTATGATACAAAGTGCACTCTGTCCAAAGATAATACTAATATATGTTACGAAATAGATGTACTTGCGACTACGTTCGCGTAGTCTTGAAACATGTTTCCTATTATTTTTCACATAAATATTATTCAATTATTCATATACTACTCTTCTCTCGTACTTAACTCGCGCCGTCATTCAAATTACAATAACTTTTGATAGAGTTAACCAATTTTAATTAAATAAACTTTAAATGTTGCTCGAGGATACGGTTTACAATTTTCTTCGTGACGTCTTATCAAAAAAGTTGTACTTTAGTAGTGACGCGAGCATAAACAAACAAACAGACATTTCTGAAAATTATGTAAATCCAATTTATTACTTATTTTTAGTCACTTAACATAATATTTTTCACATAAATTTAAAAGTACAGACACGTTAAATTAACGTTGTTATTATATGTATATAGATATTTTCAAAACATTCGTGTTAGCCTTAAAATTGCACAGTTACTCTGTCACAGGTGGTGTCAAAACCACAGATTATATGTCAACTACGAGGACGTGTTCACGTTATAACATTCTGGCATGATCAGATAGTATAGTGTGTATTCGAATGATATACATTATTAACTTTAAATCGTTGTCACCATTAACTGTTGTCATTTACCAGGAATTACAGTGATTCGTAATATTCAAAATATTATTGTGATATTAGTTTGACTATGATTCGGACGCAAATCATGCGTCCTACAATAAGAGTATGAGTATTATTTGTATCATTTCAACTTACATACTTCGACGTTGCTACGACGAATAGTCATTGGATTAAACTAGTATATAATGACTAATAAACGTTAAACTATGAATCATCCTTCAGTAGTGTTATCAAGTAGATAACTAAAGCTATTCCTCGATTAATCTTTTGTTTTTTACATACAATTGTATGATGTGATAACAATACTTCCAAATTATACAGCGTGGAGAAAGAAATTACATGTCTAAAACATATGTTTGAACGTATGTATTTAACATGAATGTTACAATAATTTTATTGAAAGGAACTGCTTCTTTTCATTCAGATTTATACAATGCTAAACTCCTAAAAGCGTAATGAAAAATTGAACACTGACAGTATACCTATGCCTTACCTAACAACCCAAATGATATCTAAATAATCTTGTCATAAGGAATGAAAAAATAAATACCATCTTAAAGTTATTACTTGGTAGAAACTCTTGCAAGTTCACACAAAACTGTGGTTTTTATTAGTTCGCGACGAAGGTATATGTGACGTGCAATGTCTAACAAATTTATAGGTCTATGTAATATATCATCTTGCTAGTCCGTGAAGGCCGGTATTTCGATTTTTTACAGAAAAGGTGTGATTCCATGGGCGATTAACTAAAACTTTTTTATCTAAATTACTTACAGGTGTCGTTTACATGACCATTTCTTGTACGTTGTAATTACGGAGATTTCTAATTGTTGGAAGACGATAAATTTATCATGTTGCGTTAGTCGGGCCGATGTGAAAAGTTTTTCAGTCAATATAATCACAACAACGAAACATGGGCAGTTTACGATCGGCTCTTTACATGTCATATGCTGCTTTTTGATATACATTCACAGCCTTATACTATCGACCATTTTTTATTTATGTGATGATTAAAATGTTATTCTATACGAATATGAATTTCGTCATCATTAACGTAATGTTAGAACCTGTACCTTAACTGTTAAATTAAGACGAAGAATAAGCACTTAACTGCATTTTTTTCAATAGGGGATGTTTACCTGATGGTAAGTGATCACCGGCGCCCATGGACACCCACAACACTGGGGGAATTACAGGTGGGACTGACTCTCAAGTACCACTGCCGGAACACACCTATTGTTAAAGGCGGCAGATTTTTGACTTGAGGGTAGTTAACCAGGCGGGTATCAGAAAGGCCCTACCATCATGCTATATTCCTCACGATGTTTTCCTTTACCGAAAGCTTAAACTCGTTGTAGGTGATTGGATTCGAACTTACGTACTATGTAGCGGCGTTGCTAGACACTACCACTGAGCTGTCATCGCTTCAAAGTCAGTTTAAGTTAGTTTATGTTATACGCCTCTCAGTTTTGTGTGGTTCTTGGAAGTAGTTCTGATTATATCACGTGAAAGTTGCTTGCTAGTCATGCAATTTTTTTTCCATTTTAACAGTATTGACACAAACTCCCTAACATTTCATGGATTCACCGTGCGGGTGCTGGGTTCATCGTCTCGCAGACTATCATGTTATCACAATGTTTTCTTTCACCGAAAGCTTAAACTCACTGCAGGGATTCGTACGTATATGTACTTTGACGCTGCGTCCATATCCACTATCACTAAGCTATCATTTTTTTTTTCAAAGGGACCTACCCTGTTAGCCTTAGTGGCTGTTACAGCTTCACCGAACTAGAGGGGGCGAGCGCAGATAGCGCTCGAGCGCGGTGCTAGCTATTAATAAAAAATAGAAATATTATTAATTTTAAAAAGATAAAATCGAAACTAACTGATCCCCTTTGGGATCTGAAAAACTCACTTTGGTTTGAACTGTGCCATGGCAGGTGAGGCAAGATTGTACTGTGCGTCCTCCCTACCTAAATAGATGATGAGTTAGCTATCATCTATCTGTATTCTTAAGTAAGTAATATCCGATACACAGGACAGTGGTAGTGTATTGTTAGACAGCTTGTCTAATGACTGGTTTTCAAATATTTCAACACCATTCAGTTTTTAACAAAGCTGTATTCAAGATGCATTTGTAGTGTAAGTTTTCTAGTTAATTCCCTAATATTGAACACCTAATGATAAGGACAGCTTAACTTGGCTTAGATTTTTCGGAACTTACCCCTAACACTTTTTATTATACATATTTTTGTTAATTTTATATAAAATTTATTATTTAAAGGATTAAATTAGATGTATATTAGAAGTTATATATCGTTGTATTCGAATAATAAAGCAGAATTTAAAAAATATATAGTGTATTGTTCCTTCTCCCAATCTCTATATGACTAATGCTCATCTAGGGATTAAACTCGACAATAATAGTTTTAAAAAAGTTTATGGAAATTCTTGTAAACGTGAAATAACCTATTTTCATTTTCGTATGGTTTCTCAACAAAAAAAAAATGACAAACCGAAAATCAAAAGTGCTGGACCGATGAGCCTGTTTGTATATAGATATTCAAATATATCCGAAAACCAACACAAACAAACGGAGTATTATTTAATCCCCAATTCGGAACGTATGCGGATGTGAAATCTTGTGAGGTCCGAAATTCGCGAGACGCGCCGCCACGCCATCCACTTCACATGAGTAATGACGTCATCGATCCCGCGGCGACGCGATGCGACTCCGGCAACACATGCGCGGACGCGTCTCGACACATGTCATCGTCGAGTGAAATAACGACTTGCGCTTCCGGTGCGAAAATTCACGCTATCATATTGTAGATAAGCCATATTTAATTTCTGTACATCACTTAGAGTACATCGTCACACCGCATACCATTCGTGCACACCCACATGTTAAGTACACAGTCCCGTGACTTTGCGCGGATTCCACAATAAGTTCGTAGTTCACTAAATTAGTAAGTTAGGACCTGTGGGTTAGTTAGATTCACGAACCTTTGTTCGTTTTCCGGCAGCAGCCCAAGACAAGGTTTAACCATCTGGCACCCTTGCGCCCGCTGCCTCGGTGCTGAATGCCCTTAACACTCGCCCCTAAGAGTTTGGTGTAGCTGTCAAAGCCCTTAAGGATAACAACGTATGTCAGGTCGAAAAAAACTATTTAATCTAATCTTTAGAAATTTCAAAATTCATACACATGGCTTCAAACGTAAATAAATTCAGCAAGTAAGGTTTTTATGATGTTTGTTATTTATTATTTTATACTTTTTTCACTAATTATTGAATTTGCACTACCTACAATGGTAGTAATTTTTTCTTACTACATTACTGCTGGTTAGCTGAAAGAAAATGCCTTATAGCCTTAAGCTCGCTGTTGTACATATTTGAAGTGCAATAAAATATTCATTCATTCAAGTTTCACTATCTTAAGAATAAATTAATTATTAACAATAAATCAATTATTAATAATTTTAATTAAGGAAAATTAAACAATATTTTTTTTATAATGAATGTTTAGCGTTACGGCTACAATCTCACCCGATTTTAAGTGATGATGTGGCCCTTGAAGATTGTAGCTAGCCAGGCTGGCATTAGCAAAAGCTCTGCTGATATGCTGATATGCTGATATGGTTTTCACAAGATGTTTTCCTTCAACGAAAGCTCAATTTTATTCTAGGTGTATTCGAGCTCACGTCCCTCGACATCTGTAAATGGTGAATCAATACTCCCGCTAGACATTCGAAATAGAAATACGTCATCGATTCAGTGTATAGATTCTAGACTTTAGAATATAATCCCACACATTTTATTTTCCCTTTCGATTTACGATTGTAGAAATTTTGAAGCGGTGATAACTCAGTTGGCAGTGCGTACGAACGCCGCTCCAATGAACGTGAGTTGGAATCCCTGCAATCACCTTCAGAACCAGTCCAATCCACTACGCTTAGCGTAGCCACCACTTTTGTCCATATCGTCACTGAGGTGAGATTGTGGTCATAAAGCAAAACCTACAAAAAACATATTGCCTATGGAGACTGGTGTCAATTAGAAGATGGGTGAAAGTTGTCCCTGGTCTCTGCCAAAACGTAAGTTTGAGAATTGCCATAGTATCCTATTTAGTGAGTATTTGACAACACTTGTCACGCGATAAGCCTCGCTTCACACTCTTCTCGTTGCCCATCCGGGCGCTATGATTATGCAATACCAGAGGAAGACCGTAAACGGACATTGTTCATCATAAAACAAAATCTATAAATTAGAATCCCGATTATCCGAATCAAATAAAGCATTAAATGATATTATTAACATTATAAACCCGAAATGTTTTTTAATCGGACTAAAGTGAAGAATTACCAGTCGGAGCTTAAAAGTTATTTTTGTTTTTGATAGAGCAATTATTGGAGAAGGCTTTAGGCTATATAACATTACGCTACCAACAATAGGAGTAAAGTTATAGTAAAAAACTTTACAAAAACGGGCAAAAATGATTACATAATTTTTGTTACCACGCGAACTAAGTCGCCGTCACAGCATCAATTCATCTTCAAATAATTCAATGCAATTCATTTCAACATTCAAAATTTGCAAAAGCTGATAGAATTTCTTGCTTGTTCTTCACCACCGCTTATTATATTATATTAGTTAAAGTCTCATTACAAGTTCATCAAAGTATCACGTATTCAAGAAGACATTTATTACACAAATTTATTAGTTACATAAAACCATTTTGAAATTATTTGAAAAACATTCAAATAATTGTGTATAATGTATTATGATAGTTTTTTTTTTTATAATAATTAATTATTTAATTTCGCGCCGTAATTTAAATTACAATAACTTTTGATAGAGTTAACCGATTTTGATAAAACAAAGACTAAATGTTACTCGCGGATACGGTTTATGATTTTCTTGGTAATGTTTTATCATAAACATTTTAGTTTAACAATGATGCGTGTACAAACAAACACGTAGTCTTTTCTTAAAATGATGCAAATGTATTTAATTAATTATCCTTAGTCTGTTCCAATAATTTTTATTATAAATTAAAATGTTAATTTTGAATAAAAATATCACATCTGTATTAATCTATACGTGGGCTACTAAAAATTCCCGCAAAACATAATTCCAATAAACTGTAACACATCTTACACCCCACCCGGGCCGCATCGCTCGGTGTTGGTACTTACAAACAGACAAAAAATACTTGCCTCCAACGATTTGACAGCCAATGAGCCGGATGCATGCTTAATTAGTTCAAAATTGGCCACACGTTTAACTCAAATTATGTGTTTACCATTATGGGTTATTTAAACTATGTCAATTATAAGGAATTTAGTGACGGTACCCTCATATGTGTCGCATAGCTTGCGTCAATTACAAACTATTCCATCAGTAATACGTTTTAGCCATAAAACTGATCAACATGTGAACAGACGGCTATACGTTTTACTATTTTATTAATCGACCCTTAAAAACGTTTTTTTATACTTAAGGTTTTTAGCGTTATGGCCATAATCTTACCTGATCTTAAGTGACGATATAGCCCAAGTTGGTAGACACGCTAAACCTGTGGAGGAACTGGCTCTCAAGTGCAGCTTCCGGAACACAACTATTGGTATTTGGCGGCAGGTTTACAACTTGAGGATGGTAGCTAGCCAGGCGGGCATTAGAAAAAGCCCTACCACCATGCTATGGTTTCCTCACGATGTTTTCCTTCACCGAAAGCTCAAGCTCATTGTAGGTACTTGGATTCGAACTCACGTCCCTTGACGCGAAGTCGTACACATAACCACAACCTAACAGAATTTACATGATGATTTACAAGAACAGAACATAACAGAACTTAATGCGACGTTACCCACCATAAACTCCGAGTGCAGATTGGCATCGTGAAGTACCGGCGGAACTCACACCGTAAACCTTGCGTGAATCCAACTACTTTCCATACTCGTAATACTCACAGTCACCGATACTAGCTATGAGCTGGGACGGTGTAAATCGTATACAACCACATCATACTGTCGCGAACCCTTTGAGCCGACTTCAAAATCAGTCTCGGAACGAAAGATAGGCGCGATTTCGCTAGAACTCTATGCTAGGTGTGAAATCCATCCACACTCGCGTTCAAAACTCTTCACGGATGTTCAGTGTGTTAGTATTAAGCAGGAATTATATTTTTCATAGAATTGTGTTCATAAATAAAATGGCTTCATAACTATTTAATACTAACTGTGCCCGTGACTTCGCACGCGTGAAACTGAAGTTTATTGAATAATTATTGCTCGTGTATATAACTTTTATCAATACAGCTTTGCTCCTATTGATGGTAGCGTGATGTTGAATAGCTTAAAACCTTCTTCAATCATTGCTCTATGAAATACAAAAATAATTTATGATATCCGAATGGTACTTTCTATTAGTATAGATTATAAATGCGACTTTGAGTTTCTTTCTTGTTTTACGCTTTAGTTAGTCAATCGATTATCATGAAATTTTGCATATACATTGTCAGAGATATTGAAAAGGACAGAGGGTACTTTTCATGCCCAACGAAGTACAGTACCTGACGGGTAGAGAAATAAATTTTAGTTCTTTGTGTAATATTGTATGCAAAATTCTTGGCAGTATAGTTAAGTGTCGCTAATACCAAAGTAAATAAAGACAAATAATTGAGTTCAAAGGTCAATCGGTACCGATCAGCACATTGCAAGGGAGTTCTCCTCACATTTCCTTGTTTATCTATCTACAAATTCTTGATGTATCATACCTGATAAGTCGTCATACAAATCTCTCGATACCTGTCCAGAGCATTGCGATAACGTAAATGTATTATTTCTTGACAAAAAATAAATAAAAGAAAGAGGAACGCGCTGGCCAACAGCCGGGACACGATTATAAATGTTATAATCAACAAACAAAATCTCACTTTCACACAATATTTATATTTCCCCGGCGTGTTGTTAATCTTTTCGCGTCTCGTCGCCGAAGACACGCGTTCCCCGGCCGGTCCCCTGTTTACGGAACAAATCCCGTAGGATTACAGGAAGCGGCAGCGATTTACAACCCGGTAATAAATTAATGAGTTAACATCTCCTTAGGGGTAGCTAATGAATTAACTTTTAGTCTTTATTAAGTACCTTCTTTTTTGCAACTCAAACTAACACGCGTCAATTTATTGGCAATGACCGTATTTTTTTTAAATACCTAAGGTTTAGCGTTATTGCCACAATCTCATCTGATGTTAACTGACGACGTGACCCAAGATAACGGATACGCTAAACCTATGGAAGGAACTAGCCCTCTATCTAGATGTAAAATTAATCAAATCAAAAAACTTTATTTAATTTAGGCCCTGGAAAGGCGCTTGTGAACGTCAAAACTACCACCAGTGTGGAAAATAATCCAGACATCTAGAAGAATCGACAAGAAACTCGATCTGGTTATATTATTTTTTCAGTTAGGTACAAGGAACAATTAAAATACTTTAACAATTTTTTTAACGGATGCACAGAGAGGGATGTGGCCATTCCTATATTGATCCTCTCTGTAATGGCCGTTCGACATCAAAGCCCGCTTGTCATTAAAAAAAAAAGTGTAACTGAGTCAAGACTACATTGGTGCACATGATGCATGGTGGTAGAGCTTGTTCTAATACCCGCCTGGCTAACTACCACCCTTAATTCGAAAATGTGCCGCCAAATATATACAGATGTATTCCAGTATTTACACATGGGAGCCAGGCTCTTCACTAGGCTTAACGTGCCCGCCATCTTGGTCCACATCGTCATTTAACAGCAGGTGAGATTGCGGCCATAACGCTGTAACTATAAACAATAATTAATAACATAAATGTTGCACATTTGTCGGGAGTGCTGCGGCAGCCATTTTTTTTTTTGCACCTTCCGTCTGTATTACTTGTCGTCAAGACAGAGTTTTATTGTAAATAGGCGTCAATAGCTTCGAGTCGGACGTATAGATGTACCCTGCATGCGCACGCGCCTCTTCACCGACTATAATTAACGCGGGCAATCTGTTCCAACAGGATATCCTCGGCCATCTGGAGCTGCATCTATTTAGAATTACTTCGAGGACTTATTTATAGATTATTGTCTCGGGTTTTAAAATGTTAGGCACCTACCGGTTTACGATGCGGGCACTCTTCTGTTATCTTGAAGGACGATGTTCGTCTGTATTGTTACGCTTGTCGCTTTTGGGGTAAGCAATTAAGCAAAAATATGCACTAATTTATGTTTTAGTTACACTTCTTTTGTCTTGGGATTTAATATTGAAATTAATCACTGAGGAACATTAAAATTGAAAATCTGATGTTTTCAGTTTCATTTTATTTTCAATTACCCACTAAAACGATAGTGTAAAAATGAACAAATATTAGCATTAAACTATTTATTTTACGTTTTGAAGCGTAAATTGTATGAAAATCATAACAGATTGCATTATGAAGTAAAGTTTTTTGAGAATTAATACACTTACCATAGTCTAAAGAGTGCAATCCGTGAATTTCTTATCGTCATTGAAAATTGATTTGACGCTTAATTTTTGAACTAATGATGACTCAATTAGTAATATGTAACGACGCTGCGTCAACGGCCGTGGGTTCAAACCACGTCACTCAGCTTGCAGTAAAGGAAAACATCGTGCTGAAATAATAGCATTATGGTAGGGCTTTTTGTAATGCCCTGGCTAGAGACGACCCTCAAGTTGAAAATCTTCCGCTAAATACCTATAGTTGTGTTCCGGCAGTTACACTTGAGAGCCAGTCCTTCCACTTGACTTTTCGTGTCCACCATTTTAGGCTACATCGTCACATAACATTAGGTGAGATTGTGACTATGACGCTAACCTTAATTATAAAAAAATCCAAGATATGAGTAACAATAAAACTATACTCAGCAATTTCTGTTAGATATATGAGTCTTAGTAATATCTAAAATGTAGTAGATATATCTAGAAAATTCTTTTATCAAAACTTTCCTAATCCAAACTAGGGGTTCCAAGCTGTTCTTTTATGCGAGAGTACCCTTCAAAAATAATGAGTTACGAGGACAATAGATGGCGCCACGTGTCGGCCACGCGTCAATCGTGTGCCACACTCCGACTGAGAAACACGTATTATGCTAACACGCGCCGCGACTGTTTCGTAAACGGAAGGGTGCTATAAACATTTCATTCGCTTCGCCGCTTTGTTTTAGCTGGAATATATTATATTTTGGTTATTCGCGATATATTACCTAATGTCATTTTATTTCAAATATAGTTGTTGATATTTATAAGTAGGCAACAGTTACACAATACACGGTATCACAATAATAATTAAAAGTAAACACTGCGCAGGTATTCTTTTTCTTATCCTTAATATTTGACACATAATGTGTTGCTTTTCACTTTACTCTATCAGCTCTCATTTCAGTAAGTATAGCTTTAATGTATCGAACTGGTTCTTAAAACAGCCTGTTAATTATATTCGATTTACTTTTACTTCTATAATCAACCAACTTCATACTTGACATCCTTCTAATGGCATAACTTTTTTCTCTTCCTACAGCATGTCTATACGACGCTAATCTATTTATTCCAAGTTCAAAGTCTACTCTAGTTAATCCTCAACTTCTCTGTCACTGATGCTTTGTTATGCTTCCTTTAATATATTCATTCATTAACCTGTTCATTCTAGTTATACTATACATACATCTTAACGTGATCTCAATCTATACCCTCCTTTTTATATAGTTTATTCGTTGTAGTGTTAAGATCAATATGTCACCAGATTTTTAGTGACATGTTAAACCTGTGAAGGGACTGGCTCTCAAGTGCGACTGACGGAATACACCTATAGATATTTGACGGCAGATTTTCAACTTGAGGGTGGTAGTTTGCCAAGAGGGCATTAGAAAAACTCTACCAACCAGCTGTGATTTCCTCACGATGTTTTCCTTCACCGAAAGCTTAAGTTCATTGTAGGTGGATTCGAACTCATGCCCTTTGACGCGGCATCCACTGAGCTATCATCGATACAAAACATTTAAACTTTTACAATTAAAAAAACGAAATTTATGGTTACTTAAATGAAAAGAACATTTAAAATTAAATTATCAATAATTCACCCTTACATTGATTTAGAAGTAGGAAATAATTGAATCATAGCAGTTCCCCTTCCCCCAAAAAAATATGATTATCGTAAAAAATTGTATGTCTTCAATATTTTAACCCACACCTATAGGAGGTAAGGGGAATCCTCTCCACTTGCTCAAATTTCTAGTATCTACTTAAGCTTAGAATCAAGGAGTTTAAAGTTAAAATAAATAGTGCAGGTCTATCTACTGACTCACGGGTTGTGATACAAATCTATTTGAGTCGGTTTTATTTATGCAGAAATTCCACATTAAAGCCGGAAGAAAGATTATTAATTGATTCGTTATTCGTTAAATGAGTATCGTCCAAAACAAATATTTATGATGGAACGATTTTATAGAAACAAAGTGGAAATATATTATCACTTAATGTGTAGAATGTAAATAAAGATTTTAATTTTAAATCCGTATATTATAAACAGCTATATGTCAGTTACAAATCTTGAAATAGTGAAGGACATTTATTTGTAAATCTATATTAATAAAATTGTAATTCTGTCAGGGTATGTAGTATATGTAAATTTCATGGCTACGCATTGGTAGATATCCTTATTAATATAATACCTAATACAAATACAAATACAAATACCTAATATAATACCTAAATAAACACTCAATACTTATACTAACTAATAATATATGATATTATAAATAACGAAAATGAGTTTGTTTGTTCTGCTGTAACTAGAAGCGATGATAGCTCAGTGGTGGTGTGTACGACTTTGCGTCAAGGGACGTGAGTTCGAATCCAATCACCTACAATGAGCTTGGGCTTTCGATGATTGAAAACATCGTGAAGAAACCATACCATGGTGGTACGGCTTATTCTGATGCCCTACTGGCTAGCTACCACCCTCAAGTTGAAAAACTGCCGCCAAATATTAATAAGTGTATTCCGGCAGTTGCACTTGAGAGCTAGTTCCTTCATAGGTTTAGCATGTCTACCATCTTGGGCCGTATCGTCACTTAAGATAAGGTGAGATTATGGCCAAAACCCTAAACTTTAACTATAAAAAAAACACCAAAACCGCTGAATCGATCATGATGAGTTTTGATATACATATAGATGGGATTTTGGATACGGTGATAGGATACTTTTTCTCCCAAAAAGCTTATTGGAAGTGTGGTAAAGAGAGTAGTTTACTGAAACTAGTTATGTGATGATGATGCAAACCTAGCAGTTTTCGGCTACAGTGACTGTTAATTTCCTGAAAAGGTATACAGAGGTATTACTCAGGTTGAAGTTGTTCTGCGGTACGTGCAAAGTTGTAATGCTACGTTGCGCGTTTCGTACATGTTGAAACTCCACGAACAAAACGCATGGTGGTAGAGCTTTTTTTAATGCCCGCCCGGCTAGCTACCACTCTCATGTTGAATATCTTCCAAATACCTATATATGAAGTCCAGCAGTTACACTTGAGAGCCAGTGACTCCAAAATACAGGCCGGCAACGCACCTGCGTTCCCCCTGGTGTAGTGGGGGTCCATGGGCAGTGTGATCACTTACTATTAAGTAACACGATTGCTCGTTAGTCTGTTACTACAAAAAAAATAATGTAAGAGTACAGGTGGTCTGGTCTTCACATGTTCTCGTTTCTTATCCAAGTCCTCGATGCTATATATACTAACTAAATCTACTGTTACTGAATTAGGTTCGATCCTTCGGATAGGAGCCCTCGAGTGACTCTGCTCGCGCGATACAGTGACACTCTACATCACTGAGAGTACACCATGACACCGCATACCATTCGTGCACACTCACACGTTAAGTACACGGTTCTGTAAGGGACTACCCTCGTGGCCCTGAGCTGCTTACCTAATAAGGTCGTTGTTAGGATCACTAAATTTGTAAGACAAGACCTGTTGGTTAGTCAGGATCGTGAATCTTTTTCACTTACCGGCAGCAACCCAAGCCGAGGTTCGGCCGTTTTGGCACCCTCCTGCCCGCTGCCTCGAAGCTGAGTGCCTTCAGCACTTGCCCCAAAAAGTTCGGTGAAGCTGTCAAAGCCCCTGGGGCTAACAGCGTGTGTCAGTTCGAAAAAAAAAACTGTTACTGAAAATGAGCTAAATTATAACAGAGGCATCGCCTGATTATTGAATATCGGCTGATTGTGGAACACGGCACGTCTGATCGTGCCACGGAGACAGGTGTTTCGCTTCGTGTATTGTGGTCCACATCCAATCGGATGTAATTATCGTGCCTGCATCTTGCTAAACATATCACGCATAGGTTTATATACTTACTTTAGGCTGCCACTTCGCCCGCGTGGAATTAAAAAAATATTTTCGCAACTTTTCAATACAGCTGTGCTTCTACCGGAAATAGCACATTGTTATATCCCATATTAGGTAGTTCCTAATATCAGCGCGGTCAAACAAACAAACTTTTCCCGTTTAATAATATTAGTGGCTTAGTGGTAGAGCGTACGAATCTCTACAATGAGCCTGAGCTTTCGGTGAATAAAAAATTGTGATGAAACCATAGTTTCATAGAGCCTTAGAAACCAAGTTCTAAGGCTTTTTCTAATGCCTGCCTGGCTAGCTACCACTGTCGAGTTGAGAATCTACCACCAAATACCTATAGGTAGGTAGGTTGCACTTGAGAGCCAGTCCCTCTATTAGCGTGTCCACCATCGGCGACCTATAAAGTATATTTAAATAATGTAAATATATTTTTTCATCACGAAAACAAAAAGGCGTGAGGGATAGCGTAAGGAACAAACAAACAATCCCACATCAGCATTTATAATATCAGTTAGGAGATATGCAATAATGTTTACAAATGTATCGATGTATGCGATGATATCATAGAGCAGAGAACAAACAAAGCCATGTTTGTTCATTATTTAGCGTACACAATCGCAGTGCATCGCGACGCGGTTAGTACAGAATAGATAAATACATTACGCCGACTCCACACAACCAGCTAAGACGTAATCAAGTTGAGAATCTGCCGCCAGATAGCTGAAGGTGTGTCCCGGCAATTGCACTTGAGAGCCAGTCCCTCCACTAGGCTTAGCGTGTCCAACATCTTGGGCCGCATAGTCACTTTACTTCTTAACTTCAACGCTACAACGCTAAACCCATAAACTACTAAACAAATCAAAATGACTTAGACATTAATTTTTTTTTACTTTAGAACTTATTCAAAGACAACTTGGCTACTGGCGCAGGAGAGGTATCGGTCGACGTAAATCCTTGGAATGCGTCTGACCTGAAGGAAAACATCGTGATAAAAAAAAAACATTGAAGTAGGATAATTTTAATTGTATAATTCCATCAGGTCCATTAAAGAGCTTCCTTTAGGCATAACCTATCACCGTATAGGCCACATCGTCACCTGACTTCAAGGAGATTGTAGCCTAAAAAATACTTAAAAAAAACAATGACTTCGCATTACAATAAATTTAACAAAAAAAAAAAGGGCAGCCACAACGTTATGATAATTTTAAAAAATATATCCTAAATAATAAACAGATAATTAAGGGGAAGAAATTCCGTAACGAATCTACAAGGTGTCTTTGCTTTTAGTTGGATCAGCTGCGAACAAAACGCATCAGGTGCCCGAATTTCGTCGGTACTACACACTCGTCGTATCAAGGTGTTCGAAAGCTAAAGAAAAATAACATTCTATATGTATATATACATATATTTTTTATATTTGAACTTTGTGATCGGTTCGATCTAATTGCCGGAAGCAGGAGGCTCTACATTTAATTACACAATTTAAAAATAGTTCCGACTATTATTTTTGCATTAGATAAAAAAAAAAAAAACGGAACGCACCTTTTGTCGCAAATGTTTGAAGATGTGTTGTTTGTTTTAATGTACTGCCTACTATATACATATGTCAGTACTACCTATTCCTTTTTGGGTAATTTTATGACGTATGTGTATTGATCGTATCGTCATTTAGCTTTCACTATTTTCTTTATACATTTTTTATTATTACCGATGAAGCGATGATGGCTCAGTGACAGTGTGTAGGAACGCCGCTTCAAGGGAAGTGAGTTCAAATCCAACCACCTACAATGAGCTTGAGCTTTCGGTGCAGGAAAACATTGTGAGGCAACGATAGAATGGTGGCAGAGTTTTTCTAATGCCCGCCTGGCTAGCAACCACTCCCAATTCAAAATCTGCCGCAAAATACCTATAGGTGTATTCCGGCAATTGCGCTTGAGCGCCAGTCCCTCCAATAAAGGCCGGCAACGCACCTGAGATTCCTCTGGTGTTGTGAGTGCCATGAACGGCAGTGATCACTTACCATCAGGGACTACTAAAAGTGCCGACAATTTATAGCTCTTGATCCGTACGTACGAGAGGATCGACCACAGATCAGTGAAAGTAAAGTGTTTTACTGATCTGTGGGATCGACAGATACATCCGCCCGGAAGACGTACGACTGGAGTTTTATCCTTAAGTACGATTGTCACTGAAACTATGGAGAGTAGAGACCACGAACACCATCTCATATGAACGGAAAGTAAAAAAATGGTGAATACTGAAAATATAGATTCAACAGAATAACGCTGGTGTCCTGTAAACTACAATATGAACATAGCTATTTTAAACGGAGTGAAGTTTGCCAAGTTCAAAAATGTAACCCCAGGCTACCGCAGCGGTACCCTTGGATGCATTTTCACCAACACTTTTACATACATACAGATGGTGGGCCATGTCTCCACTCTCCATATTAAAAATACAACGATTGTCAAAATGAAAGGTACCATCGTTACGTTACCCATAAAACGCTTTTGAGAATTGTATTTATTTCGCTCTTCTTAAAATTTCCATACCGGGGGCCTCATATGAAAAATCGATTCCCAAAGAATAAACCCAAAAAAAAAATTAATACAGTAATGAAATAATTCAATACAACAAATTGAAAACGAATGACGACAGATCTGACCATAACACAAGCAACATTAAAAAAATTCGAAGTCCAGCTGTCCTGGAAGCGGCCGCGGCATGAGCGACACGTGCGCGCGAAAAAAAAAAAAACATTAAAGAATCGAATAATGGACGCCGGGGGGGGGGGGGGCACGAAAATGGCGGCGTGCACTTGACATTTCCAATTAATTTGCTCCGAACATCTGTGCCGTTAGCAGCTGAACGTTATATGCTGTTCGGATATATTGCGGATTACGTCAAACGGCCGCACGGCGACTGGACGTGATGGGGTGGCTCAATGTGTAATTAGGGTTGTCGTTTACAAATTTTCTTTCATATATATGATATAACAATCTATACTCATATTGTAAAAAGGTAAAGGTTGTTTGTTCGAACGCGCTAATCTTGAATCAAATCAAAAATCTTTATTCAATGAAAATCGATTACGCATACCGGAAACATTTTATGAGCAGTGAAATCAATACAAACGTTGCGTTTTACTTTGCAACGTACCTTGCGCACTTTTCAATTTAAAATGATGCTTTGAAGGCAATTTATTTATTTATTCACAGTGGTTCATCCACAGTAACTTACACTATATATTTATACAAACAACACATATTCCGTGAGGAGTGTATAATAACTTCTTGCGACAAACATCGCATAAGAAAATATCTTGCACTAACTACATTATTGTTTTTTACACATGTAACAAACCACACATTATAACAAAAAGACATGCTAATCGTAATTAAGTATCGTATGGCTTAATTTTAACTGAGTAAAACGATACAGACAGCCCTGAACATTGTACGTAGTTGTGACATCTCATCTTAACGTTCCGATGCGAAACAAATTGCAGAATTACGAAGTTTTTGCCCAATTACCATTTATTTCTACGATAATTGTGACCGGGAAACGGCGAGCATCTCTTCCAGTAACCGCGTGAAGCCGGCTAAAGGTGTTCCCGGTGGTATTATAATTGAAACTCTTCTATTGTAATTGAAAATACCGAGAACTACTTATTATTTGTCCGCTTTCCTACTACACTTGACATGGGCATTATTGTTTGGGCATAATAAAAAAAAATACCTTAACTTTTAATGTCGCGGTGATAGTCGATTTTATAAAGTATGTTTAAAAGTCATATTTATCTGGTTATCTTTCATCGAAACTTACTTTATATATTCAAAGATAAGAAAATTTTGGTAAATTTATTCGCCAGATCTAAGTTACGTTTATAACATAATAGATATTAGATTTTTAGTGAACTTGTCAACTGCCTAACGAAGTTAATTGCATTAGAATCTGTTATTTTTTACTTTTATTCCATGTCTATAAGAAATTGTCTTATTATATTGGATAAAAACTAACCTATTATATGTTTTTATATAGTTAAGGTTTGGTTGGAAAATCTGCCGCCAAATAACAATAGGTGTGTCTCGGCAGTTGCACTTGAGAACCAGTTCCTTCACAGGTATCGCATGTCTACTAACTTGGGCCGTATCGTCACTTAAAATCAGGTGAGATTATAACCATAACGCTAAACGTTATTTTATGATACCAGTAAATAATTTCATACATTTAACAACATTAAATCATGCTAACAAGAATTCAGATGAACCAGCTTGCTTAGCGTGCAATACTTACGCAACAATTGTAAGAGGTAGTTTGTTTCGATCTGTAAGTGTTGTTAATTAACTTAATATTAACCGGGAGCGTGTTAATGACCGAGCAATAAGCTTTAATTGACCTTATTTTGAAGTTAAACTTTGATACTAGAATCTAGGGGTGTCAGGGATTGACTGAAAGTAATGCGAGAGTAGTTCGCTGTTCGGATGCTGTATGGAGGTTATTGTGAGTAATTATAAAGGTTTTAATAAGCATTATTTATTGCCACTAGTCCAGTATCACATGAGGGATATACTACCCTGAATCAAATTTTCGAATCTGGAAATTTTACATGATTCCGGTTTCAATTATGAGTACTATATGTGTGCCCGATTGTTTTAGATGATTTCAGTTGAAAATTTTACAGTTTTCGAGCACTAAAAAGTACAATATTTCGCCATTTCTTTTTTTATTTTCGGGATGAGAAAGTATCTTTAAGTACATACTTCTTGTAATAGGTACTCAGATTAATCGACTATACTGCTAGTGACCATGTACAGTATACATACAGTATACAGTAACGTTTAAGGATTGGGGGCGATTGTACAGAAAAACGTTAAGCCGCATTATATAGGGGAGGAAGTGTCAAAAATCTTCAAAAACTGCGATACGTTACTCTGGAACGGCCCCCTTCTACTTGAAAATCCGCCGCTGGTAGCCGTTCATCTATTTAGTAATAATACGTGGCGACAGAGAACTTCACACAACTAAAAGTCTATCCCCATACACATGACGTTAAATTCTTTCCGGTTAGAGCAACAGTATCTAATCAGAATTTTACTACAGAAATATACATAAAAACACAATAGAAATATTATTTACAATGTTTGCCTTTATGTTTATTAAGTGTTAATTAAATAAAGGTAACACGGAAGCCAGATGTACGCACAGATGACAACGCGTGCCTTTGTTTGTACTCCGGTATTACAATGCCAATTTAATTAGAGGCCTTAATGTGATGACAGAAGCGGAGACTCTATTCCAAACTAATCACACTGCGGATGACAAAAATACAAAGTGTTTAAAGTATACAGAAGAGGCAATAATAATATTATTCTTGTGAAGTCGACTTTACATTTCTACGTTTCACGCGAATCTATAGGAATTCGAATATAATGGACTAACGCCGTGGCTCTTGCGCGACTTGCACAACAAGGTCGTTGTTAGGACCACATATTAGTAAGTTAGGACCAGTTCGTTAGTTAGGTTCGCGAATCCATGTTCATTTTTCTGCAGTAGTCTAAGCCATTTTAGCACCCATTTACTCGCTACCTAGGAGCTGAGAGCCCTCAGCACTCGCCCCAGAAAGTTCGGTGAAGGTGTCAAAACCATTAAGCACAACAGCGTATGTCAATTCGAAAAAGAAATAGGTTTTAATTTGTGGCGGTCAACCGTTTTGATATCTACTTTTGTTATGTGTGAATAATGGGTTTAGAAAAAATAAACGAAGAAAGCTTCTGTTATTATTACAACAATGATATGTTTTATTTTATTTCTGAATACCGTAATATATCTTATTATAATTTATATTAATATACATTATAGCTCCGTCTGTTGTGGGCTTTAGCTCAAGCCACAAAATAAAGTGTTCCCTTCTGATAAAGAAGTTTCCACTTCAAAAACGAGTAAAGATCTTATTGACAACAACTTCTGGGTTATATTTAAGATGTTAAAGTCACTAGTTTTCCGGAAATTCACTTTAAAATATATTCCAAAAATTGTAACTAACAGGTAAACAGTCAGACAAGAAAGCGAGGTAATGTTGCATTAAAATCCATAATATAGCTTATATTTCAGTTTCTAATATCATATAAATTTAACTTTAACGTCGAATGTAAAAAATTAAAACAGAGAGACTGACAAAAAGATAATTAGTAAAATCCAATCAATCCGCTTTAAGAGTTTTAATTAATCAAAGTTTACATTATGCTAATACGCAAGTACGCACAATCCGTTCTATTTAATACAGAAAAACCTCGTTAAGTCGAACATCGATAAGTTGAGAACCTCTATATCTCGATAAAATGTTCTGTTCCCTTCGCTTCAAACACCAAAACCACCATTCTCTACAAGTCGAAAACTCTACGACTCGATTTTTTTGGCGTCTCCCGTGATGTTCGACTTATAAGTACTTATGTTCTTTGGGACTTAATTGTAAAACTTAAAATATCATTGTATAACTGTTACTGGTCATACTGAGTCTAATATGGGGAGTGACCAGTTAGTCACGATTTCATGAAATTAAATCATGTCGGCCTTTTACTAAACGTAGCTTTTCCAAGTATTTGGTCGGCATATATTAAATTATCAAGAAACAACATAGTCTATATAGACAATTGCGCCAATTTCAAGTGTTTTCAGAATTTATAAGCTTAATTAAGGATCATAAAGTAAGGACCAAAACTGAGAAGAATTATTCCTTTGCGGGACTCGAACCTTACAACACTTCGGTATGGTGATTGCAGCGGGGCAACTGTTTTAACCGCTTTTTTGTACGTGTGGAAATGCATTTACGCATCCCCTCCCAACTGGGCAAGCCATTGGGAGGAGTATGTGGGACTCACCGTCGTGTATCGACTGGAATACACAATATAATCTCACATTAATCGTGTTTCGTCTATTCTGAAGCGATGATAGCTTAATTGGTAGTGTATACAGAGGCTACGTCAAGGGACATGGATTTGAATCCCCCTACAATTAGCTTGAGCTTTCGGTGAAGGCAAACATTATGATAACACAATAGCATAGTATGGCGTTTTCTTAGACCCACCTGGCCTGCTACAACCTTCAAGTTGAAAATTTGCCGTCAAATACCTATGGGTATACTCGAGCAGTTGTACTTGAGAGCCAGTCTCTCTACTGAGTGTTTCCACCATCTTGAGCCACATCGTCACTTAATATCAGGTGAGGTTGTGGCCATAACGATAAAGTTGAACTATAAAAAAAAATTGGTCGGGAGGCAGGAGGAGCTTTCACATTTGCATTTGCTGTCCAATAGACGCAGACCTCTCAAAAGAGGCCATCTTCTGTGGCTTGAGGGTCAGAGGTAGAAGAGTCCTAGTCCGTTTTAACCTAACAGTTTTAACCGTTAGGTCAATCGTGTAGTCAGCTTTCATTTTTAGAAAATAAATTCTACAAACAGTTGACAATTGGCAACTAAATTTGTACTACAATTTATTTTTTACTATTTTATTCAACTTAGAGTTAATTAGTAAATTTATGTCTTTGTATACGTACCTATTTACTGCTTTATATCATGTAAAGTTCAGAATAACGTGTTAAAAATCAAATTCGTGATGAGACGTAGAAAATGAAATAGTTTCGACGAAGAGTGATTAATTAGAAATTTTATTCTTATTTATAATACAAGAAAAACAAATACGTCGCTACGAAATCGAATTCGGCTAAAACTAGAGAATATATAGAAATAAAAAATATTACCTGAGCTCACGGCTTCGTACGCGTTTAGTGCACAGTGATTTTTAACTTTATTTTTAAACAATTTTCATAATTTTTTATCTATATTATTAATACTTTTAATAGCCTAAGCGATCCGCTCCGACTTTGCATAGGTAATAGAATTTAAAACAAAAAAAAAGTTTAGTGGTACGGTCGCTATGAATCTTCACATGGCTAACATGAAGAATGGCAGAAATTTTCAACAAAATCAGTCCAGTGTTTTTGGAGTTCATAGAAAACAAACATACATAAATAATATATCGATGGTTAGGTTAGATATATACAATATTACGATAAAATAATTAATTTAAAAAGCGATGATGGCTTAGTTTGTACCCTTTACGTACTCGGCGTCACTGAAAGTGAGGTTGAATCCCTGAGCTATCGGTGAAGGAAAGCATCGTAATGGAACCATAGCACGGTGGTAGTGCTTTTTCTAATACCCACCTGGCTAACTACCACTCTGGAGTTGAAAATCTGTCACCAAATACCTATAGGTGTGTTCCGGCAGGTGCACTTGAGAACAAGTCTCTCTACTGGGTTTAGCATGTCCACCATTTTGGGCCACAACGTCACTTAATATCAAGTGAGATTATGGCCATAACGCTAAACCTTTAAAGTATAAGAAAATTAATTTAGTGGCTGGTTAGTTTGATACAGTATGTTAAATTACTATCAAACTTGACGAAGATTTCCTCATGAATAAAGCATTTTTTAATTATTTTTGTTATCAATTGATGTAATTATAAATTCACATGCTATATGTGGGATATTGTGGTGATATAATTACAGGCCATCTGTTTATAAAGCGAAGTTAGCACAATGACCCACTGACTCGTCGAGAAGCACGCGTTAGTGCGTACCGCGTCACGCCGCGCGGAGTACACCGGAATGAATGGTCCCATTGTTTCACATTTGTTGGAGCATGCGTTTAGCGGCCGTGTTTTATGAAGGAAGGAGGACTAGCTAATTGATCATTTCCCTTCTTAATCTCGCATGTTTGAGCATCGAATTGTTGCTTCCCGTGACCGCAATGCAACCTCGGGGTGAGGATGCGCGCTATCGGGGTCTACGATCAAAACTTTCATTTGGCCTCGCAAGGTCACAGCATTAACTGGTTTGTAGTTAATCAAATACCGAGTTCTTCGACGGACTTTCCTTTTTTATATATCTACAAGCTAGTTCAAGATTTAAATTTGTCTAGGAATGCAGCAAGTTCTATACTACAACGTGCCTTTACGATTGCGGTAGCAGGCTCCTTCCAAATTAGGACGGGCAGGGAGAGAAACACGAGTAGTTTACAAAGAGTTCACATTTATTACACATTATGTATCAATATTGTACATTGTTCAGTTATTACACTTATCTTAGGTTCTTATTAGTTCTACCAAAATTGCTTACACTTATACTAGATACCCACCTACGCCCTATCGAATCTAATGTTAATTTATAGGTTTTTCTATTTCTTTGGTAGAAGAAATGTTTTATTTTAATTTTAATGCCATTGTCCGAGACGCTTGTTAAGGTGCTACTGATTGAGACGCCTGTGTACAGTTTGTTCGATTGCCAGCATTTGGTCTAGTCAACATTTTACCCCAAGGCTGCGTTCGGTTTCTTCAGACCGAAAAGGAGGTGAGTGAATTTTCGGTGAAGGAAAACATCGTGAAGAAACAACAGCATGGTGGTAGGTAGGTAATTTTTCTGATGCCCGCCTGGCTAGCTACTACCCTCAAGTTGTAAATCTGCCGCCAAACACCATTACGTGTGTTCCGGCGGTTGCATTTGAGAGCCAGTCCCTCCTATAAAGGCCGGCAACGTACCTGCTTACTCACCATCAGGTTATCACTTGCTAATTTGCCTGATATTACATAAAAAATCACGGCGCTCGAAACACGCCTTAAGCCATTCCACTAGACGACCATTGTCTTTGTGGCTGCGGGGATAACGTCACTAATGGCGGAAACGTTTTACTAATACCGTCGGAAATGTTTGTTTCTTTGTTTGAACGCGTTAATCTTAGGAACTACCGGTCGGACAACATTTTGTTTATTTTTATTTCATCAGCAATCATTAAGGAAGGCTTAAGGCTACCATCAATAGGGGCAAAACTTCTTCCACACGAATAAAGTCGCGGACAAAGTTCGTAAATACTATATAGGATAATTAAATTATGTAGCGATGATAGCTCAGTGGTAGTGTGTACGACTTTGCGTCAAGGGACTTGAGTTCGAATCCAACCACCTACAATGAGCTTAAGCTTTTGGTGAAGGAAAACATCGTGAGGAAACCATAGCATGGTGGTAGGGCTTTTTCTGATGCCTGACTGGCTAGCTACCACCCTCAAGTTGAAAATCTGCCGCCAAATACCAATAGGCGTGTTCCGGCAGCTGCACTTGAGAGCAGTTCCTTTACAGGCTTAGCCTGTCTACCATCTTGGCCCGTATCGTCACTTAAGATCAGGTGAGATTATGGCCATGACGCTAAACCTTAACTATAAAATAAAATGTATTTACAAAGTTTTTTTTTTTCAAAACGTAAATTTGTTTCAAATGCACATTAATTTTAAATTTTTGAACACGCTCTGATCACTAGATATAGTTTTTTTTACTAATAGAAGGAGCGGCTCTCAAGTGCAACTGCTGGAGCACACCTATAGTATTTGGAGTCAGATTTTGAACCTAAGAGTGGTAGCTAGTCAGGTGGGCATTAGAAAAACCCTACTGCCATGCTATGATTTCATCACGACGTTTTACTTCACCGAAAGCTCAAGCTCAGTGCAGGTGAATTCGAAGTCAAGTCGATTGACTCGGCATCCGCACAACTGCCAACTGACTTTTGTCGCTTCAAGTTTTTAGATCATCTGTCAGTGTTGATGTATGTCCTCGATTAAGTGACATCCTAAAACTTTTTTGTTTTCTATTTACGCTAATGTTTGCTGACAAAGATAACTTAGTAAGGGGCAAATTTGTAAGACCTATCATAGTGGCATGCCAAGGCGTGTTAGGTTTTGGAATAAATAGCTTTGTACCTATTTACCTGGACGCTTGAAAGCTGGCATGAAAGTAACTATGCTGTATCTCTAAAGCGACTATAGCTCAGTGGTAGCGTTTACGGACGCCGCGTCAAAGAATGTGAGTTTGAATACTTGTAATAAGCTTGAAAGATTCGGTGAAGTATAACGTAGTGATGAATCCGTAACGTGGTGGTGGGACTTTTTCTAATGCCCGCCTGCCTAGCTACCACCCTCAAGTTGGAAACCTACCGCCAAATGCCTGTAGGTGAGTTCCGGCAGTTGAGAACTAATCCTTTCAAAGGTTTAGCGCGTCCAACATCTTGGTGAGATTATTGTTTATTACATTAGGTGGTAATGTGGTCATAACGCTTAACCTTTCAATTATAAAAAAATAAAATCCAACTTCAAGATATCAACCAATCATGGCAAAAACATTTTAATTAAATCACACAAAGCTTATTCACAGAACGATAAAATAAGAACAAAAAAAAACCAAATAATAAAAAAGAATTCGTCTTGGTAATCGAGAGCGTGCAGGTAGGTAGCTGCGCGTCGAGGTAAGTTTTGAAAACAATAGTGCTTCGTCAGAGATGCGCCGGCGCTCCGTTTTGGCGCCTTCACTTTTAGGGCTGACAATTTTATTTTTTAATATACTATTTCTAAACGTATAATAAAAGTGTAACTGAACCAAATCTGTAATTTAAATAACTATTGAAAAATTTGACAAGTTTCATTTCAATATTTATTATATATTAAATATTGAAATGAAGCTTTTACCTGCGACTTTGTTATCCTTAATATTGATTTTGTCAAACATACCGGATGATTCGGATGAATTTTTCGCGAGAAAAAGTAGCATATCTCCATCTCCAGGGTCCTATATATCTATATACTAAAATTAATCGTAATAGATTCAGTAGTTTAGGCGTGAAAACGTAACAAAGAAACAAAGTCACTTTCTCATTTATAATATTAGCATGATTAACATTTAAGGTATAGATTAGTAAGGATTAAGACCATTTTTGTGTATGAGTGTGTTCTTAAATTGCTTAATTTAATAAATTAATATAGTCGATATAAATCTATCATATTGGTAACATATTGTAATATGATATGGGCGAATTTTTTTGGCAAGCGTACTATCTCATTGTTACACAATTTGTTTACTTAAGGCTTAAGTGACAACCCTACATGCGGTGCACTCCGTCGGTCTCGGGCGATCGTAAAGCGATTTATGTTTTTGATACTTGAAAATTATAATTCGAATGTTTTATGCATATTACTGCCTAGCGAATAAAATATTCGTGCGTCTTTTAGCATTTAGCATAGATGTTGAAGGAATCTATTTATTCGGAATATTTAACTGTATATGCATACATATCTACGAATTACATATTACACATATTTTAATGTAATTCTCCAAAGGTGTTTTTATGGAAAAGTCATATCGACTTCTCATTGTAAATCTTAATATTTTCGTTAAAAACTGTAAATTACGAAAAACACTTTGTTACAATAGCAAGAACGAGTAAAAAATTTTAGTTACAGATAACAAAATAAATGTTGGAGAAATGAATGAATAAATTAGAACACGACAAGCATACCCTACTGGATTATAATCACTATACACAAGGTCATATCTATCATATTGGTACGCAAATATATGTCGCGTTTGTAGTTTATACCCAGCTGTTGAGATGCTTGCAGGCTTAGTAGATATGACGACCTCTCAATGGTCAGTGTTTCTTTTAATTATGCAGAGGTTCAGGCACATTAATACCTCGACCTACCTACTAACTATAAAAAATACTTTAACTTTAGACTGGCGAAATAATTCTAGCTTATGATCAGCCAAAGTATACACGCATTTCAGAACAGGTATTTAACAAAGTTCAATGTTGGTATGAGCTTCTAACTTAGCAAGTTAGCTTCTACCCACGTTAACGCTTCTAAAGTAGTAAGTATATAGAGCCGCCTCCACTATTACCATCACAATTAAGAAATAAAAGCTCAGTTAATTGGTTATTAAAGTTATTCAATCAATGCATAACTCACGAACTACCAATTTGTGTCCCTCTAATAATTTGGTAATCTATGACGTACCATAAATATTAGGGTGGCGCAAAAAACCGACTATTTTTTTTTTTTAAGTTTCGAGTGAATAAATGTTAGTTTTTATTGTTTTAAGAGCCCTCTCCAAAGAATAACTAAAAAAAAAAATTTAAGAGTTCGCTCCAAATTCAATTTTTAAATTTCAAAAATCGTCAAAAATCGTTTTTTTTTTTAATTTTTTCTTGTTACGGTAAAATTTTATAGACCAAAAAACAATAAGTTTCTGAAAGTTTCAGTTCAAAATTTAAGTTTTGAAAGGTCGCTCAAATTTTTTTTTAAATTATTAGTTCATTACTTTAGATTTTTTCGAGTGACCTTTTAATATTTAAATTTAAATTCCATACATTTTTTTTCTTTTATTTATTACAATAATAGATAAAAATTAAAAAAAAAATCGATTTTTGAAATTTAAAAAAATTTGGAGCGACCACTTAAATTTTTTTTTTTAGTTGTTCTTTTGAGAGGGCTCTTAAAACATCAAAAACTAACATTTTTTCACTAGAGACTGAAAAAAAAAAAATAGTCGGTTTTTTTGCGTCACCCTAATGAATATTATTTTTGTACTGGTACAGAGATTTTTATTTTCATTAAAGTATCATTAGTATATTTGAAGATTTAGGCATTAGAAAAAGCCCTATCATTATGCTATGATTTCATCACAATTGGTTTCATTGCAGGGTTCGAACTCACGCCCATTGACGCGGCGTGTGCGTACACATTACCAACTGACCCGTCATCGCTTCCAATGCTACTACTTACTACCAATTATAAATACAGTTTAATTCAACTACCAATATTGTTTATTCGCAACATATGTTTTCGGAGGGATCGATGCGCAAGCGCACCTCGACCGGCGCTTTTGTTAATTTATCTTCGATTTGTGACATCACACGAGGAGGCCAGCCACTAACGTGTATTGTGATGGGGGATAAAACAAGAACGCGTATTGTTTTCTTTTGAAGATTCGGATCCCTCTCACGTCGAACGGACACGTCGTACACGGCTAAAGAAGTTTCTAGAATTTTTTGAAGTGAACACTTCTAAAGGAAGTTTTGTTTAGGAAGTAAATTCATGTAAGTCGTTATCATTCATTGTATGATGGAAGGGCTTTTTCTAATGCCCGGCTGGCCAGCAATCACCCTCAAGTAGAAAATCTGCCGCCAAATACCAATAGGTGTGTCCGCAGTTGCACTTGAAAGCACTCGACAAGTTTAGAGTGTCTACCAACTTGTGCCTATCGTCACTTAAAATCAGATGAGATTATGACCATAACGCTAAAACTTTAATTATAAAAAAAAATGGTCACGTGACGTGGTAACGATAACACTATATCTGTTTCTATTAGTATAACTTATTGCGCTCGAAACAGTTTTTATTGACCTACAAGTTTTAATTTAAGATCAAACAATTGATTTCGATATGTAAAATTAACGACTGTTTATAGTTTTAAGTTTTCACTTCTGTTGGCAGTCCTCATGACTTATTTGATTTATTTTTATAGTTTATAGGTTTAGCGTTATGGCCATTATCTCACCAGCTTAAGTGACGATACGACCGAAGTTGGTGGACCTAAACCACTTGAGGGATTGGCTCTGAAAAGCAGCTGCTGGATCACAACTTGAAGGTGGTAACTACCCAGGCGGGTATTACAAAAAGCCCGACCACCATGCTATGGTTTCCTTACAATGTGTTCCTTCACCGTAAGCTGAAGCTCATTGTAGGTGGGTTCGAACTCACGTCTCTTGACGCGGCAACCGTGCACACCAGCTATCATCGCTTCAAAATATAAAATTTCAAGTACAATGTAGAATCCTAAGTCACTCTAAGGACTACGCATTTTGCAGCCTTATTGAGAATTTTCCGTAAACAGTAAAAAGATACCACTGTATAGATAGCAAGGTAAACCAAGCAAAATCAAGAAGCTATAACGTTATAGAGAGTTAGTCGCTAAATGGAATAAGCAACTGCTACGTTCAAACCACAAGTTGCTAAGAACTTCCATCCTACAGCTGCATTTTTTTTCGAAGGTACCTACACTGTTTGCATAAACTAATTAGGAAACTTGTGCAAAGTTGTCACTAGTGACCGAATCTCGACTTGGTCCTTTACCGGGACGCGAACAAGAATCAATCGCGGTACTAACTAAATTTGAGAATAGGACTGTACTATACCAACCTAACTGGCGGTGTTAAAAGTCAAGTTACTACGCGATAGTAAGAGAAACGTGAATCTGACTGAACTAGAGAAATCTGGAAACTGAGTGTTAACTAACATAACTCATTAAAAGCTCTCTTTCTAATTTGTTTATGACAAGTATGTTCGGTCTACAGCCGCTATACTCGACCTACGGCGCGCGGGTCTCATGGTGCCCGCTGGGCGGCTTTCATTGTTGGCCCATCTCATATTGCTTTATTTTACCTAAGGAAAGTATTACCTAAATATTTTCAGTTTACGGCCCGCGACACAATGACTAATACGTTTGTGGCCCCTGTAGAAAAAAGGTTGAGTATCGCTGGTTTACAACATTAAATGCAGCCATTAGCTTCTTAGAAAATCATTTCCATTGGTTTAGCTGCTCATGTCTTAAAGATACTGATGTTGAATTAAAACTCAGAGTGTAAACTACATTTCACGTCAATTGATTTAATTAAAAACCCCCTAAAACTGAAAAATTAGTTAACTCTGCTTATATTACAATGCTTTGTTCTCCATACAATTAAAATTGTGTAATAATGCTGAAATTAAGCTATACACAGTTCATACTGTGCATATGCATTTCATAATTTTGTGTATTCAGTTTTTACGATAAGATATGTTTCTGGGTAAAAACTTTTAATTTTTTTAGATATCACTCTATTGTTATAGTAATTTTGTTACAAACTTCATTAACGTCAATCAATATTAAACCATTTATTTTCATTTTTAACTAATAATCTGTTAATAACCATAAAATTACTAAGACCGTCATTCCAAACGCTCTGTTGATAATCCGCTCTTATTATGCCCGTACTTCAAACTAACAAGCACCTTGCAAGAGCAAAAAAATTAACAATAGTACTATAACTAATCCCTTTACGGATCCTCAAGTAACGGTAATTAGACACGCATCAATGGACAAGGGTCGAAATCTCGTATTGACAGATATGGTATACACAGTAGAACCTCTATAAGTCGAACATCAAGGGAGACGCCAAAAACTTCGAGTGGTAGAGTTTTCGACTTATAGACAATGGAGGTCTTGGTGTTTGGAGGGAAGGTAACAAAACACTTTTTTGAGATTTGGAAGTTTTAAAGTTACCGAGGTTCGACTAAACGAGGTTCTACTATACTATATTTTGTGGTGTAATATTCTCCTTTTTTATTTATGGCAACTCAGTCCTCTTTAGAGACAACACTGCCATTTTCAAGTGACAAGATTTAGAGGCATTTCGCACAGGCGAAACTATCTTCAACGAGATGTTGACTCTCTTGTTGAAGCTCTCTTGGGAATTTTTGTGGCAACTGATATATCATGTTCCGTATGATTATTCATAATTCACTTCACTTATGCTCTTCAGCTACACTACATCTCGTAAAATGTTACCTATATTAACTTAATGTATGAACTTAAATAAAAATCCCAACATGACAGATCAAGATCCCGCCAAAAACTCAATATAATACCGTTTATTTCAATATTTTCCGCCTCAAGTAAAGTGGCAAAGCTACAGCACCATACACCAAATCGAGCATAATATCGTAAAACTGTGCATAAGGTTATTCATACTAATATAATACATAAGGAAACTAATATATCATATCTCGAATTGATTGCAATTATGCACGTTAGCCAAATTTTATTACATGTAATCCCACCAATAATAATTAAATATATAATCAAAATAAGATCCCACGATCTCAATATATCCCGCGAAAAACTCTGTGTTACAATTTATATAAAACTTCTTTTTGCTTACTCATTTTGAAAATTATCCTCCTTGTTGAAGATTACTACTGCACATATTTCCCTCATATAATTAGCTATAATTAAAAACATAAGTTTTTGGAGGATCTTTGGAGAATTTTCATTTTAATTCATATACTGAATTAGGCCTATATTGTGTAAATTAAGGTGACATTTTACATAATGTAGTGTAGCTTAACAACATAGGTGAAGTGAATTGTGAATAACAATTCGGAACATGATATATTAGTTGCGACAAAAACTTCCAAGAGAGCTTTAACAAGAGAGTCACCATCTTGTTAAAGATAGTATCGGCTGAATGAAATGCCCAAACCTTCTTACTTAAAAAATGACGGTAATAGTTCGACTAAGTTCGCTAGAATAAAAAAGAAAAAAATAATTAAAACATAACCTACCTAACACACCTAATTTATTTATGAATTAGAGAGTTATAAAAAAACTCGATATTATTAGCAATAATACTAATTATGCTATTTAAACTAAGCACAAGACACAAAAAAAATCTATACATATTTTTTGGTATATCTATTACAATAAGGCTCAAGTGAAAACACATTTGTATTAAATAAGTTTGTTTTACTTCCATTCTCGTTTATTCACACCGAAAAATCCCAAGTGCCACCATAAAATCCTTTTTTTTCTTCGTACGATCTGCACCTGCGAAATTGACAAAACGCCGAGAGAGGCACAATCGCTTCATAATACTTATGTTTTGACAGCGGCGCGGCGGCGCGGTGGGGCGGGCGGCCGGCGCCTTTAGCCGCCCGTTGTTGACGATAAGTGGTTCGTACCCAGAAATAACACCTTTTATAATGGTCTATATTAATATTTTTATTTCAATTCCCGCAACTTAACGTTATAACTGCAACGACGTGTTTTATAAAAAATAAAAAAAAATCGAGAATTGAAACGTTGCAATTAAATAATAACATTTAGCAGGGTAACAAATACAATATATCTGATTCGCAAGTTATCTTCTTTCGCATTCCCTTGCGTAAAGAATAATAAATAAAGCAATCATGGGACTGCCGGCAGAAGTGAAATTTTGAAACTATAAACAAACAGTTGGTTTGTGAAAAATTCCGTAAAGGATTTGATTCTAATTACACCTTAATAAAATAGGGGATGTGTGTTTAACGCACTCTATAATTTAAGTATGTCACATTGCGCAATCACCCATTTTATATTCAGCAGTCAAACACGGTAATAGGGAGCTATACACGACTATAGGCACTGCGATCAGTATTAACACTCTATCGCAATGATTCCATCCCGATATTCAAAAATCGGGATTAATCAGCGCGCATCCAGCTGCCAAAAGCACATAAAGCGATAACCCGCTGATGAATTATTAATCTCCTCATAAATTTTGATTTGCACTTGGCATCATGTAGAGTACCGTCACTGCCCCGTGCTTCAAAAAATAAAATATTCGAACTAAAATTTAAATTCCATGCGAAATATTAATGATACAATAAAAATAAAAACAGAATGAGTTTTAAAAAGCGAACCGAACTCATTCTAAATTCAAATTCGTTCGTGAGACGACCATTAATGGTATTCGTGTGAACGGAATTCGTAAATGTGACAACCACCGGATAATTTCATACGAAATTATACAGAGGAATCTTAAACAAAACGAAATCAATGCTACCATCACGTATCAACAATTAGACCCTCCGGGATCCTTGTTATGAGAACGCCGAGGGACGAGAGTCTCCTCGGTAGGAATAGGCTCAGGAATTCGGTAATCGGTAGCCTCCTGGGCACGCGAACCTTGAGAATTAAGGGATCCTTCTTACCGGAATCCTAATTCGATCGAAACGTGCCGCCGACCGGTAGTTTTCCAAAAAGGTAGCCGACCTTCCGAACGACCTCTTTATGACTAATGGCTGGTATGAGTCATCAAAAGAATTATTTGAACAAACTATTTTTTTTTTGCTTTTGGGTTTGTAGATAATTTTGCCAATATCAACAGTGTTAAATGCGTTTTAGAATTTCACTGTGTAATGATTGGGGTATTATAGAATAAACCTCATAGTATCACAACAGAAAAAACAACCTATTTAAAAACTACTCAAATTGATTTGATAAATAATCACCTGGTATAGAAGACATTCTTCAGCCTTTGTTGACAGTGTACAAACGAGTTTTAATATGATTTTCCCCTTTTAAATTCCCCACATTGTTTCATATATATTCTTCACATATATAACTCAGGCGTTATTTGATAATTAAGAGACAAACGCTCCAATAAGATGGTAATTTTTTTCTAAAAGGACTTAGACTTAGTTTTTGGGGCAAACAACATATCATATATCAAATCATTATTCACTACACTTATTCGCATTAGTCAAACGACATCACGTAAATTGTCATCAATATGACAAAACATAGGGTTAAATAACTACGAATATAAATAAAAATAAAATATGAATGATGGTAGGATCCCGCCAAAAACTATGATTCAAAATTACTTTTATATTTCGACATTAAGAAACGATATTAATTATCTGCATTTTAAATAACAACGATTACACAAACAAAATATCGATTGTTATCGGTAATAATCGATATGGTATCGATATGATTTGTGTATCCGCTACCGGTGTTAGGATGGTTATTACAAGCTGTTAGAATTTTGATGTTCTAATTGTAAAATTTATTTATTATCCTAAGGCTATATACCATTTAGCGTTCATAATGCTCAAAATATGCTTTCAGCTGATCCCTTCCTCTGCTATCTACAACACTACGCGAGCGGGACTTCGGTGTCACAGTTTCACGGTGACACCTATAACACCAATATCCGAAATATTCACCAACAGTTGCTTTCATTGTACTGTAAAGTTACGGAACTGCCTTCCTGTCAACGTGTTCCCTCCTTCATTTAACATTGGGTGTTCAAAAGAGGCGTGAACTGGTAGTAGTTAGTAGGTAGTTGGAGCGATAAGAGCTCAGTGGTAACGTGTAGGAACGCCGCGTCATGAGATGTGATTTCGAATACAACCACCTACAATGAGCTTGAGTTGCTGTTGAAGGAAAACTTCGTGAGGAAATCACAGCATGGTGGTAGCGCTTATTCTGATGCTCACCTGGCTAGCTACCACTCTCAAGTTGACAATCTGCGGCCAAATACCAATTGTATGTTTCGGCAGTATCACACACTAACGGGAATATTTTGAATTACCAATAACCCTGAAGATACAAAAATGATGTAGCTACGTTCCGTATAATACACCTATTATGTTCTAAATTACCTTTAGTATTATTATCTCGAAAGAATGTAATCAAAACCTATCTACACATACATTATAACGTATATCAAAACGCGAAATGATCATATATCATTCGGTGTTACCGTTGGCTTACGTGATTTATTAGAAGCATTAAAATATAAGTACCCTATTCGAGCAACGTCAGATACCCGACATTTGTCGCCAACGGGCGTTCTCACGAACCGAAACTGTATGTAGGTGGGTATACACACCTCGTAACTATTCCGAAAGGTTATTACGGCCTTGTAAATCATACATTAATTGTTTTATTTTGAACTTCGTGTTACACACAAACGTTTAGCTATCAATCTATAATAACTATTTATATCCATACGTCTGTACTATATATGGACCGTTTATTTTGAAAGTGGTGTAAGTCTATTTTTGAGAAATTGAGCTATCACGTAATTCATGCTTAATTTAATGTAATTTTTTTATATATAACTAGTCCGTGTTTAATTTCTCAATAAAATCCCATGTTTTGTACAACTTAAAATCGGTCGGTAAATGAATTTGCATTATTAACAAATATAGTAAGTAACCTTTAATTTTCTCGAAACAAAAGAAAATGGACTTACACCATTTTAAAATAAACGGTCCATATATTAGTAGTATAAAGAGGAAAAATTTGTTATTTGTTTGAACGCGCTAACCTTAGGAAGTACCTATCGGATTACAAGAATTGATTTTATATTTCATAGAGTAACCATTGAAGGAAGGTTTTAGGTGTTTTACATCACGCTACCAGCATTAGGAGTACAGCAGTATTGATAAAAGCTTCAAAAACGAGCGAAAAATGTAAAATTATTTTTAATTCCACGCGAACGAAGTCGCAAGCACAGCTAGTTTTGTAATAAAAGTAAATTAGTTTAGTAACTGCACCAAATCTATACATAACATATTTTTTGAAATTTTTGGTAATTAGATACTTTGATCTGAAACAGCTATTGGCGCGCCTCGGTAGATAAATCGACCCGCTTGCCGTGACGCAAAAAGGCTATACAACCCTCTTAATAATTAATAAAACTTTATAATTACTATATAAAGCGATGACAGCTCAGTTGGTAGTGTGTACGGATGCCGTGACATAGGATGTAAGTTCGAATACACCTGCAATGAGTTTCAACTCTCGGTGAAGGAAAATATCGTGATGAAACCATACCGCCCGCGTGGCTAACTGTCACCCTCAAGTTTAAAATCTGCCGCCAAATACCAATAGATGTTATCCGGCAGTAGCACTCGAAAGCCAGTTCTTCCAGTAGACTTAGAGTGCCCACCATCATTAGCCACATCGTCACTTAACATTAGATGAGGTTGTGGCTATAACGCTAAAGTAACAATTCAGTTACAATTATTTATATCTAAAAGTTTCAATTAAATTATAACTGACTGAAAACTTCATCAAAATCGGTTCAGCCGTTATGAAGTTTACAGAGAACATACATCAATTTTTATATAATATATAGACAGGACATCGTAAACACATTAGTTACTATAAAAAACTGTATATGCATTTAACTAACTGATATAAAAAATAACTGAAGACCAACAAATGATGATAGATGACTTTAATCGAAGAAAATATTATATAGAATTTATTAGTAGAAATTCTCAATCTTATATATACCACAACGATTACGGGTTAAGGTAGACAATATTTTAGAGTCAACTTTATTGATTCATTAATAGGTAATTTGGAGTGGGGCCGTGGCTGGAGGCGACGAAACTAAAAGCATTAGAAAGCGTCTATTAACTAAGTTTAAAGGCGCGAATGAAGCATTAACGGTTACTTTAAAAACTGCAATTATCTGTCATTTGCGGTAAACATTTTAACGTAGGCCTAAGGTTTAGCACGCACTGCGCGTTGCCGACGCGCGATTTATTTCCGCATTAGGCGATGATGGCTTCCCTCTAGAAACTGGATGTAATGTGTTTGCTAGCCCTGGTGTCAGGCAACACGGGATCTTGAAGTGTGACCGATTAGCACTCGATCAGTCACCACATGCCCTCGCGCTTTGACCTGAGCACGGGTAATGCGTTTGCGCGTTGCGATGAGGAAGTCCTTATAGAATAGGATTTTAAACATCAGGTTAATAAAAAAAAAGGCAATGAAGGCCTGAGCTTTCGGAAAAAGTATCTTCATGAAACTATACCTAGTATGATGGTAGAGCTTTTTCTAATCCCCGCCCGGTTAGCTACTACCCCAACTGCAAAACTGCCTCCAAATACCTATAAGTCTGTTTCGGTAGGTGCACTTGAAAGCCAGACGTAACACTAAGCTTAGCGTGCTCATCATTGATGTGGATGTGTGAATTATGAAGAACGCTAAGCCTTTAGAACTATAAGAATAATTCATACGATAGTAGGGGACAGTAATGTAGTGGGTTCTTGACGTTGATACGCCATTGTTTTGTGCGTAGTCTTGTTGAGATCTGCCGTTACACTACGATTCGACAGGCCGGTTTCAGATGCGTTGCAGAAGTCCATCTTCCCCCATAAGAAATACTAAGTAGTTTTTAAACGCTTTCTTTAGTGATTTCGTTAGATATTTGATCGAAGAAGTCGTTACTTTGTACTTTTGTTTGGTATTTATTGGCCCGCTGACACGTCTGTCGTCGGTTGATGCTCTGTCATGGATCATTTTCAGATCGATGTAATCTTTCTATAGCAGTAAGCGAAACATGTGAAATTGCGTGTGCTACATATCCACACTTCCACAGTGTCAACGCACGACAGACGTGGCAGCGATCAATCAATTGTACACGGAAGTGTAAAGTAAAATCAACCCTAATGTTCTTTAAGTTTTGTTTCTCCCACTAGGCATAGTGTCGTCACTTTACTATACTACTAAAAATTTAACATCATCAGCATTTGCAGTTATTTCTGCAATACTTTGGTATCACATGTCGGAGTATTACGCACGTTAAAAATTCGCAGTGACTGCATATCTCAAATACTTTCAACATCATTACCGTTGGACACGATTTCGTGGTTTCATCCAATATTACCAGCGAATTTGAACCACGACAAATATCTTAAATGTTCGTAAATTCTATATTAACCTCTATAAATTTTAACTAGTACGTGCCGGTGGTTTCGTTTAGGTGAAATTATTATGAAAGCTACATATTTAACAACATTTCACGCGATGTTACTCTAATAATAGTTTTCCTTCGGTGAAGGAAAACATCTTGAGGAAACCATAGCATGGTGGTAGGGCTTTTTCAAATGCCCGCCTAGCTAGCTACCATCCTCAAGTTGTAAAACCTGCCGCCAAATACAGATAGCTGTGTTTCGGCAGCTGCACTTGAGAGCCAGTTCCTCCACAGGCTTAGCGTGTCTACCAACTTGAACCGTATCGTCACTTAAGATCAGGTGAGATTATGGTCATAGCGCCAAACCTCTAGTATAAAAAAAAATTGAAACTTGGAATATGTGATTTACATGAATTTAAATAATATAATATACCTAAGCTTAAGTAAATCAAACAATAGTAGTTGTACTCATAATAGTTTTTAGTTGGTAGTGTGTACGGGCGCCGCTCGAAGGGACGCGAGTTCAAATCCACCTACAATGAACTTGAGCTTTCGGTGATGGAAAACATCGTGATGAAACCATGGTAGAGTTTTTTCTATCGCCCGCCTGGCTAACAACCACCCTCAAGTTCAAAATCTACCACCTAATATATAGGTATGTATGTCACATCGTTACTTCACATCAGGTAGGATTGTGACAAAAACGCTAAAGCTTAACAATTAAAAAAAAACCTTTAATTAAAATCACAGAAACGTATAGACAGTGCCCTGTTTATCGGTACTGGAAGTTTCCGTGCAGTACTATATGCACGCGATATGTGTATACTATCGGCAATTAGCGAGGTATAGACGATGTACAGTGCTGATGCTAAAGAAAGGTAACATTATGAACCGGGTGAACGCCGCGGGTTGGTCGGCGCGCGACGGTGCAAGCGTTAAGATATAAGCGAGCTTAGAATAAAACTTCGTAATTACGTCATTATATATAAAAAGTCGTGTCACGTTTTTTGTTCGATCCGAAATAAAAGATGGGAAGACCTTCTCGAAGGTATTCAACCGTCCCATCTGGCTTTCTGGAATTTAGCCAGAAAGCTAAACTCTGTTAATAAAGTCTCCATGCCCCCGTTGCAGAGAGGGTCTGGGGAAACTCCTGCTTTTGAGAGTGTAGAAAAAGCGGAATGCTTAGCCGCTACACTCGAAGAACAATGCTCACCCAATCCGGGTGTATCACTCAGTCATTTGGTGGAAGTTGAATCCAAAGTAGAGTCACTTCTGTCCTCTTCACCCGAGGCCTCGTTAGACCCTGTCACGTCTGACGAGGTTCGGTTAACCATTAAAAGCCTTAAGCCTAAAAATCTCCCGGTCCGGATGGTATCAGGAACAAAGTTTTGAAACTTCTTCCTGACCAGCTCATCGCTCTTCTGGTTTGCATCTTCAATGCGGCCATACTTCATTGTCACTTTCCAGCTGTTTGGAAAAGGGCAACAGTCATAGGCATTCATAAGCCTGGCAAAAAGTCAAATCTGCCAGAGAGTTATAGACCTATTAGCCTCTTGAACACTCTAGGCAAGGTATTCGAGAAACTCCTTATGAGTCGTCTCCTCAAGGAAGTTGAGGATAAAAAGATCATTCCGGAAGCACAGTTCGGCTTTCGAGCCAGACACTCGTGCACGGACCAAGTGCTTCGCCTCACGGAGCACATCAAAGCCAACTTTGTTAAGTCAAAGTTTCCCAACTCTCCCTACCGCACTGTTGCGGTCTTTTTCGATGTCGCTAAAGCCTTCGATAAGGTATGGCATGCCGGGCTCATCTATAAATTACACCAGTTCGGAATATCGGACAGGTTAATTTTTATTCTAAAAAAATACCTCGACGACCGCTCCTTTTGCTATAGAGTGGAAGGAGCCCTCTCTTCTGAGCATCCTGTTCGAGCAGGAGTTCCCCAAGGTTCCATTCTGGCACCCTTTCTATTCAATCTGTACATCAGCGAACTCCCGAAGCTGGAGGATAAAGTCCACTACGGACTCTACGCTGATGACACAGTTATTTTCACATCCGATAGGAGAAAAATAGATATCATCCGTCGTACCCAAAGGGCGATGGATACGTTCGGAGAATGGTGCGTCAAATGGCGTATTGCACTCCATCCGGATAAGACTGCAGCCATTCTTTTCCAACCGAACCTCCCTAAGAAAGTGCTCAGCAAAAATCTCTCCTTATACGGCAAGGATATTCAGTGGGCTTCCGAAACCAAGTATCTCGGAGTCACTTTAGATAGGAGACTTAGTTTCATTCCCCATATTAAAAAAGTCACAAATAAAGCCCTCATGGTTATGGCTCAGTTGCGTCCTATTTATACTGGACCTAAAATGTCCCTCCGCAGCAAAATGACCCTATATAAAACGTGCGTTAGACCTATTCTTACGTACAACTGTCCCGCCTTCGCTCACAGTTCGAAACATTCTTTGAACAAACTCCAAATTGTTCAAAATAAATATATTCGTAGGTCGGTTTGTGCTCTCGATACCATGAGAAACATAGACCTACACAAAGATCTAGAACTTCCGTCCATAGAAGGGTATATCCGGACCCTTTCAAAAACACACTATGAGAAAGCTGAAGCACACTCAAATTCGCTCATTAAGGCTTCCGTCTCTTACGTTCCCACGCCTAATGAGCAGTTATCTAATATAAAATTCTGTCGACGTCGGCCACGTAACATCTTCCTCGACCCACCCGATAAAATCTCTAATCAAAATAATGACTACTCAGTAATTAAACGCACGCACGTACGCGCTAATCCGCGAAACCGTCGACCTCGCCGCCGAGGGCGAGCGGTTAACTTCGCTCCCGCACACCCGCCGCGGCCTCCTTCTGCGGACGCTCGAGCCTAGGTCGATCCTCCGGAATGGAGCCCTCGAGCTAACCTGCTCGCGCGATACAGTGACACTTCACACTCACTGAATCCACATCATCACACTGCATGTCACATTCGTGCACACTCACACAGTACGTACACGGTTCTGTAAGGGACCACCCTTGGTCCTGAATGTGGTTCGGCCTTTTATACATTATATACACACGCATTTGGTTTCTTTCAGATAATTCATATAATTCAGTGTGTCATTGCCTTCTTCTCGGTTCTTGGGGTTCGATTCACTAGGTTAGATACTCGCGCCTTTCGTTAGTTAGGTAGGAAGGACGCACAGTACAATCTTGTCTCGCCGCGTTGCACAGTACAATCTAAAATAAGTTTTTTTATCAGATCCCTAAGGGGATCAGTTAGTTTAGATTTTTTCTTTTTTATTATTATAACACTCTCTTTTTAATAACTAGTACCGCGCTCGTTTTCTCTCGTACGCGATTCGACAACAGCCCAAGCCGAGGTTCGGTCACTAGTGACACCCTTGTGCGAGTTGCCCCGCGGGTTTGAGCGCCTTCCACGCTCACCCCACTAGTTCAGGTGAAGCTGTAAAAGCCCCTAATGCTAAAAGTGTAGGTCCTTTCGAAAAAAAAAAGTTTTTTGTTCGCGATGAACTCCTAAACTACTGCACCAATTTTAATCAAATTTTACACACTGTGTGCAGCTTGACCCAACTTGAGAGATAGGATACTTTTATCTTAATAAGTGATCATAACGCGATATGTGTCCCTGTAGTCGATGTGTTTGACAACTCGAAAAGGCAGAACAAGGTCTGTCAGGTCAGCTAGTAATTTTATAAATATATGACTACTTAGTGCGATCAAATTTAAATGTAGTAAAATTTACGTTTGGAACATTCGAATTCTATGAACATTTTTATATATACATATCTATATTCATATTACTAGGCGGAAAAGTTTGTGTGTTTGTCTGAACGTGCTAATCTTCGAAACTACTAGTCCGATTTAAAAATTATCTTTGTAGAGAACAATCATTGGCAAAGGCTTTAGGCTATTTAACATCACGTTACCACCAATAGGAACAAAGGTGTATTGAAAAAAGTTACAAGAACGGGCAAAAATTATTGAATAAGAATGAACCTAAGCAGCTCGTACAGAAAAAAATCGTATATCGTATACGCGCGCACATATAAGGCGGTCGAGAGCGGTGGCGTAAAGGGGGTCATGACGCCATTAAAAAGCGTCATACCATTAGTCGTCACGGCATACGTGGCGGTTTTACTGCGTAAACACGCTGATAGATGTTTCACATAAAAAATTCTTCATAAAACTATTTATAACTTAGACCAACACCTAGGTGATCGTCGGTACCGACGGCAAAAAAATGCAAATTGTCATAAGCCACGGGCGATTCACGAACCGACATTCCCACAGTGGTGCCGACACGGCCCAGTAACGGCAGCAAAATAACAAATGGAAGAAAATCACGCTATACTCTGTTAATGTCTTGATACCATTCACGTACTGTTCAACAACATCTTACGTTTCGCTTACACCAGTGTACGTATTATATAAGAGAAAAAGAGTAAAAGGATTATTGTACCTACGTCACGATGATTTGAAACTTTCTTGATAAGTTTATTCGCTGAACGTGTTAATTGAATACTCGCGTGTTGGAACAAAGCTAGTTTATCAAACACTCTATATTTATTAACAACTTCATTAGTTAAATAATTTTCATTCTAAATTAATAATATATATATAAAAATTAACGGTTAAATAAATTGTTTACTTTCAGCCTTATCATTTTTATAGCTTTATGGAAGCAAGAAAGTTAGGGCTGAGGGCCCTTTGATGAGTAAGGCTTTCTTTTAATTTTATATATTAAAGAAGGTTTTTATTTTCAATTATTAGAACATAATAAATACAAAAATATAGCCTGTATTATTTAATATATATCATAAAGATGAAAGTTTAATGACAATGGAATAAAGTGCTATTTTAATTGAATACGAAAACCTTTTAAAATGGTATTTAATTTTACACACTATAATAATTAATTTATACCATTTCTTGAGAAACAAGAACAATAAAATGTCATTTGAATACCAAAGGACAAAAAAATGAACTCATCTCATAGATTCTGTTGCCTTTATATAGAGCCGAGACCTTTGCACTTGAAAGACAAATAGTCTGTCCATTAGGCTTAGCATACAAAAAATGTGTTTATGAGTGTGTATGTCAGCTTCGACTGAAGACTGGAATTTACTTCTGTAGCACGATTGTCATGGGACAAACAATTTCACTGTTGTCAAAGTGATATATGAACAAAGCACGTTGCGTAGAAAAACGTTACGTTTTTGATTCAACGTTTGCATTCTTTTCACTCATAAAATATCCATAAATCATTTCTTAAAGAGTAAATTACAAAAAAAAGCTGTCATTTTAGTTTTTGTGAAACTATTCAACAGAGACTACTAATCTTAATTTATATCGAATTAAGAAAATAAATAGAACAGAAATTAAATAAGGTCGAAATATAGATGTTTTTTATTTTTATTTTTTGCCAACCGTACTTCTGCCGTGATCGTACACATCGCTCCGCATTATCGGACCCAACAAATCAGGCATCCACACTGTTTACAAGCACGATTCAACATCTGTCAGTAATATCAACTAACTTTTCTTTTGCATAATAATTCTAGATCTCTTTGCAGTCTGTACTACATATTAAGGTACACATTTCCACGAGATATCTTAAGAAATTTGTTTTAAATGTATTGTTGTTAAAATATATCTAAATTAGCTTATAGTCTATAAAAACGCGATATCCTCTTGCCTGGGCGACTAAGAGGGCTATTTGGAAGTCGACTGCTGAGAACGATGGGTCAGTTGGTAGCGTGTACGTACGTCGTGTTAACGATATTAAGTTCAAATCCGAGCAGTAAGTGTGAGCTTTCGGCAAAAGCAAACGTCGCGATGAAAGAGCTTTTCCTAATTTTATTTTATTTTACTTTTATAAATAAGGACAGACAGTGGCAAATGCACCGATACATCAAGTCTTATTTATGTACAAATGGAATGCAACACTAGGTGCACTGGCCTTTGAAGTCTGCCACAGCGTGCATAAAATGATACACAAGACACAACATTAAAAAAATAAACAAAAAAATAATAATAATTACGTCACATCAAATAAGAAATTAACAAACAGAACTGTTTTAGAACAGGAATTATACAATACAAGAAAAATGACACATAAATCCAAGTACTAACATTATAACATTACAATCGATAAGTTCCGTTGAGTAAACTGTACAATAAAAGCTATATAGAAAAAAAAAATCAAAATTACCCACAAACGTTGGTACCTTATGCTACAAATTGTTACATGCTACAAACCTGATGCTCACACGGCTAGCTTCTACCTTTCACTTATTAATATGGTGTTTAAAATCCCATTCTTTACGGACTTCCTCATCACAACGCGCAAACGCATACCCGGGCTCAAGCTAAGGCGAGAGGGCGTGTGGCGACTCATCGGGTATCGGGTACTAACCCCCCAACACTACCCACTGAAACATCCCACGGTGACACTTCAAACTCTCGCGTTACCAGAGACCAAGGACAGCGCCCACGTTTCTTTTAGTCTCTGGGGGGTTAACTAGCTAACACCCTCAATTTGAAAATCTGCCATCAAATGTATAATATTATCCTTACTAGTATTGTAAATGCGAAAGTGAGTTTGTTGTTACGCCTAAACCGCTGATATGATCATGATTAATTTTGGTATTGAGAACCTGGTGAACCTGGAGTAGGTGATAGGTTACATTTTTTCGCAAAAACCTTATTGGAAATAAAGTAAAAAGAGCGGTAAAATTTGTATTAAAGTTTTTATTGCGCCATCTGATTTCTTTGACAAATTCAATATTAACCGCTGAATCGATTCTGATTAATTTTGGTATAGAGATAGGTTACTCTATCTACTTGATAAGTTACTTTTGCTCACGAAAACCTTATTGAAAGTGAAGTAAAAACAGAGATAAACATTGTGTGTAACCTTGATCTTTGTTTGTATGTTTTTGCGTCATCCGATTTGTTCGACAAAATCAATAATGACGCGAGCGAAGCCGCAGACAAGAGTTAGTTGGTATATATTTCGTTCGCCGACTTGTGTACGCCTTGACATACTCGAGTGTTAATAAATAAATATATAAACTACAAACGTAAAAATTAGTAATGAATACGGAAACGCCATGGTGTTTTACGTTACAACGTTAACAGTGCAGGAGTCATTGTTCACGCGAAGTTGACAATAACACTTATAATGTTTTGTTAAAATTCTCACTTGTCAACCCTAAGATGTTACAGGTGAAATAAAACTTTCATTTAAACACTATATACAACTAACAGTGAATTTTCCTGATTATAATAAGATGCAATTTAATATTAAAAACAGACGTAAATAAAAAGTAAAAAATAATCCAATTTAGGCTTTAAAAACCTATACCTCAGTCTCAGTCATCGAGAAGACTGTAAGGAAATTGGATCGCAGTTTTTGGCGGGAAACTAAGCTGTCACCTTTTTCTTCTTTTTCAATATTCTTGGCAACAAAGACCTCTTTAGACACTATTACTGCCATTTTCAAGTGATAAGATGGTTTTTTTATATTTTATCGAAGTATAGTATATCCAATGCTTTTATAATGAAAAAAATTTTGAAGATCACAGAAATCGGTCATGTTGTTTTTGCTTCTTGTAGTTTGTAACGTCTGGTTTTAATTTGTACCAAAATTAAAAAAAAAAAAGTACTGTACCATAAATAACTTAACTTGGTCATTTGCAGTATAATCGGCTTTTCAACTTATGCCATCGCTTGCTATTGCGAGAAACGTAGTCAAGGTACCCGCCTTAACATGAAATATTACAAAAAAACTTCTAATTTTTTCATATCTTTAACAATACTATTTTTTGAAGAATCCCCTTAGTTACCTTAAATAGTCTTAAAGAATATTATAAAAAATTATGTTCGTTAAATAGTTATCCTCATGTATAGATGACCGCTGTAGTCGAAGGGTTTGAAACGGCACCAATATTCATACAGCGATCAATTGTTTTAAAGGCACGCGTCCATTTGGGCCGGTAATTTTGACATCCTGCCTCACAGCAAGGAAGCAGCTAGTGAAAGACAACAGACTGCGTTGTACAACACGTCGCCAGTGCCTCTAGCCAATTACTAACCTAAATAAAACAAAAAATAGGATGACATACCATATCCGAGATACTGATAGTTTCTCAGCCAAGTACATGTTCAACAACATATAGAATACGTGTGTGAATGCGTAGGCGCGAGGCTACCAGTGTATTAATTCTCCGATCAGATGTCAAAATAACCTCACAATATCTTTAGCTTGTTAAAACTTTTTATTCATCAATTTTCAGCATCTGAGAGTTGTATTAGTAATTTTAATTATCAATTCATTCAATATATCACTAATAAATACTCAACAATTCTGATTATTGAGAAAATGTAATTTCTAAAAAAAATCCTGCGCCTTATTTGGATTCTACAGGAAATTTTGCAAATTTTGGTCGAATAGAGTGTTCTGTACAAATTCTTTTTAATTTATAGGAGTATGCGTTATGACCGCAATCTCACCTGACGTTAATATACGTTGTGTGATCTATAAGACGTACTATACTTCAAGACAACATTTATAAGCTCCGCCTGTAAACCAGTGCTTCCGTAATTTTCCTTGCGGGAGCATATTTAGGTGAACCTCTTCTTCTCTTCTTTTTTATAGTTAAAATTTAGAGTTATCACTACAATCTCACTAGACGTCAAGTGATGATGTGGCCCAAAATAGTGGACACGCTAAGCCTGGAGGAGGGACTGGCTCTCACGTGCAACACAGCTGTTTGATGACAGATTTTCAACTTGCGTGTGATAGCTAGTTAGACGAAAATTTGAAAAAGCCCTACACTACGTCATGGTTTCATCACGATATTTTCTTCACCGAAAGCTCAAACTCATTGCAGGCGGATTTGAACTCACGTCCATTGATGCGGCGTCCGTACACTACCAACTGAGCTATCATCGCTTGCTTGTCCCTTCTTAGCTGAAAGGGTTCTAAATTTTTCGTTAGAATATTGAATTTGTTCACGATTATACAGTAACGAATGAAACCGTCCCAGTAGAGTCCAGAGGATGACAGACAAGCAGGAAGCGGCGTTTCACAGACAAACGCACTAATTAATTCTAACAGTTTAATGACGTCCTAACAACACCCGACATCATACTCCATAAACAACTTTCCATTAAAACCGAAACACGTTACGTATGAACTATATCAAGAACATATTGTTCGTGTTAATTTATAGCCAATGGTTCAATATGACGAGCGGCTAAACTTTTAAATATCCCATCTTCAATAATAAACTGATCTAAATAAAAAAGATTACTAAAGTGGTGATAATGCGTGTCCACCGTCTTGGGCTACATCGTCACTTAACATCAGGTGAGATTGTGGCCATAACGATAAACCTATTTATATTATCTATATTTTTATATCAATATTATAAAAGGGGAAAAGTTTAGTGGTTTAGGAACTACCGGTAAGATTTCAAAAATTGTTTTTGTATTTGATAGATGAATCATTGAGGAAGGCTATAGGAATTTAACATCACGCTACCACCAATGGGAGCGAGACTGTATTGAGAAAAGTTCAACGCATACGAAGCTGCGGGCATAGGTATAGTTAATGTTGTAAAGCGGAAAGTTTTGTTTGTTTGAACCTGCTGATCTTAGAAACTACCTGTCGGATTAAAAAAAAAAAATTTTGTATTTGATAGAGCAATTATCGAGGAAGGTTTTGAGCTATTTAACATCACACTACCACCAATAGGAGCATAGCTGTATTTAAAAAAGTTGTAAAAACGGGTAAAAATATATTACCTATTTACTGTAATACAACAGAGTAAGTACTTGCTAGGTTACCTATGAATGAGTCCCTATGACCCTTCACCTACGCGTTGTCTGTTGACCGTTCCCTGCGTTTTGAAAATGAGGCAAACATTATTACGCAAACATATCCAGTTGTTAATAGTCCCACAGCATGCTTGTAACACCTCGACACCTATATGTTTGGTCGGGTAAACATTTGTTATCATAACAACCGAAATTTTTCCCAGGATATCGTAAAGAGAGGTATTTAATTATAATTGCTGTGGGAAATCGTAGTTATCGATATTTAAAGAAAGTAGGAAGGAGGCTTGGGCTGAGCGAAATGAGAAAAATATTATATAAAGTTAATTATTAAAAAAAAATGTTTCTGGGTAAAAAAATATTAAACATAAATAACCAACGAATTACTTATTGTTTTTTTTCTACGTTTAACGTTATTTTTTGTTTTGATTTGCACTATACTATACTCTGAAACTACCTTTCGTGAATTTCACCATGATTTTGGCATGATGAAAAATAATATAGCTAATATCTTTTACAATAATAATATTAAACATAGAGAGCAATGAATTACTAATTGCTTATTTTTCAAGTGATTTTTTTTATTTTGTAACGCACTATACTCTGAAACTATCTTTGAAGTAATCTGGCAGGATTTTATCCTGATAGAAGAAAGATTGTACCCAATATTGTGGGTTTATTTATTTTTTTATATTATAAAATTTACTATTTACAAGTGATTAAGCTTTTTGAAGAATTTCGATGCACATTTTTCTGTTCAGGAGTTGATAATTTCATATGTGTTCTAGCAACATCTTTTCACATATAATCATTGTTCTCTAGCCTCGATAAAACTCAATAACGATTTGACCGATTTTGCACTTTGATTAGCTATAATCAATCCATATCAACCTACCAAATTCAATACGTTAAGATCAATAGAACTGGCTATATCTAATATCGTTTACGTATTTCGAACTGCTGACCAGGTTCAAATTTTCTTTCTTCAAACCTTGTCCTGACAATAATGAACACAATAAAAATAGAATTACCCAATTTGGTACAGTCGTTCGGTAGTTATGTGCGTACATACATTTTTATACGATTCATTTATATATAGGAGTTGACTAGAGATCGACGAGACGCGTAGATCACTCTATTTGTGAGGTCTTTAAAAAGTGTACGTGTACTCGAACCTAGAGCTTAAACTCCATAAAATACAAATATGTAGCTCTGACCCTATACATCAATAAGAAAACAAACGTAATAAGAAAATAATAATTTGAAAAAATATTTTTGTTTTACATATTTGTGCTGTATGGAGTTTAAGCTCTAGGATCCAGTACACATATACTTTTTACACCTCATAAATAGAGTGATCTACACGTCTCGTCGATCTCTAGGCAGTTCCACGATCAATGACTAAATATTGGTATCGAATGAGATAAAACGCCCTATCTTTGCCATATTTCGTTATAGGGCCGTTCAAGTATTACGTTACACAATTTGGGGTAGGAAGAGGCTTGTAAAACGTTACAGTGCGTTACAAGAACAAGAGGAGGGTTCGAGTAACGCGTTACATAACGTTCTTTATTTTTATTTAAATAAAAAACTAGCCCTTTAAATTTTCTAAAGTTCACATGTTTATGTTTTACGGTGAATCCATCGACTATTTGTAATCACTTTTCCAGAGGTTAAGATATTTATTTATTAATAACAAAGGTAAAATATAGTTATGGCTTTCAAGTAAAAATGATCACATGTGTATTACGTAATGTTTAATAGGGGAGGAGAGGGATCATAAAAATGCTCCGGCGCGTTACATGACGTAAGGAGGGAAGTCAAAAATCCTCAAAAATTGTGTTACGTTATGCTTGAATGGCCCCAAATATAAACAATAATTTAAGTAAATAGATTTTCCAATAGAAAACTTATAAGATATTGTTAAAGAATCTTGTTGTTTATAACTTTTATTCGTATTAGTATCCAATCTGAACAAGTTATTAATTTTTAAATAAGTACAAGCCAGAGTTGCGTGTGACACGGACAATAGAAGTGTGTTGTTGACGCTGGCCACACTGCAGCGCCTGCACTGCAAGGGGAACACGTAGGCGCGTGCACCCACACGACTGAACAATCTTGATACATTGACTTTATGTTTATCTTAACTTCATAATTTTTATAGGTTTAGCGCTATGAATACAATCTCAACTAAAGTTAAGACCGAAGATGGTGGACACGCTAAGCTTAATGGATGAATTGCCTCACAACTGCTACTACCGGAAGATACAATTATTTGATAGCACATTTTCAACTTTAGGGTGGCAGGTAACCAGATGAGTATTAGAAAACGCCTTATTACTATGCTGTTGTTTTTAATATAGTTATGGTTTAAAGTTAAGGCTATAATCAGTTCTGGTTTTAAGGTTTTGTGGTTTAAGTGACGATACGTGACAAGTAAGTAGCCAAAATAGAGTAGACAAGCTAAACCTGTGAAAGCACTGGCTCTCAAGCGCGACACTCGGAACACACTTATTGGTATCTGGCAACAGATTTTCAACTTGAAGATAGTAACTAGCCAGGCGCGAATTAGAAAAATGCTTCGATCGCAATGTTTTTCATTCACCGAAAACTTAAGCTTGTTGAAGGTCGATTCAGACCCACATCCCGGGACGAAGCGACACTTTTTACATTTTACTATACTTCTTTAAAAAGTAAGTGTTGCAGAATATTTGTAAGAGAAGAATTAACATAAAGGTTGGAAACTGGTAAATGTACAAAGTAAGTTTTTTTTTGTTTTCTTAACTACCCGGATTATTGAGTATTCTCGCCCATTAGGTTTATATCGAACCTTTTCAGGAAAAATATCCTAAGTGACAATTTGCACTTCTTACGTGAGAGAGTTTTTCATTTCTAATCAAAAAGTATTTATGTTAAATTTATTAAAAAATATAACTTGTTAATCATAATTAACTACTGATCTATTAAAATAGTGGCTATTAATATACTTGTTCTAATTTACAGTGATAATTTATAAGAGGTTAAAACAAAAAAACATTATCACGATTTTTGGCGCTTACGATGTTTTCCTGAAAAAGGCTCAATATTGTTGTAGGATCAAGTAACTTTACTCACAGTATTCAGATGTAAGCAATGGGAAATGGATCCCTTTTAAGAACGAAGGGGGCGTACCTGTTACATTTCTAACAGGTAGTATTTTTGACCTATCTATTGAACACGAATCGGGTAAGTTCAATTTAAATTTTTTGATTATGTTTTTGATTCTTCACCAAGACGTGACATATTACACGCTTAGTTACAGACATAACGTATTAGCGTGACTATCTATACTAATATATATATATATATATATATATATATATATATATATATATATATATATATATAATCTATATTCATATTAAAAAAGGAAAAGTCTAATCTTAAGGATATCACTCGGATCAAAAAAAAATGTATCGCATTTACTGAGGAAGGCTTTTAAGCTACTTAACATCGCGTTACCACCTATCTAATCTTTACTATACAAAAAGTTTTAAAGTTGTTTGTTTGTTGGTACTTAGGAAGATTTATTTTGATTAAAAAATATTTTTGTATTTGATAGAGCAATCGTCGAAGAAGGTTTTAGATTACGTAAGCACTGCCACCAATAGGAGCAAAGCCTTGTTGAAAAAGTTACAAAAACGGACATCCATCTGTTAAATAATTTTGAGTTCAACGCAAACGAAGTCGCGGGTACAAACAGAGTATATAATGAAACTAAAGACTTCTTGTTTGATTATTCGTTATAAGTGATATCTCATGTTCAAAACGTTTGTTCTTATAGATACTATAGTGTGACAAAAAAAATAATAAAACGTCAATCCGATTTTTTCAATTTTATTGGATACGTAGATTAAAAAAACAGTTTTAAATAAATAACTTTCATATTTTTATCTGAAATTGTGTTCTTCCAAATCAAGGAAACTATTTTCAAAAAGAAAGTTACTGTGAGAGAAATTTTGAACTCTTCAACTAAGAAACAAAATTGTTGATAATCTTGAATAAATTAATTTCTTGATACAACAATGCTCATTATTATCAAAATATTTTTTTTTACAGTGTAACTTAAATAACAAATGGTTCTCCACTAAACGATTGAACTAAACGTTTGAAACACTAAACGATTTGAACTTTTTGAAGCGATGATGGCTCAGTGGTAGTGTGTACGACTTCGCGTCAAGGGACGTGAGTTGGAATCCAACCACTTACAATGAGCTTTCGGTGAAGGAAAACATCGTGAGGAAACCATAGCATGGTGGTAGGGCTTTCTCTAATGCCCTCCTGGGTAGCTACCCTCAAGTTGTAAACCTGCAGCCAAATACCAATAGGTGTGTTCCGGCAGCTGCACTTGAGAGCCAGTTCCTCTACAGGTTTAGCATGTCTACCAACTTGGGCCATATCGTCACTTAAGATCAGGTGAGATTTTGGCCATAACGCTAAACGTAACAAGTGAACAACAATAAAAGAATTTAATCAATTTGTTTTATTTATCATAATACCCATCGCGATCAAACACAGATTAACTTATTAAGATTAAACGCAAAATAAGTTTAGAAAAAATCTCGCCTGAGATTAGAGGAGGAGGAGGAGGAGATCGTTAAAATCACCCCACGTAGTTAACACCTTCAATGAGGAACAGGCCTATATCGGCCCGCCGCGGTACTTCCACTGGTGCGTCCGAAGAAAACTGTCCCTCTCGCTGGTGCGATACGATTATCTCAGGTGTCTGTAAAAGTACGATATATATTTCAGCTTAAAGTCAAAAATGTAGGTTTCCGCATCAAAACACGACGGCAGGCCCAGTAGGCCTATTTTTGCCCGCCGTACTAACACACAGCCTGCGACCCGATGACGCACAGTCTTCGTCTCGACACCTCGTCATTTAGTGCTGTGCTATCTAACTGATCTGACGTAGCGTTCGTTCGATATCATCAACGATGGCAAGCAATAAAAAAAACGTTAAGATAGAGCTCCGCAGGCAACAAGGTGAGGCACAAAAAAAACTACGACTTCCATGTATAGACACAGGTTACACACACACATGCAATCGAATTAAATTCTTACACTATGACGACGTGACGTAGTGTTTATCAAAAACTGCCGCATTTTACATATTATTATTGTTACAGATTGCAGGGGGGCGGAGTAAGAGCATTTTTTATTTTTTCTCACAACATGAAAGAGAGGGGCATAAGTTAATTTGTACTAAAATTCTACTTACGTAACACTTGACTGGCACCAGAAATAAATCAAATTTCATTATACATACTTATGCGTGTTTGTCACGCAGCCCTTTGACCCTACACAAATGTCAACGTAAACAAACACGGTAGTGTTCAAGTGGGTGTTACCAACAAACCGGCGCGGTCGTGAGAAACACTCGGTGGGAATACAAATCTACCGTCTTCGGGTGGAAACTATTTATTAGTTTTAATATGACCGGAAGGAGAGGATTTCGACAACCCGGTGTCGAAATAAATCAAAGTACGTACGTAAGTTGAAGGCGTTTGACATCAGTGACGTCACAACTGATTTTATTTTTGAAGTGAAACTTCTTATGAGAGGTCTTTGAAATTCTGATCCGCAACCATTTTATGTAACGCTCGTTTGGGTAAAGACTGCTCGAGGCGACAAAGAGAGCGAGATAGATATAGCGACTTTTCTCAAAGGGTTTCTAAATGGTAAATGCCTTTTATCTTTATTTTTTTATCTTATCTAAATTTTATTTATTTTATTTTATTTTATCTAAATGGTAAATGGCTTAGAGGACTGGTCCCATAATTAGGTTTTTTTGTAATATAATTTATAGGTTAAGCATTATGACCACAATCTCACCTGATGTCACATGACGATGTGGTCCTCTTAGAAAATCTACCACTAAATATCTATAGGTGTGTTCTGGAAGATGCACTTGAGAGCCAGACCTTCGACTAAGCTCAGCGTGTCCAGCATCTTGGGCCTCATTGCCAATTAACATTAGGTGAGACTGTAGCTATAACGCTAAACATGTACAGTATAAAAAAAACCATCAAGCACAGCATCGCTTTAACGTGCAACGATAAAAAAGAGAAAAACCGATCAATAAATACTTAATAACACGAGTGAAATTCGAATGGATATCGTATTCATCCGACCCTCTAATTAAGCAAAACACAGAGCATAACATTGCGCCGACGTCGCACTGCACCGGTTGATTCGAGCGCTGTCATCTGTTTTTTTTTTTTATATTAGCTCGGCAAAGTCCCTGCAATGTACCTGATGTTAAGTACAGTAAAGTACAGTACAGTCCAAAAACATCAGCGACCATCAAGATAACGATCCATCTCCGAACGAATCCATCGCCAGTCGCTACTGTCATGTCGTATTTATTGCCAAGAGTATTTTTTTCCATTAGACTAATATAGATATTCCGATGTTAAAGTTGTGCTCAAAGGTTCGTGCCTAAAACCAAAGGACAGAAATGCAAACTTGATCAAAACCAAATTAATAATGCAAACAAGTATTTAGTATTAAATAAAACGTATTAGCACTGCCCATAGCGTGTTTATGTCGACTGATTCTGCATGCTCTCACATTTATCGCTCGCCGAACGAGTATAACAGTTGTGCGTTGACTATATCTATCTCGCTCCTTCAGTCGTTTCGAACCGACGTTACCCGAACAAGCTTTACATATCCGAGCGTTACAAGAAGCGATGATAGCTCAGTTGGTAGTCCATACAGATACCGCGTCAACGAACACGAGTTCAAATCCACCTGCAATGAAGTCAATGAATGAAAACTCAAGTTTAAGGTAAACGAAAACATCATAATAAAACCATTGCATAGTGGAAGGGTTTTTTTCAATGCTGGCCTGGCTAGCTACCATCCTCAACTTAAAAATCTGCTGCCAAATGCCTATAAGTCGAACCATTCTTACTATTTACTCATGACTATAATGAACAGTGTAGAAAAGGCATAAACTTAGATAGAATTAAACTATAAATACTTTTATTGAGAGCCGTATCTACATAATCTTTCTAACGATATGAGACCCCTACCATGTGATTTCGACGTAAAGCCTACCTGTTTAAGTATGAGATTATGTATTGTTTTAGACGTTTTAAATATAAACTTGTTAACTTTTTTTAATTTTCAACATAAATCATAGTGACATTTAAACATTTATAGAAAAGTTATAAATAAGAGACAAACTTGGAGTGTTGTTAAAAAAAGCGCTCGTACAACAAGTCTCACATATCATAAAATAAATTTTATTCATAATTTTTTGTAAGATTTTTCAATACAACTGAGGACTGAGGACTGCATGATGTTGAGTTATAGTCTTTTTTTTTAACGGACATACGCTATTAGCCTTAAGGGCTCTTTCTCAATACACTTATGATCTTAATCTACACTACATTACGTAACATGTCACCCATATAACACAATACTTTTTTTCGTACTGTCATTCGCCGTTACCCTTAAGGGAATTGACAACTTTACCGAACTTTTTGGGTAGAGTGCTGACAGCACTCAGCACCGAGACAGTGGACGCAAGGGTGCCAAAAAGCCGAAACTCAGCATGGGCTGCTGCCGGAAAATGAATAAAGATTCACGAGCCTGACTAACCAACATGTCCTAACTTACTAATTTAGTGATCCTAACAACGACCTTATCGGGCATGCCGCGCGAGGGCACGGGGGTAGTCCCTTCCAGAACCACGTACGTAACATGTGGGTGTACACGAATGATATGGAATTTTATAAATCTGACATGCAGTCCTATAATTAGCGTGTTCCTGTAAACAAATACACTTTTCCGCCTTATATTATCAATATAGATATAGATTATAAACACTTTAGTCGTCTTTGGCAATAATACTATATTAAAAATGTATGTGCCGATACGGCATATGCACTCCGATAATGACACACTGATTTTGTGTTAGTTGGCACACTCAACGCTTAGTATCGCGTTAGTATTCAAGGAAGTAAGTTGTGTATCGATTGATATTTCACGCGTCCAAAAACAACAATGCGATATTGTACAAACTATACTAACAAAATTTCTAAAGGTCATGGGATCATGGCTTAATTTAATTCGTACTTACTATGTTCATTGGTATTTTTAACATGAAATATATCTATCCGGAATAAAATCCGTAGAAAAAAGAAGCGTTTATACTTTAGACGAAGCAGAGTAATGTATATATGTCTCTTTCTCGCGTCCGGTATAAAAATATAATGTTCTATTTCCCCGCTTTTTGCAATATTACTGCGTATACCAAACAATATGGAGGTAGCGTATCTATACTTTTATAAAATCTTTTCCAATTGATTTCCTACGTTCAACTATATCACTCAGCGTATACTATAGTTGTTTCTTTTCATCTCGTTTAAATGCGTATTTGCCGTCCCTTTTGTGACTTTTTATGCTACGTATCATAAAATGTTGCATAAAATTCGACCTTAAAAATTTTACGACACCAATAAAACATTTTTTTAATTACATCTTAATGGCCAAACTGTGTTTTTTATTTGGAATTCATAAATTTTCATTATTCCATTTTGTATTCTATAACTTTGGTGACATTTTACGGAATACAATTTCCTGAATGTACACAAGTTAATTAACATATGAAGTCATGGCGACGATAATTAGTACTGTAGTAGACTTTTGGTTTTATAATTTATTAACTGTCACTTCACCACAACAAGTAAACTTAAACAATGATTAACAAATGACAAATATTTATAAAATAAACACAATATTGGCACTGGTGGAAGCTAATGTGAACCAAATTGAAAAAAAAAACATTCTATACTATAATATACTATACTATAGTAGCTGACCCGACAGACGTTGTCATTTCTTAACTATAAATATTGAATTTGAATTGATATAATAATTTTAAAAAAATGTATTAATAAACATAGTATAATTACTATTGTAATGCTCTATGACAACTGACAGTTATGTAAATTAATATTGGCGTTTAGTTTTTAGACATTTTCGTAAATTATCTAATGTTCCACTCAATTTCCGCAATTTTACCTTTCATAAGAACCTTCTCCTGGCAATAATTAACACAACAAAAAAAGAATTAGCCAAATTGTTCAATCCGTTCACGAGTAATGCGATGACCAACGGAAATAGATATTCATTTGTATATATATAAATTATAGAGAGTAATGATTTGTATTTTTCTTAGTAACGAATTAATCTAAAAACTACTGGACCGGTTTAAAAAAATCTATATTAATAGTACGCTATATTATCCCTGAGTAACATAGGCTATAAATTAGTAAAATCATCAACACTTCCATGCGAACAAAGTCGCACGAACAGCTAGTCATAAATACAAATACATAACTTACATATTACATAGAGAAAAGCAGTGATCTAAAATTAAAACGAATCAATTTCCCTATGATTAATACCTTTAATTAACTGTAATAAAAGATTATTTGTAAAACGAAAAGTTATAAGTACATCTGCTTGTGTCCGTTTAGCGAAATGTTAATGTTAAATTAATACATCAGGAGCTGGAACATCTGCCGTTTCACATATTACTAGGTATATAAAAACCACATTATATAGAATATCATCGGCATGAGAATTAAGAATAAGTGAATGCATTTTAAATTCGATTATACCAATGCTATTTCAATTTTTAACGTCTTCTTTTTACACGCTTATATTTATCGACGTTGGGAAGCGAATTTAAAGTGACGATAGTTCAGTTGGTACTGTGTACGGACGACGCGTCAATGAACGTGAGTTCGCACCCCTGCAATGAGCTTGAGTTTTCGGTGAAGGAAAACATCGGGATTAAACCTTGTCATCGTGGTAGGACTTTTCCTTTGCCGCTCTCTAGCCGCCAGATACCTATAAGTGTGTTCCGGCTGTTGCAGTTGATAGCCAGTCCATCCACTAGAGGCTTAGCGTGTCCATCACCTTAGGTCACATCATCACTTAACATCAGGTGAGATTGCGATTATAACGTTATTGTAGCGCAGTTGTCTACGTTTTTGTTTTGTACATATGGTTTAGCGTTATGGCGATAATCTCACCTGATCTTAAGTGACGATACGGCCCAAGTTGGTAGACACGCTAAACCTGTGGAGGAACTGGCTCTCAAGTACAGCTGCCGGAACACACTTATTGGTATTTGGCGGCAGGTTTACAACTTGGTTGGTCGCTAGTCAGGCGGGCATTAGAAAAGGCCCTACCACCATGCTATGGTTTCCACACGATGTTTTCCTTCAACGGAAGCTCAAGCTCATTGTAGGTGATTGGATTCGAACTCACGTCCCTTGACGCGAAGTCGTACACACTAACACTTAGCTATGATCGCTTCAAAAATAATTGAAACTTAAAATTGAACTTTACAATAGAGCCAAGAAACTTGTTCTAAAACCCATATAATCTGTCGCCAAATACCTGCAAGTGTGTTCCGGCAGTGGCACTTGAGCTGTCCCTCCACTAGGCTTAACAGCTTAACCGTTATGGGAAGCATTGTCAATTAACATCAGATGAGATTGTGGCAGTAACGTTGAAACTTGATTATAAAAAAGCGACGATTGTAGAAAAATAAAACTTGGCTAGGGGGCTGGTATTCGATGGTCGCGAACCTATCGAATACACTTGTCATGTCCTATACAAAGTCAGCAATAATTGATGTACTATTCGACTTCCCACCCCCTTAGCTTTATATCCAATCCAGGAACAGATGGTATAAGCGTACAACTGTTCATGAAATTATTGATTACGTCGAATATTCTCCCCTACATTGCATTATAACGTCGACTGCTGGCACAAATTTTTTTATGAGTCATATTTCCTCACCGCAGTTCGTAAATAAAGGTGGCACGCGACTCAAACAGGTGACAAATGTCTGAGGAAGCCGTAGGATAGGCTATCAATACCCTAAAGTCATATTACATGTTTGTTACATAATATATCTATATACATATAAAAAAAAACTGTACTGTACGTCGAAAATTAAAAAAAAAATTGCCAGGGTGTTAAATAATAACCAACAGAAGTCTGTGCACGCATCACGTAAAATGTACGAAACCAATGTAGATAACATTTATATATAAAAATTATACGCAACTTAAAATATTACATAGTTTTTGTTTTATCACAATTGCTTCACTCTATCGAGAGATATTAGATGATATGAATTTAACGTTTTCTCACGCTCCCAATTCAGTTACCTGCAACGCTAAAATAGTACTAATGTTGACAGTTGAACTCCATATTCGATAGATGGCGTTGTGCATATGACGTCACAATGTAAAACGGATATTGACTGTACTCTTATCTAAGCGACTCGTTTTAGTTTTCGACAACCACGCGAATGACTTCGCGAGCACAGATAGTGTTACATAAATACAGATACAACAATATCTTTGTATAATCTTCTTCTTAACAAGATGGCGTCTGTTTTGTTAAAACTGACCCGAGAGCTTCTGTGGTAACTAATAAAACATACCCCGAATTATATTACATCATGAAAAATGTTTCTTCGCATTTTATATGAAAACGCGTTTTTTTTTAACCCAAAGTTTATTTACATTTAATTACAGTTTATATGTGCCATTTTATTCGACGATTTTCTACCATCTTGTTGGTAGTACCAAGATTGCGTTGCTTTAGAAATTTTGCAACTTGTAATAAAAAAAAAACACGACAAGTAGTGTTGGCAGTCCTCTCTTGATGTTAACTTGACACTGGCTAAATAATTTTGAAGCTACCGAAAAAGGTGTAAATCTGAAGGTATACGGCAAATGTATTAACACTGCCCAGACAAAATCTCTTAATTTTTGTTGAGCGGCTTAATATGTGTGTGGTCGAACATTATCATGATAAAAGACCACACCCTTTCTATTAATTGGATTGGACGGATTGGATAGATTAATGGAATTGCCCGCCGCATCCTCTCAGCTTTTTGCTTTAATCTCATTAATTGTTAGTAAGTAGAGATCCGAATCAGCGATTCATATATCAGCATAAGAACAAGAACCGTCGATAGCAGATATATCGATGGTCAACGTTGATAATAAACTTCACTGAACTGACCATCAGGCACTATATACCTAAACTTAGGGGGACTCCATTCATTGCGTGAGGCAGCCGAATCTCACCCAATCTCACGTGCGGCAAAGGGTGTTGTGTTGTGACAAGAAATTAATTTATTAAAAATTTTCATCAATTTCATATCTTAGCTGACTAGATAAAAATTTTTCGCACAGTAACTTACTTGTCAAAAAAAAAAAATCTTGATTTGGGAAAAATTATATTGGATGAAAAACGGCAGAGTTGTTTATTAAAAAAAAAATCCAAATCAAGGAAACTTTTTTTTTTGTTGAAATTTTTAAATTGTTTCAGAAATCTTAAACACTAGTCGTAACTGGTGTTATCTAAAAATAATTCATCGTTTTTTTTTAATAACCCAACGCAATCAAACACAGATTAATTTGTTTAGATTAAACGTATGCATTTTGAACTGTCTCACTTTCGATTATAGCAGGGGGCAGGGGGCGTCAAAAAATTGCAATAATCACTTCAAGTGATTAATGGATGTCCCATTACCTTAATTCACAAAAACAATATTTATATATTATTGGAACCAGTTTTCAACAATTGCGACTCCAAATAAAAGTTAATTCGCACTAATTGGGCACAAGATGTGTCTCTATCAAACAATAAAACAATACAATATATTGAATACGCTAATAAACACTCTGATAACAAAATTGAAAAATAATTGGCAGACATGGCACGCAATGTTTCTGATGTATGGCATTTGTTGAAACACTGACCATACCTGGTCAAAGATAATCGAGATGAATACGAAGATAGCATGAGTAATTAAAGCCAACTGTGAACACTCGATAACATATTACAAATGTAAACCTTTATTTTTGAGGTAAGAATTTAATACTGCCCTTATGGTATTTAAATTTATATCCAATTTTTTAAATCATCCGACTGAGAAAAACAGGAGAAAATTGCGTGAATGTCATGGAACAGTCGGTTTATTAGTAGTATTATTATTAGCAAACATGTTATATTATTGATTAAGTAATACAAATAACTGAATTACTAGCGCCAAAGAGCAATTAAATTAAACGCAGTGATAACTAATGAATTGAAAGAATGGTAGTAAATTTCGTAATTAGTATATTTTTTTAGTTGTGAAAATTAATCATTTTATCGTACGTCATTCAATTCATCTAAGTCATTATATTATGCTACGATGCTTTGCAGCTGACGTTGTTGACGCGAATTAAGTGTACAAACTATATCTGCGCAGCCGTTGAGAACTTACTGGTTGTCTTGAGCCAATAAGCGCGCATTTATAACTGGGCACAACCATTAGCAGACGCGCTATGGATCATAGTCTATATTATAAACATACACTGCAACATAGAAAACACTAAAGAAAAGGTCATGAGGTCGTGGCGGATAAATCTTACATTTTAATTTGTCTAGCCTCCATCCCTACCGTGCTCTAAGGAACTTCGTTCCAAAACAACTGGATGCATTTAATATAATAGAATAAGTTTTATAATTAGCTTGTTGCAATGACTAGGCAATTGTGACTTCTGCAGTAAATCTAATTTCACTGACGTGTTCCAGTCTGAAGAAGTTAGTCACCAACAGGTATTACTACAAATTATTAGTATTACAAAGTATTTCAAATTAGTCTTCTGTATTATAAATCTATCAATGACTATGCTCATACAGTCTCCCAGCCTTGTAGGCTTACTTGAGGTTGAATATTTATACTAATATGACTACTTATTATATTGCATAAGGAGTTGTCCATAAAATATATTCGTACTTGTGTGGTGGAAGGGGTGTTGGATAACGTGACAAAATGTGACATGGAGGGCCTGAAGGTCTAAGAAAACGTGACGTTTGCAGCTCAGAAAACAATTTTGTAATTTTTTACAGATATTTATTAAAGTTTTATTATTGTAAAAAATAAATAGTGTATTAAAATATATAAATATGTGGGTCTATCATTTGCAATGTAATATTGACAGAGGGGTCACACAAAATGTGACATAGCGAGCCGATAGAGGTGAGGGGTCAAATAATGAAAAAAATTTGTAACATACTTTCTAAACGGTTCGTAAGTGTCCGATAGATACATGTTTAATAGTGCTAGACATGACAATATATCAGACAACCGTTATATTTATCCATATATTTATAAATTTAATTCATTTTCCGACTGATAGTAAAACCGTAAAGAAAATATATACTATTTAATAATCTATCTTTAGATTTATATTGCAGTTATAGATCTCTCGTATACCGTAAATTACCACAACTTAGCACCTGTTCACACGATCAGGTGTTCCGAAAGGACCCTCCATCGTACTATTTGCTTTACAAGCACTGGGGCTTATCGAAACATATGTAATACATCGACGATTTTATATTCCTGTCGACAATACAATTAAATATAAACCGGTAATGTATAATATTTATTTTGAAAGGCTCACCTCGAGTTCATCCTCGGATTAACACTGATCCTATATTATGTATGTTACAAATTGTTTTATTTATTTTTTAGATTTAAGTATAAGGGTTAATAAAATATACTTAACATTATGTATATATACTTGCAACCGCCCGCGACTTCTTTCGCATTTATTTATAGTTTATTGAATATTAAAGAAAAAAACACACGTCTGTATAGTTTTTAAATACAATCGAATTTTATAAATTCTATATTTGAATATTTCTCAATAAATAACAATAAAACTTAATAGGCGTATTATTAAGCTCCGTAACTATAATACATATAACATTTTAAATTTTTCGCATATTTTTTTGGTACGGACACCACGTCAATGAACGTGAGTTTGATTCTACCTGCAATGAGCCTGTAGTTCCGGTGAAGGAAAACATCGTGATAAAACCACAACATGGTGGGCTTTATCAATGCTCACCTGCAACAAAGCATCAAGTTGAAAAATCGTCGCCAAATACCTTAACATCTGCTGAAATTGTGGTCATAACGCTAAACCTGTAAACTATTTACAAAAACTATAGCTTATAAATATTAACTTGAACGCAGGTATCAATTAGTAAAATAAAATTCAGAAAGATGTATCTCTAGTTCCAAGATTACTTCTACCTATAAACAAACAAACTCACAAACTCTACCTCCTCTGTATCAGTACAATAAAATACAAAGTTCATGTCATAAAGAAATAGACCGAGACGTCGAAATAGCAACCTGAGTAAAATCCACCTGCTATTGTATATTATTTATTATTTTATATTTTATTTTATATTATTGTGGTCTGGATGATAGATTCGTAGAGCAAAATTTTCAAATGGTACAAATTATTTTGTCGCCCATCCGATTTCATACGAGCTTCTTATAATCTATATCTATGTTAATATTACACAACGGAAAAGTTTGTTTAATCGCGCTAATCTTAGGAACTATCTGTCGGATTTCAAAAATCATTTTGTGTGTTTGATAGAAAAATCATTAGAGAAGACTTTAAGGTATTTAACATAACGTTAGCAGCAATAGGAACAAAACTATATTGAACAAAGTTACAAAACCGAGCAAAAATGATAAAATAAAATTTTAGTTTTACGCGAACGAAGTCATGGGCTCAGCTAGTTAACCATAGAGTGGTGGTAGACCTTTTTCTGAAGCCCAACTGGTTAGCTACTACCTTCAAATTAAAAATCTACCGCCAAATATCTACAGGTGTGTTGCGACAGTTGCACTTGAGAACCAGTCCCTCTAGGCTTAGCGGGTCTATTTTTTGAGCCACATCGACACTTAACATCAGGTGAGATTGTAGCAATAACGCTATAACCAACAAAAAATAAAAAAAATTGCTCTTTCATGTAACGCTTGTTCAACGAGTATAATAGTAAACTTACGAACGAGCGTTACATAGCCAAGCGTGACAGTACAGTCTCATTCAATAACCATAAAATAAAGAGCTCAGCATGCCTTAGGATGTTTTCACTTTTTAAATATTACAAATTCATGATAAATATGATTTGCAAAATAGTCAACAAACACAAACATGTCCACAGATAAAAAATCTAAAGTAAATAACAAAGCTGTTCACATAATGCCCAAATCCAGTAAACTCATGTACAAATAAGGAAAAACATTAAAAAAAATGCGATGTCACATTTTATCTTAATACAAATACCACAGAGTCGTAAAGTATGCCCACAGCTTACACCTACTTAGACAAGTATCAAGTAACATATCTGTAGGAGTATTTGGCTACATCTTGGTCTGTTATGTAGCAATTTTTTTATTTATTTTACAAATATGTTCATTTGATATATATGTTATATAGGTGGCATTTTCGACTCAATGATGGTTCAGGTGGTAGCATGAACGGACGCCGCGTCAATGGAAGTGAGTTCGAATCCATCTGCAATGTGCCTCAGCGGTCGGTGTAGGAAAACATCGCGAGGAAGCTATAGCATGGTGGTAGAGCTATTTGTGACACTGGCTTGGGTAGCATCCTCGAGTTAAAAATCTGCGGACAAATAGTTATATGTATATTTAGGTGGTTGCACTTGAAACCACTTTGGCCACATCGTCATTTAACATCAGGTCAGATTGTGGCCATAACGCTAAACCTATGAAGTATAGAAAAGGAAGTTTTATATTCAGTTAATTACACAGAAAGTCGATATACTATAGGTGTGTTCCGGCAGTTGTTCTTGAATGCCAGTTGATCCACTAATCTAAGCGCGTCCTCCAGCTTGGACCACATCGGTACTTAACATCAGGTGAGATTGTAGCCTTAACACAAGCTGTATAAACTATAAACAAGGCAAAACATACACATAAACAGGTCATTAAATAAATGCATGTCAATATTTATCTGTATATGTATATGTTAGTTTAAGTGGGCAGTACTATATACAATCCACGGAAATGCAAGAGCGCAAGCCGAGGTTCGGCTACTTATGCATCTGCATTACGAATACAAAACCTATACAGAGATATATGAGAACTATTTAAAAGTAAATAATAAGTGACTTGTTATTTCTTAATAAACACATTACGTACCGCGTTCGTATGTGTTTATTTACAACGAAAGCGAAACGATATCGTAAATACTGTGCAGACAATGTCGGCAAAACCTATTTTAACGAAGCCATAATCTTCGAAACGCCGGGAATAAATTCACAGAAAAACAATTCTTGTATGTTTTGTTTGGCTTGCTACAATTTTGTAAGATAAAATGGTTTATTATATCATTAACAAAATAGGTAGTTTTGTACTCGATTATTGGTTCTTTTTAATCTCTCTCCATCCACCCAATTCCGATCAATGCTGGGTATAAATCTCCTTTTATTCGGTCCAACCTTTATAGTACTGTACTTGCCACGTCTATTGTCTTTCGAGGAACTGCGACCATAGAGCTGCAGTTACCCGCCTCTTAATTCTCGTTCTTGTCGAGGATATTACATGAAGATTGTTTTGATCCATCTATAGGCATTTAGTTTAACTAAACTTGTTGTGCTATTGCTACCAGTAATTCTCACCACTTCTACTAACTTGAGTCAAATCTAAAACGATGATAGCTCAGTGGTAGTGTGTACAGACTCTACGTCAAGTGATGTGAGTCCACCTACAATGAGCTTGAACTTTCGGTGAAAGAAATGAGGAAACCTTTTCATGGTTGTAGGTCGCTGTCTGTCTAGAGACAGTATTTCCTGTCCAAGTAGACCTGATCTATATTACCACTGAGCCACTTTTGCTTCATACTAAAACCTAAAGTATAAAAATATAAAGTTACCAATCTCCTTTCGAAGTAAGAAACAACTTTTTTTAAACCACGCGGACTAATTTGAAATGACAGCTCCACCCATATAAGATTGTCATGTAGACAAAAAAAAGGGTAATGCGAAACGTTCGCAGTATTCGCCGCTTTATTTAGCCCTCGAAGACAATAAACGTCATTCGAATGTTTGTTGTTTTCGACAGTGCCTTTCAAGAGCGACACGTCGGTTCGTTGATGAGCGAGGAAAAAGTCAGCGAATTAATTGCCCATAAACATGTCGTCTCGAAGTGAAACAAAGTAGGCAATCTAGGTACCTAAGTATGTACAAGATGGAAACTCATGCATTTAATAATTGCCTTAGGTCTACTCACTCATTGGCTGTCATGTATAATGCATTTTTATTGTAACATGGCGGACGACATTGTATCTCGTATCAGCTTTGTATCAGAGATTAGCAATCCATATGTTCGTAACTTTTACTCGAAGATATGTGTAAAGTGCAATAGATTGGACAAGTAGTACTAAATATGAATAAATAGAGATTTTGGAAAGAATGTGAAAGAATTTTTGACATCAGGCCAGTAGTTTTTGAGATTAGTCGTTACAAACAAAAATACAAATCTTTCCTCTTTATAATATTAGTGTAGATTGTAGATACAGATTAATATATATATAGACAATGAGTGAATATATTACTGTGGGAACACGCTGCTAATGTTCAAACAGTTTTCGTGCTGCAAAAGAGTTGTTCGAGCGATTTAAAATTTATCCAGTAGTAACTCATTATGGATAAAGTTAAAACGATCAATATATTAACAGCGTCATGTTAGTACGTATTTCATAATACCATATTTGTTCATAAAATATTTACAGTTTAAAAAAATACAATCATTTTCATAATTGTAATACTAGAAACAAACGTAACCTTGCTAGACTAACAAAAATACATAAACAATTTAAATGACAATGTGTTCGCTTCTATAATTAAATCCGTCTAGAAATACGTAAACTACAAATAAAACAATTTCAATATTGTCAAAACAGAAACTTGTTCAAAAAGCGTATTACACAATATAACTACTTAAAAATGCATGGGATTCAAATATTGTTAATATATTTAGATTTGGACAATTGTATTCATATATTACAAGGAGCAATGATTGCTGGAGAGCTTCATTCGCCGTTTCTTCTTTTCCTGAATGCCATGTTGTTTCCGAAACGGTAGTAGGTGTTTGACTTGAGAAAAGTAATATTACTCTCCTATTTTTGACAAATCAGCAATTTAATTTGAATAATTTTAGTGTATATAACTCATACATAGTGTATCGAATCGAATTATCAGTTAAGATCTATAGTATGATAGAAGTTTGTCAGATTAACTTAGAATTAAGACTTAGTTATACAAGTGTACATGGATTTTAACAAAACGAAGAGTATTACGCCTAATATATAGTGAATGTTACCCAGCCACATTGTCCAGTTGAAAATTCGTCGTCAAACACATATAGGAGTATAGGAGTGATTCCATTTTAGAGATATTTCATCAGGTTGCATTAAGATCTATGATGAGCCTATCCTTACCAATATATATTTTTTTATTGTTAAAGTTTAGCGTAATGGCCATCATCTCACCTAATCTTAAGTGACGATATAGCCCGAGTTGGTAGATACGCTAAACCTGTGGAGGAACTGGCTCTCAAGTGCAACTGCTGGAACACACCTATTAATATTTGGCGACAGATTTTCAACTTGAGGGTGGTAGCTAGCCAGTCGGGCATCAGAAAACGCCCTACCACCATGCTACGGTTTCCTCACGATGTTTTCCTTCACCGAAAGCTCAAGCTCATTGTAGGTGGTTAGATTCACGTCCCTTGACGCAAAATAGTACACACTACCACTGAACTAGCATCGATTATCATAAATAGTGTATAGAGATAGTTGGGAAGACAGTGAGAGGCTACAATTTATCGTGGCAAACTTATTGAAAGTGAGGTAAAAACGTATGTGTGAAATGTATGAAACTTTTTATTGCGTCATCCGATTTGTTTGACAGGGTCAATATAAAAGCGTACGAAGTCGCAAGTAAAAGCTAGTAAGGAATATATCACAAAAATCTGCCAGTCGTGGATAGAAACCGAACCTAGGAATTCGAGCCTTAACTCTGCTACCACTACCTTACTGTTAATACAAACTAATATTTCTTATCGGAATAAAACTAACTTAAACGGAAAGTCACAGTTATTTATTAATTTTGATCTCGACGTTTCGAAAGCTTTTCAGCTTTCGTGGTAACGGGGCGCTCTGAGGTGTAGGTTGTCCAGAAAATTCCATCTTATAGTGGCAACCTATACCTCAGACCACGAAGGCTGAAAAGCTTACGAAAGGTCGGGATCAAAATCAATAAATAACCCCGATAAAATCCGTTTAAATTAATTTTATTTCGATCAGTAATATTCGCATAAACATAATATTTATTCACATCATAATTGAACTAAATCGTTCGTTCTTAAATTAAATCAAGTCAAAAATCGTTATGAAATTTAGACCCTAAGAAGGCGCTTATGAACGTGTAAACTACTACCGGTTCGGAAAGTAACGCAGTCATCGAGAAGAACCAACAAGAAACATGATCTGCATGTTTCTAACTATTTTAAGATACTTTTTTACATAATGTATTTCAAATAATTAATTAACGGATGCAAAGAGAGGGGTGTTAATTCCAGACAATACGACCGCTCACATATTGATATACCCTATAATAGCCATTTAACATCAAAACACGTTTGACATGGTGTTTGAACTTACTGTCTGGCAATTCGGTAATGCGTTATAAAAACTAACACAATCTAAAAAACTGTTCTTATTCTTACTGAGTCTAAAGTCTGTACTAATATTATAAATGCGAAAGTGAGTTTATTTGTTACGCTTTCACGTGTAAACAGCTGAATCGATTACGATGAATTTTGGTAAAGAAAACCTAGAGACGGTGATACGCTACATTTTCTCTCGAAATTCTTATAGGAAGTGGGGTACAAAGTAAACTTTGTATGAAATTTCCTGTTGCGAAGCCGCAGGTAAAATTAGTATACTATATAATCTATTGCCTACAAATTGGTCCATGATAAATGACTCACGTTTTTCATACTAATGATAATACGCGAGAGTGTTTATTGGAATCAATTTCTCAACGTCTAACCTATATTATCTAAGCTAGTCTAGACTGGATGCTATCAGTGTGTCAATTCGCCCGGTTCGCCGGCACCTGTCGCAAGGTGCGCCTGCAAATGCGCGCCTAACTGCCAAATCGTTGTGCGCGTGTAGATTCGCCGACGCATCGAACAACTATTCGTGTCTCTATACGTTTTTTTTAAACGTTTTGGCAGACTTCGATCGCGATTGGAATTCGGTTAGGAATATTTTCATCCATTCGTAAGCTCGGATCATTAATTAACAGTAAATCGAGTTCGAGCTGGCCGGTTAATCGGAGCGCGCCCGAACCTATAACGTGGTGGAAACGTAGCATAATGTAAAAAAGGTTCTATTTCGTGAACACTTCTTTTTAATTTATTTTTCACACAATTCAATAGATATACCTTACACTGTGTAAACAAAATAATTAAAATAATTAACAAACGAATTCAATAATTAAATATAACTAAATTAAACACTTCGTCTCTCACAAAAGATCCTGAATGTGGTGCACAATTCATTCCACTCATCAGCAATTTCTTTGATGCATAGACGTAATTAACAATTAGAAATATTTCTCTATCATAGTTTCCTCACTGCTGAGTACCGCCACGAATATACAGTTTACATACAGAGTCATGTCGCAGTGGATCTAGTCGACCATACATTTGAACTACATTCGACTGACTCACTGCTATTACTATCGCCAATTCAGTCTCTACACAAAGTCTTCGCTATCGATTCACCAATCGAGTGAATACAGGGAGTACCGCTGGAAGTTTAATATTTACGGTCGTTACTATTGCGTCTCGTAGCCGCCGTCTTAATTGTATTGGACCACCTTGTAGGCGCCCTTCCTTGAGCACGCATGTCATCGATTTTACCCATGAGCATAACCTTCTCCAGACAATGCCTTGGAGATCATATAATATGTCCGAAGAAGCTCAGGATTCTTCCTCGGCAGATAGAAAAAGCCATATAGATATTTGAAGCACGCAAAATATGGACTCGTTTGTTCTCATAACTGTCAAATTACACTGAGCAACCTTTGCGAACACCGCTTCCCGTATCCATCATCGTAAGCCATATCATCACTTAACAACAGGTGAGATTATGGCCATACCGCTAAAAGTTAACTACAAAGAAAAAACTTTTTAAAGTAACGATTGTACACAAGAGACAACTAGTCTAGAGGGGCAGACATCGTATAGAATAACAAGCCATTATGCCTTTAAGTTAGTGAGCCAGAGTAGTAAGCCATTAAGTTAATTACACTATTGTTTAGTTTATAGTCAAGGTTTAGCGTTTTTTTTTATGTTACACAGCAAAGTGACTGCACCGGACCTGATGGTAAGTATAGTACAATCCATATCAGCGGCGACTGACAGCGAACAGAATACACTGCCAGTCGCGGCTCTCATGCTGGCTTTAATATTGCGTTTTATGGTAATAATCGCACCTAATGTTAAGTGACGATGTGGCCCAGAAACGCTAAGCCTAGTGGAGGGACTGGCTCCCAATTGTAACTGCCGGAACACACCTATAGGTAGTTGGCGGCAGATTATCAACTTGAGGGTGGTAGCTAGCCAGACGGGCATTAGAACAAGCCCATGATTTCTTCACCGAAAGCTTAAGCTCGTTATAGTGGATTCGAACTCACGTCCCTTGACGCGGCGTCCATACACACTACCAACTGAGCTATCATGTTTATAAAAACGTGTTTCATAAACGTACAAACAAAAAAAAAACAATTGACCTATTCTCCGACGTTATTATTGTAATAGGCGTGCGGTTCACATATAGCGATGCAACGAGACTGAAGTGTTACGTAACTGTCTCCTTACAGGTGAAGTTGTCAGGTGCTCACGCCCCAAACATGCGAGCAATCAACAAAATTAATTTTACAGGCGGTAAACAAACAATACGTTCGTGTCTTCATCGTAAAATACCCATCTGCAGCTACGTTAATAACGTTGTAAACATTACCTTTGTCGAGGAATGCACCTTTCAAACATTCGCCATAATTTAAAGACGGACGACGGTAAATTTATAACGATAATAACGTATTAACGTTCGCGGGTAATTTATTGGTACATTTTGTGTCTCATAGGCGCAAACTTATGCCTTTGTTTTAAAAAAATGCATTTTTTTTAGTCTATAAAATTAGCGTTATGGACACAACCTGACCTGCTGTTAAGTGACGATGTGTCGGAATACAGTGGATATGCTAAATTTAGTGTAACCGCCGGAACACACCTATAGGTATTTGGCGGCAGTTTTTCAACTTGAGGGCCAGGTAGCCATTAGAAGATGGGTGAGCGCTGTCTCTGATAATAAGACAGTAATTTAAAATGTCACGTTTTACTGGATAGTGTCGGATGCTTATCACCCAATGAGTCTTGTCACACACCCCTCTCGACTTGGCTTGAGCATTAGTGCTCATTTTCTTTGTTCGTTACAGCCCCTATTTGGGGTGCGAGAGATTTCTGTTCACGCATGCCATAGGAACCGAATGCAACAATCATTTTCATTAGTCGACAGGACTCGCTTGTAGTTCTTACCCGCGCATTTTTTTTTTTTAAGAATGGGGCTGAGTAACGTCAGCCTTTTGGCCATCATTCCACGTAGGTACGATAAACTTTATATTGTATTCTTTTATAAGTTTACCAATTACGTGTAAAAAATATATCAAATATTAATTATATCAATAAAACATATTTTAGCTGCAACTATAGCTGTGAAAGATATAAATTGTTAGTGATACGAAATTATGACAGACGTTTTATTTATAGTTAACGTTTAAAGAAGAAAAATAAACTTTTATTTATCCACCATACAGCAAATGATAATTCAAAGAAACAGAAATTAAGAAATAAAAATAACCAGAACATAACAACATGATCACGAACAAGGTAATGTGTGGATAAATAGGTACCAGTCTCAGCATAACAGCCACACTGATTTAGTTTAGCTTGATGGCTTCAATTTTACTTGACGTTAAATAGGGATGTGACCCAGGGTGGTGGACACGGACATATTATACCGGACATTGGCTAAGCCCTACCACCATACTATGGTTTCCTCAAGATATTTTCCTTCACCAAAAGCTCAAACTCATTGTAGGTCGAGTAGATTCGAACTCACGTCCCTTGACGCGATGTCGTCCACACTACCACTGCGCTATCATCGCATCAAAAATTCCTCACGAACGAAGTCGTAGACAATATAGTGTATATATATAAAAAAAGGAACAGTATGCAAATATCAACGACGAGTAATAAGAATACAGCTGGACTAAAATACAATTAAGCATTCAAAGACCAGCTGTTAAGGATGATTAAATAAATTCAGGAAATAATTTAAAGCCTCCGGACTGCGGCCCCCAAGGATATCAATATTCAACATATATTTTTTTTTAATTACCAACCACGAAAACCTCATAGCCTACCGCTGCCGGCTGCTACAGTAATACTAGGCAGTATAGCCAGGTGTCGAGGCGAGTGTTTCGTTTAAAAAGCAACATTAAAAAGTACGAAAAAAAAAAAACAAATTATCACCCGGTTAACAAATCAGTGCAGGTGCACGCGGATGGATTTGGTCAGGCGAAAAGGCAGATGTCCGAAACTTGGGCAAATTAAGGAAGACATTAGCAATCGACAGATTATAGATAGACCGGCGAATTGATTTTTTTTATGTATTCAACTATAAAAATAATAATAAACAGTCATGAGGACTACCGAGAAAAGTTAAAACTTAAAACTATAAACAAAAAAAAGATATATAGTCTTTGATATGTACAATGTATACTAATAACGCACGGAGGTATATCTATGTACATATATACATACTATACATATAGCTCATGAAAAGCGTTCGGTGACGATGACGAGGATTTTTAACGTTATAGCATCTGCCTATTCAGACAATTTAGCCAATATCACGTGTAAAGAACTTTATAAACACAACTAGCTTTTACCCGCGGCTCCGCTTGCGTTAACATTGATTTTATTGACCAATCCTAATTCACTAATTTATTTATTTATATCAGTATGTTGCTTAATGCAGGTGCATATGAATCCTGCTGTCTATCAACTGCCTCCCTACCAACATTCCTTTTCACAAATTTAAAAAACAAATAAACATAGGTACTTTTATTGTTAGTTATAAACAATTATTATCGAAAGTGTGAAGCAAATCGTATGAGGCTACGACGTTTCTCACTCTCTTTACCCCACTCCCAATAAGTTTTTAGCGAGAAAACATAGCCTATAGCCGTCTCCGGGGTGTCATATATCACTGTACTAAAGTTCCCGATAATCGATTCAGCGGTTTGGGGGTGAGGGCGAAAGCGAAACAAGCAAACCCTCACAATCTATAATGTTACTATCTTTTACCCGCGGCTGTGCACACGTTAATACTAATTTTATCAAAAAAATCAGATGACGCAATAAAAAGTGTGCCAAGGGTGCGGTACGTACTAACTTGTAATTTAAAATTTTGTGTACTTACTTAAAAAGCACCAATTTTGGATTGAAGCAGATTTGCTTTTATAAAAATAATTGATTGATGAAATTGATGAAATTTTGAAATAAAAACAATAAGAATATTCATTGCTAATGATTACTCCAGTGTTAATAAAAAGCGTCAATGTTTTTAATATTCAAATCGACGCTATAAAAATGCCAAATTTACTGCTTCATTTTGCGTAAGATGTTGATGTGTGATCATCGCGAGCACAGCTGCACGTTTCCGGCGAACGCGTAGTCAAGGAGTTCAACAACTTACAATTTACGTTATACACTGGATTATGTTAAAATTATCCGTGTACTAATTTGTAAAATCAATTCTCAGTAGGCTTGTAAGTTGTGAAAGAAATACGCATTTCAAGCTTCAAGTCAGTAGGTTACGTAGTTTTGGAGATCTGATGATGACTAAATGAAAGTTGTTTTTAGGTCAGTAGCTCAGTTGGTAGTATGTACAGATGCCGCATCAAGGAACGGGAATTCGAATCCATCTATAATGAGCTTGAGCTTTCGTTGAAGGAAAATATCGTGATGACACCATATTATGGTGGTAGGGCTTTCTCTATTGCCCGCCTGGCCAGCTACTAATCTGAAGTTAAAAGTCTGCCACCAAATAATACTAATATTATAAATGCGAAAGTGAGCTTGTTTGTTTGTTACGCTTTCACGCCCAAGCCGCTGATTCAATTGAATTTTGGCACAGAGGTAGATGGGATCCTGGAGACGGAGATAGGCTACTTTTTCTCGCAAAAACCTTATTGAAAGTGGCACAAATTGAGGGATACACTTTGTGTGAAACTTTTCATTTCGTCGTCCGATTTGTTTGATAAAATCAATATTACTGCAAGCGAAGCCACACGCAAAATTTAGTACATAAATATAGGTATATTTCGGCTGTTGCACGTGAGAGCCAGTCTCTCCACTAGGCTTAACGTGTCCTGCATCTTGGGCCACATCGTCACTCAACATCAGGTGAGATTATTGTTATGACGCTAAACTTTAACTATACAACAAAAATCTGGTACTGTTATTTGAATAATTCTTATACATATATGTATACATAACTGATTTCTCAGGCAATTCGGACTAAATGTTGTATCTACACAATTTTTACAATCCATCTTTACCTACATCAGAGTATTTTTAAAGGTACCATCAAATGAAGGTCGAAGTTTATAATCGTTATTTTAAAATGTTGACCGCTTAATTATATCCTAACAAGCTAAAATACAAAATATATGAAAAATTATCATATTATAATAACAGTTTCCATATCAGTTAATCTCAACAGCTCTCACAATTGTTACACTGAAGTGGCAAAGGTAGCGTGTATCGTCCGTAGAAGTAATAGCCTTTAGAGCGGAAGAGTTATCAATTGTTGAGCCCAGACCCAAAGACGCAGTGTGGGCGGGCCCAGCCCATGACTGACCTATTTAAGGTTGTTGGTTTGTTTTTTTAATTCATTATAAGTTTTGTGTTGTGGCTACAATACCACCTGATGCAAAGCGACGATGTAGCCCAAGATGATGAACACTTTAAGCCTAGTGGAAGTAATGGCGCGTAAGTGTAACTACCGGAACCCACTTATAGGTAATTAGCGGCAGATTTTCAACTCGATGGCGGTAATGAGCCCGTTGTGTATTAGAATAGCCCTAGCATGGTTTCCTCGTGATACTTCGCGATCCGAAAGCTGAGGCTCGTTGCAAGAAATTGTTTTATGAACTTATGTCCATTAGGGCAACTTAGCTATCACCGCTACGTATATTAACAAATTAACAATTTACATATATATGATACGGCAAATTTTATATCTTCTAGCTCTTGTAACAAAAAAGTCCCGCGACCTTGCCCGTTGCAAATCAACAAAAAATGCTAATAACTTTTTTTATATACCTATTCATAAAAGGTGTCTTCGCACCGGGCCGATTATTTTCGGAGCGAATTTAAAACTACGGTCATTTGTCGCCCGTCATCCGTCAACGTCAGAGCAAAAAAAACGTCAAAATATCCCATAATAAGCTATCCTATCGATTTCATATAAACTCCGTGCAAATTGACTCCGCAAGCTGGTTCGGTTTCGAATATTTTAAAGGTATTCTTGACGCTTCGAAAAGGTTAAATAGAATAATTATGTCGTTATTCTTTAAACATAATCTATACTTTATATTATAGAACCGAGCCTGAGTTTTCGTTGAAGGAAAACATAGTGATCAAACCATGGCATGGTGGTAGGGCTTTTTCTAATGCCGATCTGGCTACCTAACATTCTTAAGTTGAAAATCTAATGCCAAATACCTATACGTGTGTCCCAGCAGTTGCATTTAAGATCCAGTCCCTCCACTAGGCTTAATATGTCCACCATTATGGTCACTCAACCATGAAACAAAAATACTAAATATGCGTACAGCGATCCTGTATTCTCTCCTAACCTACCAGAAACTGAAAACCACTTTCGGATGGCTGTCAGTGCATGCCTAACAAAGCTCACTTTGAAAATGTTTTACCACACACCTAGGTATAGATTTGAAAGCCATTTTTATTATAATCGAATCGTAACTCTTGCATAATTAAAACTTCTAACTTTGGTCAAACAGCGAACGGGGTGGAACGACGATGCGACGTTGGTCTGACGTGATTATACCAATAAAGATATTGTATAATACTTTCACTTTCTTCTGTTTAATTTAACGTCTAGGTTCTGTATCTAGGTTCTGTAGTGAGTTTGTTTGTTACGCTTTCACGACCAAGCCGGTGAATCGACTATGATGAATTTTGTTTACCTGGTGACTGTGTTAGGCCAAATTTTTCTCGCGAAAAGCCTATTTTAAGTAGGGTAAAGAGAGGAAGATTATTTGAAAAAATCAATATTTGCAAAACCACAGGTAAAGCCTAGTAATTAGATAATTTGATACACTCGACTATATAAACTCAATAAATAAACCATAAATCAAATCAGGGGTGGCACTTCATTATAAAAAACATTCGCATATCTACCGGGCGGCCTACACGCTTCAGTCAAACTTAATCACGATCGACTCGTCATTTGGCAAACGTCACAAGTGTGTGGCAACTTGTGCACTAAACGTAGATATGTATTTAGCACAAATACACAATCACATCTATGTGTACATATATATACACCAGATCGCATTCTGTCGGCTGCAGCGAGCACGGCGCCGCGATGGCGCCCACTCGCATTTCTAATCTACGCTTAAACTAAAATGGCCGTTGGTTTTTTTCTAGTTAAGGTTTTAACGTTATGGCCATATTCTCACCTGATTTTAAGTGACGATACGGCCCAAGTTAATAGACACGCTAAACCTGTGAAGAACTGGCTCTCAAGTGCAACTGCCGGAACACACCTATAGATATTTGGCGCCAGATTTTCAACTTGAGGGTGGTACCTAGCCAGAAAAAGCCTAGAAAAAGCCCAACCACCAGGAAACCGTACCATAGCGATGTTTTCCTTCAACAAAAGTTCAAGCTCTTTCAAGGATTCGAACTCATGTAATTTGACACGAAGAGCATAGACGCAATCTCTAAGGTATCATCGCTTCGATAGTTCATAAAAATTTTACGGAAGAAGCTCGCTTTTATACAGGTGGTCTGTTATAAATAGACCCTAACGATTGCTTCTGATTTCGTTCACGTATATCCCGTCAAACATATGTGGCTATAAAATCTGTTTTTAATCATGAGCTAGGGATTTCCATTCCTATGCGTGGTGGTAGGGCTTTTTCTAATGCCGGCTTTGAATTGAAGATGCTCATTAAGCGATGATAGTTCAGTGTTCGATTTCGCGTCAATGGACGTGAATTCGGATCCACCTACAATTAGCTTGAGCTTTCGGTGAAGGAAAAACATGTACCATTAATACATATGAATCTTTAATTAAAAACAATCTATTCCACTTCCGAAACCGTACCAGCAGTAACCTTGTAAATAATGTAACTTAACCTAACTAAAGATATTTTTTCGATTTACATTTTACTGTTCAATTATCCGGCTTCATACTTAAGTATGAATACTTAAATATGAATGAAAAGTAGCAATACATACTTAAGTAGGGTTTAATAGGAGTATTAAACTGTTCCAAAACTTAGAATTTATACTAATGATATCTTATATATACAACTCCATATGCTCCAAAGTTCAAAAGAAGAAAACTCCAAAACATCATCGATTATCTCCATATTATTATAGCGGTTAGTTCTGTGAGGTTTATCAGCGATCGGGTTTACTCCCGAGGGTTCGACGGTTATTGTTTTCCAAAGAATAAACAATTAACAGCCTCTCACATCATTCTAGCCTCGCCTAGTCGTGTAGAATCGTATCGCAGAAATTATGTTTTTTTTTCGAACTGTCATACGCTGTTAGCCTTAAAGGCTTTTACAGCTTCACCGAACTTTTTGGGATGAGTATTCAGGGCAATCAGTTCCGAGGCAGCGGGCGCAAGGGTACCAAGGGTACTAGAATGGACGAATCTCGACTTGGGCTGCTGCCGAAAAGAAATACTCCTATTATATATTTACTATGGAAGTGCGTCCACTATCGGTGCGTCGAAGCGCGGAGAATCAAATCTCATCCACGCATTGGTCGACAGGAGAATTTCTTCTCCTATGTGATTTGATTTGGCTCGGCACGTCAATAATGGACGCGGGTGCGTGGAAGTGCACCGACGGGTTTTAACAAAGTTCCCCACTTTTAGTAGTTTTCTACTTTATTTATAGATTTACTCCAATTAGATTGAAATTTTAGTAGGTCAAAATGACCAGTATAATTTAGTAGATTTCAGTAGAGTACGAAATACCTTGTTATAGATTACATAATAGTTATATTCAACATTAAAAAGAATATAAAGAAAAAGGAAAATGACGATAATGATACTTAAATGTATTTAGTTAGGTACATGTTTTGGTTCCTTAAACTAATTAAAAGTACTAAAAGCTATCTGATTTTTATTTATTAAACTGTTGATAATGTCTATTAAAATACAGTAGCTTTTTAAATTTAGATATATATATTTAGTAAAAAAACATTTAATAGAATCTCCAAAAAAAATGGTCCCTATTCTGTTTTTATACAACAACCTACTTCGAAGAGTTGCGAGGAATGAAAAATGTGATTCGGCTCGATTATATTCTTCTCAAGCTGGACGCACGGAAAAAAATGATATTCGACTCATCGCGCTTTGATTCTGATGCAAAGGACGCAAGGCTTTATAGTAATGACAGACGCCAGTACAAGTCGGCGGCAGTATACGGCGCGTGCTAATCGGTGATGAATCTGTGAAATTGGCTCGCCGCGACCGCTCGCGCCTCAACCTCTCTAGATGCACCTCTCCAGCTATGATACTGGTACAAGCTATATAAAAATCGCCTAACGATACTAATAATATAAAGCATAAAACTTTGTTTATTGTTAGAAATCACCAGATGGATTTCAAAAATTCTATATTTGATAGAGTAATAATTGAGGAAAGCTTTAGGTTATTTAACATCACGCTACCATCAACAGGGGCAAAGCTGTGTTGAAAAAGTTCCAAAAACTGACAAAAAATGATAAATAGTTTTTAGTTTGAAGCGATGATAGTTCAGTAGTAGTATGTACGGATACCGCGCCAAGGGACGTGAGTTCGAATCCACCTACAAAAAGCTTCAATTTTCGGTGAAGAAAAACATCGTAAGGAAACCATAGCACGGTGGTAGGGCTTTTTCTAATGCCCGCCCACCTCTCTCACCTCAATACTACCAAATAGTAATAGGTGTGTTCCGGCAGTTGAACTTGCGAACCAGTCCCTCTACTGGTTTAGCGTGTCTACCAACTTGGGCCGTATTCACTTAAGATCAGAAATTATGGCCATAACGCTAAACCTTAACTATAAAAAAATACAAAAATTCCACGCGAACGAATTCGCCGACACAGCTAATCTGTACATATGTATCTAACCGTGACAGTCTTGGAAGTTCGCTACTGTTATTCATTCCAAAAGTGCCCAAATTGTCTAAAGAAGTGTCCACTTCAAAAAATATCTAACCAATAAACAGCACACCTAAATATGTTTTGTCTTCCTTTTGTCGCTTATAACTTGTCCAGTAACCTCGCCGACCACCGCACGCGTTCACAATATTACACGCGTATTGATCTTGCAAAACAGTGCATTCACGGTAATAAATAAATTACTTCCTTAATCAACTAAAAAATGTGTATCTCGCTGTTTGTTTAATGGCAAACTTTCTTTTAACAATTACGTAAATGACACAGAATCGCCTCCAAATCTTTGAGGTTTCTACAACGCTTTAGCTAAATGGTCACCTTTTTTCTACAACTATATACAATTTCACAACTAAGAAATGGTGTCTCACGTTTAAATAAGTACAATATTCAAATTCTGTAAAAAGTTATCATTAACATTACAAATCACAGGGCTATGCATCATACTAGAAGAGTTGCGAAAGCCGTCCCTTGTCTCTGGCAACACGGGAGTTTAAAGTGTCGCCGTGGTACGTTTTAGTGGGCAGTGGTTATCACCCAACGAGTCTTGCCACATGTCCCTCTCGCCTTTGGCCTGAGCCCGGGTAATACGTTTCCGTGTTGCGATGAGGAAGTCCGCAAAGACTGAGTTTTTAGACACCACGATAATAAATAAGGGGGTTGAATACCATAAGCTTGAGTATGGTGAGTATGATGGAATGAGTATGTTAGAGGAAGTTTGAAAATGATGCCAGGGGTAGAAAAGTTGAAAGGGATGTCATGAATAGAGAGGAAACGCATGTGGTGAGAAAAGCTATGGATATGAATGTTGAAGGATGGAAAAGAAGAGGAAGGCCAAAGAAAAGATGGATAGAGTGGGTGAGGAATGAGATGAAAGAAAAGGGAGTGAATGAAGAGATGACGGCTGATAGAGATCTTCGGAAGAAGAAAACGTACTGCGCCGACCCTAAATGACTTGGGAACAGGATATGAAAATGAGATGATGAAATACCATAAGATTATGAACAGACTTTTTTTTATACATAAGGTTTAGCGTTATGGCCATGATCTCACCTGATCTTAAGTGACGATACGGCCCAAGTTGGTAGACACGCTAAACCTGTGGAAGAACTGGCTCTCAAGTGCAGCTGCCGGAACACACCTATTTGTATTTGGCGGCAGGTTTTACAACTTGAGGGTGGTAGCTAGCCAGGCGGGCATTAGAAAAAGCCCTACCACCATGCTATGGTTTCCTCACGATGTTTTTTCCTTCACCGAAAGCTCAAGCTCATTGTAGGTGCTTGGATTCGAACTCACGTCCCTTGACGCGAAGTCGTACACACTACCACTGAGCTATCATCGCTTCATCTTTCTTCATTAAAGATAGATTAGGATCCTTAGGATTTGAAATAAATACCATAACCTGACTGATTCAGCTTCTGACAAATTTTCGGCAGTCCATTTAGCCGGATAAAACTTCATAGAATGTTGTCAAAACTGACAGCGCTTAGAGAGAATTTTCACACATACAAAAATCGACTAAAATTATTGAAAACATCCTTACCAATATTATAAATGCGAAAGTAAATTTGTTTGTTACGCGAAAACACTTAAATCGGTGAATCGATAATGATGAATTTTAGTATAGAGATGGATGGGAACCTAGAGACGATGACAGGCTATTTTGTCTCGCGAAAAACTTATTGAAAGTTGGGTAAAGCGTGGGATAAACTTTATATGTAATTTATAATGCGTTATCTATTTGTTTTAAAAAATCAATAGTAACGCGAGCGAAGCCGCAAGTGAAAGCTAGTTATTTATTAATTTCAACAGAAAAGTGTTTTTATAAATGTTTGATCACGTGACACTTTGTCCACCGTGAACTGGCTTCGTCGACCGTGACCTGTGCCTCTCTTACGTGAAATGTCAAAGAAAAAAAGAATTAAACCGTGTCATCGCATAAAACGGAACGTGACACAAAACAAGATGTAATTTAGAAATTGTTGCTTTATGGCTTCTTGCCCAAGTCATGTGTGAACTTTTGTCCTACTTTCAAAGTATCTATACGACTTATCATTCATAGGAACTCGCAAACGCATTTCCTGGGCTTAGGCCAAACTTAGGTCATATGGTTATTCATCGGGTACTACTACTACTTGTGACACTTCAAACTCACGTGTTGCCAGAGAACAAAGACAGCTTTCGCAATTTGAATTTTAAGAGTAAACTTTCGTTTTTTTTTATATTATAGGTTTATTACGGCCACAATTTCACTTAATGTTAAATTATGATAGAAATCAAGCCGGTATATATGGTGAGCCAAGGAAGGACTGACTCTCAAGTGCATCTGCCGGAACACACCTATAAGTACTTAGAAACAAAATTTCAACTTTTAGGTTGTAGCTACCTACTATAAGAAGTATAAAAACTGTCTCTGGCAACACGTGAGTTTGAAATATTGCCGTGGCGCGTTTTGTGGGTAGTATCTATTCGATTGATTAGCACTCAGTGAGTCACCTCATGCCCCTCTCGCCTTGGCCTGAGGTAGAGCGCACTTGCGATGAGGAAGTTAATAAAGAATAGGATTTTAAACACCACGTTAATAAAATAAGGGTGATTAAAGTTTATTTTAATTTGTATACCTCGGAAACAGTACTTATTCTAGACGAAAGTTTTCTGTACTCTTGAGAATGTGTATCCAAAATTTAATCATTTTCAGTTGAGTAATAACGGCATGTAGTACTCTGACAATCTCATTTATAATAATAGTTCACAAAAATATCGACAAAGTTAAATATTTATCTATATGAATATTATAAAGGTTTGGTTCTTTGTTCCAACGCGCCAATCTTAGAAACTAACAGTCGGATTTCAAAAAATCCTGTTTGTATATGATAAAGTAATCAGGCAGGAAAAGGCATTAGGCTATTTAACATCACACTATCACTAATAGGAGCAAAGCTGTGTTGAAAAAAAACAAAAACGGGCAATTTTTAGTTCCACACGAATGAAGTCGCGGGCACAACTAGTTCTTTATTTTCATACACATCGAATGAATCTGACAAGCGATTATGACAGTTTATTTTTAATAGCGTCCAAAAGCTTTGCCTAATGCAAAAAAAAAATGCGTAAACCAGTTTCACATCAAAAAATGGGTTAAAGAAATTTCCTCCTACGTGATATCCACTGAATCTAATTTAGTTCGTAATTTTTGAATGGATTACATTCAATAAACCATGGCTTTGTCATCTCTTATACGTGTATATAATGTAACATGTGTCGCAGCAATGAATATTTAGAATTATTCACTTAATGTTCTTGGCAACAAATTTAAGAAAGTAATTATTGTTTATGGTCCCACAATTACGGACGACTTTCGCAGAAATTCCTGCCAGAATGTTTACTGTTATGTCGTTTCTCTGGCGTAAAATAAAGCAAAGGTATTTACTTATATAATTATTTGTTTTTTTATTTATGTACAACAACTTGTAGACTCATGAGAATTAATTAAACTAATAATATTTATTGTGCATAAATTAATGAAAATTTTAACAGCTAATATATTAAAACATGGATACTACTAACTGATCAATATAAATGCGAATGTAATTTTGTTTGTTCGTCTGTTAGTTTCCTTGTTTGTTGCGCTTTTAGGTCTTTACTACTCAATGTATTATTATAAAATTTTGCATACACGTTGCCAAGAGTACAGAAAAGGAGATAGGATACCTTTTATCCAAAAAAGCAATACTTTTTAAAGGAAAAAATACTATACCAACTATATCGGAAGTACAGCTATTTACTTGTTTACTATTTAAGGCATAAATAGCCTAATCTAAACTTACGAGAATTACAATTTTTTTTGGCTGGGTTATTAACTAATTTGAGTATGCACAACAAGTTCAGTTATTAATTGTGGTATAATGTACATTATATACAGTTACATTCGTTTCTAAATAAAAAGTTAAATATTCGACAATATAATACTAACATTATGATATGGATTCAAATGAATGGATGAATGAAAATGATAATAGTTCAAATGAATTATGTCTATAGGCTGAGTGTTGGTATAACTAGTATTGTAAAGTTCGGTGTTGTTAAATGAGCGATACACGCTGACCCATGTGGTTGTTGTAACAGACGTTGTTTTCGTAAAAGGGTACATGAAATAATTTAGGTGCTTCACCACGGACATTGGTGACCATACTTAACAATTGTGGGCAATTTATAGTATAATGAATTATCTTATGTAGGTAAATTAATTCATTCGCCTGTCTTATTTTAGGCAGTAAGGATATTTTAAAATGTTAAGCACGTTCTGGTTAACTACGCAGTTTTCTATTTATTCAATTAAAAATACAATTAAGTGTAATTGTATCTATGTATCACTATATTCTTGTGTCACTGATCGTTTTTCTATGTATAGGGAGTAGAGAGATCTGTATTTAAGTTCGAATATAGTGAGTGAATTCTAGATTTTAATACTGCGTATTATAAAAGCGTTTATGCCAGTGTTGCCAAACGAAATTTATAACAGCAGCCACTCTATGAAAGTTAAGCTATCACTACGAAACAGAATTGTGCCTCTAACTATAATAGAATACAAGGTCATTAAGACGTCATTACGTTTTGCCCTTAACATCGTTCACGTTATTGTAGATTTTGACATCTAAAACTTATATACCACGTCCTCGAGAATAGTTCTTTTTCTGCACGCCTGATAATTATGAAAAATTTAATATTCAGTGTTTCGTTCGTGTTAGTATTCAGTTAATTAATTAGGCCGCGGAAGCATAACAAATAAACTGACATTCTTATATATATTAATATTAAAAAACTCAAAAGACTATTATGCGCTAATCTCAGTAACTACCGCTGGATTTTAAAAGATATCTTGCCTTTTCATAGCGCAGTAATGAGGATTGAGTTTTAGACTACTGAAGATGCTAATTAAGCGATGATAGTTCAGTGGTAATGTGTACGATTTCGCGTCAAGGGATGTGAGTTCGAATCCACCTACAATGAGCTTGAGCTTTCGGTGAAGAAAAACATCGTGAGGAAACCTTAGCATGGTGGTAGTGCTTTTTTAATGCTCGCCTGGCTAGCAACCACCCTCAAGTTAATTATTTGTCGCCAAATACCATTAGGTGTGTTCTGGCACTTGAGAGCCAGTTCCTGTACAGGTTTAGCGTGTTTACCAACTAGGCCGTATCATTGCTTAAGATCAGGTAAGATTATGGCCATAACGCTAATCTTACCCATAAAAAACGCTACCAAAAATAGAAGTAAGGCTATATTATAAAAAGGTACAAAAACGGACAAACATTAATCAATAATTTTTAGTTCCACACGAACGATGTCGCGAACACAGCTAGTTTAAGATATTAGTTAAGACGTCACATTCGTCTATGTCTTTTTACTTGATATTTGATAACACTTCTCATCTCAGGAGTCCTATGCGCCTTTCTCGCAGCTCGCCCGATGGAAGCAACATGGTGTAAAAAAAATCCACGTTAAACAATAAATAAGGAGGTGATCACTTGTTACTATAATAATATACAAAAATCAAATACATAACTAATGTATTTTTTGTTTGTAAATTAGATCCACAAATTAGAATATGTAGTTGAGTAAATATTAACCGATAGAATGGTTTGTGAATAACTCATAATTTTTTCGTCTAATTTTAAATGTCTCCTCAATAATAATTTACTGGAACATCTGTGTCAATTTGTGTTGACATGAATTTGTGTCTGCGAAGGAGCTCGTTGAAAAAAGTAAAACTAACGACTCGCTGCAGGCCGCACATGTGTGTTCCCTCGCCTCAAATATTGTTAAAAAAAATCGTAAGGTGTTTCGATGATTTTGAATCTTGTCAAAATAGTGTAAAGTTGAAAATGGAACGGTTTCATTTTTTGTCCCAAAGACCGAATTGCTAACAGTAAAAATTAAATATTTTGTATCATTAGTGAAGAACTATTCAGAACCCATAAGTTTAAGGTTGAGCTCTGATTTAAACCATATCTAGAAAATAATAAGAACTTACAAAGTTTTATAATAATAATTCCTTAACTTGGCTTCGAAACGTACGACCTTTGCCCGCAACGTCTATTTGTCTATGGTTTTATTTGTAAAGTGTCACTATTTATTTTCCGCTGAAAACTATTTACGAAACGTGTTAATTATTGTGCCTTTTGTTAATACATAGCAATTTGAAGTGGAAAAAAATTAAAAGAGGTCTGCAGATGTTTTGAGACATGATTCCAATGGAGTTTATAAGGGAATCACTTACCTGCTACGTTTATTAAGAAAAAAAAAACTTGAATATGTATTGTACAACGTTACTAATTTTTTTTAATCATCATACCTTTCTTAATGTGATGGCCTTACCATGAACTGAATGAGGCTAAAACTTAACGTCCTCGCCACCTGATGTCTACAGGTGTCATAGACTAGGGGTTGCGAAAGAGTATAGGGAATTGCGTCGATACAGCCGCCACCTTGCGGGACCGCGACAGGTGAGCGGCGCGTGCGCATTGAACAATTCCAAAACGGAAATTCCGCATGTCGTGTTTTCGGGGATGCAGGGTTGAATTTGAATACCGTTGATCCATGTGTTTTATTTTTATATATGCATATATAATAGTAACCATTCTCAAGATGTACGTCCGCGCATACATATATCGGAAATTGATTTCAATTAAATTTTGTAAATGTGTAATATTTGGTACAACTTTAGAAAAGTGGGCTAGTTTTCATCCTAATAATAATAACAAACCAAATAATACATTACTAACAACTAGATTGGGCAGAATAGGGTCTGCTGCACCAGGTAGCAAACCTGTAAAATATAATACGCCAGATTCATATGTTTGCGATAAAAAAACAAGTATGTGTTCACGCGAAAGTTTCTAAATTTATGCAATCATTTTATAATAGATGGCTTATGGCGATAAGCAGTTTTATCATGTAACAGAAAATTAAATAAAATATAAAAACAGTCATACATGCATAAAGATGAATTAATCCGCGCTAAACGAATAAAATTAATTATTATTTCCAAAAGAACAAATAAATAAATATTTGCTTCGTTAAAATTCCTAAATAATACTTATTTATATGTTTCACAAATCTCAGTTGCAACAACGCATTTGCCATTTTTATGATAAAACGTTTCAGATAAATTTAACTTCCCCTCTACATAAGTAACGTGAAAGATTAATAGACAGATAAACAAAGAGAATCTTCAACTACTGGCAACATCGCGGCAGCTTTCCCGAGACACGACCGCCAGTTTGGCGCCATCACCGGTCGATAGCAGATAGCCCGTCGCCAACATAGTTAAAACAAACATGCCACTTGTTTCCTTCTGTAAGTTTCCTTATCCTTTATTTTCAACTCGGTCGGTTTGTACGAAATTAATACGAATAATAATAAAGAGTCAACATAGATTGTTTCAAGTATGGGAGTTCTGAGTATTCGCAATTTAGTCGCATAATAATAATTGTTTGTACTAATTTAGTTGCCAGGTGTTCATTTCCCCTATATACAAAATGTTAGGTTAGGTACTCTGTGGTTCATTTGTTTACTTTGGTTTACTCAAAACGGGGAATGTTTTTTCATTCGCTAAACTATTTTTTTTTTCAAATTAAGATTCATAAAAGCAAATAATAATGTCCAATATACTATATTATTATTTGATATTATAAAGCGGAAAAGTTAATGATTTCTTATATTTACGCAAATATTACTCATCGAAATAAAAGTAATTTAAAGTAGACACTGTAACGTTAACATTTCTGGACAACCTACACCTCAGCCCACCCCGTGACCACGATAGCGATAGCACGATGTCGGGATCAACATTAATAAAAAACCGCGGTAAAATCCACTTAAATTAGTTTTATTTCGATGTGGAAAAGTTAGTTTTGGGTGTTTATTTGAACGTGCTACTTTTACTGACAACCGGTCTGTATTCAAACAATCTATTAGTAGTTGATATAGCAATCATTGAGGAAGAGTTTAGGCTATTTAACATAACAAAAAAAGTTTACAAAACAGGTTTTTTTTATAATATTTAGTTTCAGGCATATGAAGTCATACTAGATATGCCTAGTTTAATATATAAAAAAATATAGTTTTTTTTATAAAGTTAATGTTTTAGCGTTATGGCCATAATCTCACCGGTTCTTAAGTGACGCTATGGCCCAAATTGGTAGACACGATAAACCTGTGGAGGAACTGGCTCTCAAGTGCAGCTGCCGTAACACACCTATTGGTATTTGGCGGCAGGTTTACAACTTGAAGGTGATATCTACCCAGGCGGGCATTAAAAAAGCCCTAGCACCATGCTATGGTTCCTAACGATGTTTTCCTTCATCGAAAGCTCAAGCTCATTGTAGGTGCTTGTATTCGAACTCGTGTCCCTTGACGCGAAGTCGTACACACTACCACTGAGCTATTATCGCTTCAAATTTTTTTTGAATTTTTTATTAGTAAAATTCAAAGATAGAAAGTTAAAGATAATCTCAAAACGATAATTTTATTTTTATTACGTTACACCTCAAGTGATTCATAATTCAATACTTAAAAATCAATTTACTCGTATAATAAAACGTGTTCAGAATAATACAGTCTCTGGAATAATCTTCAATAGTCGAAATGATGTCTTTGGAAATCGATCCCTTTCCTCTGAGTTCGCAAATGCGCATACATTTGCTATTTTGAATTCAATTAGTAACATTATCGTACGACCGAGAAAGAAAACATTGCGGTAAAACATCAACGTGTTAAATTTATATATATATATATATATATAAAAAATACATTGTAAATATATGTATACCTACGCATCAATCAGTTCTTGTTAACACTGTGTTTTGGTTTTTGATATTTTAGGTGTTTATGTTGTAAATCATTATCGGGAATGGTTTCATAGTTGTAATTCTGTTTCTTCATCAGAAATAACGACAACATTAATTGGACACGTGTACATTTATATTTCAACGTGTTATAAATGTTGACTTTTTTTTTTAAAAAAAAAGGTCAGCTATGTTAAAGTTGTTATAACTATTGCTATTATTTGCTATTGCTAAACTACTTAAAGGATATAGATAATACAAGCTATATTTTATTAGTTATATTATTTTAGCGCTATGGCCACAATCTCATCTGATTTAAAGTGATAATGTGGCCCAAGATTGTGGACATGCTGAGTCTTGTGAAGTGACTAGTTTTCAAGCGATACCGTAGGAACACACCACCTATAGGCATTTACCGACAGATTTTCAGTTTGACGGTAGCTAGTTGCTATCCGGGCGGGCATTAGAAAAAAGCCTACCACCATGATAGCATGCCTTCTTCCCGATGTTTTCCTTTACTGAAAGCTCGGGCTCTTTGCAGAAATTTGATCTCACGTCCATCGTAGCGATGTCCGTACACGCAACCAGTGAGCTAGCCTAGGGAAATTATACAGAATTCTTAGAAAGAGAAATAAAATACTTAAAAAAAAACTGCACTGTAAGCCCAGGGGCTTAAGCGACTGTCGGACTATCTCACCGGTGCCCTCGCACCGAATGCTGTTGATTTAAATCCCAGACAGGACATTTTTAGTATGATCCACAAATTATTGCCCCAAGTTTGGGTTTATAAAGTCCTGCAACGATTTATAAACTTTGGTAAATGTATATAACATGGCTTCTCAAAGTGTGCGCCGTACAAAATAAACTATATTATTTATATACTTGCCTACGTCCTCGGAAACTGTTAATTTTATGTTCATATAAATATACAGGTGGGATTCATAATATGGAAGTTTTAAATTTTTGGCTATCTATTTAGACTAGCTAGATAGGTTAGAGCGCCGCGAATTGAAAAGGTTGGGAATCCCTGGTTTATACCGTCAAGCGCACCGCAAGCTGAATTACCGGCATTAGGGTATAAGGAAGCGATGATAGCTCAGTAGTAGTGTGCACGACTTCGCGTCAAGGGACGTGGGTCCGAACCCAAGCACCTACAATGAGCTTGAGCTTTCGGTGAAGGAAAACATCGTGAGGAAACCATAGCATGGTGGTAGGGCTTTTTCTAATGCCCGCCTGGGTAGCTACCACCCTCTAGTTGTGAACCTGCCGCCAAATACCAATAGGTGTGTTCCGGCAGCAGCACTTGAGAGCCAGTTCCTCAACAGGTTTAGCGTGTCTACCAACTTGGGCCGTATCGTCACTTAAGATCAGGTGAGATTATGGCCATAACGCTAAACCTTAAGTATATAAAAAAAAAGGAAATTCGACAAAAGTCCACTGGTAAAAAGTAACGGGAAATATCGATTATGTACTTACGTGTAAAATAGTAAACGTGGCTTGCATGTGCTACTTGTCGAACATTTGTGGGTCCCCCCACATCTGCTTGTCCACGTATGACAGTCACACTTGCAATTGCATTACATTATAATACAACTGCTACATCAATTCTGCGACAGCACGGCACTTATCTACCGTTAAAGGTCACTGTTTCAATTTATTATTAATTTTTATTTATAACTATTAGACCTGGTTGGCAGAAGTTGTCCTACCACAGGCCTTATTAAAAAAAAAGCAATAGACGGTTTGAAATACTATAAATGAATTTTCAGTTACAAAAAAAGAGAAAAACTGATTATAGACAATTTTACCATCTATGGGTGTGTAACAGTAAATACTATATAGCTGACTGCAGATTTTATATGGATCACATCTAATCTTTTAGTAAATTAGTAATAATAATTTTCCAGTATAAAAGATAAACAATTAAATACAACCTCATCGCGTTGCAGATAAGACATATTTTCCGTGAAACATTGGACAGTAAACGTAGACAAAACCAGGAACGCTGCCTACTTTCAAATAAAATATTTAAAACATCCATACTAGTGCCATCTTATTATCTAACTATGAAAAACTTTTAGTATTCTCTTTAAGTTAATAAACTGGTGTGATATTTCTTTAGTTATCTGCTAGATGGCGTTATTTACAATCTATATCGTAATATATTTTACGTAAAAATGTTGCATAACAAATATAGAATTGTGAATTTATATGAAGTAATCAACACGCAACATTTTTTTGTATACATGATAAATGTATCTTGTTTATTACAACCATACAACGAAATAGTTTGAGATATAAATTATGATAAAATATGAAATAAAATGTCGTGATGTGGAGTTAACAGACAAAACAAACAGTTTAAAGTACCAATTAAAAACGTGAGGCGGACGTATTCAAACAAATTATCTCACGTGAGTGCTGTGCGTCAAACATATTGAATAGTATCAACGTTGTTTATTATTTTACGGTGTTTATGTTATTATTTGCATAATGGCGTTGCAAAAAGTATTAATTGTTAACAAAACTTATCCGTTGGCCGGTTTAGAATTGCTCAGGAAAAAGTGAGTATTAAGATATAAGCTAACACGTACTGCTAAATTCTACTGAGAGAATTTTATTCAACGTTATTCACGATTACTAGTGGAATGTTTCAAGCGGTAAATCAACAGACAAAATTAAAATTCTTAAATTAATCGTACATTCACAAATATGGAATGATTGTCATGAATGAAAGACATGACAATTGCTTGACTAGATGAAGTGTTAAACCTCACTTTGGACTCTACCACTTCGGGGGATTAAGAGTGACCGTGATATATTGTTAGTGGCTAGGGTCGCCATTGTAATTATTATCTCGAATTTCGGGTTGTAAGGATTGTTTCTTATAGGGGTCGTTTACCCTTTTCAAATGACACCCCCACTCAACCCACAGAAACACGAAGTTTTTTTTATGTGTTTGAAGTTACGTGTAATGGAACGTAATTTTGCTTTCATATGTGCATTTTTAAAGTTTTATAATACGATAATTTTGTTGTTTTATAAATATTTTTTATTTTATTGGAAAAAGAAATCAAATATCAATTATTTTTATGATCAAGGCAATCCGAGTCCAACAAATTAGGTTAGAAGGCTAAGGCGGGAGCTGAGCGGAGCTTCGTGGCTATTTTTTTTATAACCACCCAGAAATAGGAGCACTGCATAGCGGACCTCCGTCGACCTATGTTGGTAGGTGGTAATCGCCGCGGTAGCGGTCGGCGAGCGTTAAATCATCAGGGTACTAATATACAAAATTACCAATAATTCTTCGAAGGTGACATAACCTCAAAACTTTGATCATGAATATCTCAGTAACTATGCCTCTCTGGGGTGTGGGATTGCTACAAAGGATAGTCACCATCAACCACCCACACCTTCTCATCTCTTTTATAAAGATGCGAATTTCAAATGCAACCGCAGTGGTTATATTTAACAGTGTTTTTGAACCGATGACTCTTAACACACGTCCCGCAGACCGTGGCTTGAACCCAAGTAGTGCGATTACCAGAGAAAGTCCATAAAGTGAATTTCTTCCTCAATGTACTAAAAATTATGATAACAAAAAAATAAAAACTTAAACACAGCAATAATATACAGTTTGTAAGTTATGGTTACAATTTTACCTGACGGCCCAAGATGGAGGACACGCTAAACCTGTGGAGGGACTGACTCTCAAGTGAAACTGCTGGAACACACCTTAAAATGTTAGGTGACAGATTTTCAACTTGAGAGTGTTAGCTAGCCAAGCGAGCATTATAAAAAGGTAAAAAGGGTAAATGGTTTCATCACGACGTTTTCCTTCAAACTCAAGCTCATTGCAAGGATTCGAACCCAACCAGTCTCCACCGTCATGCTGGCCTGCTTAGATACCTCTTCACGCCTGCATTAAAGGACCCAATACCATAACAAGGAGGGAACATGCAAACAGGAAGACGGTTCCACAACTTCACGGTACGACAGAAATAGGACATCTATCGGTTCTTCGTATCATTGTACATGGTTTATTTATTGAAATCAAACTTTTTAAGGGAGGGCTTTGAAACTGTGATCCGCAACCTTTTTGTATGACGCTCGTTTAAGTAAAGACGTCTCAATGCGACTGAGGGAGCGAGACAGGTATAGTGCTCTGTCGTGGTTTTAATAAGCACACACTTATTTTCATCAAAACACAGAATGGACTGCGCAAGCCCAGTACAAAATATAATAATGATTGAAAGGATTAACATTCAAATTATTTAAATATTGTATTTTCACATGAGATTCTATTAACTTAATTTCGAATACTATTTTTTTGTTCGTTTCACATTTCGCGAACTTACCAATAGAAAAAGACATATCTCAACGCCCTAAAACATTTTTAATTCTAAAGTGTATTGTGGAATAGACATTACAACGAATTTAACATTCATATTGCGTTTAAATAGAGCAATTACGTAATAGGAAATGACACACGTTGGATAAATTAAAAAGTTAATTAGAGCAGTAATGATATACACTATTTTAATGTTATTTTGTAAACGGGGAAACCTCGGTTGAAGGCGTTCTGAGCGTTCTGAACGTTCTGAAAGTGTTTTATGATCTATGAAGATTCGTGGGGTATTTTAATATTCTATGTGTAAACAATATGAAGAAATATATCTAGGATGTGGTCTAAGATTTGCATTTTCGTATTTTGTCAACTGAAATATGCCTCACAGATATGGAAATTATCATAAATATAAATATCATCATAATATCGTAAATATACTGACCACATTATACAAAAGAGGTTCATTAGATTTCTACGCTAGCACCAAAATTAACCCTAACATTCCAATGATTACTTACATCCTTGCAAAAAACATCATATATTACCACTTTTAAATCGGAGTAAAATTAGTCTTTTTCCTTTCTTGTTAAAAAATTTACATAATTATTCTCTTAGAGTTCATGCTGTAGTTCTACCATACACGGATACAGATCCAGAGAGACTGAACGGTGTAAAAGAGAATATCCCAGGTTGCGATGCTCTGATATGGAACACCAAAGATCGGCTTACAGGCGAACTACTGGATTTGGCAGGTAGGTTTGATGAACTCGTTATAATTATACCCTTAAAATTGAAAAAAATATGTACATTACTTTTTCAATTTCCTGAAGTTTTGTATAGAGAGTAACAAATAAGTATACACCCCATCTGATGGTTAATAGTTACCGTCGCCTACAGGCAGCCGCAACACCAGGAGTATTACAGTCTTGTTGATGATCTTCCCGAAAAGGGCTGACCCTCGTTTATTATACCGGAACACAAAGACTCATACTGAACCCTTATTTTGCGGCAATCTTAACACGAGGGTGGTCGCTAACCAGTCTGGCAATACCTTACCACCAAGCTGTAATGAATTAATAATTACATGGTTAACTATCATGACCAAAACCAAATGTCGGACTAACATTTTGCTGACCATTTTCCCATTCCACTGGCTACCGAGGGTTATAACCATTGACTCAAATGGTATGGAGTATACAAACCATGCCGATGGGTCGTCATGAATTTGATAAGAGTAAAGATAATGAGATGATGTTTCTGCTGCGAAACGCGTTGTGTGTGGACGGTAAGTGGAACGATATCACAGTGAGCTAACTAGCACAGTATCAGCATACTATGTACGGAGTGAATATGACGTCGATTATTAAATATATTCCTCTATTTTCACAACCTGCTATACTTAATAAACATTAAGTTTCGAAGCGATGTTGGCTCAGCTTGTAGTGTCTACGGACGCCGCATCAATGGACGTAAGTTCGAATCCCTGTAATAAACCTGATCTCAGTGAAGGAAAACACTGTAATGTAACCATAGCATGGCGGTAGGACTTTTTCTAATGCCCGTCCACCATCAAGTTGAAAATCTGCCGCCAAATACCTATAGGTGCGTTCCGGCAGCACAAGGATTAGCTGTCCGCCATCTTGGTGTCCACCTCGTCACTTAACACCAGTTGGGATTGTAGCCATTAAACTAAACATATTTTAACTATAAAAAAACAGGTACCTAGGAGATTTCATTAGAAACTCCAATGGAAGCATCGCTCAAAAAATCTGCTGACCTCAATTTTTGTTACCACGTCAATTTGCTATGTATAATATAAGGCAAAATAATTAACACGTTTCATTGGAAAATAAACAGTTACACTTTACAAATAAAACCACAGATAAATAGTCGTTGCGGGCAAAGGTCGTACGTTTCGAAGCCAAGTTAAATACTACCATTAAGTTGCAAATTTGCCAACAAATATTTATAGGTGTGTACCAGCAAAAGCACTTGAGAGCCAGTTTCTCCATTGTTCTAGGCGTGGCCTCCATCTTGCCACCAGGTAAAATTATGGCCATAACGTTAAGCCTATAAAGGTTTTAAAAATAAAATGGCTTATAAAAGTACAAGTAACACAAAAAGGTTAGGGATCAGAATTTCAAAGCCCTCCCATAAATTTCATTTCAGAAAGTATTTATATAACATTGCAGGTCCTCGTCTAAAAGTAATATCCGCGATGGCATCCGGAGTTGATCATATAGACCTAAACGAAGTTAAAAAACGCAGTCTGAAACTCGGCAACACACCGAAAGCTTTGGACAATGCTGTGGCTGATATCGCTGTAGGCTTACTAATAGCAGCAGCCAGAAGATTTAAGGAAGGCGTACACGAACTAGAAAAGTGAGCATTGGACAATAATGTCTATATTTTATTCTGCATTTTACGATTGATTTTTCAACTGTATGAACGTGGCATTATGGGCCGTTCATGTATTACGTAAAGCAATTTTTGAAGATTTTCACCCCTCTCTACCCCCCACTTAACGTACCTAACATTTTTTTGTACCCCTCGCCCCCCCCTCCTCAAAGGTCACGTGACACCCAACTGAGCATTTTTACCTAAATGTCGTGATTATGTTTTACCATTTTTCACTAAAAAGCTCTTAGAATTAAATAACTTATATATCTTAAGCTTTGGAAATGCGATTTGAAGTAGTTGAGAGATTGTCCATATATCATAAACGAAAAAAGTTTCGAACCTAGGAAGTTTAAATTGTTTAGTTTTTTATTTAAATAAAAAAAGACAATGTTGCGTAACGCATCGTAACGTTTTACAAGACTCCTCGCTCCCCCTAATTGTATTATATAATACTTAAACGGTCCCTTATTGTTTTAACTATAACTAGTTGTATCACGAACATTTTATAAAAACATGCTATCAACAGTTCCATATGACGACGTCGTATTCGCGGAGTAAACGTTACTAATGACAACATTAATTTTATATTATCTATATAAAATAACATTATTTTTGAACCGATGATAGCTCAGGGGTAATTTGTCCGACTTCGCGTCAAAGGACGAGAGATTGAATTCACTCCACCTACAATGAGCCTAAGCTTTCGGTGAAGGAAAACATCGCGAGGAAAGCATAGCATGGTGGTAGGGCTTTTTCTAATGCCCTGCTGGGTAGCTACCACCCTCAAGTTGAAAATCTGCCGCCAAATACTAATAGGTGTATTTCGGCAGCTGCACTTGAGAGGTTTAGTTACAGGTTTAGCGTGTCTACCAAATTAGGCCGTATCGTCACTTAAGATCAGGTGAGATTATGGCCATAACGCTAACCCTTAACTATAAGTGACAATAGACAAAGTGGCCCAAGTTGGTGCACACGCTAAGCCTAGATGAAGCCTGTGAAATCAAATTTATTTCCTATTATAGTGGCGAATGGAAATATGGAGTTCAATGGATGCTTGGTCAAGATATCGCGGACAGTACCGTGGGTATCGTAGGTTTAGGTGGTATTGGGCAAGCCGTGGTCAGAAGACTCAAGGGTTTTGATGTGAAGAAATTCATATACAGCGGACGGAATGATAAGCCTGAAGGTACAGCATTCTAGAAACTTCTAAGATACAATTGCTGTTATTTTTGGATTTAGCTTATTCAATTATTTTTATAGGAGGACTTTCAAAAAAATTTGTTCTGCCACGTTTTTGTGTGACGCTCGTTCGGGTAAAGTCGGCTCGAAGCGACTAAGGGAATGAGACAGAGATATAAAGATGTCTCACTTCTGTAGTTGTGGTCGTGTGCCTTATGCAAAAAAAAATATAATACTTTTTTTTTCACTTTCATCACGATGTATTTCTTAAAGCTCAAGCTCATTGCAAGTATTCAAACCCACGCCCTCTGACACGACGTCCATACACGTTGCCACTGAGCTGTCATCGCTAAATTTAAAATCCCCAAAATTATTGTACTATCAAAAATTAAAATCTTTGTATTAGTCTTGTTTTGACATCTTGTTTTTTGTTGTTCAACAAAGTGACTGCACTGCACCTGACGTTAAACACAGTACAATCCAATTCAGCGGCGACTCGCATTGAACTAAAATCCAGTGCCACTCTCCGCTGTCATGCAGACCTGTTTAGGACCTCTTCATACCTCTTTTGAAAGACCCAATATCATATTATGGACCCTCCATTCATTAATTACGTAAGGATAATGTGGTGAGGGGATTAAGAAAATGTTACTTCGTGAATCAAAATTCGATATGAAAAATCGAATTCCATTTTGGATTCCAAATAGTTTTTTTTTCAAGTGTATAGACGAATTTTAATTCTTTAAATAATTTGTTGTGCTTATTGAAAAAAAAAATATAATTAAAATTTAATGTGTTATTATTATTATCCATGTTTGGTTCAATAGAAAAAAATATAGTAATTTTTTCCGTGTATTATCGTATTATTTATTACTGAAACAATAAAAACATTTTCTTTTCTAACATAACAGTTTATTATTTAGAAGATCAAGATAGATTCTTACGTAAGACAGGGGTGGGGGTTTTAGAGAAATCGTACGTATACTTACCGTACTGTACTTTACTTACAGTCAAAAGTGACCAAAATTATCCTTACGTAATTAATGTATGGCCCCTAAAAAGGAGGAAACACGCTGACAGGAAGTCGGTTCCACAACTTCATGTTATGATAGAAATATTAGTTAGAAAATTTTCTACGACCGATTCGGAAACAACAAAAGAGAAGAAACGACGAAATAAGCTCTCCAGCAATCGCCCTTTTTGTATCATGTATCATATACAATTGTCGGAACTTAAATATATTAACAAAAAGTTCACTCGCCGGACGTTCTTAACTCTGAATAATGAATTCGAATTAGTATAATTAATAAATAAATATATAATTGAAAGACATAGTGTTTATAATTGTAATGCTTAAATGTTCTAATATTCAGTTCAACTTCTCTATTTTTTTCTTTCACGAGAACCTTTATGAGGCGATGATAGCTCAGTGGTAGTTTGTACGACTTCGCGTCAAGGGACGTGAGTTCGAATCCAAGCACCTATAATGAGCTTGAGCTTTCGGTGAAGGAAAACATCGTGAGGAAACCATAGCATTATGGTAGGGCTTTTTCTAATACCCGCCTGGGTAGCTACCACCCTCAAGTTGTAAACCTGCCGCCAAATACCAATAGGTGTGTTCCGGCAGCTGCACTTGAGAACCAGTTCCTCCACAGGTTTACCGTGACTACCAACTTGGGCCGTATCGTTACTTAAGATCAGGTGAGATTATGGCCATAACGCTAAACCTAAAGTATAAAAAAAAACCTTCTGGCAATAATTAACACAACAAAAAAAGAATTAGCGAAATTGTTCCGTACCTTTGTGATTCATTTTTATATATTAACAATAATATAATCCCACGCATTTTTGTCTGCTAAATAATCTTCAATAGGCTTTACAACTTTCTTTTTTACAATTACGTTAAGCTGTTTTAGTTGCAGTTGACGTATTTCGTGAGGGATTCTATTATAAAACGGACATATTATCCTTCAAATAACTTCTGTATTTTTGTTACCCTTGTGTGGATCAGAACAACATTATGTCTATTTCTAGTATAACAACTATGAAAATAACTGTTTTTCTTTAAATTATCATTATTTTTACGCACAAATATGATATTATCAAATACGTTTTAACATGGCACTGTTAATATGCTAGTGTCTTTAAATTTTTCTCCTAAATAAAGAAATAAATATTTCAATTTTCAAATATTATTTTTAATTATGATATATCATGTTGTTTGTTTTTCTGTAATATAATATTGTTATTTCATCTTATTTTGTTCACTTAATATTTTGTAAATTGTGCATACTGTGGCCGTCTTTAAAAAACCGCACAATCTTGCTTACTTTGAAAACGTATATCAAGCAATTAGATACTGTGCAGCTGTTGACGGTCCTTAAATAAATAAATAAATAAAATGTTTATTTATTTATATACAGGACGTTAAAGTTACGTCGATTTAACAAGTAAATTATTATCTATGCCTCTTTTTAACATAGTTTCTTGGATTTAAGTATACATACACTTACAGCTAAATCACTGGGCTTAGAGAGGGTTCCTATAGAACAATTGTTGAAGGAGAGTGACTATGTCATCCTCTGTTGCCCACTGACCAGTGAAACGAGACACCTTATAAACAAAAACACCCTCGAAATCATGAAAAAAACTTCCGTCTTAATAAACATCGGGAGAGGAGGTAATTTAATATATCCTTAGCATAATTATTATTTGATTCTTTATAGTTTATATTAGTTATTAATCTATCAAAGTTTGGTTAAGGTATTCAGGGTTCCAGCTAAAAATCAGTGCTGAGCTCGACGCCCTATGCATGCAGATTTTGAACTTGAGGTCGGGCATTAGAAAAACCCCTACCACCGTGCTATGGTCTCATCAAGATATTTGCCTTCACCGAAAGCTCAAACTAATTGTAGGTGGATTCAAACCCACGTCCCTAGACTTGGCGGCCGTACACACTACCAACTGAGCTACCATCGCATCAATATATCCTATAAAAATGCCTATTCATTCCTTTTTTTTATTATATTTTTTTTATCAATTTTTTTGAAGCGATGATAGCTCAGTGGTATTGCGTAAGAATGCCGCGTCATGGGACGCGAGTTTGAATCCAATCACCTATAATGATTTTGAGCTTTCGGTGAAGAAAGACATCGCGAGGAAACCATAGCATGGTGGTAAGGCTTATTCCAATGCCCGCCTGATTAGCTACCACCCTCAAGTTGGAAATCTGCCGCCAAATACCAATAGGTATGTTCCGGTAGTTGCCCTTGAGACGCAGACTCTCCGCAGGTTAAGCGTGTCTACCAATTTGGACCGTATCGTCACTTAAGATCAAGTGAGATTATGGCCTTAACTATAAAAGAAAAAAATATGTTAAAGGACTGGTAGACCAAGACGCGCTGTACACTGCTCTGAAAGAGAAACAGATTTTTGCAGTAGGACTGGATGTCACTGACCCAGAACCACTGCCAAAGGATGATCCACTTATATCATTGCCTAACTGTTGTAAGTAAATGCAATCGCTAATTAGAATATATACAGTAGAACCTCGTTAAGTCGAACCTCGATAAGTTGAAAACCTCCAAATGTCGAAAAAACGTTTTGCTCCCTTCTTTTCAAACAACAAATCTCCGTCCTCTCTAAGTAGAAAACTATATAACTTAAATTTTTGGCTTCTCCCTTGATGTTCGAACTTATAGAGGTTCTACTGTATACAGATATCATTAAATTTTGTTTATTACATTTAATAATTGTTTTTATCCTTTCATTCATATATACCATTTAATTCATACAGTTTTAAAAAGTTTAATAATATCATATTTTTTACACATATGTACGGTGTGCATACATCTAGTGTATATTAATTATTAATTTGGCTTAAAAAGTATCCTGTCAATCCAATTTTGCATCCTGAGCCCATTCGCGATATAACGGATAGTACTAAATCTGAGCGCGATCAACTAGCGTGCCTCAGGTTGAGAACCACTGCCTTAGGTTACTCACGTAACTTCTATTAAAAAATGCATGTTTGTATGTGTGCACTTTTCCCATAGACTAAAAAGATCTTGATTGATATTGATAATATTTTTGGAAATATTCCGATTAACCCAGCGAAAATCAATGATCGTGTAAAATATTGCTGTCATTGGATCAAAAGTTTTTTTTTTTACTTTGACCATAGGACTTAGAGCTACCCTTGCGACGCCACACCGCGCCGGGGCGGGTCGCTAGTATATTATTATATTATCTAATCTCTCTATCATTGATGATGAACATCATCTTATCTTATATACATACTTTTCGAATTACGTCCTTTAAGTCCATAATAATATGACTTTTTCTAGAGCCGGCCTAGACGGCTAAAATTTCCGTTTGAAAATCTGTTGTCAAATAACTATATTTGTCAGGCGCGTATATAGATGGAGATTATAGAAGGTTATAACCTTCCTTTTAGATGGCGTAAGAAATTCTAATACATTTTTTTAAATATTTTCTAAGTTAGTACTTCAAAATTAAAATTCCATATCCGCACCTGATAGATATGTTCGTGCAGCTGCATTTACCAAGTTCCCTGTAGGTTTAACCCATTATTATCTTAAGCCACATTACCACTTACCATAAGAAAGCTATGGTAAAAATATATACAAAATCAAGTACCTATCAAAAAGCCGGGTTATAGTTTTTTGAAAATTATAAATATGTTACAGTTATAATACCGCATATGGGCAGCGCAACAGTCGATACGAGAAACCAAATGTCTGTTATAACAGCTAACAATATTCTACTCGGCCTGGAAGGAAAACCAATGCAGTTTCCAATATGTTGACGCAAATTTATAAGCTATAAACGTATATAATACGGATTCTAAAGCAAAACCTTGTTTTACTTACCTAACACACCTGAGTATTGTGTTCATACATATCGATATGCAATAAATATATAAACCACAGATTATAAAACCTTGTTTTACTTACCTACATTACCTGAGTATTGTGTTCATACATATCGATATGCAATAAATATATAAACCACAGATTATAAAACCTTGTTTTACTTACATTACCTGAGTATTGTGTTCATACATATCGTTATTCAATAAATATATAAACCACATATTATAAACCCTTGTTTTACTTACCTATATTACCTGAGTATTGTGTTTATACATATCGATATGCAATAAATATATAAACCACAGATTATAAAACCTTGTTTTACTTACCTATATTACCTGAGTATTGTGTTCATACATATCGATATGCAATAAATATATAAACCACAGATTATAAAACCTTGTTTTACTTACCTATATTACCAGAGTATTGTGTTCAGACATATCGATATGCAATAAACATATAAAACACAATCTGTTTTCCTATTGATAATTAATAAGCCTTGTTTTCCTTACCTTACCTGATTATTGTGTTGACACCTATCTCTAAGTAATTAACATATAAAATACAGATTCTACACTAAAAGCTTGTTTTTAACCCTAAATATTGTGTGGACAGAAATTAAGAAGCAAATAAACATATAAGATACATATTTTAAAGTAAAAGCTGGTTTTCATTACCTTATTGAAGAGTATTATTGTATTGACACAAATTGATAAACAAGATACATTAAAAAAAGGAGTATCAAGTAAAATCTTGGTTTGCTTACCTTACCTAAATGTTGTTTGGACACATATTAAAAAGCAATAAACAAAACATACAGATTCTAAAGTAAATCCTTGTTTTGCTTACCTACGTATTGTAATTTGGGCATTAAAGTATCACGGTTATTACACAGTATTGTTTATAAATTTTGTGCATAGAAGAATGATGTCATGAAAAACTTTTGTAGAAACATGAATATTCTATACATTTACTATACATTGTGAAAATTTTCAAGACAAACGCTTAGTTTCTTTTGTGCTGAATAAAATGAAAATGTATATGTTTAAAATTAATAGAAGGCAGGGATTGATGAATTCTTCGCCATACTTTTTAACAGCTTTTACCTACAGCTTCGCTCGCGTTAACATTGATTTTGTCAAACAAATCGGATGATACAGTACAATTTTCATATAAAAATTCTCTTTACCCCACCTCCAATAAGTTATTCGCGAAAAAAAGTAGCCTATCATCATCTTCAGGTTTCCATTTATCAAGTTATAAAAACCTTTAACCATTAGTTTATTATAAAAATACCTCTTTCCATCGTCACTCGCATGTTAAAAACCTTTGATCAACTTATTACACTTCGAAGCTACCATCACTACTTATTTGTTAACAACCTTATTCCTCGACTGTTAAACCAGAGCTGACCATATCGTGGACGATATTCAAAAAGAAAGGCAAGGCATTTCCGGTAACAGATAAATTGAGAGACTTAACAAATACAACAGTGACAACAGGGAGTTCAATGAAGTCCATTTAAATCATTCGAATATCATTTTAATTAATAAGAATATTATAAAGAGCATATTAAATCACATATATTATTTAAAAGTAGAAATCATGGCGATTCCAATACCAAAATATGCCATAATCGTTTCAGCGGTTTAGGCGTGAAAGCAAAACAAACAAACTCACTTTCACGTTTATAATATTACTAAGGATACTGATACAAAATTGTTCACCTAATGTTGATATATTAGATATATATATTTTATGTTAGCACAGCAAGAATACTACACTATATCTAACGTCAAGCATAGTACAAAAACGGCCACACTTCTAGTCAAAGTCTTAAGTCAAAAATACGTTCGTGCTATGGTTGAAAGATCAACCAGACAGTACGGTTGCAATCGGTCCTCACTGTTCAGGGTGCGCCGGACGTACTCTAGTATCGTCACTCGTGTAGGCTCTTTTCATGCACGCCCTATTCAAAGTGACAACCCTAGAAAGTCACTAAAGCGGGTTTATCACAATACGTTCTCGGTTCTGTCGTTACTGATCCCGGAAAAGAACTCGCCTAGTAGACACAATGGTGAGTATTACACCTTTACCCTTAACCAGCACATATATATAAAATCACATTGACATATGCCATTCCATACATTCTTAAGTGAAACTTCATACGAGAGGGCTTTAAAATTGTGATCGGCAATCTTTTTATGGGTGACGCTCGTTCGGGTAATGCCGGCTCGTGGCGACCAAGAAAGCTAAAGGGATATAGTGATGTTTCCCTTCTGTCGTGTGATCTTTGGCACACATATTTTTTTGGTATTGATGCTTTGGCAATCGTCGAAAGATATCTTGGGTAGGGCCACTGATGTATGGTGTGCACCACATTTTGAAAATCTGCCGCCAAATACCTATAGGTGTGTTCGGGTGTTGCATTTGAGAGCAGGTCTTGGGCCGCATCGTCACTTAACATTAGATGAGATAATGGCCATACCGCTAAATCTTAACTATAAAAGAGGCCTATATAAAAGAGGTCTAACTATAAAAGAGAGAGAGAGAGCTATATGGTCATTTTCGCAATGCAGTAATCATGATGCATTTGTTTCGAAATGCAAATGACGAAGTGTCTCAGTGTTAACCACATTACTAATAGGACTATGCAATATAACGAGAGAAGCTGTAAAAGGTCTAATAAATAACGTCAAAGAAGCAACGATCAATGGAAAATATAAAAGAGAGGTTGTCTTAATTTTGCGTGCTGAGATGATTCCAACAGATTTGCCATTTGATTTTAAATTTCTCGTTTGACTGTCTATTGCGTAGACAATTGACAAATAACAAAACCAGTCGTTGGGAGTCAGTGAACTCAACTTGGAGTTTTCCAAATTTGAGAACGAACGGATTTATACCGTGTCTTCGCGCGTCGGATAAAAAAAACACAAAAAGAAAAAAAAACATAGTAAATCAGTAAGCGTCATAAAAATTAAGTAATTGTATATTGGGCATCTAATTAATTGTTGTTACAAACAAGTTTCATTCAGCAACCAAAAAAAATCAAAGACGGAAACTGTTAGATATAGCCAGTTCTATTGATGTTAACGAATTGAAGTTAGACGATTGATAAGAGTTGATTGTAGCTAATCAAAATGTAAACAAAAATCGGTCAAATAACATGGATTATTGGTGCACTACGAAGTTCACAGGGTCAACGGGTAGATAATAAATCCCAATTATAATTTATTAAAAAATTTTACAAATTCGGTCCATTACGGTTTTATATTACGTATAACATTGTACTCTTATATTATTTATGAAATAACATAAATATAAATAAAATGTACAGTGTATTAGTGTTATTTGTGTTTTCCGTTTATTGTGTAAACCAATTTTAAAACATGTAAAACAATTTCGAATAAAACTTATTATTATTATTATTAAAGAATATGTATATAAAAGTCTGTGATACAAAAAGTTACTCTTAGCATAATAATATCGTGCCACCAAATTGAAACATTGATCGTATAGGTAAAAGCCATACACCTAAATAAAATTCATGTGAACAGTGTGAAAGTAACTCTGTCTATATGTACGTTATTTCATAATTTTTTCTAAAGGGATAGAAGAGACCTTGAAGAAGGACAAAGAAAACATAAAACTTGACAATGTTATATAACGGATGGCAGTTTCTAAGGGACACAAATAATTTTTTCAGATTTATAAATTACCCGAAATGTGCTGGCAAGAATCTAAGTAATAGGTAAATTTAATGTATACAAAAATATTCTTCGTTAGAGTATCTTTTTTTTTACCATCTGGTCCTAACTTACTAATTTAGTGATTCTAAAACGACCTTATCGGGCAAGACGCTTAAGGGCCGCGAGGGTAGTCCCTTACAGAACCGTGTACTCAACGTGTAGGTGTGCATAGATGTTATGCGGTGTGATGATGTACTTTCAGTGATGTAGAGTGTCACTGTATCGCGTGAGCAGGGTAACGACGGCTCCTATCCGGAGGATCGAACCTTGACTCAAGCGCCTGCGGAGGGAGGCCTTGGCAGGTATGTGGAAGCCTTAGGATATCTAAAACAAGTCCGCGGTAGATTATATCTATCACATAAGTCACAATAAAGTATTATGTGAGAAAAAATATTGAAAATTAAAATGTGATATATTGGAATAATGAATAGGCATATAAATCTTCATGTATGAAAGTTACTAAAGTAAATAACTTTACGAAGAAGTCGCCTTTAATAGCATGTTAGGTCAATGTATAGGTTAGGAAATAACGGCAAAAAAACAACATTCGACTCGGATTATCTTCTAGAGTAGGTTGTCAAGTAAATTGACAAAGTAAGATGTAATAATTATGTTCTTTTAAGATTGGGGTAGTAGGCTACTTAAAGTAGTCATTGTATACAGACGGAGTCATGGGCAACAGATAGTATATTTGTTATCTGTTCAACTGATCATCATGAACTTTTGTATATACATTGACAGAGATACAGAAAAGGACACTGGTAACTTTTTATTAAGAAAGGAAGTGCTTAAATCATATGAAGTTCCATGCGAACGAAGTCGCGGGTACTGCTAGTAATATAAATATATTTTTATTAACCCTATCGTTTGATTTTTATTTTTATATGCTTTCATTTACCTTATTTTTATATAATCTACACAATAACAGTTCTTAAAAAGTAAAGTACAGCCGTGCGTCGAAGTCGGAGTCAAACTCTTTATCTCTAGTAGTTTCGTTATAATGGTAATTAAATTTAAAATAACCGTCTGTTAAATTGCTATCCTTATTAAATTACACTATAAGCTATGTGAAACTTAGATAATAGGTATATTTAATTGGTATAAACATAATTATATGTAAAATGTTAGATATACGGAAAAAAACTATCAACAAATCTGTTATCTCGGGGCCAGTTACATAAATTATAATCGGAAAGTTTATCGCTTATAGTAAACAATTGTGACATAAATAAAAAAAAAGATATTTTAAGTTTTAAATTTAACCTAATCATTATGAAGAGTCCAGTTTATTGATGACTGTTAATAGTAAAGGCGGTATTAATCTAATACGAATTATTTTCCTTTTTTTTTTTTATCGTATACGCGGCAACGGTGTCGCTCCGCCGCGCCGGTAGAACGACCTTGAATATCACCCGATTGCATTTACTCACCAACGGATTATATGAATTTAAAATAGAATTTTTCATAGATAAATAAAAACGCGTTTTATACCATGATAATGCAGTTGTTAGCCGCCGCGATCGTCACAGTCGCGTTCACATCTTCGTTCACACCGGTACAGTGTACTAATAACATCACTATGTTTAAAAATCATAAAGTTTTAGTCTCGTCAAACGACTTACCTGAAAGTGCGCTTAATATATTACGTGAGCAGTAAGTACATTGGAATTATTTTATATATGCTGAGTTATTTTTCACCGCTTACTGTGTAAAAATTGAATTTGATTAGTTTATAATGTCTTATTTTATGTAGTACGTACTTAATCGATGGTCGATGTTTTTAATTGTTTAAAAGAGATTGCAACGAATAATAATTACTATGTACAATTAGTAAAAGTAAATATAAAACCAGAAACATCTACAAAAGGTAGATGTTTGTATGTGTTTGTCCTGAAAAATTTATCAACGACCATGGGTAGCTAAGAAGTTCGTCTCTCTTTAAAATCTTTTTCTACAACTACATTTTCTCTGGGTGTCTGCAGCTGTATTAACACAAATTATTATTATAGTTTCACAGTATTAGTATGCAAATACCTGAATTTCGATGAAGAAGGACGTACTCTAGCTTATAAAGAGTTATTGGAGTTGATTCCCGGCTGCTCTGTTTTGATTTGGAGCTCAAACCTTCCTATTACCAAAGAACTGTTGGATAAAGCCGGTAGGTGATAATAAACTTTATCCACAACATACACATACAAAACATACTTCCAGCTGTTATTGATCTCATTAGAAAACTACACTGGTCGATTTCTTCTTCTTCTTATTTAACGACAACCCGTTTGTAGAGGATCATAATAAAAATCAAGTAGAACATTGAACCGTAATGCATACTTTTTAAAACAAATCCCGCACTAAGTATGTAGCCTTGTGACTCCGAGAGCTTTACAAACATTACATTAACGAACACCAAGAAACATCCAGACTCGGAATAATCATTCGTAGATCACATAAATACAAAAAAAAAATTATGGTGTTGCCATGCAAATGAAACTTATTCGAATCGTTGCCATTTTCCGAAATTATTCGATTTAGGGTATTAAATTCGCGTTTTAATATTAACTTCATAATTGGAAGATGGGAATACTAATGGGAAATCAATGCTACACGGTCAACACATTCGAGCCATGGGCAGCGAGCCATTAGCCTTGGCTGGTCTGCCGAGCGCCGCCCACTGCGATCTCTACTCCGCAGCCGACTGTAATATGACATGCGATAAATGGACGAGAAAATTTAAGAGGATGTAAAAAAAATGTCACTTTAATATAAATAGTAAAAACAAAACAGCCATCTTAAAGAAGTACTCTGTATCTAAACCATTTACGACTCAGTGCTAGTATTAGTTACTATAAATGTTAATCGATTGCCATCCTACAACTAAAATGAACTTTTCGATAAATGAAATACAAATATGTATCCACAATCAAGTTACAAATATATCTTGAAACAGTTATATATGTGATCCGATAGTAGCAATTCTTGAGAGACTTTTTTTAGTAAGTAATTAGCTAAGGGCAAGTAAGATTGTGGTCAAAACGGTAAGGAAATATACATAAACATCTTTTTTATTTTCTCTCACTCAGTCCTCTTTAGAGACTATTACTGCCCTTTTCAAGTGACAAGATTTGGGCATTTTGGGCAGATGAAACGTATCTTCAACAAAATAGTGACTTTCTTATTTAAGCTCTCTTGGGAGTGTTTGTGGCATCTAATGTATCATGTTCCGAATGATTATTCGTAATTCACTTCACTTATGCTCTTCAGCTACACGATATCACGTAAAATGTCTCCAATACAATACAATACAAGGCTAAATAACTAAGTATATGAGTAGATATAAAAATCACAACATGACAGATCAAGATCCCGCCAAAAACTCTACATGAAGTTATCATTCCAGGACCTGGATTGAAACAAGTGAGCACAATATCGGCCGGTTATAACCATTGCAATGTAGACGAACTCAGAGCGAGGGGCATCAAGCTTACTAATACGCCCAACGTATTGGCCTCAGCGGTGGCCGAGGTCACAGTTGGCTTGATGCTTGGCGCAGCTAGGCGGTTCACCGAGAACCTTCAACAGATCAAAAGGTTAGTATATCACTAGTGAAATCAATATATGGACCGTTTATTTTGAAAGTGGTGTAAGTCCATTTTCTTTTGTTTAGAGAAAATTAAAGGTTACTATATTTGTTGATAATGCAATTTCGTTTACAGACCGATTTTAAGTTGTACAAAACATGGGATTTTTTTGAGAAATTAAACACGGACTAGTTATATATAAAAAAATTACATTAAATTAAGCATGAATTACGTGATAGCTCATTTTTCTCAAAAATGGACTTACACCACATTCAAAATAAACGGTCCATATATTGTTACGATGTCTATTAAAAAAACTTAGTGTCGTTAAACACTCGTTTGGAACGCAGTTCGTAGCATATTATTATTGATAACGTATTATATTTATTCTTGACAAATACAAACAAAAATGATTCTCTGGAATGGTAAAAACATCGTAATTAATATGTTTTTCAAGTTGTGCAAATAATCATTTTATTGTACATAATTCAATTCATACTACGAAACAGCCGACGCGTATGACATGTAAAAACTATGTCCGCGCAGCCGTTGAGAATTTACTGCCTATTTTAAACCAATAAGCACGCACCAATGACTGGGAACAGGCAATAGCATACACAAAAGTATCGTGACCGAAAAATCTTACAATTTTTCTGCCAAGTCTGTGCCGTGCGACAAGGAACTACGCACCAAAAAAACTTGCTACCAAGGAAAATTCTAGAAAAGAATACAGTTTACTATAACTAACAAGGATAAATTAATGAAAAAGATAAGTACACAAAACACGCACACGTTGTTACTTCTCGCTCTAAGTACCGTAAACAAACAAACGACTCACCATAAAATGTCTAGAATTTTCTACAATTGTGTTTTAAACGTTATTGCTGCCATGAATTAATCAAAACATTCTCGAAATTTCGAATTCCCCTTCCTTTTTTTAATCAAATGTATATACAACCAAAACCGGATATAACAACATCGGTTATAACGATTAAATGGCTAGGTCCCGGGCGAATCCTTATTTAAATTACCTATGTAAACATATCGCTTCTAACAATGTCGGATAAAGTGATGTATCAGTTAAAGCGACGAACTGTCAGCTATACCACTAAAACTAATACTACAATTTAAACACTTATGGTAATGATGTCACACTTCTTTATTTGCTTACGCAGTTTCTCCTCGACGAAATGTATTACGACGATATATCTTATCTCAGGGGAGACGACAACCTGTAGAATACTTGCCCGGAGTTACACCGGCCCTTTAAGACCTATTAACAGAACTACGGCTACTTACTACGCGTATGTGGGCAGAATAACGGGATTGCATGATCAAATCACCGCTACCCTGCCTACGCACTGGGACCCCTGGAAGATAGTAGCACGGGGACCCACTTTCTATGGGGAGGCATGCTCCACCTTCTCTCTCAATGACCAGAGCAGTGGAAACTGCTTCTTTATCTCTACTCCTCCTTTAAATGCAATGGCCACCCCCGCAACCATTGCTAGGAGGTTCAAAGTTAAGGTGGCCTAAGATGAAAATAGCCAACAGTCCTAATTCTTCCGCGTTCAAATTTTTGCACAGCGAATTTCATTGGCACCAGCTTGTCTTTCGCGCTGTTACTGATAAATCTATATATATGTGAAAATGAATCGCTGAAATGTATGTACACGAATATCTTTCGAACGACTCCAGGGAATTGGATAATTATTTTTTTGTGTGTTCAGTATTGTCCATAGGAGGTTCGTGTAAAATAAAAATAAACTATTGTAGAAGCGATGATAGCTCAGTGTTAGTGTGTACAACTTTTCGTCAAGGGACGTGAGTTCGAATCCAAGCACCTACAATGAGTTTGAGTTTTCGGTAAAGGAAACCATAGTATGGTGGTAGGGCTTTTTCTAATGCCCGCCTGGGTAGCTACCACCCTCAAGTTGTAAGTCTGCCGCCAAATACTAATAGGTGTGTTCCGGCAGCTGCACCTGAGAGCCAGTTCCTCCACAGGTTTAGCGTGTCTACCAACTTGGGCCGTATCGTCACTTAAGATCAGGTGAGATTATGGCCATAATGCTAAACCTTAAGTATAAAAAAAAATTGTAGAAAAAGTGGGTGAATTAATGGGACAGAACACTGTGAGAAATCTATATATATATGTATAATAGGTTCGATTAATAGGATTAATCATAAGTGATACGAAGTTCACCGGATCAGCTAGTTTGATATAAAGAATTTACAAAACGATCACGCATATTAAGCCATTTGAGAGTTCAAGTTCATAGGCCAATGAACAATGTAAACAATAAAGATTAATGTAATAACATTGTAACACATTCTAGACTTTAAGTATTTGTGTAAGTCTTCGTAATTAAAATGTCTCCATGGCAACAATAAGCTGGAGGGTAACCAATTTTTATTTTCATAGGCGTGATTATCGCATTTCCCACTGTCTTGTGCTGTCAGTTATATAACTTTGGAGTATTGAGGTGAATAAAGGTATTTCATATGTGTTTGAACTATAATAGTTTCGACCGAATTATATATAACAGTTGGATAAATGAACCAGAATGGTGCCAATTTATCATAATCGTACGACCTGAAATTAACAGTAAGATCAAATGACATAGCACCAAGTAAATCAGTGGAATACGAATTATTATACTTATATTTTATAACAGAGCTTTTAAATCAATATATTATTAATAGCTTTTACCTGCGGCTTAACTCGCTTTAATATTGATTTATCAAACAAATCGGATGACGAAATATAAAGTTTCATAGAAAGTTTATACCTCTTATTACTCCACTAACAATAAGTTTTTCACGAGAAAAAGTAACATGTCACCGTCTCCAAGCTTCCATCTACCTATATACCGAAATTCATCAATTTCGATTCAGCGGTTTAGACGTGAAACAGTAACAAACAAACAAACTCACCTTCGCATTTATACTATTAGTAAAGTAATAAGGATAAGGATTATTATTTAAATAAGCAGTTGAAGACACAACATAAACATAACTTATCCTGTTCTTAAAAATTTTGACGCTTTCTTTGAAATGTAAACGCATTACTCCGGACACAGGTCAAAGGCTAATAAAAACCTAATACCTACTAAAAACACCACGTCGACACTACAACCTTCCGTGATCTCAGAGACCAGAGCCAGTTTTTTTCTAATCTCTGACCATGGGAGATTGATGCGTCGCCATGATGCTTTTTAGTAAGTAGTGTTAGGTGATTATCATCAAATGAGTCCATCCACACGCCTCTCTCGCCTTGGCCTGAGCGCGGATAATGCTTTGCAATGGGGAAGTCTATAAGTGATAAGATATAGAACACCATGATCTTTTTAAGTTCGACCTCTATAGTGATAACATCGTAACAGTAACTCTGGTATGAACCACAATATATTCAGTCACCAAAAGTAACTTACCAGTTTGTTGTCGATGTTGTTTTGGATTGTACTGTGGTAACTATCAAATATAGTGCCGTCACTTACCTGTCACTGTAACAATACTTAGCATTGGAAAGCAAATGTCCGATAAAGCGTTATCAATGACTGTACAGCGTGAAACACTCGGTACTGATATAATCAACATGTCGAGATAGTTATGTCAATAGCTGAGACATATACTTATCAAAATGCTACCCGAATAATACGCTGTTAGAGTTATTTATCGAACAGAGCGATTAAATCTTAAGCTAAATGCTTTTAATAAAGCGATATCGGACTCATCAACATACATAAAAAAGACATAGGTCCTAATATTAAGTGTAGTTCATATTAACGCAAAATAGTTTAGCTATTCACTTTTGCTCGGTGGTAAAATATAAACGTGTTCCTAGTTAAATTAATTAATTAATTACTACATGTAATAATTACACTCGTAAATACTTTTAATTATAAACGTAAGATAATTACGTAATAGGTAAATGATTCAGATTCGACTTTTATTGAACATTTATAAAAAATCTTGTACAAGTGGGAATGCAATTCGTTCTAATTTTTTTATAACACTGAAGCTCTTCGACATATAGATAAAAAAACAGTTAATCATTTGACACACAGACGAGAAAAAGGTATTGAATTATTTTATCTTTCTTTATCAATTTGTATATAGATATTTCTATCAAAGTCTCAGATCACGTCGTTTCCTCATGTCGCTTATGTTTGTTGTATCTATACGATTAAAAGGTGTTATTACATTTTTTTCTCTGTGACCTTAACATTTAACATTACGATTACCGACATCATTATAAGTTACTGTAAAAAATATAATAGAGAATAATATCTTATATCATACGTTTATACATATAATAAACCTGTAATTAAGCCAAATTTTTACGTTGAATATTTTACCTTCATATCCTAAAATTTGAAGTATAAACTTCAAAATAAGTTTATACTGACATAATTTATAAACATTAAATAATGGAACCATATTGTAACACTTTTTCTTTGACAATGTTATAACATTACTAGCTTATACTCGCGGCAACGCTCGACTTTTTTTGTTCAATAAATAATATTCTATGTTACTTCTAATACCTCCAAGAATATGTGTACAAAGTTTCATAATGATCGGTTAAGTAGTTTTCGAGTGAAAGCGTAACAAACTTAAACTTCGCTAAAAGTTATAATGGTTATGATATATTTGTACATTGATACTATCTTAAAAATCAAAGGGGCGGCAATTTGTCCTTTTGTCCTGGACGCCGTAATCTCAAGAGCGGCCGCTGAGTGAATGTGAAGAAAATGACTCGCAAAACATACGAAATAGCTTGAATGATTATTATAATTTACTTAATAAGTGCAATCAATCCCAATCCCAATGTATGAAAGTACATAAACTAGCGTATCAAACCTGCAAACAATTAGATATTGAAAAGACTCGTGTGATACTATTAAAAATCTCGCCTATAAATTAACTTTACACAACACACACATCAGTGTTTTAATATCCTCTTTATGTAACAGTTTCATCAACCACTATTTGAAAATTATAATTGAAGTGTATTTTATCATAATTATAGATGCCAAAGATATACGTTGTTTTGTTTTTGTCTGGCCGCCCTTTGACCGTGCATCATTCTAACCTACTGAATAATTGAGTTATAATGAAATTAGTTACAGTAGTACTAAAATTATGGAGCTGGAATAAGCTTCTTATGGCATCAGGGCCCGCTTTAAAGGTTGGGGGAAGGGGAAAGGACAAGGCAGCATTCGCCCGGTGCGCCAAAATATAGGGGCGCTGTGGCGGGCGTTTGGTTGTAATAATTAGTGTGGTAAATTTTATCAAACAAAGACAAAATTTCGGATATCAGTCCTTAGTTTACAAAAAAAAAATTTTGTTTACGCAATATATATATTGAACTGATTTAAACATTCGGTGCTATGGATATATGATACATCTCTGATCAATGAAAATTACATAATCCCTAAGGGACGACAATGTGTCTTTTTGTCCGGGGCGGCGTAATCGCTAGAGCGGATGTCAATGACATGTAACGAAAGTGTTCCTCCTCCGGTATAGGGGATAAATGTTTGTTGTATACACACTTCATGACGCGATTGTTATACACTTTTCTCTTTTCGATACTCTCGGGTCAACACTTTTAATAGTTCTTACAGCTTGCCAGACGCATTAAAAGTCAGATGTAGGTGTGAGCGCGAGGCAGAAAAATATTAATATAAATAAACAACCTCATTTCTGTTGTTAGAGGAGTCTGGGAGATTGGTTTCGACAAAGTTCTCGGTTTGGAGATACGCAATAGTACTGTGGGCATCATCGGGCTTGGTGGCATCGGTCAGACGGTGATCAAGCGACTAAGCGGGTTCGAAGTAAACAGATTCGTTTATACTGGACATAGAGAGAAGCCGGAAGGTACAAAATTTTATGTATACTAATAATCGCTTTTGGTGCTATTATATTCATTTATTAAGGTATTAAATGAGAGTGAGGCGAACCACTCGGCTATGTAACGCTAGGTAAATTCGGCTCAAGTCGACTAAGGGAGCGAGAAATATATATAATCAACGCGTCACTGCCGTAGTCGCTCGCCGAGCGTTACTTGAGTCAGCGTGACGCATCAGTCGTATTCAGTATCGACATAGACACTTTTTATTTACTACCTGATACTTGATAACCTCACCTTGAGGCAGTTTTCATTTCTGTCGTGTGATACACACCGCTTTTTTTATAAGTAGTATTTGATAGTTCGAAAAATACTGTTTTAATATAAAGAACTGAAACAGATCTATATTTAATAATATTACTTCCAGGTAAAGCTTTGGGCGCCGAATTCGTAACCCTCGATGCTCTACTGACCCAGAGTGACTTTGTGATCCTCTCTGTGCCCCTCACAAACGAGACAAGGCACATGATCAACAAAGATACGTTAGGCAAGATGAAGAGCAACGCTATCCTCATCAATGTTGGACGAGGAGGTAAGGAGACAGCCGAAAGAGTTTGCAAGCCACAGTCACACGTGACGGTAGGTGACCCAAGATGGTAGACGAGCCAAGCCTAGTGAAGGGACTGGCTCTCATTGCAACTACCAGAACTCACCTATTTACATTTGGCGATGGATTTTCAACTTAGTAGCTAGCCAGGCAGGCATTAGAAAAGCCCTACCGCCATGCTATGGTTTCTGCACGGTGTTTTCCTTCACCGGAAGTTCAAGCTCATAGCAGGTTTTCAAACGCACGTCTATTAACGAGGCGTCCATACTACTAACTGTGATGTAATTGCTTAAAAAGTTTTTTTTATAGTTAGGGTTTAGCGTTATTGCCATAATATCACCTAATCTTAAGTGATGATACGGCCCAAGTTGATAGACACGCTAAACCTGTGGAGGAACTGGCTCTCAAGTGCAGCTACCGGAACACACCTATTACTATTTGGGGGCAGGTTTTCAACTTGAGGGTGGTAGCTAGTCAGGTGGGTATTATAAAAAGCCCCTACCATCATGCTATGGTTTCCTTCAGCGAAAGCTCAAGCTCATTGTAATTGGTTGGATTCGAACTCACGTCCCTTGACGCGAAGTCGTATACACTACCATTGAACTATCATCGCTTCAAAAAAAATTATTGCTCAACAAGTTTTCAAATTACTTTAAGGCATTAGGATCATTGCATAGGATTTGTACAAATAGCCAATTTAAATAATTATATATATCATAAATTATCAATGATTCAAATGAAAGCTATACAATACTGTTGCATAGGTATTCCTCAAAGACTTAAACTAGACATGAAAATTAAGTGAAACTAATTGTAAACCCATTCATCATAAAAAGCGATGATAGCTCAGTGGTAGTGTGCACGACTTCGCATCAAGAGATGTGAGTTCTAATACAACCAGCTACAATGAGCTTGAGCTTTCGGTGAAGGAAAACATCGTGAGGAAATCATAGCATGGTGGTAGGGCTTTTTCTAGAGCCCGCCTGGCTAGCTACCACCCTCAAGTTGAAAATATACCGCCAAATACCAATAGGTGTGTACCGACAGGTGCATTTGAGAGTCCACTCCTCCACAAGATTAGCGAGTCTACCAACTTGGACCGTATTGCCACTTAAGATCTGGTGAGATTATGGCCATAACGCAAAAACTTTCACTATAGAAAAGTCTATTTGGTTCCAGAACTTTTAATATACTTCTGTTTATACTTTTCAGACCTCGTCGACCAGGAGGCTTTATACGACGCTCTGAAGAATGGCCAGATATTCGCAGCCGGTCTTGACGTGACGTCACCAGAACCTCTGCCGAAGGACCATAAGCTCTTAACTTTGCCAAACCTGTGTTAGTATTACTTTCATTCTAGATTAAGAGATTTTGTACTATATAATAACATAGTTTGACATTTTTTTCCGAGGTATATTTCTCTCATACATCACTTATATAAAACTGACCACTGAACCGCCGTTGGTGTATTGCACACCTATAACGCAAAGCGTTTAAGGTTCCGCATTACTCTTGACATTTCAAAGTCGAGTAATTTTCGAGATTTCAATGATCACTATTTTAAATCTCTTGTGTTTTACGGCAATGCAAATGTTTTATTATCCAGAGAAATACTCTATCACCCTAGATGATTTTCACATTCATTTCGAGAACCAGCCGTTTCCGTCAGGGTCAGTCACATGGCTGTAACACCCGTAGTGTTGCAACTGTCCATAAGCGACGGTAACCATATACCATCAGATGGGCCATCTGCCTTACAAAAACCTTATTTAAAACAATTTTTCGTGGACGTCTGGATATGTGTGTGTGGATATTATGTAACGTTTACACTCAAAAAACTTAATGAAATCGCGCAATACTTTTTTAATAGATGTAAAATGACATCGGATTACTTCCTATTTAATATGAATGCTTAAATCTATGTCATTCGATTATAATTACGTTATGAGCCGTGTACTTTTGGATTTGCCCAACTAATAGTGAATTACTTTCACCAAGCGAATCTCAAATGCTACTCTCAACCGCCTAAATTAGATGGTATATGCAAAAGGATTAAATACGTTAAAAAGAAGCACCTACAAATGTGTTCCCGAAGCTGTCCTTGAGAGTCCTTTACCCTACTAGTTTTAGCGTGTAATATTGGGCTGCACGAATAAAACTATAACCCCGTGGTCGTGGAATTGGGGACCTCAATGTATAAACATGGATCAATTTTAAATGTACCTACATTATGTCTTCATTTTTATTCCCATGACGTAACCTACGTGTCTAATATAATGAATATATAATTGGGTTATTGCCACCATTATGTACAATTCTAGGACATAATTGAAGTGACACTTTTTATGGGAAGGCTTTGAAATTCTGTTCCACAGTCTTTCTGTGTGACGCTCGTTCGGGTAAAGTCGACTCGAGGCCAGTAAGCAGCGAAAGAGATATTATAGTAATGTTTCACTTCTGTTGTGTGGTCTTAAGCATACATCATTGTTTTATTTAAAATAAAGATTATTTTCGATTAATAGTTGAGTTAGCAAATAAATGAAATTACAGATTGCTATTGATATACAAAATCGTCATACATCGATTAGCAATCATGTATTAAAAGGTTCGCGCACACTACAGCCGCGGCAGGGCGCAGCGCACCGCATTGCAAAAACAGTTTGGAAAATCTAAAAGTGCACGTCTCATAATGCTCATTCAACATAATAATGTTTTTCTTACTAATACAGTAAAACCTCGTTAAGTCGAACTTCGATAAGTTGAAAATTTCAAAATCTCAAAAAATGTTTTGTTCCCTTCCCTTCAAACACCGAAATATCCATTCTCTATAAGTCGAAAACTCTATAACTCGAAATTTTTGGCGTCACCCTTGATATTCGACTTATAGAGGTTCTACTATATTATTAAAACTGCTGTTTTATAAGATAATGTGTTTGTGTTGTGTTGTACATATGTCGAATTTTTTTTTTCTTCTTTTGGAGTCTACTTAACAATCTAAATTTGATGCCCACAGAGGTCCCTCACATTTTTCTGTGTGGCTCTTCACCAGAACAGTAAAATACCAGTGCTATAGCCGAAAGATAAACCTATAAAGAAACCAATGTAACATATTTTCAGTCGTTCTACCCCATATCGGCAGCGCGACAAAACGTACACGAGGGGACATGGCTGACCTCGGCGCTAAGAACGTCGTCAACGGGCTGACGGGCAAACCTCTTCTAACACCAGTGAACCTATAAACAAGCTCATTTGGTAGACCACGAAAAATTTGTTTACTTGAAATGTAATAAGTAATTACAATTAACTACAGTTATTTTATTACATTCCCCTGAATATTATCTATTATGTTAATTACAAGCACACATGAATACATAGATTACTTGAGACTGTGATTATTAAATTACAATAAACTATAGATATTTTATTTACTTACCCTGGGGGTTTTCGGTTACGTGCAGGACTGGATTACAAATATAACAGAAATAACAAAAACAAAACTGACCAAAGAATTTTTGAAACAACTCAAATCACATATGACACCTTTGTTAAGTTATATATGGATAAAAAGAAAACATGACAGCTTAAGATTTTATCAAATACTCTTGAGTACTTTTTTCATGCTTAATAAAGAAAACAATACAGAAATAGTTAAATATTTAGTTTACAAAATTATATACATTGTCTCTTAGCATTATATTTTATGGATATTGTTCTTTTAATATGAAGTTTGTCATAATATCATAAGAACATCCAATACAATCTCATGACACTTCAACAACAACAGCCGATAAATCCTTCAGGAACGGTTCTATTTGGCTCTCCAGTGACAAAATATGTCCGGTGTTACAATTATCACTACCAATGAATGTTATCACCAGAGGATGTTTGTTCATTTGTATCACCTGAAAAAGTTATCAAAACAGTTTTCAGATAATCATCTTACATACAATTTTGATTACATTTGTCCTGAGCTTTCGGTGAAGGAAAATATAGTGAGGAAACCATAGCACCATGGTAGGCTTTTTCTAATACCTGCCTGGCTAACTATCAATGTCAAGTTAAAGTTCTGCCCACAAATATCAATAGATGTGTTCCGGCTGTTGCACTTGAGAGCCAGTCACTCCACTAGGCTCAGTTTGTCCACTATCTTAGACCACATTGTTACTGAACATCAGAAGAGATTGTGGCTGTAATGTTAACCCTATAAGTTTAAATATATATATATATATATGAATATATTATATATGGCATAGCTTGCATCATAGATATATAAATAAATAATTAAATACTAAGTGAAGGATGGGTATAAGGATAGAGACCAATAGTGAATAATTCTCAATATTTATACCAGTTTCAATATAAATTAATATTCATATATTTATTGTACATATAAATAATAAAGCATCAATTAGAGAGAAATTAATTAGAAATTTCCATATAAAAATAAGTAAATTCATAAACAAACCTGATAACTTGAATACATTGATATGATAGTTTTGTTTCTACCCAAACCGAGCTTACTTGCTTGATCTGTGGCCATCCCAAAGGTAGAAATGAAATTGGGCCGTAAAGCAAGTTGTGGCGCTCTCTCAGTTACCGCCCTTACCAAGGGTACTCCGTCTCGATCCGTAATTAGTATACAATGTAGGCCGTTTACCCTAAAATAAATAATTGTCAGTTGTTCCGAATGTTTAAAACGGTAATTTTTCTTTGTGAAAATTAATACTTACTTTTCTAACAAATGATTAAGATATTTCCGCAAATCATCTACCATTTTGTTAAACGTTGTCGTGGAAACTACAATCTAAATTAAAATAAGTAAATAACAATTTAACTCGCAATGATCAAAGTCAAAAACAAACACAAGTATTTCCGAATAGATTATGAGATGACCGAATGATTTTTTTCCCTTTCTATTGAGAAAGGACAAGACAAAGATATCTAGACCATGCAGCCAAATCAGATGTTGTTTTTTCTTTAATTGCAGACGATACTATCTTCAACAAAATTGTGACTCTCTTGTTGAAGCTCTCTTGGGAGTTTTTGTGGAAACTATCATGTTCCAAATAATTATTCACAATTCACTTTAACTATGCTCTTCAGCTACACTACATTACGTAAAATGGCACCTTAATTTACACAAGAAATGGCTAAACAACTAAGTATACGAATATAAATAAAAATAGCAAAATGACAGATCAAGATCCCGCCAAAAACTCCCATGACCGAATGATTGCTAATTGCTAAATTTATTTAGACTTTAACACATAACGCCATTGACAAAAGTATTTACAGCTTAAGCAAACAAATCATTGAAAGTAAAATAGACTATCTTTTTTTACTACTATTCATACAGTTCTTGTTATATATTAAGTTTATTTGTTGCTAAATATACATTGGAATCTTTTACAATAGTAATTTACTATCTATTATATTGTGAACATACACAGACTATAAACTCAAGTGTGACATTTGTACAATTGTCAAAGTCTAAAAAAATTGTCTATAGCCAAAATGGCAGATTCGAATTGACAAGTCGTGCAATTTTCATAATTTATTTTTGGGTGCAATAAATTACTCCCTTTGTACTTTTTAGGTGTTTTTGTGTTACTTTATAAGGGATATTCAAATAAGTATCTAAGTTGTGGTTTCCGAGTTAGGGTGCAGTTTGATCACATTCATATGTTGCAATTTCATGAAATACAGCTTTGATATGATAACAAAAGATATAAAAATCCAACCTCGTCTCATTGTGTGTTATTTTTCGTCATATGTGTACCGTAGGTACAAACATAGTACCGACATCAATAGTCTCTAAAACACGGGTATGTATACGTAACTGGTCAAATTCGTGATATTTGGGTTCGTGACGTCACAAAATAGACAAGACGTTATTTACAGTGTCAAATAATAAAATGTTTGATCGCCTTCACCGGTGAGCGGGAGATATCGTGCAGAATACCGACGGAGACACAATTCCGGGCGAAGCGGTGGGCCTCCGCTAGGATGGGCGGCGATGTCTGCCCCCTCTGAGAGCGCTGCGAGCCCTGCCCCGTGCGCATGCACCAACATATCGCTTATGCAATTATTCCATGAGCTGAAACAGAAGTTTCCCGGTGTTCCTGATCATGTGGTGTCAAACACAATCGAGCTCTACTGCCACGACAAGCAAGCCTGCGAGACACATCTCCATAGCGAAGTCAAGGCCTCCCTAACGCACGCGTATCACGCATCCTCGTTGGCTGCCGCTCGGCAACTGAACCAGCTTAAACTAAACCTTCCGCTGAAGTGCCGTAACCAGCCTATAGTTAAACATGAGATATCAAAATTAACAGCAATAAAATCTGTTGTCTGTCAAGGACCCCAAAAAGCGATACTTAGTTCTGTTGAAGAGGCGATAGATAACAACAATAAATTGGACACTGATGCTAATCAAAACATTGTGGGTGCAAAGAATGAGGAAATAAAGGAGAATAATATACCACCTGTGTCTCCAGTAACTATTATAAATATTGATAATTGCATTGCTAAATACACTGCTGAGTCCCCAAGTGATTTGGAATTGACTAATGATACTAACAAAGAGGAATCTTCTACACCAAAGATAGAAGAAAGTGTTGGTACACCTATCAGAAATGAGCAGAATAATTTAGAACAGCCAGAAAGCACAAACTACAAAATTCTCAAGAGTAGTAAGATAAAGTGTAACCTGAATGAGAAGTTAGAGAGGAATAGAGAGAAGAAAACCATAAAAAAAGAAGAGAAACCAGCACAAGACAAGCCAAAAAGGCCAAATACCCTTGATTTTATCAAACCAAATCCAGATATTGCATTTAAACAAGCATTGAAAGAACCTGAATCAGAGACATGCAGGACAATATCACCTGCTCCGTCTGTTAAAACAGAAACTCAACCCCCGAAAGAAGCGAAACCAAACACTTCTTTCAGAACTGAGAGACCTTACCCATTAAATTTTTCTGTGAATGTCAATTGTCATATGGACTTAAGCCATGGTTTCGGTGATCCATGGTTAGATGATTACGATAGTCCTAGAGCTATTACATCAGTGAATTTAACAGTTTGTACTCCAACATCCAATATGGCCAGTCCGGTAAGAGAGACTCGGGATGATGACAGTGGCTTTGAAGGTCACGTAACGGTCACAGTGAGCCCTAGTACGACACGGCCGGCGAGACGCAGAGCTCCTCCACCCCCAGCACAACCTCCGTCGAGGATAGAATCACCGAGGCCAAGCAGAGCAGCACCTGATCCACCAGGTTCAATATCTGGTATGTATAATATATTTGTATATAGAAATGGTTATATCCCACATATTTTAATGAAAGTATTTAAAATGTGCAAATCTACAGTTGGGTGCAAACAATACAGTTACATTACACAAACAGGTTCATATGATTATAATAGAAACTTCATTCAAATAACTTACTGAAGTATAATAATCTTGCTGTACTTACAGTTTCCTTCACACAAAATAAAAAGTTATTTTTACATCCTGTGAGAACAGTACTTTTCTCTAAGTGAAAGTAACCTATTCCACATGAATCTGCCTATCATTCACAAAAATTTATGTTTTTATAATCCACTTTGTTCTGCGGGAGATTAGTACCTTCACACAAAGAAACAAAAATCTCTTCAGTTAAAGTAAGCATAGATGATAAGGTATATAGAAACTTTTTAATATAAGTATATATCTAACTACTTAAAGACTGTTAACTCGCTTTAAAATAGATTTTGTCAAACAATTCTGATTCCAATACCCACTATTTTACAAAAGAGACTGGTATAAGGACTTTTGTGCTCATAGGAATTTATGTGCCTCACTATTTTGGCAATAATGGCTTACACATAAAAGATATATCCATACATCCAAACAAACTTTCACTATAATATTAGTAAGGATTAATTTCTCATATACATATAATAAATGGAATAAACATTTTAACTGAGCCTAATTTGGGCAAAAAATGTTTACCAAGGATTATAATTGAGACATTATTTGTTATCAAAACAGATGCCTTTTTTAAATATTAGTCTGCCTACTCCGTTCTGTGCGCAACACTGTAAAATTACTAAATAAATTATGATGAGATTTCTAACAGTAATTACTAATACTATGGATTACAATTTTGTTAGTAAACTTTACTAGACATTTTCTCAGTTCGATTGTGAACAATGTACCTAATAATATATCCTGTGATTAAATTGCAGTATGAATGTATAAAAACAGCCAGTTTGTATATATGAAATCAATAAACTCACAATGACACATATATGTTTATATTTTCATGGATCATTGTGCCCTATTCCTGAACCTCATAGGTATTACTGTAGTTGAGACATAAATTATTGAAGAATGCAGGACTTCTGCTAAACCAACTAGTATTGAAATCTAAATTTACTAAGCACTCATAGAAAATTATAATAATAAAGTGAGTTCATGAGGTCACATGTATAACTAGAAAAATATTTATTTAAATATATATAATCCTTACTAAAATTATAATCATGAAAGTTTGTATGGATGTTTATTACTCTTTTACGCTGAAACTATTGAATGAATTTTAATGAAACTATGCAATAAAATAGCTTGTGCACCAGAATAACACAGGCTATAATTTATAAAGATATTATGTGAATTGTCCAAATTATAATGAAAAGTGTCAAGCAAGTAAGAAAATATTCTGGCATCTGCGAGCTATTCTGGCGTGCGCTACAAAAATCGTTAGATTTATACGTATATAATGTATAATGGAAATGTTTATCTTATATAGTCCTACAAAAAACTCCGCGACAACATATATCTATCCTTTCTTTGTAAGCCATTATCGCCAAAATAGTAAGCGACCCGCGTATAAATGACTACTAGCCCAAATAATACTCTTATATACCTGTCTCCTTTATTATAATTTATGTAAAATAGCGGATATCTGAATCAGAATTGTTTGACAAACACAATATTACCGCGAGCAAAGCCGCGGTTAAAAGCTAGCGATAAATAAACATGAAGGCTCAATTTGACATCTGAACAATTAATTCCAAACTACGCAAAGTTTGTATTATAGATTTTAAACAGGTGATACTGACACTATATATGTGTATATATAAAACGTAATATGGCTTTTATGTAGGTAATTCCATTTACGAGTATTTCTTTCGTATTTGCCTGGTCTCTGGCAATGTTGTGACTCATCAGGTGGTATTTTTGCATGGTGGTAGGGTTCTTTCTAATGCCCACCTGGCTATCTGCCACCCTTAAGTTAGAAATCTGCAGTCAAATATATATAGGTGTATTTCGGCGGATACACTTGAAAGTCAGTCGCCCCATTAGGCTTAGTATATCCACCATTAGTATTAGTGTAGCCCCAACGCTAAAATCTATTATACAAAAAAACATCGTCAAATATTCACTAAAAACACCACGGCGACACTTGAAACCCCGTATTGCCAGAGACCAGGTCCAGGTTTCACGCTTCCTGTGGTATCCTAAAGAGAACGTGAAAAGGTATTCATGCAGGTAGGCTTGATACGCCTCCTGTCAGACACTAAAAGCAGTGCGAAAGGACTCCCTTTTTTTAATATGGGGAAATTGGACTCACTTGGCGTGTTCCGCCGGAAATACCCACTAAGACCCCACAGCCGTCTGTCGTCTTCCTAAGGCGACGCGGGTGCGTGCATACAATCACCACGTTACCCAGCAAGCGACCCGGCCTGATGGTAAACCTGGATCCATCCGGGCTACCCATCCAGTCAGCCGCACTGGTGCAATGGGAGGCGGGTAACGAAAGGTCTTCCTGATCTCTGGTAATAAGGGTTTTTTTTAGTTAAGGTTTAGTATTATGGCCACAAACTCACCTGATATTAAGTGACGATATGGCCCAAACTGGTGAACACGCTAAACCTGTGGGAAGGCATTAATTAATTTTGAGCCGATGATAGCTCAGTGGTAGTCTGTACGAACGGAGTTCGAATCCACCTACAATGAACTTGAGCTTTCGTTGAAGGAAAACATCATGAGGAAACCATAGCATAGTGGTAGAGTTTTTTCTAAGTGCACGCCAGGCTAGCTACCACCCTCAAGTTGAATACCAATACCAATAGGTTACAATACCAATACGCTAAATACCAATAGGTGTGTTCCAGCAGTTGCACTTGAAGCCAGGTCAACAGGCACTCAACAGGTTTAGCGTGTCCACTAAACGGGCCGTATCGTCATTTAAGATTAGGTGAGATTACGGCCCATAACGCATAACCTTAGCTATAAAAAAAATGTGAGGTAATTTTGACGATATTTCAACCACCCCCTAATCGTGGTGTGATTTCGCTCGACCTCTTGCCCCTCAGACTTTTTTGCTCACAGATGTCGTCCTTGATTTTGAATTTTCATACATTTACCAACAAATATTATACAGTATAATCACTTTGCCTGCTACAAATGAAAAACAGTAAATTATTTTCGACGCAACGAAATTGGCACGTCTAATTCCGTGATACAATAGCAAACGTCGCGTCTAAAATAATCGTATCTCACTTGACGTGAACGAGAAAAATAATATGAACAAAGAAAGGCCAATCATTACCTACGACAACATGAAGCGGGGCGTCCACTGTCTGCGCTTTGATTTCATTGTTCGATAATAATTTACGTACGCGAAAACGAAAATAGACGGTCCGAGTATCAATTCCGGAGTGTCATGTTTTATTCTTTAGAAGAACTGCATTATTGGAATTATACTATCTATATTAATATAAAGCGGGAAGTTTGTTTGTTTAAACCCGCTAATCTTGGAAACCACCAGTTTTATTTCAAAAATTATTTTGTATTTGCTAGAGCAATTATCGAGAACGGCTTTAGACTATTTAAAATAACGCTAACACCATTAAGAGCAAAGCTGTATTGAAAAAAGTAACAAAAACGGGCAAAATTGATTATATGCATTTTAGTTCCACGCGAGTTTTTACTGATAAAGTGATGTTCTGCTAATAGTTCCGGAGATTAGCGCGTTTAAACAAACAAACAAACTCTTTATCTTTATAATATTAATATATATGCAGAACTGAATATCAATTAGACAGACGTTGTCCGACGTACCCGAATTTCAATAGGAAAATAAGTAAACGAAATGCATGGGGAAGGACAAAAATCAATACCTAAGTGGTCATACATGTGATATGGATGATGATGATGTAATAAGGTTGAAATGGAATTCGTTTTTGTACATTTTTCTACATTTTATTTGTATTAAAAATATTCATAACACTCCAATCCATATTTACAGACTTGTGTGTCTAAAATTGTATTATACATATAGATTATAACCATTATATTTTGCGTAAAATGGCGTAATATATTTAAGAAGTTTGAAAATCTGTAAGTGCACGTCTCATAATGCTCATTCATCATTAAAAGAAATGGTTTTCTTAGTAATATTATTACATATTTTCGTGCAGACAGTTTATATGCTATCTCTATTTTCTCACTCGCCACTCTATGGCGCTGCAACATATTAACTTCTGTACCTTTTATATGAAGTACTATTCATTTTTTATTTATTAAATTACATTGAATTAGACGGTAATTTTGAATAGGCTATTACTGAGAATGATACTGAAGCGAATGAATAAAAAAATGGACTCAAAAAGTGAAGTTTTTTGAGCGTTATTGGGCCCACATACATCATCCGCACATACAGGCAACCCGACGTCCACCAAAACATTTTCTCATCACGGTTTTATTAAACTATCTAGAAAAAAATGTGTTTTTTAAAGTATCTACTGTCATGAAAAAGTGTTCTTGTTGATATTTTTACTTAATACTCAAAATGCAAAAAAGATCGGCTAAAAGCAATTTAAGCCGAGATAATTTTGGCCTTGAGAGAGAAAGTAAAGCACTACTAAAACGCTTCGAGATATGAGACATGCAGTTGTATTCCTATATTAATACGTCAATTAAAAAGAAACAATAAGAATTTAAGACCACACGACAGATGTGAAACATCAGTATATCTCTCTCACTCCCTCAGTCGCCTCGAGCCGACTTTACCCGAACGAACATTACATAGCCGAGCGTTTCACCTCAGTCTCATTCAATAGCTACAATAGTGCTCAGGGCACCTACAAACACTACAATAATTTGTAATAAATATACTTCCTGAAAATATTTTTTAACGACCCATAAATTATGTTTATAAGTTTGTAAAATTAAAAAATATTCACTTCTGATATGCCATCTTACAGTTTTTAATTTACATTTTCTTAAGATAATGGCGAAGATCCATAGCTACAAGTTTCTCCCACGTCCGATAAATTAACTATTATACTGTTTGCCTAGCGATCGGAATTCGACAATTTGTATAAATTTATGGATATATTTTGTAGACGTGAAAACCATTTGCTTCTAGATGTTTCCTTCACAACACTAAAACCTCAACATAGATAGTAAACACAAAAAAAACGCATATCGTTGACCGGAACTGTCTGTGAACCGGGATCGGGAATTTCTTTTCGAACCGGAAACCTTTGTACACGGTTTTAGGTTGCTTAGTTTTGGATTTAATTGTTCCTTTTTAATTTTTATTGTTTTTATGCCTATCGTAGTAAAATGCCCAAAGTAGTATCGTAATATAATAAGTCCTGGATGTGTAGGCTCCTTCTATTTGCTCATGTATTCAAACAAATTTTGTTCCGCTTCTAGATCGTTCTCTGATCGAACGACAGAAGGAAAGGCTGAGCCGTCTTGCCATTGCACTGAATCAAGAAAAGGGTAGACTGGCTCAGCAGACAAAGGAGACGAATATACTGGCGGGGCCGCCGCCGACGCCCGCGGCTGCACAGAAACTTAGAGAATACGTGGAAAGGCTGAGGGATCAATGCGATACACTCGCTAAGCGACTCGAAATGGGTTCTAATGGTAAGTAAGCTCGTTTTTGCTAGCAATTTTTTTCAAAACATAGGTATTAAAATTATAAAGGCAATTCGGACATAATTTCATAACTAAAATGTTAAAAATAATTGCTCACAATTTACTTATTAGCTAAACAACATAATTTAAATAAACTTTCACCAATATTGCACAACGTAGAGCGAAATAACTAAGTGTATGATTAAAATTTATAATCATCACATATCATATCAAGATTCCACGAGACAACCCCATAGACTACTTAATATTTCAATGTATCGGTTTTCTTACTTCACTGCAAAATTAGACATACTGTGTAATAATATTATTTTAACGAAGACTAGATAGAGAAATTGATAGAAACGCGCGAATAAACTGATCGTAGGTACGAGAGTCGAAAAGGACATACATGAAAAATTCATGTATGAATGGTATGGCAGGCACGACGCTTATTCACCTACTATTCCTTCATCTAAGTGTAAACCGTTTCATAATGCTAAAATAATGTTTTTCATTACGAATAGTAACTTCATACATTAGCGTGTTTATTTATAAAATTACTCAGTATTATTTTAATACATTAGTATTAATAATCCAGTTTATAGCTCGACTATTTGGGGACAGGACGTGGTACGAGGTAAAAAAAAAAAAAACGTTGTTACAGAGACAGACGAATCGAGCAACTTCTATAGCAACATATATACGGGCCAGCGGCCGTCCTCGTCGTGGCAGTGCCACATGTGCACGTTCAGGAACCACCCGCTCCTCGACAAGTGCGAGGAGTGCGACATGCCCAGGATACTAGTAGGTACGTCCCCGCCCAACACACACGATTCAGGTTTCGGCTCGTTCCGGGACAGGAGCCGGAGACTCGGCCGGCTCACCAGACCCGATATGACCGATGCGGACACCGTCGACTTCGAGGAACGCATCCCCGTGCCCAAACTGAACGCTTAAAATTTTCCCATCCTGCCTTAAAAAGTGACTAGATTTCAATTGCCTTAAAGTTTCCCATCCTGCCTTAAAAAGTGCATAGAGTGCAATCGCCCTAAAGTTTCCCATCCTATCTTAAAAAGAGTCTTCGACGCAAATGTGTTAGAGCCCCCTATCCTGACTTAAAAAGTGTCTGGTGTGAAACTGTTTTAAAGTTTCCCATCCTGCCTTAAAAAGTGCATAGAGTGCAATTGCCCTAAAGTTTCCCATCCTACCTTAAAAAGTGTCTACGACGCAAATATGTCAAAGCTCCCTATCCTGACTTAAAAAGTGCCTGGTGTGAAACTGTTTGAAAGTTCCCCATCCTGCCTTAAAAAGTGCCTAGTGCGAAACTGTGATTCGATTTTGTTCGGTGTGTTACAACTAATGTGAAATGAGGCTAATATTGTGAACAATTGTAATTTTGCTTTATAAACTGTTAACCTTTTTGAGCATGTTGATGCCGAAGTGTCGGCATGCGGTATTTATTGTATAGCACGTTTGTTCGCGCTACGTTTGCGATCGACCTATATCGTTTGAACTGACAGTTTTTATTTTTATTTAATTTAATTGTTGTTATAAATTTACCATTATATGAACGTTTGTCCGTACCGTAGTTCCGGAAACGTGAATGGCGTAATATTAATCCCTCCGCTCCCTCATGCATATGCCTGAAACTGGTCACACTCGTAACTTTTTTAAATATCATTGCAACGCCGTTTGCATGTCTTCTATTAATTTTCTACTTAATGTATTGTATCTTTATTGTTGTAGAAGAATTATCACTAATAGTAAATGTTTCTATATGCGTATAATATTTACTTCGAATTCGATTCTTTGAAATCGATATTTTTTTCTTCCATTTATTTTTAAATTACTATTGTTTTTTTCTCTATAGTTTGTTTTGGCATATATGCCTTTTAAGGTACAGTTAAAGGTATATACAGTTCAGAGGGAGCATACGGATTAATATGTTTTACTGTATTTTTTTTTTGTTTTATTTAAATTATATAAATTTCTCGCCGCGTTTCACAATTCCGACCGGTAAAAGGGGCATCGTTCGCGATTTTTGCATGTGTGTTTTTTTTTGTATATTTGACTGGATCTTAACATTTTTCTGTTTTCCATGTTTACATGTGTAAAACACTAATTAAAATATTTGTCATATGGATTCAAAGTCGATGATTTCAAGTTCTAACCTTTCTGGATTTAATCTACAAAATATCTAATGGGGTCGTTCATAAAATACTTATGGTTGGAGTGTCGCGTACTGTCACAAAATATGACAGGAGAGCAGGGGTTCTAAAAAAACATGCGTTCGCATTACATAAAACCGATTTGTAAATTTGATATATTAATACAGAAATATTGAAATTCGTGTACTGCTATTGCCATATATCATATACGGGGGTGAGGTCTATCATCTGTTACGTAATATTGATAGGGGATCGCGGAAAATTCGATAGCGTCGACCGGGATTGAAAAGGTGAAATTAACCGTGACGTATTTTATGAGCGTATCTTATTTGTTTCTCCTATTGAAGATAAAAATATCGAATAAATGAGATTGCCGTATTTGCTTCCGTATGACTCATATATGAATTGCCATTTGAGGCGTTTATCCAACATCAGCACGTGTGTACATACATATATCGCGGCGTGATAAATTGTGATAAATAACGGTAGGTATCGTTACGTCCAGCCAGTGGCGGATTTACACTTCTGCCACCTGTAAGTTGGTCAAATTTTGCCGTCCTTACTTACCTCTACAATTAGATTCCACGAAGGACTACGTAAATTGTAGAAAAAAAAAATCGATACAAGACTTAGATTCTAAGTGGTGCAATATTTAGGTATACGTACAAGTATGAATCCTGTCAGTTTCTAAAAACAATCAATCCTCGAACCTACTCAGCCTTATGGAAAATCACCACTGACGTTCAAATATATATAGTCATCGTACGTCTCTTATTAAAATCGAAATAAAATTTACAACCCTTGCATAATCTTTATATATAAAATTTTCGTGTCACGTTTTGTTGTTCGCGTTGAACTCGTAACCTAGTGAACCGATCTTAATCAAATATTGCACACTGTGTCCAGTTTGATCGAACTTTAGAGATAGGATACTTTTTATGTCGATAAGTGATCATAACTCGATAGATGACGCTGTAGTCGATGTGATTGACTAATCGAAAAGGCAGTTCAAGGTCTATCAAGTCAACTAATATTCATATAAATCTCGAGGTGATTATGAATCAGTTGTCATCAATTTCAATGCACGTGAGATCGAATGCAATTAGCTCGAGCTGTCGGTGAAGGAAAACATCGTGATGAAACTATAGCATGCTGGTAGGGTTTCTTCTAACCCCGCCTGGATATTTACCACCCTCAAGTTAAAAATCTGCCAGCAAATACCTATAGGTGAGTTCCAGCAGTTGCACTTGACAGCCAGCCCCTTTAGGATTAGCGTGACCACCATCTTGGATTACATCGTCACTTAACATCAGATGAATCTGTTTTTTTATGAAAACGTTTTTAGACGCGCTGATCGTTTTGTTTTATAGTTAATGAATGAGACTGAAATGAAACGCTCGGTTATGTAACGCTCGTTCGGGTAAAGTCGGCTCGAGTCAACTAAGACTGCGAGAGAGATATAGTCGACGCGTCCCTGTTGTACTCGCTCGGCGAGCGTAACATGAGATAGCGTGACGCATCAGTCGCATTCGCTTGTTAATAAGGTATAGTTGTATTTAGTATTATTTAACTCGCCTTGCTAAAGTTTTTACTTCCCTCGTGTCTTAAACACACACTATTTTTTTAGTATTTAGTAACAAATTACACCACTCCGTCCACTAGTTATCCTCCAGCCGTCTTGGGCCAATATCATCAATTCACATCAAGGTGACATTGCAGTGAAAACCTTAACAAAGAAAAAATAACTATTCTCCTAACTTAGGAACCCGTTTTCTTCTCCAGTATGGTTAGTTATTCTAGAAATTTCGAAATTTATATTTGTTAAAAATATACTTATATACGTTTTTTATATAGGTACTTTGTCGGATATCATTTTTAAGCCTTTGATAAGGTTAATAAATTTAGACATTGCTTTTATTTTTTTATTTATAACTATAGAAAACTCAACAGTCGACAGTCAGATAAAGGTTAAATTAGCATAATAAAAAGATGGATTCTAGACTGAAGCCTAAGTATAAGTGTTAAAACATTGACTTTACTTACCCTTACTAACAATATTAAAAAGTTATTTCATTTAACATTTAATATTACTCTTTTTTATTAAAAATTAAACGAAAAAGTGAAAAAATGAATTAATTAAAAAAGTAACTAATATCAAAACCTTCGAAAGAAAACAAAATAAGAAATATAATCAAGAATATTAAATTCCTTCTTCCTATATGTTTCCTATAAGTTTTTCTTCCTATAATTTTTCTTCCTATTAAATTTATTATTAAATTTATTCCTATTAAATTTTTCTTCCTATAAGTTTTTCGCAAGGAAAACTAGCCTATTAACGTCTCCTAGTTTCCATCTACCTCTATACTTAAATTTATCATAATCGATTCAGCGGTTTGGGCGTGAAAGCGTAACAGACAAACTCACTTTCGTATTTATAATATTATTAAGGATATTATGTGCTTGATGTTGGATAATCGGCTCCTAATCGTAATAAGATATTTTCTAGATTTATATATACATTATTTTGAAATTTAAAGAAATTATTAGATTTATTATATACATATATATATATCGGTATAGTAAAATATAATATTTATATTTATTATGTTACTTAATTATTATAGTAGAGTTGTAATTAATAATACATCACTATGTAAACTGGTCATAATGTATTCGATGGGACATCACAATTGAAGATCTCAAGTAAAGACTATAATAAAACGCGCCTTGCCAAAAATATTCATTATGACTAACATGTTGTCCCGTTTTTATAAAGTATTCTTATATGGAATAATGTATATTTGTCACGTTTGACAATGGCAAAACTGTCTGCGAAGGCACAAGCCATAATAAAAAAATAGAAAAAGAATAATGTAATCGAGATATTTTTTTTAAAGTTGCTCAAAACTTCTTGCTCAGTTGTTTATTATTAATCACGACCAATTCAACGTTATCACCTATAAAATAATTAAAAAAAAAAACAGGTACTACATTTATTCTTTGTTAAATCGAATTTAACTGTGATAGGTATAAGCTTCTTCCATATTATTTTTCGTTTTTAAGATGTAGTTTGTATAAAATGTATTATTAAAACCGATTTCGTGGAGACTTTACGTAGGAAAGAACTACATAACAGGAGTACATTGTTCAAATTAGCTTAACTTCTTTTTTTTTTTTCAAAACAAGGCAAAGGACTTACGCATTTAAATCGATTAGTTATAATCAGCCTGTAAATAATTATAATGCAAGATTAAAATCATATTAAGTCGTTGTCAAATAAATATCTGCTACGTGCAAAAATTATAACTTTGAGATATGATATAAAATATAATAAAGCGGAAAACTTAACTTTTTAACGCGCTAATCTTAGGGACTACGTCAGATTTAAATAATTTTCTTGTATTTGATGCAGCAAGCATTTAGGGAGGGCTTAACAGCACGCTACCACAGATAGAAGCTAAGCTGTATTGACAAAAGTTACAAAAACGGGCAATAAATATTAAAAAAGTCGCTGGTACAGCTGTTATGAAATGTAATAATAGTTTATGATTGTCATTATTCTGGCTCATGCGTAAAGTTTTTTTTTTTAACGACCGCATTTCACGAAACGGTAAACGAAAATTTGGTACTAAACCGCAATAGCAAAAATGTTGCAAGTTCCAAAAAGTGTACATAGTAAACACTATTTTGACAACGACGTTTTGCAGTTTAATCTGCCATATGTTGGTTTTTATTTCATTTCCAATTCATGTACGTAATATCATTTCGACCTATATATAATGTTGTGTGTATTTTACTTCTATAGTGTCTGGGTGACCAAGCTTAGTTCGATATATTTTGTCGAAATGTTGTGTATTAAAAGAAAACTACATATTGATTAAACATCCGCTTTCACGATTATGCATACGTATAAATTCACTAATATAATAAGTAGAAGTATATATGTGAATTTAAATTAAAAAGCCAGAGTTGGTCTGAATACAAAATTTGATTCAAATCGTCAGAGCCGTTTTCTATATACGCGAAATTTAAATATACAAGAATTAGTCACTTAGTAGTTTTAAATATACAGTAGAACATCGTTAAGTGGAACCTCGATAAGTAGAAAAACTCCAAATGTCGAAAAAAAAATATTGTTCCCTTTTCTTGATACACCAAAAGCTGTGTTCTCTATAAGTCGGAAACTCTAAAACTCGATTTGTATTCATTACGTAAAATGCGAATATATAACACGATCTAGATGAACTAAAATAAAAACTCAATTCGATAGTTTTTCGGTCGACAAGCCATCACAAATAGTGCTGTGAAACATGATATGATCCATTTCCGAATAATCGGGATTCAAGTGTAAATATATTCTTGCATTATTGTGGACCATCATAAATATATAATCTACATAAAACAGTATTCATAAATGTATTGTTGATGTTAATTTTTATAAGCTAATTTGAATAATGTATAGAGACTTAGAAAAACTGGAAACGTCACCATCAGGATTCTGAAAATTATGAAATAAATTATTACTTTGATTTGCCAAAACATATATTAATATAATCCTACAAAAACACGCATCACATAGTAGTAATATTTTTCTTGAAAAATGCACGTAAGAATATTTACAATTTGATCACTATTTTACGTAAATTGAAAGAAATATTAATGTTCAGATAGTATTATTTACAAAAAATAATAATTAAACAGTTGATGTAACAGTCGAAAGAGTTGAACCAACTCTCTTGTTTGAAAAATGGGACTAATTATAATAAACAAAAAAAAAGTGTTATTTCTATTACTAAAAAAAGTTATTTAACGATCCGTATCCTAATTGTGCCTATTTTTAGTAAAGAAATTAAAGACATATCATAATTATGTTTAGGTAAAGGAATTTATTAATGAAATTTATAACAATTAGCTAAAGTGGTAGCTAAAGTTTTTAAATAATTATACGCATACAAATGTTTTGACTTGGGAGATAGGATGAGCACGTAATTGTTTTGTAGTTTTTGACATTATCAATCTTTAATGTATGTATATCGGTTAATAAAAATGAGGTTTGTTATGAATTAAAACTGTACCTTTTTATTACATTAACTTTTTTTTTTATAAAATTTCCACGTTCTTTTACCGCCATAGATAGGCAATTGTTAATTATTTCTCACATTATCGTAATCGATTGTCAAATAGTACCAATTTGATTGATTTTCGTAATAGATTACATTCAGGAATAGAATGTAAACAGTTTACCAGATGTCGTGTTAGTTACGCAGATTGTTAAAAGATGGCGCCTTCTATCTATATGTTGATGAGTTTCTTAAAGAACCCTTTAAAAAAAAAATATTTTGATTAGACCCATAACGCAAAATGTAGTTTCTGAAATGATGTTTCAATTACTAATTTTGCCAAAGATTGAAAAGAGAGATATGGATGAAGCCAGGATTTTATGGAATTTTGCCATGAGTTCTAAGTATCATTCGTAAATATTGTAAGGTTAGGGTACGATGTGAGTGACGTGACCTTTGTGAACCGAACGCCCTAAACAAAATAAAAAAGGAGAAACGGACTTGTTGATAGGAAACCCCCCTTTGAGAAGTAACATATATACAACTTGTGAAAAAGTACTCAACTTAAATCTCCCAGCTAGAACAGATATCAACAGAGGAATAGGTTAGCTAGCTTCCCGTAAACGTTCCTGGTATTCTATTAGAGTATATAACTCAATATAAATTTAAAACTTTAGCGTTATAAATCAATATTTGAACGTTGGCAAGATGGGTTTCCTTGGGAAGTATTTTCTCTCAACTTTAAAGTGTTGCCAGTGATTAGGAGGAATGTAGGCACTGTACCTGGTCTCTGGCAACACGGGAGTTTGAAGTATCGTCTTGGTACCTGTCAGTGGGTAATGTTAGGTGATTAGCACTCGATGAGTCTACACATGCCCCTTACACTTTTGGCCAGAGCCCGAATAATGTGTTTGAATTTACACGTTGCGACCAGGAAGTCCTTAAAGGTTTTATAAACAGCGTCAATAAAAAAATGCAACACATCACCAGTGTACTAAAAGTTCTGGGTTGCCGTATACAAACACTTTTTGTGCCGTATTTAAGAAACTACAAGCGGGCCGCAAGATTGAGTGTAGCGGGTCTATCCTCTCAGCCCGCAAACAAAGCAGAACGATAAGTTGCGATAAGGAACTCCGTTACAAAAAATTTACACAAAAGATGAGCATGTACCTTCTAACACGTTTCTCGTCCACGCTAACAAAAGTTGGTAAGCGCCGACTGACTTGCTGATGACAGCAAAATAAATTAAGCTTGTAGTAAGAATAACTCCTCCACATCGGAAAACGACAAGGCTTCTTTGAACTGGTAAGTTTTTTTTTTAATCCTTCTAATCTAGTGTGGAATGTTGTGGTGTTTTGCATTTGATACTCTAAACTATATACTCCATTTTTATGCGCTGTGTGCCTTCCGCACCCGCTCTAAGCTCGGCGAAACTGTGAAAACTTTTTTTCTATAGGGGCCACAAACAAAAAATATTTAGGTAATAGTTTCCTTAAATTTTATAGGTCCTTAGGTAATTTAAAATAAAGCAATACCAGGTGTGCCAAACACAAAAGCCCGGCGGATCACATACGGCCCGCGGACCGCAGGTTGAGTATAGGCATATGTCACTCCTGACCAATATTTTTCAGTTCATGGCGCACATACATGTTTACTATATTGTCGCGGCGCCCTAACCTATCTAACTGGTCGAAATAGATACTAGTTATGTACATAGGCACAAAATTTAAACTGTTTATTGATATGATCATAAAATTAAGTTTCCGAGCACGTAGGTAAGTATATTAATTAAATTGTTTATTTTGTACCCGCGAACACTTAGGTTGAGGTTTCAGATAATGGTAAAGAGAATCGCTCAACGGCGCCATTCTGCACTCTCTACGGCGCACTCTTTGGGAATCCCTAGCATATGTCTATTAAAAAAAAATCCATTTTTAGCTCTATATTCCACGGGCGTGGGGCTTCAACCCTAGGGTAGACAGGGGTGAACTTGCACTCATACGTCAAAAAGAAAATACTAAAAATGATTAAGATTCCCGATTCTCAAATGGAAAGCCAATATTTTAGTAATGTCTAAATTTACTTATATTTCTACTATAAACCTCGCATTGTCTTAAACGCCTTTGAACGTGCTCCCTAGAACTGATGGTCAGTAAAGTGGGAGGATTAATATTAGCGATATACCTTATATATTTTACCGTTATGACCACAATCTCACCTGATGTTAAGTGGCGATGTGGCTCAAGATAGCAGTCAGTCTAAGCCTAATGAAGCGACTAGCTCCGAAGTACAACTTGCCTACAGGTAATTGACAGATCTTCAACTTGAGAGTCAAGGTTCCAGGTGTGCAATAGAAAAGACTCTACCACTATGCCGAATACTTTATCCGAAGCGATAGGATACATAAAGCCGACCGTCTGCTATCGATAATACCTTATATTATTTTATGTTATTTTCATACAGTTCGGGCAGCTGACGGGATAACGGTTCGACTGATGCCTGGACGGCGGAGTAAGTATAATTATTATATTTTGTATTTTAAAATAAACTAAAAGCCTATGTATCTAACAGTACGATTTCAATTAAAAAAAAAATGGCCGTTACGAAACGACTGGCGCTCTTTTTTTAGGGTTATAGGTTTAGCGTTATGGCTACAATCTCACCTGATTTTAAGTGACGATATGGCCCAAGATTGTGAACACGCTAAACCTATAGAGGGAATGGCTCTCAAGTACGACTGCTGGAAGACACCTATTGGTATTTGGCGGCAGATTTTCAATTTGAGAGTGGTAGATTACCAAATGGGCATTATATAAAGCCCTACCACCATGCTATGGTTTCATTACGATGTTTTTTCTTCATCATAAAATCAAACTCATTTTTCCACATACATACGCAGTTGAGCTATCATCGCTTCGAAAATAAATAATCGTTAAAATGTTCTTTTTCAGAAATAACACGGTCGTGGGTTTTATGAAATGCAAACGAGAAGAGTATCGGAGTGTATCTTCGGCTAGGTTATATCAAACTCTATGAGTGTTAAACGAAAATAAAACAGTGTTATCTTATATATAACTGATAAGGTTTGATGCAACCAGCCCTTAAGTGCAGTAGTACAAAATCGAACTGATCTGTGATATTCGCATTTGGTAATTAGGTCGGTGTAAGTTCAATTACCTATTATTATTATTATTATAAATGTTTAAAATAACTTATTTTCGATTTTTCTTACATTCCAAAAAAACCTGATGATTGATAAACAGAATTACATTGTTTTATTATTCACCCTATTCTCATTGAGTGCTCTGGGTTTCTACCAAATGCGGATAACTGATTGTTATTTACATTTAAACGCTGCTGCACTTAAGGTGGATAGGAAATTATAGGTTATCATAAAAATACAAAAAAAAAACGATAGCGTTATCACGAATCGAAGGAGATTGTTCCACGTTTCTCGGAATCTTCTTGGTTTCTAGCCATACCGGCTACAGAGTCTAATAAACGAATCTATCTAATCAAAACGTATTTTTACACACAATAAATCTTTATTTACTTGTCGTTTTGTTCTGGGAAAGGTTTACTACAAAACGTTTTCATGTCAAAATTTAAAAATATGTAAGTGAAGTTTTGGCCAGTTAACCTATTTTTTATTGTCTAAGTTTAAAACTTAGAGAATTTGGAAATATTTGAAAATTATATTTATTAATATGTTCTATTTTTTTTTCTAATATGATAATTTATATTTTGACACTTCATTGTTGACATCAGACATCCGCAATACACGAGCTATAAATAATTTAAAAGTTTGATATAAAATAATTATTCATAAATATATTCTTTTTCTATACATACTTTTTTATGAAAAATACATACTCTAAATAATATTAAAGTTATAAATGTATTTCATCGTATTACAAAAAAGCTTCCAAAGCTTCTTTAATGTCCTTTTATCCATTATAATATCAACAAAAACTTACGAACGCTGTCATATTTCTAGTCTATTCGTGTACTCTATTTAAAAATAATGTTGTCAATATAGTTATATGCAAATCGATAAACATATATAGTCTATTTTTTTCTATAAATAAAATTAATATTTGGAATAACAAAATAATTATTAGCCGCCATTGTTATTATAGAATAAAAAAAAACATTAGAAACTGTATAACGGCTTCCTATCAAAAAATCAATAAATTTAATAATAATTTAAGCAATAGACACAAAAGATGATTCTTAGTTTGTAAACATTACTTACATATACAAGTATGATTGTAAATTGTTTAAAAATTACTATTTTAACAATATTTCAAAATATTAAATTCGTCAGTGAGTTTTCTATTTAAAATTAATATGTATACTTTTATATGTAATAGAGTGAAAAAATTGCCACTGTTTTACTTTTTTAAATTTACATTACAATTAAATTGAGAAAGAATTGTCCAAACTTCTAGAACTTTTTCATTCGTTATTACATCACGAGGCAAATGAGATACTATAGTTCTTGGTTATATTATATTATACCCGTACAAAATACTGAGGAAGTAATGATTAAAATATATATAGTATGTAAATCAAATAGTAAATATTAAATAAAGGTTAAGGCAAAATTTTTGAAATATGGAAGTAGTCTAAATACTGAATAATATCCATCATAATAGGCTTTTATTACAAATACAATACAATAGGATGTTGCTTGCTGTACGTCTATATGACTCATTTGTGACCTGATTTATAGTTTCAATATTTTATTTATTTCGTGTGAAGTCTATATCAAATGTAATTAGAATTATTACATAAAAAGTGGCATTATAATATAACATTAATATTGCATTAATATAATATAACAAATTATATATTGATCAGTGTCTCGAAATATCCAAAGATTTGTTGTCACAATAGTATTTGTTTATCTAAAAATTATTTTAAAATAAGTATTTACTTGTAACACGAGGACAAGTGAGAATTTAATAATAAAATTCTTTATTTAAACTTTCATAACTGTAGCATCCCCTACTCATGTAATAGAAAACAGCCTTTTAAATCAAACTTATGTCGTCAATTCAAAAGCTACACGCTTAAAAAAATATTATGTAATATGGTATCTATGTGCTAGGGTTTTGGCGACTCTTAATCTGTCATGTTTTGATTTTTATTTTTATACATGTATTTAGTTATTTCGCCATATTGTGTGTATTATTACACAATTTGAGTAAATTGAGGAAAGTGAAATAGATGATAAATATAATTCGCGACACGATATACTAATTGCCACAAAAACTCCCTGATTACTTTTATTGAGAGTCGCCATCTTGAAGCGTTCTCATTTTCATTATAAAATAAGATCTGACTTGGTTACATGGTCTCGGAAACTTTGCCTTTTCCTTGAAAAGGAAAAACTGCTACAAAAAAAATATCTATATGTTATCTTAACATAAATATACTCTGGCACATTAACTGGATCAGAATCTGAATTTGTAAGAACATTTTGTTGACTAAATGTTCAGTAACAATATGTTAATCATTTCTTTTAAGTTTCTATCAATATTATCAATATCAACCTATAAAATTGCCAGAATAAGCAAGATCGAAATTTTAATGTTATAATAAATGAAACAAAACTGTGTTACTAGTTTCTAGTCGAAGCTTCAAACTTCTCTTTTTATCATGTATGTAATAAGCAGTAAGCATTTCTTGCTATAAAAAATTATGCTCACTATTATGTACATAATTATATGTTATAAGTAATATATAGAGAGGTTTTGATAATCTGTATAGTATTACAACTTCAATGTGCAATTATTTTATGACAATATATAAACAATAACTGTCAATATTACATATATACATAATGTCTATTTGGCACATAATATTGATATTATAAACGGCAAATTAATCGAAATAAAATTGTTATCGAATTTTGTTTTTTTTTTATATATATATTTACACAAGTTATTTATACTAATAAAGGATTAGGGGTACTCCTACTCAGCCTGGGCCCCAGAGTTCAACGAGCAACGGGTCTCAATAAAGACTACAATAAACTATTAATTTGTATATTTTTTGTATACACTCAAATATAGCGCCATCTATATATCATTATGTATAACTACGCAGTACAATGAAATAGATATACCCATGTAGTATACACAGCTTATATTATAGTAGATTACTGTCATAAACGCCAATTTTATTTATAACTAAAATTGTTAAAATTTATACTAATTGTTGTAAATAAATGCACCTGTTTTTTACATAATAATACTCATCAAAAGTAATAAAGTTTAGTTCTTATTTGCCAATTTTATTGTCTTGTTTATACTATAAAATATAAATTAATAATTCAGTTTTTATAATCGATAAAAGTAACATATCTATAAGAATGTAGGTAGTTTACCGAAACTCCTTGAAATTTTTTAATTGTTTTTTAGATTTTGTAACTGTTTCAATACTCTATTGTATTCATTAATTTTTATAAAGTTGTAATTTTGGCAAGTCCACCAATATTTACAGATAGCCTTTTGAGCTATTTTGATAAGCAAACCGCTATAATAACATATAGCTGCACATTTTTCTCTATCCAAATATATGCTTCATAATATTATTTTATTCATTTAAACAGGCTGTATCAATAAATGCCCCTCTAATAATACAATTGGTGGTTGTGACTGCTCTGTGAAGATACTTACGGTTAATAAAAATTTCAAAGATTGTATGCAATGGTTATTATCTTACATACATGAGGTCCCAATAAGTGGCCAAATCTGGGCCTGTGCTGTTGCCGGGAGACGCGGTGCACTTGAGACAGTGTAATTTATATGAATGTCGATATACAGGACTACTTTATATTGAATAAGTGTGTTCAATAATGTAGATGTCAGAGGTGTAAAAGTAACGAAAAATATCGTACCCGTAGGTATTCGTTACTATAACAATCAGTACTCGTTACGTTACTCGTTACTTTTGATACCTAAGATAGAGCATCGAACCGAATCGTGTTACGTACGGAATAGCATTGACATGCCATCGTTCGCGCTTTATATATTCAGTACGAAAGCATGCGAATAACGAAATGCATTCGTAAGTAACGTTTCTGTACTCGGTATTAGATGGTGTACCCGTTACTTAGTAATGAATACATACAGCTTGTTACAGCTCGAAATATTACTATTTCTAGTATTATTGTGTTTAGAAAGAAAATAATATTTACGTTAGAGATCAATAGACTCAACTATTTAACTAATCAACATGTTTTTATTACAGAGAAATTAGCTGTCACTGTTCTATATTACGTTCCACTTGCTTGCGAGCGTTTTAATCATTAGCTGAACTGGAAAGGTCCACACTTCCAGATGTGACGTAGTATATATACTCGCCGTTTATGGATATGTAATAATATGATTTATGCATCTTTTAAGATTTCTATTACATTGTTTGTTGCACAGATATTCTACAGTCTAGATATAAGGTTAAACTGGCTGACAGAAGAAAACTGACTTGTAATGAATTAGCTAAATGTCAGACTAATATAGGTATACATATAAATAGATAAAGAAAGAACAGTCCAATATCATCAATTTCAATTTTCTTTATATAAGCTTTCGATGAGATTTATTGTTACAAACAAAAAAAAACTCGAAACAGTTTCCCCATCTTTACAAGAATTTCAATAAATTTTCCACAATTATTAAGGTCATAATTTAAAGCAACAGATTTTAAACACGCTGATAGGCAACTGAAAATAATCCTCTTCGCATGAAACAGTAATGTGCAGAGATTACACATACCTGTCACCATGGGTTAAGCCCGGGTAGTGTGTTTACCCTAGGTGACATAATAAAGGTGAAATTGTGGGTCTTTCAAAGTTTTTTTTTCTTTTACTGAGTATAAATAGCTGTAACTTGGTACATCTTGAATGTAATATATTCTTATTATTTATTTATTTGAAACATCATTAAAATTTACACTACACACATTTCGTTACATACATCAGAAAGAAATTACTCTATACAAGTCCAATCTTAATATAGATATTTACCATTATCAAGCAGTGGCTTATACACATAATTTCATGCTTGTTATTAATTTATCATTATTATTGTTGTTGTTACTTGGTCCCAAATTATTTAGTCCACTAATTTATATGTTTTAGTAGAAATAACGGCGAGCAGGTGTTACTTGTATTGTATCTACAGAAATTGTAGCTCTCACTACCCTGAACTAGCTCATGGGGTGATGCTAAAGAGTAGTACATTTTTCGCTGCTGCATTGTTCCACATTAGAAATTGAACCTCACAGCAATAGAGAGAGTACTCAATCAAGATACTCTATTTGCCAATACAATAAAAAAGGGAGTAATAACAAAAATAATGCCTCAAAGTTCTTGGAAAAGGTTTACAAAAGATAAACAACAGTAATCTTCCCTATAACACAGTACTCTTATAACACATTAAATATTATATGATCTCAATACCCTGTATAACACAAGCATTCCTCCTTATATCACAAGGATTTTCCACATTATATATCTGTACTGTGACATTATAATAATTTGTACAGTACAACATTAGATCTGCATATGAGTCAATTGTGTTCACATGCATAAGTTTTTTATTGAACAATGATCTTTGTTTAGTTTGTTTTTAATAAAACATACAAATTTTGTTTATATTATAGTTTGTTCTTAATAAGCAATTTAAAACCCATTTAGCGAGAATAGTTAAACATGAATAATTTATACATAATACGTTATACAGGGTCATAAAACATATTACATGGGAATACTCTTACAACACATTTTCCTATAACACTAAACTAATCAACAGTGTTATAGGAGGCATTACTGTATATAATTAGGCACATTCATATATACTGAAAGTATTAAAATTATGTCAAATTATATGGCCGTGCCTCGCTCCAAATTCTGTTTAATCTCAGCTGTATGGTCACCATAAAATCTTTCCAGTTTCTTATTAAATTTAGCATTCCTTTCATTGATGTAATCAATATCTGCATCATCATTGTGAATTCTCCTTCTGGAATACTTAGCTCTCTTTGCAATCTGTCCTTCTATATCGTTAACCATTTTGTCAATCGCTTCTTTTCGATCTTGATGCATACCGTGAATTATGACGTTCGGTCCACCATAAAACGCTTCACCGTACTTTTGTTTCTGTTTCTCATACTGCTCCATATCTGCAGCAGGCATATTCTTAACTAATCTATTATACTGCCTTATAGTTGCTTGCTCGTATGTAGAAAAACCTTCATCCGGGTTCCTTTTCTTTTTCTTACGGTCTAACCTTTCAGCTTCGGTGGCTGAAATGTTGAGTAGTTTTACTCTGTCGTAATTTTTACCCTCCTTTTCAGCGTCTTCCCTTTTCTTCTGATCGTCTAGTAACCACTCCGCTTGACGTCGTTTGGCTTCGTAGTTCGACGGTAATTTATTTCTTGCTTCTTCAGCAACCACTTCTTGGTGATTCTGAGTTCTGGCTTCATTCCTGGCACTGTGCAAGGAACGTAATCTCTTCATACGTTCAGCTTGCTTCTCGGCAAAAGTCATTTCTTTTGCAGCCGATGTATTTTCTTCTGTTGATGTGCTCATTATTTATGATACAGTAGTTTCTTTATAATAAATTTAAGTAAATACGTAATAAAATACGGAACAAACAAAATACATACTTGTGAGTGACAGTTATGACATTTCAGTGAAGCCAGACAGTTACATTGTTTTCCCCCTAAACGTTACTAGCATATCGATAAAAATCAAATTAATGCACTTATATTATTTTTATTGTATTAGGGGTCGTTCAAATATTACATTTCGCAATTTGGGGTCGAGGGGAGGGGAGTCGGGTGAAACGTAACGTTATTTTATATTTGTGTCTTAATACGTTATTTATGTTACGCACCTTTCTTAATAAAGATCGAATTTAGTACAAATATATTTGATTCCACAAAAGGTTTGTAATAAATTTTACATATAAGTTTAAGCGTATTTAATTGTCTTGCTTTTTATTTTTTTAAATGTGTACTTTAATTAAAGGTCATTATAAACGTCAAGTTTAAGGGTAAGAAACCAAAAATAGTGATGATAACATATAAAAAAAAAGACATTCACCACATAAATCTTGTTAAAACTATGTAGCCACTAATTACCCTTGACATACAAGTAATCCCTTGGATTTTGGGGGTAATGCTAAGCGCGTCCGTAGTGCTTTAGTCATTAGTTCTATAATATTGAAAAAAAAAAATTCTTCACTTTAAAACAATAATCCTGGAGACAGACTGTTTTCGACTAAGCTGACGTAATTTTCATCCCATGACACTGGCTGAATTACGATCAAGGACGACAGAAGCCATAATAAAACCATATTTTTTTATGATAATGGATATATGTATTTTAAGAAAAAGCTTGCAAATATCAGGTAATAATTCTGTTTTCAGTTGTCCTTGTTAATATCTTTACTGTAGAGAAAAAAAAATTATAGCTATATAGCTTATTTTACCAAACTCTAAAAATGAAGGGCTATAAGATATAGATGTCTCCATATAAAAAATATACAGTAACATCTTCTTTACTTCAAATTGTGACATTTCTCTTTTAAGAATTTAATTATATGCATATTTATCAAAATTCATATTGAATCATTTGAAATGAGTTCCTTATATTAAGATACCAAGAAGTTACACTAATTAAAATTAAAACTTTTGTTTTATTTTGTTGCGTTAAATTATACAGCATTTTTAAAATCATGTAATAATTTTTGCCAAAGACTGTTTTAATTTTTGTAAAACCGTTACTTGTATTTTTTTATTTCAGTGACATTTTATTCTATTGGATTAATTTATAGTCTATAAAAAATACTAAACAAAAAGAACATTAAATTCCACATTACGCGTTTTAAAAATCTTATAAGAAAGTTGAAGGTAGCTACTATTTTATTGAAATTTGGTTTGTCCTCATTGAGTTTAACAACAAATTTTACAATAGCAGAATATAAAAGTTGTAATGTCTTTAAAATCACGCCGTAAGGAGTAAAGAAATAAGGGTATTACAGTATCGACGAAAAAGAAATTATTATTATTATGATTTTAATAAAATAAACCAAATGATAAATATAATAACAAGAGACTACACCTACATAGAACGTGAAGTAAACCACAAGTGTTGACGTCTCGATAATACAACAGCACTAAACTGAAGTAAGTTAGTTTGTACATGTTTTGGAAAGGTGACGGTTGTGTGGATTTGTGTTCATAAACTCTTTCATATTTGATAAATTTCAAGTGATACCTAGTTCACGATGTCGGATGAAATTGCGGAAAATGGAACAGCGAACGGAGATGTACCAGAAATCGAGCTGATTATTAAGGTAAGTTGTACTTTTACACGTGTATTATAAGTTGTAAGATTAGCCGCTTACATCGGTCAACACGGCACGCGTTGTGGCCTTCACTGGATATATATCATAATCGCAAGAAGATTGTGAAGACTTGGCAGGATGATGTAATTTCATTTTATGCAATGCAAAAAAACTTAATTTTTTCTCCTTATAGTTTGTTCGTTGTAGTATCAATCTGACAATGACTGTTGCATTTGCCTATACCTCGAATTTGCGAAAGTATAGGCACTGATAACGAGTCTCATTTCAGTATCGAAAAATATTCTTTTACTCCACTATATGTACAATATATAGTTAATTTCCTTGTTTGATATTTTACTCTGATATTAGTTTGTGAAGTAATATACAGACAATATTGGTACAATTACAAATGTAATGATGTCATATATATTTTTAAACTTTTACCTACAGTTTGAAATGGATGTAAAGTATCAATAATCAATTTATATATTAACCTACTACTAGGTACTATTCTTTTCATGGTCGATTTTGACTGTCAAGTGTATGTTTTTTTTTAACTCTGTGGGATACTAATTAATAATAAAATTATATTTCAAATAAGTAAATTAAACAATATGGACAGATCTTTTTATTTATGCATACTATTACAATGGTATATCAGTATTAACACTATAGCTTCTTTGCCGATAAACAGGAATGATAGCTGGTTCATAATCACATTTATTTTATCTGTTACTAATTTAAACATATAATTTTGTAAGGGGATTTTAACATTTTTAATTCTTAATGTATAGACTTTTTTTAAATTATTTATCTATTCTACTGGAATGGGCAGATTTGCTAGGCTTATTTTTTATTCCATTAAAGCGATAATTTGAGATTAATTCTAATTTATTCAGAACTTCTTCGATCGCAAAGTGAATTATATTATAGAGATATCTCACAGTGTATAAAACTCATTTATTTGTTAATCATGAATAAAACATTAAATGTTTTAGTTTAATCACAAATTTAGGATACATTGAATCCTGCACAGTTTTGTAATTTTGTTTTTTTTCATTTAAGAGACTTATGTAATGTATATCAAATATAATAATACATTTCTTTTTAGTATACTTAATAAAAATTTAAAGTCATTGAAAAAATTAGTTGTATTTTTTACATGTACTCTATCATTTATCACTGTATGTATGTTCTACATATCTTATCAGTATTGCCAGCTCATGGTACTCTTTTTTGTAATAATTAATTAACAAAGTGATAAAAATATACTGTTTTGATATCAGAAGCAAACATTATTATGCTAACTTGAAACATTTATTTAACACCTCAGGGACTTATCGTAATGTATATTAGTGGTTGCAAAAATAACATTAATTTAATTTGTAACCCAAGTCTCTATCTGAATTTGTCTTTGACTTCTTTTATCATTATGTAAAAAAGCAAAGACAAAATAGTTTGGTAACTTTTTGTTCTCTTTGTCAACCTCTTTTCTTTTTTTTCATATTAGAACACTATTTTTTTATTTTTCTCCTTTACAATTATTCAAACTTTCATAAAGATTATGGGTAAGGGAGTTTTTGACGGGATCTTGATCTGTCATGTTGTGATTTTTATTTTAATTCATATACTTAGTTGTTTAGCCCTATATTGTGTAAATTAAGGTGACAATTTATGTAATGTACTGTAGCTGATGTGCATAGATGAAGAGAATTGTGAATAATCATTCCGAACATGATATATTAGTTGACACAAAAACTCCCAAGAGAGCTTCTACAATAGAGTCACCATCTTGTTAAAGATAGTATTGTTTGCATTTAAAACAATGTCTGACTTGGCTGCATGGTCAGGTACCTTTGCCTTTTCCTTTCTCAATTGAAAGGGGAAAAAAAAGAATATCGGTAATTTTGATAATAGGCAAACATTGGTACTAATAATTGGTCATTCAGAGTTTTCTTACTGACAATAGTTGTGTAGATAATAGATACTTTGAATAGATTATAAAGTCCATTCTCTGAAGATGACGTTTTAAGCTATTTATGAGATTTTAACATAAAATTGTTCTTTATGTAACAATACTAAATGACAATGTGTCAGCTAAGAATTTTATAATATTGTTTTTAAGGTTCATAGTATAACAATTGCTATTGTGAATTTGTACTTAATATAATGTGTACATTGCTTTATTTAATTGCAAGAGATAATATAATTTATTAAGACAAAATAAATCTAAATTTTAATTAATTTAAATTTATACACATCAAAATAATTATATCTCTGCAATATTAAATAAATTTCATTAATATTTTATTTAAATCATTCATTTATTAAATAATTTTGACAAATTATATTCAAAAGTACTTTCTTTATTGATGTAGAATGTCACAGTAGGATAGTACCAGTGGCTTTGCTTACATTAATATTTATTTTTTCAAACAAAGTAGATGTCTCAAAAAGTTTAAATACAAAGTTGTCCCTTTTTTACCCTACATTCTACAAGTTTTTTGTATTGGTACTAAATTTCATCACAATTGATTCAGCAGTTTAGGTGTTAATATGTAAAAACAAACAATCACATTTATAATATTAGTATACACATCTTTATGTTTATATGAATGAGATGATAAAAATACCAATTTAAAGTCTTATAATTATGTAAATATTTACTAATCTGTCCTAATGTGGTTAAATAAACTAAAGATACTTTAGAACAAATTTAATTTGGTTAGACAACAATCTTAAAGACATTTTGCAGCTATGCTTTAGTTATATAGCAAGAGTTTATTAATTATTAATCAAAGAAATTTTAATTATCATCAATATACATATAAAACAAATAAAAAAAAGTTGTCTGTTTCTAATGTCAAATGAACAGTTTTTTACTAATATGCATATGAACATATTTATTGTACTATAAAACCAGGTACATTAAAAAAAAAAAATTATGTCTGTTTGTATGTTTTGCTAATTTCTGGAAGGGCTGGACCAATTTTTACGGGACTTTCTCTGACAGATAACTTAGGCTACCTTTACAGAACAAAATATTTCGGATCCATAAAAAAAAAATTGGATCCACACAAACAAAGTCATGGGCACAGTTAGTATATAATATTTAGAAGGAATATATGTAGTGGTAGATTATTATAATAAAATTAACAGTAATTTTAACCAAAAGATAGAAACATATTTAAAACAATTCATTTGTATTGGTGTAAAATGCATTAATAATGGTGTGTGTATTTAATTTCATATATTAATAAGATATAAATAATACCAATGGGGTTCTCTTTTAAATTCTGTTCTAATATACTAAAAATGTCTAAAATCTTGCCTTCATATTAGTACTGATAGTATGCTAAACAAAATGTCAATTAAATAATAATTTAAAAAATGCCTAAAAAGGTAGGCTTGGAGAAGCTATAAATCAATTAAAATGTTTCATTCTTCTGTAAACTAAAAGTATTATACTAAACTAGCCTTTGTTTGCTTCTTCCTTCATCTTAATGTTATTTTTATCCATTAAATAATTATTTTCTATTCCGTTGGTGTTGTCCTTTGTTCCGGATGAAAGGTATACTCTATATATACTTATTCCTGTTCACCTGACAAAATGAGTGCAAAATTTTGATTGATTAATTAAGGTGTAAAAGGGTGACAACATTCAAATATTTCACAAACTTGCAGGAGATACAATATCTATGATGTGCTCTGTATAGTCTAAATCCAATACGACTTGGTTTAAACGATAGATATTATTGTATTTTTTGGAAAGTAGTTCTTTTTCGCACAGTATGGATGTCAGCTAGACAAATCAAAATGTAAGATTTCACAGATACTAGTAATTCATTTATTTGTATTTCACAATCAATAATATAATACATTTATCAATAATAATGTGTTATGTAAGCAAATTCGTTCCAACCGAGTGTTCCACGTCTAGACAAGAAAATTGCCGGCAATATTGCGAAAGTTGCCAAAACTGCCGCGAATGTTTTCAAACTTGCCGGTAACTTTGGCAAGAAACGTGTAAACAGAAAACATCTTTTACTGTATGTAACTTCATAGTAGAATAAAATAGTGGCTAGCAGGGTGGTAGATTTTATACTTATTTACGTTATCGATAAAACTCTTTACTAATCTTGTCTATTACGTTTTATTATACGCGATGGAGAACTTGACAAGCGCCATTTTGTGAAAGTGAAAACCATTGGAACCTACTTACACAGTTTCTGTTAGACAACGAGTTATAGATAGTTAATTAATATGATGAAAAGTCAACGGATTCGTGTTTTACGCTCGTAAAAACACTTTTTTAGTCGTTCATCAAACGCGCTGTCTAGTATTATATAATCGTAATTGGCCTGATACGGATGGCGAGCGCCAGTGCTGAACGAATATTTCCTTGGAGCGCAGCGGCCCGAGAAAATGTTCGGACTTCTTGATCCGCATCAAATGAAAGATATATAAAAAAAAGTTGTTTTATACGATGTACTTTTTAGATTTATCTAAAAAAATATATATAGTGCAAGTGACTAAAAATAAGTAATAATATACATTTATATGATTTTTACAAATGTCTATCTGTTTATTTCTGCACACTTCACTGCTAAAGTACAACGTTTATAATAAAACGTCACAGAACAAATCATAAAGAGTGTCTTCGAGTAACATCTAGTCTTTGTTTAATTAACTCTATTAACTCGGCTAATTCTATTAATAGTTATTGTAATTTGGATGGCGGCGCGAGATTCAATAATTTTAGTTACACGCGAACGAAATCGCAGGCACATCTAGCAAATAATAAAAATGAAGTCTAGTCTAATAACTTAATTTAAAAAGAATCATTCCGTTGATAAAATTATTGTACCTAAAGTAATAATTAATATGAATAGGCGGCATAAGCGAGCGTCATGCCGTTTATCGTCACGGCAAGTGGGTCGATTCCACTGCTAACACATACAAATTTATCAGAAAGTTGTGAAGATGGTGTTACATAAGAAAATATTATACTGTTGTCGTTTGTTCTAGTTTAGTGGTTATAATCCTATTTTTGGTATAGTCTACTAGTGTGTGTGAGACTTCAATCACATTTACATAACAGAACATTGCCGCGCACATTAGACCTTTGGAACAGGCTGCCCGGTACGGTATTCCGCCAAGGTTATGATATGGAGCTCTTCAAAAAGGTATTGAAATACGGTCTCCATGGTCGTCAACACGCCTGTAATGTCCCTGGTGTTACAGTTGTTCATAGGCGACGGTAACCGTTCAACATCAGATGGGCCGTTTGCCTGTTTGCTGACAATTAAAATAAAATAAAAAACATATAGTATAAGGTTTACTCACGTTCTAGCGTGATACTAAAAGTTTATTTTTTATTTTTCGAGGATAATACTCTTTTTCTATTCCTTTTCTGTAACACTGACAACCTGAAAGTAAAATTTCGTAAGTATCGGTTGAGTTGTTAGGGAGTGAAAGCGTAACAAACAAACAAACACACGCATTTACAATATTAGTAGCTTAGAAGTTACATAGGGTATTATCTGTCACTCCTACAATTTGACTGCACGGTTCGCCTGGCGGTTTAAGCGATTGTTTCACCTCTACCAACGGGTTCAGTGCTGTGCTTCTAATCTCGCATAGGAGATTTATTTATGAGAATCCCCCGTCCGTGACCACGAAGGCTGAAAAGCTTTCGAAACGTCGGGATCAAAATTTAATAAATAACCGCGATAAAATCCGTTTAAATTAGTTTTATTTCACAAAAAAATTGTTCAAGTCCTTCGTAGGTTAAACTTTAGTATTGATGCAATGAAGGCTTAGTTGTAGCGTGGGCATATGGACACCGCGTCGATGGACGTGAGTTCGTATACTTGTAATAAGCTTCGGCTTTCAGTGAAGGAAAATATGATGAAGCCATAGCATAGTGTAGGGAATTTTCTAATTCCGGCTTACCACTTGAAATTTGAAAATCTGTCCCTAAATATCTATGGGTGTGTTCCGGTTGTTGCACTTGAGAGCCAGTCCCTCCACTAGGCTTAACGTGTCCACCATCTTGAGTAACATTGCCATTGCGGAAGTGAAACATCATTATATCTCTCTCGAACTCTTAGTAGCCTCGAGCTGACTTTATCCGAACGAGCGTCACACAAAAAGGTTGCGGATAAGAATTTCAAAGCCTCTAACAAGTTTCACTTCAAAAAGAAAGTAAATATAAGAAAATATTACCCTATTTTTGTGTGGTCATGTAAAAGTAACCGGTCTCGTGCAAATGTGTATATCACAGTGCGTACCTCGTGATTTGAATTCAATGAATAGGTTTCCTAGAATGGGCACATCTCCTGTTTTGTTGGTGCTCGCTGGTGGGGCGGGCATTCCATGCGAGAGAGCGTACGCGCCGCGCGCCTACGAAACGGAAACCTAAGCGGGCACTGTTCAAGGGAAAGTGACATTACACGCGCACCCACCATGCGGTTTCCACGATCATACTATGAATGACTATGAATCGTCATGTTTGTTTGACTAAGGGACTGTTTAAGTATTACGTAACGCAATTCTTGAAGATTTTTGACCGTTCATCTCCCGCATTTAACTCATCGTATCATTTTTCTGTACTCCCTGTGTTAAATGTTACGTTACACCCAAGTGAGCATCTTTTCTTAAAAGTTATAATATGTTTTACCTTTGTCTACTAATAGAAACTTAATACAAAATGGTTCATTTTAGACTTTGGCATTGCGATTAGAAATAGTCTATGGATTCCCTGTAAAATATAAACGAAAAGAGTTGTGAACGTAGGAAAACTTAATTACCTAGATTTGTATCTAAATATAAGAAAAAAAATGTTACGCGTTGTTCGAACCCCCCTCCTGCCTTTGTAACGCATCGTAATGTGTTACATGTATAGTAGACACACACCCACGAATACGCGCGCGCGCTCACAAACACACATGGGAATCAGAGAGCGGTAACGTAGTGGAGGCATAGCAGCTCAAGCGAGCGTCTTGTCGTTAACCGTCACGGCAAACTGGTCGATATTACAGCCAAGATGTGCCAATAGATGCGTCATATCAACAAAATTCCCCGCCATGTCTGTCTACCAGACATTATGTATATAAACGTTAAAAACTCGGATTTGCATACGGTTGGCACCAAAACACGGAGTGACTTATATAGATGGTTTAAGTGTACATTTAATTAAGGATTTTTTTGTAAATTGAGTGAAATATAACAATGATTGTCGAAGAAGTAAAAAAAAAAATCGACATGAAGTTTTACTTTCTTTGTAAATAAATTATAAGTTTAGTATTATGACCAAAATATCACCTATTAATTGAATGACTATGTGGCCCAAGATGGTGGACACGCTAAGCCTAGTGAAGGGACTGGCTCTCAAATGAAACTGCCGAAACGCCTATAGCTGGTGGCAAATGCTTAACTTGCGCGCGACGGGTAAATCAAAAGAGTTGAAAGTACTATAGAGTTAATGCTCTTAAACCATCTAATAAACCTTAGCAGTGCTGTACGTCTATCTTCTATGATAATTTCAATTATCCGTACGAAGTCTGGGCCGGTTGTTAGCAAGATAAAAAACAAGGTATTTAAGATGGAATTTATTCGAAATTAAGTGCTCGTATGATCGAGTGGACGTTTGAAATACATATTCAATTTCATTATCGTCAATATAATTGTTCTAGTAAATATTAGACACGCTAAGTGCTCGTTAAGTCGATATCAACACAAATTAGGTTATCTTCAGCGTTTATGTTTAGGTGCCTCCGAGTCTATCTGATTTCTAAAAAGCGCTCCGATTATTATCGTAATCTCATTATTGATTATCTTTACGTTATTTGCTGATAAAATTATTTGTTAATTTGCCGTCCAGGGTTTATGTAAGGTCGACATATTATAAACCGCTGGGCTTCTAGAGTTGTACAAAAGTAAACCTTAGCCCATAACTTACGACCCATTAATATGATCAGCTTTATTTATTTAATGGCAAAATTCAATTTTGCCAATATCATGTAAAATGGTAGAATATGTCATAAATCTTCAGGGTTTGTGTAACAGTTTAACAAGATGGCGACTCTCGTGGTAAAACTATCCAAGGAGTTGTTACGGCAATAAAATAATGTCTCGAATTAATTATATATAGCAAAGATTAAAAATGGTCTATATATACTTTTTTTATTATTATCGAAGTCACGAATGTAGTGCAACATAAGAGGGATATTTTAGTTTTCGCAATTATTACGTTTCGAGTTTTTATTTTTATATTCAATTACGTAAACAATCTGTTGTACAAATTGGATACATAAGACATATTATGTACTTTGCGTAATCAATTATCCAGTCTGACGGTCTATTGCCGCCATTTGAAATTTGTGGGACAGTTGTAATTTTTAAACTTTTTTTATTAGTTACATTCGTATCTGTATAATAGTGTGGCCACTGTCACACTGTCAAGTTATACTGTTAAGTAACTAAGGGTTAATAAAATTTTACTCGAATTATAATCGTTTGTAATATATATTCTTGGCATGGAAGCAAGTGTTTTTTAATCTCCTTCTCCGATATTTAATCTTATTGACAATGAATTTTATACAAAAATAAAATTATTTATAACATTATAAACTAAATAGGTTGAATTTTAAATGTCACAAACAAAAGCCATGGCCTGATACGTTCACAGTGGATAAATTTTGCATAATAACGATGAATAAATTATAATAGATCACGATTATTATTACGATTTATATCGCAAGTTACCTTTTTCTTCATCGAAGCGCTCAATGGCTCAGACATTGACATTGGACTGGAACGGACTGGATAGTCGGGCGGCCTTAACTGGGGCTGTGTTTGCGTAGTAATTCGATTTGCTTTACTAGTCTCACTGGGTCATTGCAAAGACTTAGCGATGTATCAACGTTCTCATTCATTTCTATATTGTTTCTTACAGCGATCTACAATAGATGAACTAAATAAAAATGTGTCATTGTTTTTTGTATCAATAGAACTTGGTTTTTTTTTATTTGATCTCGAAAAACTTTTGCCAGTCTTTTGTTCCGAATTTTTGATATCATCACTATCCTTCATATATTGGTATTTTCTTATTTATATACTTAGTCATATTATTGTTGATACTCGGCGGATTGTTTGGTTTGTTGACATCGTGTGTAGGCTTGAAGGGCATATTGCTACGCCTTTGCCAGAGCTGCGTTTGAGTAAGCTAACGGGTACATGCCGTTGGAGAGTCGTGCGTGTTATAAGTTTGTAACTAACGCATTAATTCCTACTAATCCCATATATTTTCGTAGTTAGTATTTCAAGTTATCATCATGGTGTAACTTTGAAATAAGGTACTAATCTTATTTCAAAGTATTCAATATTTTAAATTAATAAAAAAACAATGAATGTCTATAATATTATCACCCATTAGGTTCAACTGTATCTAGGAATCTTCTAGGCTACAATAAAACAATGATGGCTCAGTTGGTTGGTAGTGTGAACTGACGCCGCGTCCATAGTCGTGAAATTGAATCCCTGCAATGTAATTGAGTTTTCGATGAAGGAAAAACACCATGATGGTACCATAGTATGGTGGTAGGACTTTTGCCTGGGCTCCTGGCTAGCTACCATTCTCAAGTTGAAAATCTGTCACATATATCTATAGATGAGTTCCGGCAGTTGCAGAGGAGCCAGCCCCTACACTAGGCTTAGCGTACCTTAAAACTACGTTTCTAGAAAAATAAATCTATACTCATATTATAAATTGCGTTTGTTTATCCTTCCTTCACGCCCTAACTAGCAACTAAGTAACTAAGTAAGATTTACGGCAATATTCGTATTTTTTATCTAAACTATACACGTTTACTAATTACTACATTAATATGGATTAACACATAGGAAACTTTTATCCAGATAATGAATTCCATTGGGATAATAATTCAAGTTTAATGTTATTTTAAATTATTACGTAAGCGAAGCCGCGGGCAGAAGATAGTTTTTTTTAAATAAAAATATGTACGTTAAAAGTAATAATCAGATCGACTTTCTTGCTGGTTTTTGTCGAGGACTGAGTTGTTTCCGAACTGTTGGTAGTTTTAACCTTCATAAGCGTATAAATTGAATATAGTACTTGGATTTGATTAATATAAAATCTGGATGAAAGGTGCCCTATGACCTTTATTATGTATGGATTACGTTGGTCCTTATATAGAGTATGTTCGTTTTTTTGTTTAGGATAGTCCTGAACAGGTTGCGAATATAAAAAAATATTATGCCAAATTGCAACTCGTTAATTTTAAAACTAAACCGGCTCGTAAACAGCCAACGCTTAAAATGGAAATAACATGGGAAAAGTTCTATTATTATTTGGGATTTTTAAAGTCATAAACTAAGGAACAGATTATATCGACACACGTATAAAATCTTGTAACAAAGTTTAAGTTAAAAAAAAGGTCTCCTGTTATGTTTTGCTAACTTGGCTGGTTTAAAAGTTATTGGAGGTAAAAATCAAAGTTCTTCCATTTTTATCGTGGTTTAATTATTCAAAAATGCAAAAAGGGTTATAATTTATATTATATACTTATACACTATATATACATAATCACTATGTATACATTTGTATGTAAAATTTAATGACAACCGATTGGAATGGTAAGGACATGAAAGCGTAAACAAACAAACACACATTCGCATTGGTTAGGATAAACGCAAAGTGATTTGTGTTCGCATATTTTGTATTTAGTAATTGTGAGTAATATAATTATGAGCACTTACATGTTTTGGCCGGTGGTTCGTGACGCCGGCCAATTATGGAATCGCGTTGTATATCGGGAGAAAAAAAAAGAACGCATCCAGTAAATCACAATGATATCTTCGTTTGTCGAGATTACCGACGCTCCGTTAGATTACACATCTCTTTTAAAAGTTTTTAAGAATAAAATTTTACTAATTAGTACACGCGTTCGAGTTTGTTGTTTTATGTACATACCTGGGTGACCGATCTCAGCTCGGGTTTTTTAATTGTGTTTATTTCTAAAATTATATTTAAATGCGCAATGACATCCACATTTTAGGTTGTTACATACGTATGAACTGATTATTTAAATTAAAAAACACCAAAGTAATTTATATTCTTGGAAATTAAAAAAAACCAGCATTTTTACGAAAAATGCAATTATATAAGGTAATTTATAAAGTAAAAATCTATCTAAATACAAAATTTCATCTATATCGTTAGAGCCGTTTTCGAGATACGTAAAATGTATATATATACAAGAATTACTCTCTTTATAGTATTTGATTATCAATTTATTTATTTCCTCTGTTTGTTAACTTATTCGTTTTTGAGGTTTAATGTTATTAGAAAAAGTATATATTTTTATCAAATTTTCAATAATGATTATGGTTGAATTTTCAGGAAAAATATTCTCAGAATTTATGGTCCATGTCATTATTTGTAATCGACATCACTTGTGAATAATAACCAAGTTTTATTATTCAAAACGTATTTTACATAATATAGGATGAAATAAACAAAATTATGTAAATAATACGATGTTTATGTCAATACTGAATGCCTCTTATGCATCGTGCTCTCTCATGTGACGCTCGCCAAATGAGATGGGTTCTTTGTTGCTTACCCGAACGAGCGTTATGTAGCCGAGTGTTACAGGTCAATCTCATTTAATACATACAAAATAAAATGCTCAACACGCCCAAAGAAGTTTTTACTTCAGAAAGCTGTAAAATTATCGTTCACAATAGAATAAAGTACTTTCGGTAGACAGTTTTGAGCGGAAACAGTACTGATAACCGAACGCGATATATTATATCATTTCACCGTTTTCCGTGTACCGATAACCTCTTTCCATTCTTGAATTATGCACGCTTTTAAAACGTAAATTACATCAGTTCGTCCGCATAACGCGGTCTCAGTCGATTTGTAAAACAAATAACGAAACATTTCACGCGGACTGTCATAAATGTTGTAATTCTGTTCCGTAAGACTGGCCAAATTTTGTAACACCTTGCTTTATACATAATATTCATCAATAAAAATTTCGTGTCACGTTGTTTGTCCGCGATGAACTTCTAAACTAATGAACTGATTTTAATCGAATTTTGCCCACTATGTGCAGTTTGATCCAACTTGAGAGATAGAATACTTTTTTTCTCGATAAGTGATCATAACGCGATAGATGTCGCTGTAGACGATGCGATTGACTACTCGAAAAGGCAGAACAAGGTCTGCCAGGTCAGAAAGTAACATTATAATAAAATGTACAATGTATAGAGATGTACAAAAGTTGCCAAACACTCAGGGATTCGATTTATATCGACGTTATTTACTTTTACCGCGTTAACATGAATTCAATAGCGGTGAAAGTGACTTTCGATTGAGTTAAGAATTGTACTTTTGTAGTGAAACTTGTTATGGGAGGGGTTTGAAATTGTGTTCCACAACCTTTTTATGTGACGCTCGTTCGGTTAAGATCGGCTCGAGGCGACTAAGGAGTGAGAGAGATATAGTGATGTTCCACTTCTGTCGCCCGTTGTCGGTGGTCTTAATCACACCGGTTTTTTATGATAAAACTTTAGACGCGTATGGCGATTTTTGGATGGGTTGATTAAACCTCAAGTTCGCGATGGGTAAAACTTTTTTTTTATACTTAAGGTTTAGCGTTATGGTCATAATCTTACCTGATCTTAAGTGAGGATACGGCCCAAGTTGGTACACGCGCTAAACCTCTGGAGGAACTGGCTCTCAAGTGCAGTTGCCGGAACACACCTATTGGTATTTGGCAGCAGGTTTACAACTTGAGGGTGGTAGCTAGCCAGGCGGGCATTAGAAAAAGCCCTACCACCATGCTATGGTTTCCTCACGATGTTTTCCTTCACCGAAAGCTCAAGCACATTGTAGGTGCTTGGATTCGAACTCACGTCCCTTGACGCGTAGTCATACACACTACCACTGAGCTATCATCGCTTCAAAACTATAATACACTTTTGATTTCCCTTTTGATGAAACAACACACATCAATTATAATTTTCTAAAAAATATGTATGGCATTTAGTATTTTAGGCTTATCTTTCGATGACTAAATACATCTGAATGTATCTTACACGCTAGAATCGCTCGCAGATGGCAGAATTTTTTTATACTTGACACTTTGTTATATTTTGGACAATTTACACAATATCTTTATAAATTATAGCCTATATGTTATTCTTATGCATAAGCTGTATTATAATAAAGCTTCATTAAAATCCATCCAGTACTTTTTACGTGAAAGTGTAACAAACATCTATACATCCATACTTACAAAGTTTTACGCTTATAATATTAGTAAGGATAAGAAATGTATATTTTAGATAAAATAGTCACTTTTTACAATCCCTGACTTGTCTCAGTTTGATCTGTTGTTTTGTTAACGAACGTTTGTGTTTTGTCGCGAGTTAACGGATAATTTTAACGCATAAAATAAATTTTATGTGGAAAAAGTAATTATTCCAAAGGTTATAAAGTTTTTATTATAGCTTACGGAATAAATTGTTTTGCCGTACACGGGACTTTCGCTCAGGGCGATCGCTGCGAGCGGTGTTAGAAATTTAAAAACATTACCGATGTGTTATTATCGGCAATAAAGTGTCTGAATATAAGTACCGTGTTTGCAGCTTTATTGGCAAATTAATTTGCCTTCATTACTTTAGTCTCCAAACTTTCCCTATGCCATTAATTATTTGTTGTTTGTCGCAGTCAGATATATTCTGTTTGTTTCTATTAATAAACTGTGGAGGAACATGTCATTGGAATATACACATTATTGTTGTATTTAAATTAGTATACTTTTGTTTTGTTTTCACTTGTCGAAATAAATAAATAAATAAAATATTCTATCCATTGTAAAGATTATTATGTAGATTCTTCTATTTTCTGGTTTTATAATTTTTAACCGGTTTTAAAAGAAGGAGATTTATATTTTTATTAGTATTATGGTTCTTGCTATATTATATTATTATATTATATTTAAGCTGAAATGACATATGATGACATTTTTATAAAAACTATTATGATCTATTTCAATCTTGTTAACAGAACCGTGTACATTAAAAGTAGATGTTATATAATGATATTTGTTAATCTTTTTTCTTTGAGATACAGCGATCTTGCTGGCTCTCAGAAAACTTTACTTTTGCCGTGGCAATTACTTACCAAATTGAAGGTGCTTGGAATGTAAACAGTTAAATGTTTATTATTACAGAACTTTGTCAATTATAGAAAAGATTTGAAAATTCTTATTTATCGGAAAGGGAATATTTTCCAGGGGCATTACACTTTAGATCTCTGAGAAATACCAGGGTATTCTCTAAAATCGAATATTAAATGTATAATGATTGAAATATTGCTTGGTTTATGATAATCCAAGACTGAATAGATACTTAACTTTGACTAGAAGAATACCTATAGATGTGTTGCGACAATTCCACTTGAGAGTCAGTCCCTCCATTTTAATGGATCTAGCCTGTCCACTATCTTGGGCTACATCGTCACTTACATCAGTTAAGATGGTGGCCATAACGCCTATAAATATGAATTAAAATAAGCAAGATCATCCCGCTGCCAATTTATAGTTTTAGTGTGATGCGTGATGGATAAATAAATTTGGTTCTTATGTACTCTTAAATGTCAACTATATTTACTTTGGTGACGATAATTTAAATTTTTTAACCTATACAAAGTCTTTTTTTTTCATTCCCTTCATTCCAAGGCATTTAATTAAGCCTTACGGCGGCGCAATTAAAAACTGCGGGACATTAATGTCATCTCATTACGTTTTTATGAGAAGCTTGAATTTCCATTGAGCCTTTTTTTATGGCATTCTAGTTACCGAATCGACTATGTTTAACTAACGATATGAATAAGTAATTTTATAAGTAAAAAATGGTATAAAACATCAAAACATATGTTTCAAACCATGGTTTAAAACTAAACTTTTGACCTTCTTTTTTTAATTTACAGGGAATGATTTTTAAACAAAGTAATTCTTAAATTGTTTCGAAATTTGAATATCATCAATGTTACACAATATTGATATGCTTTAGAGTTATAAATAAAACATTTTTTATTGAGATAGGCATAGACAAAAAACGTTCAGCACTTTTTTACCCTTCTGTTTGTCAACAGATTTTTTTTATATTATTTCAGCTCCTAGTGAAATTTTTAGTGTTATGAAAAAAACAGGTAACAGTTTCTTATATGGAAAGATAAAAAAAAGATATTCAGTAATTTTTTTCTTCTCTGTTAACCCATATACTTATTTTATTGTTTAACTGACAGTACTTGCAAATTCGTTCGCAGGGAACTAAAAATAATTGATATCGTATTTGCCCGTTTCTGTTACTTTTTAAATATAGCTTTGCTCCTATTGGTGGCAGCGTCATGTTAAACAGCCTAAACAATTCCTCAATGATAACTCTATCAAATAAAAGAATAATTTTTGAAATACGACTTGTAAGTAGTTCCTAAGATTGTTGTGTTAAAATAAACAAATTCTTCCGCTTTATAATATGGATATAGATAAATACGGGAGATATTAAGTGTTATCATAAAAAAAAATGGAAACGGTTTTTTCCACACTTTGACAAAAGTATCCAGAAATGTGTTTGTTCGAATACTTCTTCCTAACCCTTATCCCGCCTAGTTAGGGTCGGCACAACGTGTTTTCTTCTTTCACTCTACTCTATAAGCCGTCAATTTCAGTATTCACACTTTTTATATAATTTCTCACGTAGTCCATCCATACCTTCTTCGACCTTTCTCTTCTCGTACATCCATGGTGTTTGATCGAACACTATATATCTAAATAATTCATTTAATAGTATTAGATTATATTAAATTGGACCCGTTTGTTCTCGTCCTTTTTTTTATACGACAGGTGTGTCCGGCCATGGGGAGCCGACGCGTGTGCAACGATAAATATTCCTTTTTTATATTCATCTAACGAAACCTTTTTTGTAATTATCCTATACGTTCCACTTCACAAAACATTTACTAAACAATATTAATACGTAACGAGGAAACTTGCTACCTTTTTTTCAATATTTGAACTATGGTGATATCTGGAATTAATCAAATAAAAATCTTTATTCGATGTAGGACCTAAGAACTAGGCGCTTATTAACGTCAAACTACTATCGGTTCGGAAAGTAACGTAGAGTATATATTACGTATATTAAGTTATTATTTTATTTATCGTATATTTATGACATTATCTAAGTCCGAGGGTGACTTGTCCTTCCACATATGGCATGCATGAGTGCGCACGCGCAGCTGTCAGTCGTTACGTACAAAGGCGACGGTTCCATAATTTTTGACATGTTTGACGGCGTTTTTACCGCCATTTTGAAGTCGTTTGGTACACAAATGGTAGTTCGGTAATTCTGATAATGTTAACGATGTGTACAAGCAAATTTCTAGGCACTTATAATTCTTTCAGAATGTTATTAGTGTATCAATTCGCCTTGATATTCGAAGACTTGAGTGAAAGGAGAATTATGACTGTATCGACATTTCATATACATTGTTAATAACTAACTACCTTTTTCCTGCGGTTTTTCTCACGTAGATTATAAAATCAATTTAAAATTTGCGTTTTTACACATAAACATCTTACAGATGTCTCTTGCTAGTAGTATAAGTGATGACCGTATCGAGCTCATTCTAATGTTAAACAAAATAAAACTTGATATAAGATTTAAAAATACTTTGTTCAATGTAATATTTTTTGCAATAAGGAAGCGATGATAGCTCAGTTGGTAGTGTCTACAGACCCCGCGTCAATGGGCATGAGTTCGATCCCGGTAATGAGCCCGAGCTTTCGGTTAAGAAAAACATCGTGATCAGACCATAGTATAGAGGTAGGGTTTCTTCTAATACTCACCTGGCTAGCTACCACCCTGAAGTTAAAAATCTGACGGCAAATACCTTTAGGATTGTTTCGGCAGTTGCACTTGAGAGCCAATCTCTCTACATCGTCACTGACTATCCGGTGAGATTGTAGACTTAAATCTAAACCTAATAAAAAAAATAATAGAAGCAAGTTATATTAAAACGTTACCACGTCTGTCTAAGTATGAAGTGTTTTTAAGTAATTAACCGATAACAATCAGATGTCAGATCGCTTTGTATACGGTGCCTGGCGAAATTAATAAGCACCTAGGTCTCGGCTAACACCCGTTCGTAGTAATTTTTCACGTTAACCGCGGTAACAATTAAATAGAAATTAAAATGGCGTGATGATCTCGGTCCGGCTGTGGTATTTATTTATCGGCTCTAGAAAATCAGGCAGCTTTCTGTAATCTTGTTTTGCGGCTGACATCTGCATGATCAAGGTAGTCTCGTGCCACGGTTTTTAATCACCGTGTCGCGGCACATGGTTTTTTTTATTCGTTATAGGTTTAGCCTTATGGCCGCACTCTCGCTTCAGGTTACGTGACAATATGGCCCAAGATGGTGGACACGCTAAGCTTAGTGGAGGTACTGGCTCGCGCAACTGTAACTACCGGAACACGGCTCTAGGTATTTGGTTCTAGATTTTTGCAACTTGAGGATAGTAGAGATTGAAGTGTCACAGTGGTGCATATTAATGGGTAGTGTATGGGTGCTCTGGGGAAGTACATAAATTTTGGATTTCAAACATGACGCTAATGAAAAAGGTGGTAACTAACCAGGTGGGTATTACCCTACCACCATGCTATGGTTCCATCGCAATGTTAAACATTGTTAAGCTTATTCGGTGTTTAATTGCAATTATCATAAAAACTTCGAAGCGGACGATGTCAAGGAGATTATTAAAACAACAGTCAATACTTTAAAAGATTCAATATCTGCATGTTAGTTTTAAAGCGATGTTATGCAAAGTATAGAGGACATTCGGATGGCTCGGTGAGGTCGGCGTAAGGTCGCCGGTGATTCATCCCAGAACCGGATTCACGATACTCGACGAGTACCTCGGCTTATATACCAACTAACTCAGTATTACTGGATGGTTATATCTAATCTAAAATCGAACTTATCAGTTCCTAAAATTTTGGATTAGTATTTCGTCATTATTGTCTTTAATAAACGCGTAGTAACAGTACAAAATATATTTTAATATTATAAACCGAAAATTTTGTTTATTTGTTTGAACTCGCTAATTAAGCAAATACTTGTCAGATTTGAAAGATTCATTTTGTGTTTGATAGAACAATCTTCGAGGAAGGCTTTAAGTTATTTAATATCCAGCTGAATTGAATAATGGTTACAAAAACGGGTAAACAAGCTACCATCCTGAGGTTGAAAATCTGCTGCCAAATAACTAAAGGCAGTTGTAATTGAGAGTCAGTACCTGAACTGAGCTTAGTGCGTTCACCATCTCGGGCCACATCGTCACCTAACGTCAGATATGATTTTGGCCATAACGCTTAACTTATAAAGTATTGAAAACCTACCCCTCATAATTATAACTATTATATGTTCGAGCTAATTTCTTGTGATATTTTATAAGTGTTGATTCCATATAAACTCATAGACTTAACATTTCAGTTTATTAACTTGCATCGTTTTGAGTATTATCATTTTATTTCGGAACCTCACCTCCTGATAACAATGATAACAGACGATTAGATTGAAACGTCTATACATTATGTGTCCGCTTATGTTAGAATTATTAATATTTTATTCATAATACTAATAGTTTTTGTATATTATATTATAATCAATCTGTAAATAACTCATTGTTGAATTATAACCTTTTACGGAATGAAGTTGATGAATCAAGGAAACAGGGCAATCATGCAAAGCTCAGTGGTTGTGAGTATAGAAGTGAGATTGAATCCGACCACCTACAATGAGCTTTTGAGGTTTCGGTGGAAAACATCGTGAGTAAACCATAGCATGGTGCTAGAGCTTTTTTTAATGCCCGCCTGGCTATCTAGCACCCTCAAGTTGAAGACCTGCCGCCAAATACAAATAGGTGTGTTCCGGCAGTTACACTTGAGAGCCAGTCCCTCCAATAAAGGCCGGCAACGCACCTGCGTTTCCTTTGGTGTTGTGGGTGTCCATGGGCGGTGGTGATCGCTTACCATCAGGTGACACGCTTGCTCGTTTTTCCGCTATTACATAAAAAATAAATTATAGCAAAAAATATGGTAAGTATGTGACGAGACGCCGTTTCTATTCCAAGCATGCTCAAATGTGGGTTTTGTTATACCTAAAAAAATACATCTACGACCATTCGACATAATTTCGTAAGCATTAGTTTTGTCCGGTTTCACCTAAATCCTCTCACGCAAAGCTTTGCGTGTGCGCAGAATATATTTTATTTCGTTGTCGCACTCAGACCTGTCGTCGTAAAACATTGTTTATCTTTTACGGGGTTAATAGCTTGTACGATGGTCTTTTTGACCTCGTTCATTCTCGTTACGTGTGCAATATTATCACTGATATCTGTAGAATGGGCTGCACCTCTCGGTGCGTCAGTCATTCTTCTATGAATTAACAAAGGTTCGCTTTATTTATATTATGTTATATTTGACTGTTACTGGTTAATTTAACTCCAGTTCTATGTACATTTTATGACAATGGCAAAATTGCATACATATTTTCTAAAGAACAGGCAAAGGTGTGTCGTGCAGCCAATATAGACAATGTTTTATAACCTGTGTTTAATTTGAAATGACAGTTTTTTTTTTGTTTAGTTGGCAAAGGTATCTAGACCATGCCGCCAAGTCAGATGTTGTTTTAAATGCATGCGATACTATCTTCAACAAGATGGTGACTCTCTTGTTGAGATCTCTTGAGAGTTTTTGTGGCAGCTATCATGTTCCGAATGATTATTCACAATTCACTTCACCTATGCTCTTTAGCTACATTACATTACGTAAAATGACACTTTAATTTAAACAATATAGGGCTAAACAACGAAGTACATGAATAAAATTAAAGATCATAATATGACAAATCAAGATCCCGCCAAAATAGCTGTCAAAGATATATCTTCATTTAAGGCATTTTTCTGATATGGCTTCTAGTTCTGTTGGTACTTTTGCCAATGTCAAGTTTGAAATATAATAATATTCAAGTACAAGTATGTTTTATTTTTTATTAAACATGATGGATTATGATATGCAGTTATAAAACAAAAAACCGGAATAATAGAACCGATAGCGGTTTCGATCAGCAATTTAGAACCCATAGAAGGTTATAGAAATATTGTTGTATATTTCCTTTGAAGTAATGTCGTCACCTACTTCTGTCCATCCGAACGCCGTCCGTTCGTCGACCTCGCATCTAATTGTCCGGAATAAACTTAAGTGGTCTGTGTTGTCAAGTGTATGACTGTACTCATCGAAACTAGTCTTATCCGTTATGTAATTTGTACTAAATTATTTAACTAATTTGTCTTTAATTGAGGAATGAGTGGTTTTATCATAGTTTACTAGCGTTTATCTGCGGCTTCACTCGCGTTAATATTTGTTTTGTCAAACAAATCTGACGACGCAATGAAAAGATTCATACAAATTCTATCCCTCTCTTTACCGCACGTTCATAAATTTTTCGCTAGAAAAAAGTAGCCTATTACTGTCTCCTGGTTTTCACCTAATCTCCATACTAAAATTTATGGTAGTCGATTCAGCGGTTTAGGCGTGAAAGCTCCACTCATAAACTCACTTCCGTATTTATAATATTAGTGTGAATTGATAGTAATATAGTATAGTATTAGTAAGGATAAAGACAGAATGGCCACAATTTTATCTGAAGCTAAGTGACGATAAGGCTAAAAATGATAGCCTGAAGTCTAGTGAAGGGACTGGCTGTCAAATGCAACTGCCGGTTTTCCTTTGCCGAAAGCTCTCATTGCAGGATTTAAACTCACGACCATTGACGGGAAGTCAGTACACACTACCAACTGAGCCACCAATGCTTTAAAACCAGTAGTGCTCAAAAAGAATGTATTATTGAGTTAGTCCTATAAAAGATCTGATATATTGCTGGGGCGGGTTGATACTTGATACTTGTTAAAATATATGCTATGTATTAGCCGTGCCGCTACTTCGTATTTATATTTAAATAATATATATATATATAGTATATATTATAAATAATTTTTGCCCATTTTTGTAACTTTTTTCAATACAGCTTTGTTCGTATTGGTGGTAACATGATGTTAAGTAGCTTAAAGCCTTCCTCAATCATAGCTCGTTCAGATACAGAAACAATTTTTGAAATCTGACTAGTATTTAATATTATTGCGTGTAAACAAACGAACAAACTTTTCCGCTTTATAATAGTAATAGTATGTATAAGACCGTATACGTTATCTGTGGCGGACACACATATAAAATGTTTGTTTTAAGTAATCGACACTGCTTGCGTGGGTGTCCACTAACCAACAACTATTTGACTATGTTATATTTATTCACATAGTGATAACAATTTGTGTAAACTATTTATATAAAATTGCTATTTGCAATTTATCTTCATTTTCTGCGGCTAAAAAGCGATTACGACTCAGTAGTAACATGAAAAGACTCCGCATCAGTGGACGTAAGTTTGAATCCTTGCAATGACGTTGAACTTTCGGTGATGGAAAACATCGTGATCAACTATAGCATAGTGGTAGGGCTTTTCTTAATGCGCACCTGGTTAGCTATCATTCTCAAATTTACAATTTGTTGCCAAATACCTATAGATATGTTCTAGCAGTTGCACTTGAGCGTCAGTCCCTATAATAAGTTTAACGTGTCCACCAAATTCTCACTAAAACAATAAAACCCTATATTATAAAAAATAGTTTGATAGTGACCATAATCCATCTGAGTATTAATATGACAGAAGACCAAGGTTGAACATTTCCCTGGACGTTCAAAAATATGTTTTGAGATAAGCGCTGCATGCAACAAACGGTTACGTAAGCGGCTTATGTAAACGCATTGTAAACAATGTTCACATACTGGCTGGCTACTGTCGATTGCAATAATAACACACGGACTAGCTTTATCTTCCAAGGTTTTCAGATTGTTTACATTGCATCATCTAACGTGCTTTGAAATTTATGACAATTTATAGTGAAACCTGGTCTTTTTTTACCAATACTACCTACACTTATACCCCTATACCATCTTTCACGTTGCTGGGAACGGATTCGAACTTGCGATCACTACGTCGCGTCGCATCGTGTACTAAGTCTATGTTTAAGTTTTTAAAGAGAGAACTTCTTTGGGTGGTCTGAACACTTTATTTTGTGACTATTGTATTTTTTTTAAAGTCACCGTTTTGGCCACAATCTCACCTAATGGTATGTAACGATTTGGCTGAAGATGGTGGAGCCGGTAAACCTAGTACCAGTACCACAGACTGACTCAAGTGCGAATGCCAAAATACATCTACCGGTATTTGGAGGCAGATTTTTTTTCTTGAGGAAGTACCTAGCCAGGTGCGCATCAGAAAAAGGTCTACCACCATCCTATGGTTTCATCACGATGTTCTACTTCACTGAAAGTTCAGGCCCATTGCAGGGATTCGAACTCACACTATCAACTGATGTATCATCGCTTCGAATGAGGCTGAGCCATCACATACGGCTATGTAACAATCGTTCCAATAAAGTCGGCTCGAGTCTCTATTAAGGGATGTATAAAATGATGGAGTTTTCTCATCTGTCGTATAGCCTTAAGCATACATCATTTTTATACAAATAAATGTATTTTTGTAGTTCTTTATTGATAACCACAACTTCTTTGTTTGGAAGTTTATTATTTTTTGTTTATTGTTTTAATAAAGTATTCTTGTAAAACCTTATTTCTCTTACTCGTTATCAATACATAGAAAATCAAAAGTGTTGTCTATGTTCTTTTTATTTAATTCAGACAACAATTAATTCAAACAAGAAATTAAAAAACTACTTAATATAATTACGATATATTGGCACACTTGACATTGGCAAAACCTATTCAGAAAATGTGAAAAAATAAACTTGCCTCAAAATAACGTATGTACTTAGAGTTTTTTACGTCGAGATCGTGAAGGCCATCCGAATTAACACTCTTCAATGTGGTAAATTTTTGGTCATGACTAATTTGATGTCACATGCGAACAAGCTAACTTGGATGACGTCACTCGATATGTCCTGGGCTTATGTTAGCGATCTTAATCACTATTTCTTGGAAGTTAAAAAATAATATATGGAAGCAAAAAGTAGAGTAGAAAAGAGGTTTGATAAGGTAGAAGTTAGTAATTTAAGAACTGACAACGAACTCATTAATCATCTATATAAAATTATCGTTTATTCTATTCTGAATTATACAGACTAACCATATCTTGTATTCCATTTTGAATGTAACAAAGGTACGTTTTAACTACAATAGGTGCACCATTTTTCGTACATATGGCGGAAAATTGCTTTCAAGTATTTCCTCTCTTAATATGCTAAGTGGGCGACGGCAGGAGCATGTGGAACTTAACTGGTGTGCATCACCAGAAATATCCACTAACAAAAATTTCACGATGACCACACATCCCTCCTACTTGCCAAAGTTCAAGGAATGCTTTATTTGCTTCTAAAAATTGGTGCACTATAAAAAAACGTGCTAGCTTAAAATTGGAATTAGATAATTCTTTTCATTATAAGCGATTTTTGTGCAACTTAGTTCCAATTTACATCGAATTGATTAGTTACTTTTATGTCCTAATAAAACTTCCCGTAATTCGCGAAAGAAAAACGATAGTCAAATTGTGAAATATTTGCTTGCTTAATGTCCATAAGTTGTCAATTTATTGCCATTCATATGCGACTCCTGCTATAGTTTTGTTGTTGCTAAACAAGTAACTAGCTGGCGGATTTAGTAAACCCTTTTTGGTACGCTAATAATTGCTCGAATGACGTCATCTGATACGACACGTCTCAACGGTCGAGGTCAACTCGGCTGCAGATAACAGCGTCGCTGCTATCCGATTGTGTTTTAACGGTCACTAACGATGAATCACTGTGGTTGTTCCTTCGAAACTCGTTTCACCTCCCACTCGGATATATCTATATTAATATTATAAGGCCGAAAAGTTTGTTTGATGGTATATGGTAGTTTTGACGTCCATAAGCGCCTTCTTCGGGCGTAAATTTAATAAAGTTTTCGATTTGATTTGATGTTTCATTATACTCGTCGGACATATTGGTATTAATACTACATCATTAAATTAATTAACGCTTAGCTACTTAGCATTCTCAGCTCTCAAACAAGCCTTTAAATACTCCACATGGCAACCGCGTCACTATCACGGCAAACGACGTCACTAATGACGTCATTATTTTTACTCCCGCCAAGCTCACAACGACTTATCTGTGTCGGTAGACTCATACTACATTCCACTTGAGTTAATGATTCTGACGCTCGCATGAAAGTGGGACGAAAAAACGGCGGTCTTAAGCATTGTGAACGCTAAGTGGAACCATTGTAATATCTTCTCTAAGACATATCTGGTTCCACAGCTCATAAGTTTCGTAATTAAATTCAGCGGTTTTAATTACGTCCCTATAAAATTAAAATCGGAGTGTTTAAGACGCTGTTCCCCCAAGTCATCCATATGGACCCCTGCGGGTCGATTCTGGAATTCAACAGCTCCACCACGTATTAGAGAACGAAATCCGAGGGTCAGTGAGCTGCAAATAGGCATCAACATTTGTGAATTCCATTTAAGAAAATCGTGATGAAAATTTAAATATTCTATAAGCATTTTCACTAACAGTATATTTATTTATTGTACGTAAATATTTTTTAAAGGTAAATGTTTATTGAATTTGATGAAGATATGGAGCTCGATTCAGATAATATCAAGAACACATTTGAATTTGACGAATCTGTGAAAAATCGATATTTAATAGATAGATCACCCTGGTCTACCCGATGCAGTGAAATTAAGTAAAGGGTATACGATACGAAAAACTTTGGATACTATTGGCTTAAGATTACACGACGGAAGTGAAACTATATTGCTGACACTCCTTTAGTCGCTTCGAGCCGACTCTACCCTAAAAACGTCCCAATAAAGGGCTGCGGATCAAAATTCCAAAGTCTTCCCATAAAGTTTCACATTAATATTTCGTAGAACTATTAAACTTAGGTCTATCCCAGCGTTTGTATATTATTCAGCATGTTGTTAACAATGCAATTTATTACTTAGAAGCTCTAATAAAAGGTCGTTGCCTTGTTCCCTATACCATAAAAAACTGATACATCTGTTGCAAGTTAAAGGTTGCGGCTCAATACATTTATGCTTTATTGCTTGCAAACACTATAATTATGCTTTGTTTATAACTCGTTTTATTATTCAACAATAGATTATGGTTAAATTTATAACATGATTGCACTTTTGATTAACGGATTCGTGAAGTGTTTTAGAGAGGTAATTTAGTACCACTTTTTAATACTTTACCAGGACGGCAAAGGAATTGGGATAAATAAAAAATATATATTCTCTATTAATAAATGGACCACGAAGTAAGATCAATATTAAATCGTGGTTACCAGCTAGTTAATTATAAAATATGATAAAATCACGAATATACAAACAAGGATTTGGACATCATGTGTTCGTGGACCCAAAGCATATGGCTTCATAACCAGATGGTGCGCCGACAACCGATGAACGGTTAAAAGCAGGAGTGGTGAATATTCAGATATAAAGGGTTTGTGCTTTTTGTAATAATTTACTTAAACAAAATAGGAACAAAGAAAAAACTTAAGAGTTAGCAGGATGGATTAATTTCTTCGTTTATCCAAACGGTAGAATATTGCTACTACTATTGGAAAAATTCGCCGTCAGATTGTGAAATAAAAACTAACTTGGCCTTATGCTCTCGATACCTTTGCGATTTCCTTAGAAAGGTAAAAGTTTTTGGCGGAACCTTAAACTGTCATGTTTTTTATTTTAACACATAAACTTACGTTAATTGGCCGTACGTTGTATAATATTGGTGATATTTTGCTGACATAATTTGGTTATATTTATTATAAGTGAAATCAATTAAAGTCGATACATATAATAAATCTGTAGAAAAGTCATTTTTGTACATCAAATTTATTTCCAACAAAAATTGCCAGGGTCTTAAAAGATAACCAACAGAACCCACTTCCATCATTTTTGGAATTTTTGTCTGTTTGTCTGTGCACGTTTCACGTAAAATTTACTAAACCAATGTAGATAACTTTTATACGTAAAAATTTTACGCAAATTGAAGTATTACTTACTTTTTGTTTCATCGCAATCGGTTCGGGCTATCACGAGTTATTATATTTTAAATTGTTCTCACGCACGAAATTCAGTTACTTGCAACGCCAAAATAGATCTAATGTTGACAGTTGATCGTCATATTCGATAGATGGCGTTGTGCATATGACATCATCATGTAACACGTATATTGTTTTATGTTTTTCGAACTAACATACGCAGCTTCACCGAACTCTAATTGTGTGTACTCTTATCTAAGCAGCGCGTTATAGGTTTCGACAACCACGCGAACAAAATCGCGCATACAGGTAATCAAATAAATAGTAAATATTGACTACTATAACCAATTTGTGATAACTATTCCGCTTTTTCTCTACTCACGGTATATTTGGAAGTTTATAACATTTTTTTTTAAATTAAGTGTAAATAATAGGTTATCAATATTTATATAGAGTTCAGAAAGTGCAACAACGGAGAGAAAGTGTGGTTAAATCGGAGAATAGTTCGGTTCATCGGATATTGAAAACGGTTGTAGGCTTAGGGAAAGCTGGCGGATTGGACACGCAGCACCGTCCAAATCACCTCTGCTGGTTATTTTAACGGTTTTAAAAGAAATGTGAATCGTTATCGAAATTATTTTGAGATTGGCGAAATAATCTTTCTTTAGCAACCATCGTTATTAAATCTCAATTATGAAGCAATTTAAGATGTTATAAAAAATTAAGTGTCGGTTGAAACCAAGTACTTTTTGCAGCAAATTATTATTAATAAAAGTATTTTATTATTGAATAATATATACTAATAAATGAATTACTAGCGTCTGAAAGCAGTTAAATGAAACCCAGATATAACTTATATTTATAATTAATTTCATAAATAATATACTTTTTGGAGTTATGACATTAAACATTTTATTGTATATCATTCAATTCATCTAATTAAATATAATGATATAATACACTACGAAACAGCTGAAGCGTATGACGTGTACAAACTATACCTGCGCAGCCGTTGAGAATTTACCGGCTGAATTGAACCAATAAGCGCGCACCTATAACTCGCCACAGCCAATAGCGTACGCGCTATGGATAATCGTCTACACTATAGAAAGGGTCATGACGGAAGAATCTTACACTTTTTTCCTCTAGTACCTATACGCCAAAAAAATAAAATAAATGAAACAATATGCTACGTAAACCTTGCGAAACATTTATGAAAAACAAATATGACTAACAAAATCTAAAAATCATTTAAAATTTACTATAACGCATAAAACTAAGATACTAATGATACTGACTAATGATAAAAGTAATAATGCATTTTAACAATTTGTATTAATTGCATACTCTATTTTGTTACAGGTAATAAAAATCTACGATATATCGACGAATTAAAGGAGAATGCGTTACATGTCAACGGAAGGTAATCATGAAAATTTTAGTAACTTTATATTCTACTAGCTGTGTTCGCGTTGAAGTAAAATTTTATTTAACCGTGTTCATAATAAAAAATTATATAGCGTATAATCAAGACTAATGTAGCATTCTAATTGTGGCAGAATTTTTGAAATAGGTCCAGTAGGTCTTGAATTTATTCTTTACAAACAAAAATACAAATCTTTTCTCTTTATAATATTAGTATAGATTTTTTGCAATAGACTAGATTATTTTGATGAGAATGAAAATGAAAAATATCTTTATTTAACATAAATTATAAACACAATGCATACAAATTATCTGTTGATCCTCGCACTAGGAAATAAATCCTGTATCGCGGGTAATCGACCAAAACCGAGTTACAAAATTTATATCCTGTTAATGCCAATATTTATATAGGTTCACGTGTCGTATATAACCAATGTCACCTTCACATAACAGCATATAATAACAATCATAATTGTTGTAATTGTGCCTACTATAGCCTAGGGTTGCCATCAGTGCCGCAATAACCGGGATTTTATTTATCTAGACCCATTCCTATGTTACGTACTTCACAAACGCTAAGTTATAACAAAAATCGCTATTTATTAACATTGAAATAGCAAATTCGTATTATGTATCAGTTTTTATGTACTTAATTTGTCGATTTATTGCCGATTTTTACTTACGACTTTTGCTATCTCTTTTCTTCTGTTAAATACGAATAAAAGAGTCGTTGATAGTTCGAGACATTCCAATTATCTAATGTGTATGTAGATATGTAGATATTATGTATGATTAGTTGTGCTCGCAAACAAATCGCGTGGTTCAAAAGATTATTTAATATTTTTTTCTTATTTATATTTTTCAATACAGCTTTGCTCGTATTACTGGTAGAGTGCTGTTAAATAGCATAGAGCGTTCCTTAAATACTCCTCCATCAATAACAAAAATAATCTGGTAATTACTAAGAATAACGCTTTCAAACAAACTTTGCCGTATTATAATATTAATATAGATTAGAGTAGCTTAGTGTTTAGAGACGGTTTTCAAAATAAAATTTAATTAGTTTTTTTGTATTCCCGTAAATCAATGAACTAATCTTGGCAACCTTAGTTTCTACTACAGATGACGGCCATGAATGCAGTTTTATTCTCAGTACTAGTAGAAATTCACAAAGATGTGTTTATTTCATCCAGTGGCGGATTTAGTATGCAAGTTACAGGCACGCTCATCTTCGCAATAAAATTATCATCTTGACCTTATTAATTATAACTTCCGCGATTGCTGAACATATTTTCAAAATATTGCATTAGTAGATGGTGTAAGTGAAATTACAAAATCTGTTAGAAATAGTACTTTAATGTGTGCTGTAAAAATGTAATTATATCTGTAAATGTATACCTCAATATTGGTTGCCTTGTAACGAATGCATCAGATTTTAAAATGTACACAATAATTATTGCTCGTGAAATAATGGAAACTATTCCATTGCAATCAAACACAACATATATTAAATACATCCAAATACGATGTTGACTCTGTTTGTTAACCTATAATTAAGGCCTAGACTTAATCCATTACTGTCTACGAAGGTGGTAATGAAAAACACGATAGATGGTGTATGATAGCGAACATAATGCAAAGAAATGAAAGTAATTCTTATATAGGTATGATTATTAACAGTTAATTGAGATCGAAGTGTTGATGTTTGCAACAATGTAATACCAATAATTGACATTTCATTTAAAAATAGATTAACATCTGTTCTCACTGGCAGCGGCTGTTTTGAGGTTTTAATAACTTCCATTTTGAATTATAAATGATTTTATAAAATATCTCTTCAATTATTCAGCTTTACAAATGGTCCAACAATTGTGCATTATAATTAACCTTTTTGTGTTTCTTCCGTGGCTAGAACATATTTACTTATGTTCCTTATGTGTTTGCCTGGTAGGCTAAGGATATATAAGATACAATCTCACCTGACGTTAGCAACGATGTAGCCTAAAATGGGGGACACGCTAAGCCTAGTGGAGGTATTGGCTCTCTCGAGTGCTACTGCCGGAACACACAGAATGGTAATTACAATGCATTTAATGACGCTGAGTTTAACCGAGAAGAAAGAAACGATTCTGATGGACATCATAAATTACATAATTTGAACTTCTTTTCAAATAGTCTTTAGACTTTTAAATTTAATATCAAATTGGAAATAGTTATGACATAATCGCTCGTTACTGTTAATTATTATATATTTTTTACTGTTTTGTTCTAACTGTTGAATTTTTTATTTTTTCTTATATTATATTTTATTTGTGAATACTTTACTCAATTATGATATTCATGACAAAACTTATAGCACTATACCTACTATTAAATTTTTGTTTGTTGTTCAATTTGTTTTTTTTTTATATGAGATAATCAATTGTTTAAATGAGCTGATTGATAGTTTGAGCTTGTGATTTGTGCCTATAATTGAGGTCACATCTAGCATGCTGTAATGCCAATGTAACATATAAATTGTATTGATGTGTACTTTGTTGGTACAATTAAATAAATAAATAAATACAAGTAAAATCATTAGGAATAAAGAAAATATAATTAGTAAAGTAAACAAAAAGAACAAATAAAGTTAAAACGAAGAAAAAGACAATATAAAGCGAGTCCAAATGTAAAAGCCAGTAGATCTCTGATAATGTTAGAAATAGAAAGAACACACCTGTGGGTATTAGGCGAGAGATTTTCATTTTATCAGTGACAGCTAGGCAGGCGGGCATTAAAAAAAATCATGCTATGGTTCATCATGATGTCCTTTAATGAAAGGTTAATAGTTAATAGGCGATAATAGTTCAGTGGTAGCGTGTACAAACGCCGAGTCAAAAGACGTGAGTTGGAATCCCTGCAATGAGATTTAGCTTTCGGTGAAAACATCGTTATGAAACCGTAGTATCGTGGTAAATCTTTCCCTAATGCCCGCCTGGCTAGCTACCACCTTCAAGTTGAAAATCTGCCGCCAAATACCTATAGATGTGTTCCGGCAGTTGCATTTGAGAGGTTTTGCCATCTTGCATGGTGCATGCATTGCATGGTGTTATTACCATCTCGAGTCATATCGACTCTTAAAATCAGGTGAAATTGTGACCATAATGGTAAAACATTATCTATAAAAAAACTTCTTTATTTATAAATGTTTCGCCTTCATGTCATGAGTTACCTATCATCAATTATTGTGTTGAACCAGAAACAGATGTATTAGAGTTTGTTAATGTCTTAACTATTTCTATGTACCCAGAGGAATTACGTCTAATATTCCCTAACATAGAAAGAAAGATATATGATTTGCATTATAATATGCAATCAATTATGCTTTAGCCAGTGAGGTGAGATTGTTTAATTCGCAACACAGGAGTCCAATAAATGAATCAATTGTAGAATTTAATTTGAGATTTTTATTTTCTTTTATATGATAACATGAAATGAAATATGAGTTTAAAATAACGGCGTTTTACTGAACCCTTACAATGTTGCAGTTTGTTGGATACAAACTTACCTAACATCCTTTCTCTATGATCAGCTGGCGTGCAGTTGAAGCCGGTTACGTGAGGTCGTGGCCACGAACGCTGCCCTTTCTAACTCTTGCTTAATGTAAGATAAACGAAATTTTATATGATATAAAATGTACTACCACCGTCACCTTAGCAAACAAATATTCACCAGAATTTTGTTGCATAATATATATGATTCTACTCACGTACATACAATTATGTCAAGTGTACGAGATTTGAAGAGCATATTTTTCAAGTTACTAATCCAGATAACGGTTATTTTAATACTAAATCTTACGAAGAGAATAAGATACGATAAACGACTAAATTAATTTCACTTAAAATATGTCGTCGCTCTACATACACGAGTATAAAGCTTTGTTTATATTTGACAATCAAAAGTTGCAGAGATAAAGGTCTTAGATTTAGGATATCTCGTATGTAGTCTGTTCTAATTCTGTAAAGGATAACATAGACGTTTTATACCTTGGAGATAAAGCAGTAGCTAAACGAAGCGTTTTAGACCTTGGTAATAAGTAAGACAGTCGTATTGACTAGGCAAGTTATTGCGTGTTCCTTCGTCGTGATTAAAGCAATGCCATGATGTCATTTATACCAGCAGAATCGTACGACAAGTCTTAATACTGTGAGGTCATCGCAACATAATATAATAGTGGGAAACATCATCGTCTGTACATTATTTTAAGGCCATTTGTAGGAAGTTAAGGCAATTATTGTCAAACAATGATTAATACTAAAAATATTTTTCTCAATCCTAAAAGAGTGTTACATAAATAGCCTACCGGATTATGTGTAAGATAACTAACTCAAACGTTTGCAATTCAGTTCATAACATATTTATAATTATAACATTTAACTGTTACTTATATAAGTACATAGAGATCTGGACGCAGGGTATAAAAATAGCTATGAATACATAGTCTTTACCAACATGAATACTTACTTCCCTTCGAAGTCTAGCTTGAGTGTCTGAATAAAATATAAAAAGGCACGATATATTTGATCGAAAGCAAAAATCAAACGCCAGTTTGATAATTACAATTATTTTTTGTACAGATACTGATTGTCGGCTCTAAAAGCAAGTTTAAAACGATTATTTGACGAACTATTTATGTTCCAATTTAAAAAGACATTTTTATATTATAGATCATACCGTACTAGACGCTTAAACTATTCTTGGTAACTAGTATGGTCAAATTTACCGTCTACGGAAGTTAAAGGAGCCAAAACATCTTAAATCACTAAAAATTTTAAAAGTGTATCTAACTTAGTCAAACTTTATCTATCATACACTAGTGTTGCTGGATTTTTCATTTAAATAAACGGTTGCCCAATTATCAAGATTTGACAATAATGAAATTGTAAATTTAATAGAGAATTTACTTTAAAATCCTTACTCTAGATACTGTTCGACAACATAATATATGATTGCCATCGGTAGTATTAATTTAGCCATGAACTTAATGTTTAATTTAATTTAAATATTAGTAACACAATTATAAATGTTAGCTTTTTGTACTTCTTCTTCATATAAACTTAAGGTGTGCTAAGTCTCAAACTAAACTGTGTGCGGAGCATTCTTAAAAAAAGTAATAAAAAAAAGACTCGATTAGTAAAGTATTTCGGTCGTTATCATGATAACATACAGGATCCGCACGTACAGATACACGGACGTCCAAGACAGAACTATTTTATACAGTTGTTTAACTAGTTTAAATAACGAAAATGACATCAAAAATATCATGAGTGTTAAAAATAGTGTTTTATCTTTATATGTGTGTGTATATATTATTTTACAAATGCAATATATAATAAATTGAGGCATTTTAAGTTTGAAAATTCAGTTGTTTTGCGTGAAGTGACAGTAGTACCGACCTCAACGCTTCGCTTATTAGGCGTGCAAAAGGAATCCAACGTTGTCGTTTCACGTAATATACAGATAGTTTGGTGAGATTCCAAACGTAACATGGCGTCTACGGCATACGTATTTTAAGTTTGATTTTAAAAATACTATGAAAATTTTTAAAAAGCGCACATAATCCAAAGTAAGCATTTCTTTGTCATGGGTCAATTCATCGACCTGAAATCAATATGACTACAGTTTCCATTTAGAGAGATGCAGTGTGCGCGATCAGAATTTTAAGTTTCCCTTTCATTTTACATTAAACATCAATCTTTCTTGATTAGATTGTTTTCCTTAAGTCCGTTGCACAAGAATTATGGCTAAAGCACGTGATATCAATGATATCATCGACTTATTGACGCATTTTGTAGTCCTCCCAGATACATTGTTAAGAATTCCAAATTCCGTACCAAAAGTTACATTTAGCAAAATATTAACGAAATTTAAGACTTCGAGTGCTTGTATTTCTCCTATTTTAAGATTTCTGTTTTATTGAGAATAACAAAATTTTATGTCTATCATATTTTTTTTTATTTGTTGGTCATTACAAGTCAATATTATTTGAGCATTTTTCATTAACAGTTCAACTGAATTATTTTATGTCCAACTTAGAGAATCAATTAGATTTAAAATGCTACAAATACCGAATGACTAATTCATTACGGTTCTCTCGAGTTTTGAAGTAAAGGTCCATTCAATTTACATAATAAATATTGATAAGCGATTTTAGAGAAATTAATAATAAGCTGAGATCTACTTTTTTATACAGAAATTTGTGATTGACCTAATATTAAGTTTATTCAAATGTCAACATTATGTAACATATATTTAAAACTTGTCTCATTATGATTATTACGATGTCCAAACCGAATGAACCAATATTGTGGTTTTAAAATTTGTTGGGTACATTTTACGCAAATCTCTTTTCATCCAACGTTTAAAAGCACGTAATATTAAATGTATTTATATTTTGGCACGACTCCAGAAATAATTAATGTAACATGATTTGTATTTTTTTGGTGAACTTTCTTTCTCTTGACCTCGATCCCAACCTGATGCAAAATGAATAAGAAACTAACGGAGTAAAATTTCAATCGTTGAATTCATGCTGCACATACCTTTTTTTATCAACGTGCTGTTCAAACCCTATTACTTACGGGCTTCCTCATTGCAACACGTCAACCATTACCATGCTCAGGATATGGCGAGCGGGGCGTGTAACAAGTTCTTTGGAAGACACGTCCCGACAGTATCCACTAAAACGCATCACGGCGATAGTTGAAACTCCGGTTGAAGAGACAGAGAGAGTGGTTGCCAGAGAACATGGATAGCTTTTACACTTTTTCTAAGTGCTGCACACTCCTTAGACAAGAGAAGTGAAATGATTGAAGTAAACCTGAAATATGGCACAATACATTGTTGTGATATTGTGACTTGCATGTTAATAACTCAATTAACGAGCTGCATGAAAAAGTACTTAGATGTGTATTTCGGGAAGTTTTATTAGTGAGAGCAATGCACGATCGAGTGTGTGAATCATGCGGAAATGCCCGCCTTGGACAGGAGTAATGCGCTTTGGGAATTTTCACTTCGACAATGCAACCGCGCGACGATGCACTGGCACGCTATTTATTATAGAAGGAATAAAAAAATACCATTTTTTTTTTATTATTAAAAACTCACGGTGGTGTTGCAATGTGTTGGATGGTGAATATTAAATATCTAGACCATAATTATGTTTTAAGCTCTTAATATTTGTTCATGATCTCTAAGTTATTCCTAAAATTATTTTCATTTTTATTTTATTATTTTTATTAAAATTATCATTTGCTTCTTATTTTGTAGTTTATAAAGAATTTTATTATTTATAAGACGAGGAATTTCTGAAACAAGTAATTTCTTTAAGATAATTATAGGCATTTACCAAAAGAGAGTCCCGGAATAAAATAATCCATCGGATTGAAGAAAATGTACGGTTGATTATGAATGAACGAAATAATAATTATTGTTGTGCCTGTTGAAATTGAACTACAAAGTATTAAGAAAACAAGTTTCATTCAATGTTTACATGCTTCATTCGCGTTTCACTGCTTGTGTATCAAAATAAAAGCTTTCATCAAGTGACCAATAAAGTTTTAAGCCCATGTATGGAAAGACGAGAGTAATTAGAGAGGTGGACCACTTTCACAGCTGCTCCACGATCAGGTGCTCGTTGAGTTTCACTATCGCGAGCCATTGCTCTACTAAAGTCTTACTGTAATAACACCAACTGGATATCATTAATCATTCCGTCCATCAGATATACAAACCGATTCAATAATTTTATAAATATAAAATGTATTTATAGATTTTACTCGGAAGAGAATAAAGCAAATAAAACTAATTTGATCTTCTTTTTTTTGCCGTCATGATGTCATCTGACGTATTCATAAATATTGGATTGAAATAAATATCATAAACTACATATAGTAACAGTTAAGAAACTGTGTTTTTTATTATTTTATTGTATGGACAACAAGCTAAGCCAATTAAAGTCAGGTAATTTCAACGTTTTAGAGTGACGTTAAATTGAATTTACACTATATTTCCAACACTTTCGAGAGAGAAATTGCTAAAAAGCTTCAGTTACACTGGTCACAGCTGTTTGTTTTACGTCAAAAAGTCCATATCAAGTTTTTGGCGGGATGTTCACCTGTAATATAGTGATTTTTATATGTATTGATGAATTTGTTTAACTACTGCAATACTATCTAATGTAGGTGCAATTTTGCATAGTATACACCTTATTTATTGGTGACATGAATTAGACATAAGACCATAGACCATTCCTTAGACAATAACTTTCTGGAAAGGTATAACTAGGCGGCCGCTAATTTAGCTGTTATTTCTATGTACTCTACCACGTGACAAGGGTTTTGATGTTCTTCAACTACATACATTAGTTGGCAAGTTAAGAAATAGGAGATAAGATCATCTTTGAGTATAAGACGTGATCGATGAATGCGTTGTCGCGGCGCACGGTGCCGCAACGGATCGTCAAGTTTTTTCAACGCCATATTGGCAAAAATGGCGCGTCTTGCAGTACGCGGGAGTTGTTATATGTGCCGCTTTCGATTTCGCGAAACTGAAAGTGCCTTATATGTTCGGGTGATGTCGTTGACTCTAATGTTTGTTTGTCACGGCTGGTTGGTTGTATATCGTATACAGCACAAGATTTATCCTATCGTGTAAAACTAGAATGTTTTAATTTACCGTTGCAATTTATTTTGTTTTCAGCCTGTCTACATTGTGTGTACGCGTCCCGCTACATTGCGCACGGTTACTATACTCGAGTTTTTTCTCTCTCTTGAATATCATTCAATGTTACGATTGCTTTGTTACTGACAACTCTGAGACCAGTTTCATTTGGCTTTTTGGAGCACGTTTTGCTTTTGACGTGGGGATACAGTTACATTTGATCCTCATTTAGTTCAGTAATTTCATTCTATCAATTGCATAGATAGATATACCTAAATATTAATATTTTTTATCTTCATAAGTATAAACCTATTCTTTATCGTTATCTGTTTGACAGAGTACTTTATCATGTTTACGTAACAGAAAATTTGATGCGGTCTTTATTGTTATTTTATTCAAAAAAATATTTGTTTTTAATTTATAGTCCACGGCTTACCTTCCGTAATAACGTAACATCCATTATACCATTGTATAGTGGAAAGTGGAATGCAAATTAATATGTTTGAAAGATATACTCCGTTAAACATAAAATGGCTGTAACTTTGCATTGTCGTTGAACATGGTTATATTTATTTTATCACTCATATATACATGTTACATACATTCATGACTATGAGCATCCGGGCTTCGTACGGAGTGCATTTTAAATAACAATGATAAGAATTTACATATGACTACTGTTACATGTAAACATTTACTGGCATACGTCGAATATTGCACGTAAAGATTTTTTGTAAAGATCTTTAATGGCAAATGTTATGCCGAAACTATCCAATGGGCTGTAATTCGGCTTTTGCTCAGTTGAAAGTCTGTGATCCGAAAAATATGAACACTTTATTCAGGTCATAGCAATCGTCGACTTACAATTGTATCGAAATGTAGGACTAGTTGTTACATTCGTTTTGGTTTATTATTTTGTTTTAGACTAGGCACGTCCGTAGCTACAATCTCATGAATTTCATTAAACTTGTTTACTTTTATAACACCACATTATTCTCTTTGCAGCCAAATATCTACTGTTAATAAAGATTTTGACACACAATCCTTGATGTACCTTATAATTTTTTATACATATAGCTGAATGTAGCAAAATATATACTGAACCACGAATTATTAAAAGAGAATCATGGGAATTGGTTCAATGGTTTTTGAGTTATATAGAGACCCACTAATGGACAAATAAGTGTAAAGAACAATATAATATTTGATACAGATGTTCGGACACTACTCGGAGTGAGTTGACGATAAGATGAAGTGTATCATTTCATTTAGAACGATTCCTCTAAAACCAGCATCTGTTTTTAAATGGAAAATAATGTGATCATGTTTGATTGCAATATATTTATTTCGTATGCCTCAATGAAGACATCATTTATATATAAAATAAGAATGTAAATTTGACGTGTCTGTACATTTTACATTTGTGTAAAAAAAATATTGCAAGTGACTAAAAATAAGTAGTAAAGTACATTTCATCATTTACAGAAATGTGTGTCTGTTTGTTTGTGCTTGCATCACTGCTAAAGTACAACGTTTATGATAAAACGTCACCAGGATAATCATAAAGCTTATCCTCGAATGACATTGAATCTTTGTTGAATGAAAATCGGTGAACATTATCAAAAGTTTTGTAGATTGAAAGGTGGCGCGAGATTAAATAATTTTAGTTCAACGTAAACGAAGCAGCAGGCACAGTTAGTATATACTGAAATAAAAAAAAAACGTTCATAGCAGATCACACGAAAATGTATTAATTGAAATTGTTGAAAACAAGAAACATATTCTTGTACAGGAAAATACTACGATTTATTAACATTTGTGTTCATAATTGAGTCACTGTACATAACAACAGCATGTTCTAAGAATCTTATAACGAATATGATTAATTTTGTAATGAACTAATACTGTTTGATTTATTTTCTAACTCATTAATAATTATTCTTCACTCAATATTTGTAAGTGAAGAATTATGTAAATATTTTTCGCAATAATAGAGAACTCTTTGTATTATTTGAATATTTCTGGATGATCTACTTTTCTTTCGGCCAGCAAAATAAGGTCACGTAATTGTAATTGTTTTAGTAAGTCGTAGCATGTTGTTGTTGTCTTTGTAAATTGAACCTACTGCATTGAAACGCAGTTTTGAATGTCTATTGGTTCTGAAAAAACTTTACAAAGCGATCTAGTTAGGTACAGACACCAACAGGCGGGGCGGGGGGGGGGGGGGGGTCAAGCCTGGAATTTATCCGGGGCGCCAAAATGTGGGGGCGCCGTGTCGGTCGTTTGATTGTAACAATGGATATGGGAAAATTTACCAACAAAGACAAAATTACGATTATCAGTTTCTTCGTTTGCTAAAAAATTAAATTGTTAATGCTATTGACTCTATATTTGAATTTCTAAAGAGCGCTGCGGGAACTGATTAGTACATGGTGCTATATACGGTACTACTCTGATCAATGAAAATTAAAAACATTCCTAAGGGGCAGCAATTTGACTTTTTGTTCGGGGTGACGTAATCGCTAAAGCGGACGCTGATACTAACAGCGTGTATTTGACCATTTTGTTGTAGTACAACATAGGCAACGAAGTGCCTAACTTAATTACACCGTCTGTACATTTAGCATGTATAAAATTAATTTGCTTAGTTTTTATTAATAGGTTTACCTTTTGCCCACTATCGAAACGACGTGGTCTAAGATGGCTATACATTTTGCTACTGGGTCTAAAGTATAACTGATAAAATATTTTCACTTTAAAAATTGTACAACTCGACAGGCATTATATGTTTTACCACAATGTTATAGTTTAACCGTGACGTTTTTCTTTACCGAAATCTCAGCCTCATTACAGGGATTCAAATTTACGTCGATGTACTCCGAGTTCTTACACGAAGCAATGTTTTTTTTTTATATACTTAAGGTTTTAGCGCTATGGCCATAATCTCACCTGATCTTAAGTGACGATACGGCCCAAGATGGAAGACATGCTAAACTTGTGGTGGAACTGGCTCTCAAGTGCAGCTGCCGGAACACACCTGTTGGTATTTGGCGGCAATTTTTCAACTTGAGGGTGGTAGCTACCCAGGCGGGCATTTGAAAAAGCCCTACCACCATGCTATGGTTTCCTCACGATGTTTTCCTTCACCGAAAGCTCAAGCTCATTATAGGTGCTTGGATTCGAACCACGTCCCTTGACGCGAAGTCGTACACACTACCACGGAGCTATCATCGCTATCATAGCTCAGTCGGTAGTGTGTACGGACGACTCTTCAATGTACGCGAGTTCGAATCCACCTACAATGAGTTTGAGCTTTCGGTAAAGGAAAACATCATGATGAAACCATAGCATGATGGTAGAGCTTTTTCTAATGCCCGCCTAGTTTGCTACCATCCTCAGATTGAAAATCTGCTACCAAATACCTATAGGTGTGTTCCGGTAGTTGCACTTGAGGGCCAAACCTGCTACTAGACTTAGCATGTCCATCATCTTGGGCCACATCGTCACTTATAAAACAATATTAAACCCTACAAATGAACAATCATTGTAGTATTTTAATCAAATCTATAGTTCGACTACGAGGAGCAGGGCTATATATAAAATCAACTAACCCTAGAATCGTATCTGTTACATATGTTAACGCTTTGTTCCCACACTCGTTGTTTCTTTTGTGTCGGCGTATTCGAAAGCTCGTTTGTTGAATGTTTCATGATTCATTGCTTTGTCTACTATTTAAGGTCAAAGGGCTTTCCCTGTTGTGCAATACTGTTTCTCTCCGCTTTCTATTGTTTAGCAAAATTACCATTTTCATTGCATGCCTCTGCATAGTTATTACATTTTCTTTGTGAAAATAGCGTTTTTAAGATTAATAGACGCATTTTACAAGCATCGTTTTTATTCGAAGTGTTCTGAATCATTTATTTTTATCAGGTGATTATAGCTAGAATAAACAAAATAAGCAGCTGAATAGACTGTTTTCATTTGCATGTCACGCTACATTGAATAATGTGTTTAGGGTGACTGTTTCGATCCGTTTAGCCAGGATATACAAATGTGTTACACTTACATTATCAAAATAATGTTAAACAGGTATTGAATTGTTTAAGGGACAGAATAAGTTAATTGTCTTTATAATGGCATTTCACAATTTTTCATTTTACATGGTTTATAATTTATAAAGCACTAGCTTTTACCCGCGGCTTTGCTCGTGTTAATATTGATTTCGTCAAACAAATCGGATGATTTTCGTTTGTCTTTAGTATCGAACTGAAGGCGAATGTCTATTAAATATAGTAAGATAGCATTATATTGGAATTTTGGGTGGATTATATAGTGTTTTTGTATACACCTTACACGTATCCAGTCGATGCTATATAACCTTTATTTCTATTCTGTAAATATTTATGAGTATACCTAAAAAAAAATTTATTAATGTATTGGCCACACAACACCCTGAGAAGCCTACTGGTGGATCATGTTGAACTCATCAGGTGAGAAACAACGCCAAATTTATAAGAAAAATACACTACGATTATTTTCAATCTCCTATACTGCTAGAAACGAGGAACAGCTTTCACACTTCTTCTATTAAATCTACCAAAATCCTAGCAAATTCTAATATTAGAAGTTTTTAGCAATTTAGTTTTGTCACTTTTAATGATTACAAATATAATGCTTCTATCGCTTATTGTCCCATCGTAATGATGGTCCCATTAGCATTTGCGTTGTGTGGTGGAATAGAAACCTGGTGATGCGATGGTGCATGACGGAGCCCACATCGATGAACAAACACCATGACGCGCAAACCGTGCAGAAAACTATCAGACACAACATCAGTAGTACGAATTAGCCTCGTTTATTATGGCAATAGTACAAAATAACTATGCGATTGCTCTACCAAACACGTTTTTTTTTTTTTTTTTTCAATTTTATATTCTAGTTATAATATCAGTGCCAGCGATTGTGACATTAAAGCCAGCTATCGTTGTGAAAGTATTAGATAGTCGAACTGTAATTTATTTTCAAAATAAACAACACCGCCTACAAAGGTGTCAACTGATTGTTACGTTTAAACTAAAAAAATGCAAGTGTATTATTGCAAATTTAAACAAATTTACTTTATTTAATTTGTGTATACTCGGACTAACAAAAATCTATCAAACAGCAAAATAATTGGAAATTGGCGTTGTATGTTCATGAGTTAATACGGACAAGATTAGGACATCGTATATTAGAAAAGGCATGAAAATAATATTACTAATGGTAGAGAACTTGAATAATAATAAATAAGTATGATATGAAAAATGTATGAATGTAGGTAGATGGATATAGAAGTATAGGAAGACATGAGAAAGTATGGATGGGTTACGTGAGGAATAGGAGTAGATGAAGACATATGAAAGGAAATGAGGAATGATATATGAAGACAAGGTATAAATACTGATAAATAACTGATAAATAGCAATTAATAGGAAGCACGTAAAGAATGCATATTTTGCGATGATAGTATTCTAATAAGTCAAGGATAAGAAGAAGAAGAGAAGCTAATATTAATGGAATTTAAGAGTAAAGTAAATCTACCGATCTGAATTCCATGTAATACATTGTTGCAGAAGGATTACCATTCCAAGCAAGCAAGTATTCAAGATATTCTTAACAGTATTTCCCATTTATAATAAACTAACTGTACCCACACTTTCGTCTGCGTGAAACCACAAATTATTTAATCATTTGTGCCCATTTTTGTAACTTTTGTCAATACAGCTATGCTCCTATTGGTGGTAGCGTGATATTAAATAGCCTGAAGCCTTCCTCAATAATTTTTCTAACAAATACAATTTTTTTAAATCCGTCTGGTATTTCCTACAATTAGCGCGTTTATTTTTATAGTTAAGGCTTAGTTTTATGACCATAATCTCACCTGATCTTAAGTGACGATACGGTCCAAGTTGGTAGACACCCTAAACCTTTGGAAGAACTGGTTCTCAAGAAATAGACAAACTTTATAATATTAATGTAGATAACCGATATTTTCTTTTCCTAAAATATCTTATACGGCTTAATAGAATAACCAAATTTCTACTGTGCATGCGTACAAAGTATTTTGATTATCTTTACATTATCAAGTCGAAACGAAAACCTTAATTTAAATAATAAGATTTAATATTAAACATCTTATGGGACAAGCAGATGTCCTTGTCGAAAAACGAGAGTTGTCTCAAAGAATCCGACACGCTACGGCCTGTTATATAACAATAGATGCTATGAATATTTATCGCTGAAGGTTTTCATATTTACTAAGAAATTATTTCATATTTTGTAGTTTCCATTTGGAATGTTAATAATTGCTTTTTGTATCCATTCTTATATTAGTACCCAATTCTGTACATAGTTTTTTTATAACGAAAGCATGTATACATAACATACTAGCTGTATCTGCGACTTCGTTGCCGTGGAACTAAAATTTTATTTAGTCATTTTTACCCATTTTTGTAACTTTTTTAACACAGCTTTGCACTTTTTGGTGGCAGCGTGATGTTAAATAGCCTAAAGGTTTTCTCAATGATAGCTCTATCAACTATATAAAGAATTTCTAAGATTAGCGGGTTTAAACAAACAATCACTTCGGCTTTATAATATTAATATAGATATAGATTAGTATGCACGTAGACAAACGCATTCTTAGTTCATAAACACATGAGTGTTGATGTATGTAATTCTATAATTATAAGTTTATGTATCATGCAATTGGCAAGTACAGCGATATAAAAAATAATTTCAATGGAGTTAAAACTGTATCATCACGTTTCGGAAACTTAATCCGCATTCATGCGTTCGTTGCATTATTACTGTGGAGTTACACAAGGGTGTATGTTTAAATCAAGGTATCATACCTTTTTTTAGTTCCAAAATTTTTGAATTGTATAAAACATAGAATATGTTTTATGAATATACTATAATTTAACTGTTTTTTTTATGATAGCATTATTTTTAATTTTTTGCTAATTTGCCAAAATAATCTCTATTATAATATCAATATATAATTATTATTTTTTACTTGTGACATAATTTGGACTAAATATGTAAAACGTATATACACATTGAACTAAACGTCTTGTTCTGCTCCATTTTATTAAACAGTCTCAGGAAAGATATTATCGAAGAGCAACTTCTTATGGGAGGGTTTTGAATTTCTGATCAGCACCGGTTTTGTGTGACGCTTGTTCGGGTAAAGTCGGCTAAGCAGCGACAGAGATATAGTGATGTCTTAGTTCTGCCGTGTGCTCCTATAAGCATACACGGTTTTTTCATATTTGGTCTTATGCCCACAATTAAGTGAAATGTGGCCGGCCCTACAAGGTGGCCACGCTAAGCAAATTAAAACTACTCTTTTACGTAGCATCTCAAGATATATTTATATTGGTTTGAAAAACATTACACATCATCACGAGCATCACACACGCTCGTTCAGGTAGAGTCGGCTCGAGGCGACTGAGGGAGCGAGAGAGATATACTGATGTTTCACTTCTGTCGTGTGGTCTTAAGCACACAGTGTCTTTTTTTTTCAATGTAATCGTTCGTTTTGTTTAATCAATTCTAGTGTCATAATTCGTATAATCGCTCGCAAATGAATATGTTTGTCTGTCAAGTATCCAACTATTAGTTACTAATTTATTATTGCTAACACTAATAATTTAACAAACAGAAAGTAATGCTATAATTGCTTTTCCTGGTAATTAAAAAGCATTCGGACACATTAAAAAATCGTATAAAAGTATTACAAAACGAGAGTCAAGCGGGTCAGTTATTTATCACATTAGCACTAATTTCATAATTCTCGACGTGCGGAAACGCAAGTTAAGTGTGGTTAATTAAGAAGCCGTGTGTCATGTAACACTGCGCTAACTAGGTAACTGGTCTATTTGTAAAACGTCAGATTGTTTTATTTATTTTATAATTTTTTATTTACTTAGTGTTTGTAAACACGCTTTGGACTTGTTCTGCTCAGAATGCGCTTCTTATAAAAATGTTTCTAGTTTTTTTTATGAGCGTTGCAACGTACTCGATTACTATTCATATTTTTTCTTTTCTTATTATGTTTAGAATTACATTGCTTATATTTTTTAAGTATTTGTTATGACTGTATCTTTGATAGACGATGGAGCTTGAGCAAATTAGTTTTGAGAATTGTTTCCAATGTGCTTATGTTTATATTCTAAAATTTACTGTCACATACCGTGCTGAAGTCTTATAAGTCTTTTTTTTCTGTAGTAGCACGTTAAGTGAGAGGCATTAGATATAAATGTAAGCACAATACAATTCAAAAATATCCTGTGGCCGATTAGAGATGAATCAATCGCATGCCAACGCCGACCTGCAACTTGCTAGCTTCTAAAGAGCTCATATAAGCTAGAAGAAGTGAACGCGGGAGATCAAAGTTTCGACGCGATGTTTTTAGTAGGCTTTTGAGAATGCTTTCTTCTCCTACTCCCCTGCGCACAGGTAATGCGTTTTACAAGTTGCGCGAGGGATTACTGAATTAATTTTCTCACGGATAAAAGGCCACTGACATAATGCAATATTTACAGATATATGGAGAATTATTTTAGCTAAATACCTATAACACAGCGTCGTTTCACGTATCTTAGAATGTCTATAAACCGTTCTCACGATAAAATAAATTTATTAGGGGAATATGAGTTCAATCAACTCATTTAGGTGTTACATTATAACTAACAGAATCTCAACAAGTTTTACGAAATGTTCTAATCAATGATCAGAAGTCATCTGAATATGATATAATATATAGAAAAATAATATTTTAACTTATCTACATACCAATTGTATATTGTTGTTAATATTGATGTACTTATACTAGTAATTGTGATTACAATAATTAATTATTTTATCTTTCCTTTACTTTCAGGCATCGACGATCGATGGGCGACGGAAGGGTGCGTGCCTGTTCTGCCAAGAGTATTTTATGGACCTCTACCTGCTGGCTGAACTGAAGACCATTAGTTTAAAGGTACGATTAAATATTACTATTTCTTCTAAACACCGATATTCTCGAAGTATATTAGAATAAGGTAATTTTAAAAAATTCCCGGGTCTCTGTCGTTGGCGAATAACGATGATTTCCTAACCGTTGTAATCCAGTATGAAAATGTTGGATATTTATTTATCCTGCATAGTATGATAGCACTCATTAAATATTCAAGACATTGACAAGGCACATCAGTTGTCAACTAAACGTTTTAGTTGTCATGCGTGTCAGTGTCAACAGTTCTGGTGGCGAACACGGAGTTAACGGCAAATGATGCGTGATTCGAAATCGATGACATACCGTTCGTCGTCCGTAGCTACCGTCGTTTCGTATCGATCTAAGCGGTGATAGCTCAGTGGTAGTGTGTACGACTTTGCGTCAAGGGACGTGAGCTCGAATCCAACCACCTACAGTGAGCTTGAATTTTCGGTGAAGGAAAATATTGCGAGGAAACCATAACATGGTGGTAGGGCTTTTTCTGATGCCCGTCTGGCTAGCAACGACTCTCAAGTTGAAAATCTTTCGCCAAATGCCAATAGGTGTGTTCCGGAAGATGCAATTGAGAGCCCGTTCCTCCACAGGTTTAGCATGTCTACCAACTTGGGCCGTATCGTCACTTAAGATCAGGTGAGATTATGGCCATAACACTAAACCTTAACTATAAAAAACATCTAGAACACTTTGTAAGGTTTAAAATGTAACAGAGCGCATAGTTTAAATCCTGAGGTTTCTTAATCTTTAAACAAATACAACACAAATGTGTATATGTGTTTTTATATTTATGCGTTTTTTTATTATTTTTTAGTCACGGCATATTCTACCTTTTATACATTTTTTTATTCACATATATTTTATATAAATGTAAAGTTACTTATTAGATATGCGTATGTATTATAGTTTGTATTTACATTTGGGTTAACTATGATATTATTTTAACTAGTCATATAAATGTACAGAAATAATTATTGGCAAATCTAATATTTTTCTTTTTCTTGTATACAATCATTTAAAACTATTGATTTCTTTGAATAAATAAATATGTAGTACGTATTATTTCGATGTCTTTCAAACAGATGCTGTTTTTGCATTTGCGAATTTGTAGATCGTTGTATGAGATTTATTAAAGTGTCTAATTATTATTTACGATTGTAGGTGACAACAGTTGACATGCAAAAGCCGCCGCCGGACTTCCGGACCAACTTCGAAGCTACGCATCCGCCTATACTGATCGACAATGGCCTCGCTATACTGGAGAACGAGAAGATCGAGAGGCACATCATGAAATCTGTGCCCGGTGGACACAATCTTTTCGTACAAGTAAGACATTATTCTTTAAATTCCAAAAGTTACAGAACGTTTCTAATCTAGCTTATTCTGAGTTGATAAACCAATTAACATTCAAAAGGGCTGTATGGATAACATATGAAGATCTACTAATTCCAGTATGGAATAATCTAGAACTTTTAGGTATAATAAGTGCTTGTTGTGTCAACAATACTCTTTAGTTTCAAACTCAGCCTTGGTTGATATGGTCATACCCATTAAAACATTTAAATTAAGACTCCCACAGTGGCAGTTATAGTTGACATCGTGCTAGCGGATGTGAGTTTGAATCCCTGATGAGTTTGAGCTTTCGATGAAGGAAAACATCGTGATGAAACAATAGTATGGTGTTAAGGCTTTTTTTAATGTCATCTTGTCAGCTACCACCCTCAAGTTGAAAATCTCCTGCCAAAACCTATAGTTGGGTTCCGGCAATTGCATTTGAGAGCCAGTCCTTCCACTAAGGTTAGCGTGTCCACTATCTTGAGCCACATCATCACGTAACATCAGCTGAGATAGTGGCCATAACGCTAAATCTATAAATTATAAAAAAATTAGTGCGTTTTGATTATTAGTTTCAAGCATTGTTCGTTTTCAAGATTTATCTATCTAAAGCATGACTACAAACAAGCATAATCTGTGGCCAGCCAGCTGACATATAATAGAAATTATAAAAGGTCGTTTCGTGCATACGTGAACGATATGTTATTTATTCATTCTTAGATTTTATTTTATGACTATAGCGCCGTTAAACGCAGAGTGTGGCCTGATTAATACTCGTTTATAACTCGTTTCCGAAGATTACTAAAGATGTTTAAGTTATATTTAATTCTTAATTTAAAACTTGTCGATTTAATTAAAACTTAATTAAGCACGACCGATGATTTGTAATTTTAATGTAAAGTACGCCGCTGACACGTTTCTTTCAACACGATGTTTTTACTATTATTATATACTAGTTTCTAATCAACCCCTTCGCTTACGTAGACGTATCTATATTTGTAATACTAAAATTTATAAATGTAAAAGTTTGTACGTATACGTATGTTTGTTATTTCATCACGCAAAGACGGATGTTTTTATTTACATGAAATTTGAATCATACATAGTTTATTAGCTGGATTAACACAGGATATGTTTTATAGTAGAATTATTTTGGTTCTTTATTGCGACCTAAAGCTGATGTCAATGCGTACGAAATCGCGGGTAATAACCAGTAATACTGTAAGGCGTACTGTCTTTGAAATCAAATTGGTCATTCGATAACTGGACTTATCTCTAAAGTCCTTTTAGAGCATGCATGTGTAATAGAATCCTTTACGGTTTAGATTCAAAGGTACATACAGGTTTAGAAATATATAATTATATATTTTTTTTTAATATGTCGATTATAGTATATAGTAGTAGTAGTCGATTCCACTGATATGTGCCTGTATCCACTGAACTGATTCTCTGTTAACTTTTTTTTTAAATGTCGAGTCTATTTTTAAATATGTTAAACATTCTGTGCTTCCACTACATCCTCATGGAGCTTGTTCCTCGCTATAACCACTCTGTTACTTAAAAAAATCTTGCAGCGATTTTTATTAGACCGTGTGGTATTCAGTTTATTCACAATTCACGTCCCAGTGTTCATTCAAGATCTTAATTTGTTCCGATAATGTCGTCACGCAGGACAAAGAAGTGGCATCACTGATCGAGAACCTGTACTCGAAGCTGAAGCTGGTGTTGGTGCGCAAGGACGAACAGAAGTCGGCGGCGTTGCGCGCGCACCTCAGCCGCATCGATGGACTGCTCGAACGCAGGGCCACCAGGTTGTTCACCAATAATAATTACCACAGCGTCATTGTCAAACCTATATCGATATGTTTTCAGATACTACATCAAATAGTTTTTGAAGTGAAACTTCTTTAGGCGCATGAGGGTAAAATTTTTACAGATGAAACGTCACGCCGGTATGCAACGGAAGTGTCGGAAAAGAGAGAGAGAGTGATCGAGACCGATTGAGAGAGAGTAAGACAGGGCGAACGTAGCATGAGCAACTAGCCGTGGAGTGAGAGTAGGGAGCAAGCGAGTGAGAAAGATTGAGAGAAAAAGTGAGACAGAGCGAACAAGATTTATAAATTAGTTCGCCAAAGAAGTTTCACTTCTGACATGTGTACTTTGTACGCACGCATGTTTTTTATTTGCTCAGCGTGTCTAGCTTTTTGGCCGTTAACTTAATTGTGGTCATAAGGTTAAATCTATAAACTATATAAAAAACTGTGTGTACCACACCACATGATAGAAGTGAAACATTAGTATACCTCTCTCGCTCCCTCAGTCGCCTCGAGTCGACTTTACCAGAACGAGCGTCACACAAAAAGGTTGCGGATTAAAATTTCAAAACCGTCACGTATGAAGTTTCACTTGAAAGAAAATAGCTATTTTCTTTGTGCATTAGCGTATTTTTAGCGACTATTATATACTATATATACTTTAGCGATCTTATTCACATACCTAATAGTCTTTTCATACGAAAATTTGGTTAGTAAACTAGTAGTAGTTAACGTGTTGAATCCTCAAAAAGTGCACATAACAAATATTTGTTTGAGAACGACGACAGACTCAACAAGAGTTAATGTACGGAGATATATCTTTGGAGACATCACTTTGGACACTTTATCGTCGATTCTGAAATATTGACATGAAGTTATCAATTTTAATAATATAAAGAGATTCTAATAGTCATCCCAAAATCCGCAAAATTGGCATGCCTCTATCTTGGCACCATAACCAATGAACCGCTACTGTTGAATTATAGGTATATAAAGTAAATTTATCTGAAAGGTGTCTTTTTTTTTATACTTAAGGTTTTTTTAGCGTTGTGGCCATAATCTCACCTGATCTTAAGTGACGATACGGCTCAAGTTGGTAGACACGCTAAACCTGTGGAGGAACTGGCTCTCAAGTGCTGCTGCCGGAACACACCTATTGGTATTTGGCGGCAGGTTCACAACTAGAGGGTGGTAGCTAGCCAGGCGGGCATCAGAAAAAGCCCTACCACCATGCTACGGTTTCCTCACGATATTTTCCTTCACCGAAAGCTCAAGCTCATTGTAGGTGCTTAGGTTCGAACCCACGTCCTTTGACGCGAAGTCGTGCACAATACCACTGAGCTATCATCGCTTCAAAATTAGATTAGATGAGGTTTTATTTGTAGGTTCCTTACGGGCGACACTATGTGCTGCTTCGACTGCGAGCTGATGCCGCGGCTACAGCACATCCGCGTCGCCGGCAAATACTTCGTCGACTTCGAAATACCGGTAACATTGATTTCTTAGGTTTACGCGAATATTATTCATTGAAATAAAACTAATTTAAACGGATTTTATCGCGGTTATTTATTAAATTTTTTAAATTTTAAAAGAACATATAGCTGATGTTAAACACCGACGCTCTACGAAGTCTGCAGTTGCTGAACATTCAGAAGAAGGCTCCAAACATTATCTTCGATTCGACAAGCCACAAATCCTTGCAAAAGAACACCGATTCCTACCTAGGATGATTCGTGAGGCTATTGAAATTAAAAAACATCCAAATTTCAATAGAGAAGATGGTTGGAACCTAGCACAAGCCTGGGATCCAATTATACATTTAATCAAATCGGAACCCAAAAGACCAATTGCCAGACCTCAAGACACTGTGAGCTTTTTCTGCGTAGATCGGAACAATATCAATAATAAAAATTAAATTGAAGGTAGACACAGTAACATAAACTTTTCTGGACAACTTACACCTCAGTCCGCCACGTGACCACGAAGGCTGAAAAGCTTTCGAAACGTCGGGATGAAAATTTAAAAAATTTAATAAATAACCGCGATAAAATCCGTTTAAATTAGTTTTATTTCAATGAACCGGTAACATTATCTCTTTTGACATCATTTCTTCGTGTTCGGGGCCGTTTTCTGGTGAAACGATACGTTATTTTAAGATTTTATTAGTAGAAAGAGGTAGACCATAATTATGTCGTTTAGGTAATAATCGGCAGTTGGGTGTGTTACGTAACGTTTCAGGAAGGGAGGGTGGTTACAGATAACGGCTTTGTTGTTGTTTAATGGTGGGGGCGGGGGTGAGGGTCAAAAATTGCGTTACTTAATTCTTGAACGGCCCCTTATCCTCATTTTTAGTAGGCCAATATCTCCTATATTCCTCTATAGACGTATTTGTCTTTTAATATTTGATTTAAATTATTGCTCATGTCCTTTATTGTTGTTATTTCTATTTTAATATTAATGATTTTGATTTATTTTATATATTAACTTCTATGTAAATTACGTTTTAGTCTTATATTATGACAGTTAATTTTTAAACATAATATTTTGAAACTATTATACTATAGTATATTAAATATATTTGTATATTATCAGAAAATGTTGTGTTCATTATTAGGCTTATGTAACACATTTTTTTATTACGATTCTATACTGAGCGATATGTTGACATTCGTATTATAAAAAAAGTGGGTAGTCATAAAGAACTGTCGATAGAAGAAACTTAACGTGGTTGATACCGACTGAAGCTGAGTACATACGACTAAGTACTTCAGGGACACAAGCATGCTTGGTATCAACTGAAGCTCAGTAAACTCGATTCAGCCTCACCGACTTGAGCGTGACGGTTCACTTTCGTTCACTACAAACGAAAGAACGCAAACCGCTCCTACATAAGTTTTCACTTAGTCCTTACCAATATAATAACACACGAAAGTGAGTTTGTTTGTTTGTTACGCTTTCACGCCTAAACTGCTGAATCGATTAAGAATTTCGGTATAGAGATAGACGGGAACCTGGAGACGGTGATAGATTATTTTGTCTCGTGAAAATCTTATTGGAATTGGAGTAAAGAGTAAAAAACTTTGTATGGACTTTATTTTGTGTCATCCGATTCGTTTGGCAATATTAACGCGAGAAAAGTCACAGATAAAGTATAGTAATAGAAGAAAATGGTGCAATATGAATGTTTTCCTATATCGCAGACGAGCTTCCGCGCGCTGTGGCGCTACATGTATCACATGTACCAGTTGGACGCGTTCACACAGAGCTGCCCCGCCGACCAGGACATCATTAACCACTACAAATTACAACAGGTATATTCAAAGATATAAATATTGATACTCACACCGTATAAATTCACTAGACTTCAGTTTCTGCACAGGGATGTAGTCAGGATTTTGTTTAGGGGGGGGGGGGGGCAACAAAACTGTAACTGAGTGATATCGGTACTTGAAATATTTTTTGAAAATTATATACTTGGTTGAGTTTTTTTTTAATAGTTAAGGATTATGACCACAATCTCATGTGATGTTAAGTGTCGAAGTGGCCCAAGGTGGTAGACACGTTTAACCTAGTGGAGGGACTGACCCTCAAGCACAACTGCCGAAACACATGTATAGGTATTTGACGGCAGATTTTCAACTTGAGGGTAGTAGCTAGCCAGGCGGGCATTAGAGAAAACTCTACCACCATGTAAAGATTTTGTTGTCGATATGGAAACCATTTTTATTTGTCCTGCTTGTTATACTCTCATCACTCTAAAACCATTGGACAGAGTTTGATGCAGTATTACAAGATGATAACTATATAGGACAGTTTTATCTTATAAAATGAAAGGTGTGTACCGGCAGTTACACTTGAAAACCAGCTCCTATACCAAACTTATCATGTCCACCAACTTGGGCCACATTGCCAATTTAAATCAAGTGAAATTGTGCTATAACGCTAAACATAAATTAATTTCTTATAGATGTGATACGTAAAGTATATTTTCATAAAGTTTTTTATGCTATCCCTGATTGTGATAGTTGATTGTAGTCAAGTTATTGAATATTATATAGGATAGGACAATATCTGCGGGGTAATTAGTACATGATGATTATGTCGAATATTAATATCGAACACCTTACACCAGGTGTAATACAATTCACTTAAGTGTGTCATGTTCTGAGATTAGTCGAAGTAGAAATAGAGATCTATATCTATCAGGATATGGACGACCACCAAGTACATAATGATGAACTCATTGGTGACCTAAACTTGTGGTGACCCCCCATCGATCCCCCTTGAAATTCTTATCTGTCGATGTTCGCCTTTATTCTATGCTTGTACTTACCATTAGATACAATAGCATAACTTTGATGTACTTCTAAAAAAAATCAAAAATCTTTTTGAGAGATTTATTAAGACTTGAAACTGGCCAACAAATGGAATGGCTCCACAATAGAGAATATCACTGCTTTATGTTGTGTTACTTCCGTGAATACGAACCAAAGCTCCTAGGGCAGGAGGGGTCCAAGACCACCAGCACTCTGTTACAAAGTCACTCTGATTGATGTAATTTTGTTTTAAATTTTGTCACTTGTCTTATAAATTGAGAAGTACGTTCTTTATTTCATATTTAAAAAAAAAATTAAGGCCTACTTAAAATACAAGCAATAATGGTACATTAGTGAAATAATACTTGATACTTTTATATGATTATTGGTTCTGGATTTTAACTTGAATCTTACACCGTTGCAAAAGTTAAAATCACTTAAAATAAGGTCTTTTGTGAAAGTTTTATCTTAATATAAATTATGAAACATGGGTATATATATTTATGTATTTATATATATTATAGTGAATTTTATCTCCTATTGAAGTTCCAAACAATCTTATGCAATTATCAAGGTAGTAAAGACTTTTTATTTGAAATTATGTTTTTTACACTCTAAAATATTTTATTGCATAGATAAATAAAAAAAAATATAGTTAAAAATGTATTTATAAAAAAATATATATATATATGTATAAAAATGGATAATATAGTAGTTCATTCTGATTGGTATTAAGAGTATTTGTGTATTACAGAAGAAAAAAACTTATCTTTCCTATTTTCGGGTTAGCTATGGGTTCTTTTATACTTTCTCTCTTTGATACTATGTTACTGTGGGACGCAGTTATCAGCCAAAGGTTTGGTGTCGCCGACACTGACGCGGCAACGCAGGGAGGACGCGCCCCCGGACTCGGTACGTGGCCGGTGTGCTGTGCTCGTGTGCTAGCCGCCTTACGCCTAACTGACATACACAATCTCTATAAAAGTCGGCGCCAGACTTCACGTTTTAATTAGGCAAACGAAAAAAAAAAAAAAAACATTTATACACTTGCCAACAGTCTACGATTTACGCAAATAACAAAAAAAAAACTCGCTAAAGTGAGGCGGGATTATTTGAGAGTGTGGGTGAATTTTTAGATCATTTATGGCAATATCCAAATTTTAGACGTGCTAGCTAGCAAATTTGACGATACTCTAAAAGTAGAGTTTTTGATATAGCAGAGTCATAGCATAGCAGATGATTAAATTATATTGAGCCTTTTCGGGAAAGGTTTTTTCATTCCTAATCAAAAAGTATGTGTGATCTTTTTATAAAAAATTATGACTTGTTCATAATTAATCACTGTTCTATTAATATACTAGCTATTAATACAAACATAATTTTGAGGAGGTTACAATAAAAAGCATTTTTGAAGCGACGATAGCTCAGTGGTAGTGTGTCTGGAGTCAACGTCAAGAGACGTGAGTTCGAATCCACCTACAATGAGCTTGAGCTTTGGTGAAGGAAAACATCGTGAGGAAACCATAGCATGCTGTTAGGACTTTTCTAATATCCGCCTTACTAGCAATTGCCCTCATGTTCAAAATCTGTCGCCAAATAACAATAGATATGTTCCACTTTGCACTTGAGAGCTAGTTTCTCCACAGGTTTAGCGTATCTACCAACTTGGGCCGTATCGTCACTTATGATCAGGTGAGATTCAGACCATAACGCTAACTCTTTAACTATAAAGAAAACCCTGAAAAGACTCGAAATATTACTCTAATTACTAAACACTCTCAAAATAGTGACTTTTTTACTGTTTCGCTAAATTTTATCATATATTTTCAAGCAAAATTTAAGCCCGGCTCTTTAAGTCATATTTGCAGCTGAAGCTCTATCCACCGATTTCCTTATCAATGCGCTGAATTCGAATACAAATTGGTAGATATACGTCATATAATAATTGTTACAGTAATTTTACGTGAAACGATTCTGGCAAGTAGTTTACGTATTTAAAATACATGTTACATGGTAAAACGATTTAAGAAGTAAAAAGATGTTTGGCGCCGGCTTAACTGACGACCGCCAGGTGGCACGGACGCGGGGTGAGGGAACGCGCACCTCTGTGTTATCAGAACGCGTTGGCTATATAATATAAATGTATTTAAATGCTTATTTACTCGCTATATTTTATATACAACATCTCACACCCACATCCCTATCTCAAACGTTTTTTTGTTTCGTTTTATTACAGTTGGATTTGCAAGATTTTAAAAACAATAAGACATTTTAATTTTTTCGTGTATTTCTATTACAATTTTTCCATATATTTTGTTGCTAAACTCCGTTCTGTAATCTCAGTAATTTGACAATCACTAATGTGAAACTTAAAAATAATGTTGCCATTTTAATATTTCTAGTGTTGCTTACTTACAGTTTGTTTTATTTAAATACCAGTCATTTAAACCGTAACATCATCATCAACATCAATGATTAAATTGGTCGTTTAATTATTGTTTTAAAAATTCGATTGAAAACTAAAATATATGTTTTTTAATTAATGAGAACAATTAAAGACAATTTAACTTGACTTTGCCAATTAACTCCAGAAGTTTAAATAAAGATTATACGTGTGTGTAAAAAAACTTGTTTAAGGATTTATTCCACGTGCAAGATGTACGTAACTATTTGTAAAATTCAATTAATAATCAACAAATAAAATGTAATTTTACTGCGTATCAGAAAACGGACTTCGACGGTGGTAATAACAGTAGGCAATAGTCCGATTATTTTAAAATTTTCTCAGAGATCGGGGATATTCTTACTATATAATATGTTAACACATCAATTCTCAATAGTTGTTTAGTTTTCGTTGAAGTGAACATTCATTATTGATTTTACTCGGTCCTATTTTAATCTTGTAGTGTACAAAATATAATATAGAGTTATAATAATACACCTCGGCTGAGTATTCTTTACTCTAGTTGTCACTCACTCTTATTACGGTGTTACCACATCAAACAAATTGTTTCACCTTGTTTCTAATCATACTATATTATTAAATGTTGGTTGGTATTTGTCATTTTCAAAACGCGTTATTTACTATCATTTCTCATGCATGCGTGGTTATCCCGTTACTAAAATATTCATGGTGGAAAATGTATGATATTTTTAACTTGGGTTTACTATTTCTAAATATTTTAATTATTTTTAGGTTCGAATCCAAGTTGCGTTATAACACGACTGCAACCCAAACTAGCTTTTTAGATGGTTTTAAAATTAACTATCGTTCAACTAAGCCAATTGGATATTTATTTATATTGTATTCAATGAACGTGTATACATTTGTTATGACATAACATACCATGTAGGTTGCTGATGCCAATGATAAAAATACTTAATATGGATCAACAATTTTGGTTAATGACAACTTAATTAAAAAAAATAGAATTTAAAAAAAAAATATGGGGAATTAAAAAATCAAAAATAATTAATATAGTAATATTAACAATACTAGTATATATGTATTCTAAATTCAATAATCAAACACATTCATTTAATCATTTTCAGGTTCTTATTTCACATATTTGGTTTGGTTATGGCTCCTTGTTGTGTAACTGCATTTTTTCCTTATTATATTTCATTTGTATAATTTATTTTCTGATCTTATGATTCCAATTTTGTTTATGGTCACCTATTGGTGTAGGTAATTCATAAATATTGTTTTTATATTTATATACTTTACAATTTGTTTTGTTACATTTTTTTATTTATTAGAAATGTGATTTAGTACATTATAACATAAAATTCAATTTGGTTAAATTTGCTCATAGAAATAAAATCTTTCATATCGAAGACATATACATATTTATTCAAAGTAAGAGCTCTATGAAAGCTCTTTATTAGTTTAAATCAGAGACAGTATGTGTTTGTTAAACCATTTAACTAATGTTAGCAAATGATAAAGTGTGTTATTCTTTTTTTTTTCTATTTTTAATTTATTTTTTCCAATACAGGCGTTGAAAATGAAAAAACACGAGGAACTTGAAACGCCAACATTTACGACGTCGATTCCGATCGACGTGAACGAGCTTGGCAACACCGAGTAACAGCGACGTCGCGTCGCGTCGCCATAGTTAGAGGACGCTGCGAAATCATTTCGGCGAAATGAAATACAGCCTTGGTACAATAATAATTAGGCGTATAATATTATTCGAAAACCACCATTGTTTATATAATTTGCAGAAATAAAATTGTTATTTTTCTATGAGTTTATTTATAAGAAGCTAAAAATAATCAACTACGGTATTTGTTAATCTGCAAATGATATAATGATTACGTTATTATATGAAACTCATATCTGATTTAATTTGTTTCTGGTTCTAAACATTTTTACTTATATTACTCGCTTTCAAAAGTAAAGTAGTAGATACAAATGAAAAATGTCAACAAAATCTTTTTTTCATGGCGTTGTACTTATTTATTCACTGTCATTAAATTGTTCTCAGATTAACATACCCAAATTTGGTAGAACGTATTAAGGAAAATACATTGTGTGATATCAGATATCCCTTAAAAATAATTATGATGTCTCATCCAATACCGAACTGTATTAATAGATTTTCGTAAGGGTAACGGTCTGCCAAGATTTGTTGTTAACAAACAGTTTGACTCATCAATTTTAACAGTTTGAATCGATTTTAGTTTGTTATAACTTTGTAAAGTAACTGTCAAATAATTTTAAAGAGCAGAATAGTGAATAGGATTTTTAAATAAGTCAGAGTAATTCAGTCATAGGTCAGCTGACACACCCAAAACAGTATCCACGTCGGACAACAATGATACATTTTGGTGTCAAATTTGTTAAAGTCAATAATAATATTAATTGTTGTATGCGAGGTGTAACTCGGGCTGAAAAATCACATGTTGGGTATATCTGGAAAATATTTTCTCGGGTTTTTTATTAATAATCTGGCCTCATTATTTTGTTATGGTCAATTATCAAATTTTCAATTACATATTTGTGGTAAAAGAGGGTGAATTAAATTATGACCATGTGGCCTTTAAAGTATGTTTTTTTTTTATTATTTATTTAGATACTTTCTCATGTTTTCTTGTTTGGCATAGGAGATTGAACTACTCAAACAAATCACTATAAAATAGATTTTTGTAATGAGTCTGGTTGATTTTTGGAAGAATTGGATAATTTTTACATAGTAGTAGTCTAGGAGTGGTTTTCAATACAACGAATAGGAACATGCAAACATTTTATATTGTAATCAACATAGATAATTGGTTGCCCTATTTCCATATTTCAAAATAATATTTCTGGTCCATTTGTTTTTGTTATATGTACCTTTTTTAGATGAAAATGTGTAATGATTGCTCTTGCCTGCCGTACTGTATCTTAATATTTTATATTGATTTCAAATTCGTGTTATCAAGTTTTTCAGTTTTTTTTAATGGATGCTTGAAGTTTATCCACCTGAAGTAATGAATGTTTACTTTAAAGTTTTCTGTTAGTATTTTTTAAATTGAAATTTGTTGTTTAAATAAAAAATTCCATTATCCAAATATACACAAAGTGTACACCCAATAAAATAAAGGGGCATGAAACAACCAATGTCACCTGGACAATGTATAAAATATTAATTCTAGATTTAATGTTAATGTTAAGAAATGAACCTGGATAAATAATATAATTTTTTATTTGTGTTTTATTTTAATTTCCTTTCTTTTATCAATTTATTTTTGTTTTAATATGATTTCATATTTAAATCATTCTTGTAGTGCCTTTTAAAGTGCTTCATTATTAAAATTAGATGTTGAATGTAAAATTATATTGTAATTATTTTTATGAAAATGTACACACACATGGGAGTAAGTCATCTTTGAAACCTTAAAAATCCTATGCAATATAATGTTACATTTAAAATCATAAGAATAAATGTATCTTGTGTACAATAAATATTTATAAACAAAATAAAAAAATCTTTGAATTTATTCAACAATAAATACAAATTTCACTATATTAATTTACAGGACCCTAGTAAGGGTGTTCATATATTCTGTATAACAATTTTCTTTTTCATCCACTCATTATGATATACATCTTTTGATAATATTGAATTCAAAAATATATGAGTTATAAATGCTGTTATGCCCCATATTTTATATTGTTCAACAACAAACACTGGTAAAACGAAACCATTTTTGAACTGAGTGTAATACTGGTTCTTTGGATCACATAGTCTTTCTACTGGCACACTGAATACTTCAGCTACCTCACTCGTATTTATATGAAAATCCTGATGCTTTAGATCTAATATAGATCCTATTACCGGGGTAATCATTATTTTATTATTACGTCCCGGTACCGCAGGAGCTTCGCCCCATACATCTATTTTAGTTTGGTGTAGGCCTATCTCTTCTTTAGTTTCTCTGAGAGCAGTTTCTATTGGAGTTTCATTTTTGTCGGTTTTACCTCCTGGAAATGATATTTCGCCGCTGTTAGTCCTTAAGTTGGATGATCGAACTGTGTACAATAATGATGGTGAATCTTTTATGAGACACAGGGGGACTAACACAGCTGCTTTTGTTGTAGGAGCCTTTCCAAACTTTGGTATTGTAATGTTTTTTAACCTTGTCATACATCGCTCGCGCGAGGCGGGTGAAAATATGGTGTTTATACTGAACGTGGTTTTACTATACATTATTGGTTTACATCACTTGTAAAATTATAAAAGTACAAAGTCCTTCGTGCATAGTTTTCTTGAATTTTAACATTAATTACATAAACAACTAGATATGTAAAGTAACGTAAAATAGCGTACCCGTATGTATTCGCTACTGTAACAATCGGTACTCGTTACTATCGTATCGTTACGTTATTCGTTACTTTTGATACCTAATAAGGAAAATTGCAATGAGTCGTGTTGTTTACGGTATAACATTGAAATCGCATGGTTTGCACTCTATATGTTCAGTAGGAAATACGATGACATCCGAGTAACGAAATGCATTCGTGGGTAACGTTTCGATACTCGGTACTAGATTGTGTACTCGTTACTTAGTAACGAATACATACAATTTGTTACAACTCTATGAATAACCACAGAGAACATAATAGTCACAGGCAGAGACTGTAAAAAATTACCCAAATTATGTGATCTGACAAACAAACTTGTTCTTTGTTACTTCATCGCCAACATTGCCATCGAAATGTAACATTTAAATTCGAATAATAGAGCGTGTTCTGATTTGACGTTCCGACACGCTTTAATGGAATACAAGGACTCTTACCTCGACCACTCCTAGTAAAGCATGTAAACTAAATTATAAATAAATACAACAACAATATTATACATCATGGTGGTTTAAATTACTAAGATGAAACTGGGTGATTGCATCACATCGATCCCAAAAAACTCACTTTCACATTTATAATATTAGCATGATGATTACAGCCACTTACTGCAAGTTTGCAGGGCATAATTATGTACCTATTATACTCTAGAACGTGTTCTACTAAATTAATTGTAAAGGTAAGTTTATGTTACATTTCAGAAATCAAGTTTTGCATTATTATTAATTCACTCGTCGAATATCGATATGTCCATAGTACGTAACATTATATGCAAATCATGCAAGTTTACAAAGAAAATTAGGTTTAAACTGTCTAAACACACATTAAAAAAATTAATACATTTATTAGGAATATTTACTTGAAATCTGAATTCATGTAAAATATAGAATTAGTTCAAAATCTCGCTATTTAAAGAGATATGGATTTTGGATATGTATTGATTTGCTTGACAACTATTTGAACTAGTAACAGGCATGTAATGGGTGCGTTGCAAATCGCGATCACAACGTTAACGCTCATGACCGTGGTTGTTCTATTCCACTTGATTTATTGACGTTGCAATCAGTTCGTACATCTTAGTGACGTTTTCACTGCGTCCACAATAGATGTTACTCGAATAGAATTTTATGGGTCGAGCCACTGGAGTGCTTTTTTACGTTACTCGAGTTGTACTTGTTTTTAGAGGTCGAGCTAGAATTTATCACTCGAACTGAGATTAAATTACGAATTTTACATACTCTTATTAAATTTAAAAATTAAATTTATGTCATTAATAAACAAAAAAAAAGGAATCTACTTGGTGCGCCGAGTTGACTCGGTAACTCGAGTGCAAATGAACTCGTGGCAAATTTGCTTTCACTCTATCACGAGGTTAAGAAATTCACTGCAGTAAAAAACGGCTCCAATCGCATCACTAGCGTCCACAGAACGGCTGTAGGCATGAACATGGTATAAAAGCATGCAACCGCGATCGAGTACATTAAACCGCGTTCGATTTTCTCTTACGCGATTCGGCAACAGCCCAAGCCGAAGTTCGGTCACTAGTGACACCCTTGTGCGAGTTGCCCTGCGGCCTCGAGCGCCTTCCGCGCTCGCCCCTCTAGTCCAGGTGCAGCTGTAAAAGCCCCTCAGGCTAACAGTCTACGTCCTTTCGAAAAAAAAAAAAAAAAACATATTCGAGTACATTAATGTAGCGATCGCTACCTGGAACGCACTATATGTAATACCTATATTACAATTCCCTAGACGTCAGTATTATATTTCTTTATCTATGAGACTATGACATTCACCATTCACTATATGACAATTCACCAGCTGTTTTGACAGTTTTATTGTTTAGTTCAATGATAGTAACTGATTTGGAAATGGTACTTATTTATATTTCGTTGATGATTCAAAACAGAACTATACTATAATATAACAGATTTGTTATATAATGGCAGTTATTAGTGATCTTGTATTTAAACTTCAATTCTTTAATATTATGGTTCAGTTCCATATGTAAATTGATTTATGAAATTTTGTGAATAAAAAAATCTTTTATATTAACTTTTAGCGTCAGCTGCATCTTTTAGGTACCAACCAATTATGTCTTTATCTCCAAAAGTATTATTAAGTAATTCCGCTCGTATCAGATTGACGCAGAACTTAAAGAACCTTCCGTCGTTTACTTACAAGGATTCAACTTCTTCAATTAGAGCTTCGGTGCTAGTACCAATATGTGTGGTAAGTGGAGAAGTATGTTTGTTATACACCTTAAGATCGTCGAACTTGAGCTCGTACAGCGGCCAAATGTCGTTTCCGGGCGGTAAAATGGACCAGAACGAAACTGTAATCGAAACAGCACTCCGTGAGACCAAAGAGGAGATTGGTGTAGCATGCGAAGATGTCGACGTGTGGAACGTAATGACCGAAGTCCAAGGTCGTTATAGAGATATGGTAATAACACCTGTAATTGGTTATGTTAGAGACTTTTCAGTGAATAAACTGAAGATTAACCATGATGAAGTTGAGGAATTATATACTGTACCTATGAGAATACTTTGTGATGCGAAAAATCATGCGCATTTTCAGTATGATGGTTTCATGTTACCAGTATATCTTGGAGCGAGACATAAAGTCTGGGGGATTACTGCAATGATCACACATATGTTTTTGCAATGTTTTCTGCCTGAAAGTGTCTATGAAGCAGATTTTCCTAGAAGAGAATTTCCGTTGAATGAACTAATGTCCTCTAAACTTTGATAATATGATAATGAAGAACAAGAAATATTACAAAATTAATTAATTTCAATATTTTTATTGAAAAATATAATATAATGAAATATTATAGGAAAGGTATAGATTTTAATATTACATTTTTATTGTCCTAAATTATATATGAGAATAGATTATGGGATTTTTTTACAAAAATAATGAATAATATTTTATGCAATTTAATAAATTTGCAATAATTGTGATAGCAATTATGTTACAATAACCTGTGGTGTTGTGTTTTGTCCTACTTTCTATATTTACTAATATTGTACATAGATTGAATTTTAATCTGTACAATTAAAAATTAAATTGATTATTATCATATTTATCAGTGGGATATGTAGTTGGTTCTTTTTTAAGGTGTTATTTATTGTAGAAGATAATTTATTAAACAATAAATTCTAAAATAAAATAATGTATTACTTTTATTTATTGTTTCACCTAATGGTTACAGGTCTATTAAAGTTAATTAAAAAATAGGTAAACCCTTAAGATTTTCAAGTTAAGGGTGGTAGCTAGACAGGCGAGCTTAGAAAAAGCCCTACCACTATGCTATGATTTCCTCATGATGTTTTCCTTCACAGAAAGCTCAAGCTCATTGTAGGTGGTTGGATTCGTACACACGTCTAATGACGCAGCGATCCTACACACTACCACTGAGCTATCATCGCTACATGAAAATATCAACATTTATTGGATGAATTTTAGAAATCGATCTTTTAGATGTAATTTTATCTTGATACGTTAATGAATCAATTCATTAAAAATTAATAAAATGACTTGCTAAAATTTGTTTCTTTTTTAATGTCGATATTTCCTAAAATGAATCGATTGATATCTAAAATATCGATTTATCAAAATCAACATTTCAAAGAGTGATTTTTCTATAATCTATTTACAAAAAATTGACTTCGAAAAGATCAATTAAAAAAAAAAACAACATTTAAAAGATCAATTCTTAAAGTCGATCTTATTGATGCCAGTTTTTCTTAATTCGAATCCTAATTAAATTATTTAAAAAAAACGACGTCCAAAAGAATGACTTGCTGACAAACGATCCTTTAAGTTTTAATTTTTCTTGATTCTAATCCTAATAAACCAATTTATAAAAAGTAGATATCTACAAGATAGGTTTAAAAAAAAATTACATTTTAAGATCTTTTTTTCCAAATCCAGGAGGAGACAAATATTCTCATTAAAGAGAAAACAAAGGTATCTAGGATCATGGAGCTAAGTCAGACATAATAATTTAAACCGTCTAGCGAGTTTATGATCAATCATCTCTTAATATTATAATAGCTTTGAACTGGTTTGAGTAATATGTTCAATTAATTTTATAATTCTTATCATAATATAAAAGATCGATTTGCGATTTTTAAGGCTGAAATATTGGTTCAAGGCTGTAAATCGATCTAATAATCTTATTAATCTATCTCAGTTCGCCATCCCTAGTATATACCTATGAAGTGACATATTACAACATAACAGTCAATGTATGTCTTCATATAATAAAACTAACTGACCTATGTATGTGCATTAAATAATCCATGAAAATTAAAATTGCATTTTTCTTTTTTATGTGTTCTTTACAACAAAGTTGCTTGTTGCATGGTGGTAGGGCTTTTTCTAACGCCCCCTTGGCTAGTTACCACCCTCAAGTTGAAAACCTGTCACCAAATACCAATAGGTGTGTTCCGGCAGTTGAAAGCCAGTTCGTTTATAGGTTTAGCGTGTCTACAAGTTTGGGCCGTATCATCATTTAAGATCATGTAAGATTATGGCCATAATGCAAAACCTTAGTATATACAAAAAAAAGTAAATAGTACTGGGGAGATTTTTATAAAATTTGCCAGGATAATCATTAATACAGTAAAACCTCTCTAAGCCGAACCTCGATAAGTTGAAAACCTCCAAATCTCGAAAAAATGTTTTGTTCCTTGAAACACCGAAATCTTCATTACTTGAAATCTCAACCTTCTATTAGTTGAAATAATCAGTGAGTCCCTCCAAGGCATTTTGGTACATATTATCCCTCCATAACTAGAAAAATTAAATTTTACATTTGTATCTCGAGCATAGCAATAACCCCTCATTTTACAATCTTTACAATTCGATTATTTGAGACATATTACCTCTACAGTTCGAAGAAAAATAAGTTGCCTACAGTGTAAGTAGACTATTGTTTCTTAGAAAGCAAAAAAAAAAAATACTAACTTTTTATGCCATATTTATTTATTTTAAGGATGTTTGGAAATAATGTCGGCTTATAATAAATAGAAATATGTATGTCACCTCTGCAACTTGAATTTTTATTTATTTTACCTCTCTAACTCATAATTTATAAAAATGAATCTCGACCTCTTTATGTCGAACCAAAATCCGCCTAAGTCGAAATTCTCTATAACTCGAAAACTTTATAACTCGAATTTACTGACGTCTCCCTGGATTTTCGACTTACAGAGGTTCTACTGTACATTTTTTATCAATAGGTTTATTTTTATCAATATCAATATCAATTAATATAATCATATTTTAAGATATAGGATACTCTTTATCACATAAAGGGAAAGGAAATACAAGTTCAGACTTTGTACTTAGTAAACTTCTTTGTATATTTTAACAATTCAACTTCAATAATAATATATATTAATATTATTTAAAAAAATATTATGTTTGAACTCGCTAATAATGGGAACTACAGGTCAGATTTCAAAAACTTATTCTATTTGATAGCGCAATAATTCACAAATGCTTTGGGCTATTTAACATTACTCTATCGCCAAAAGCTGTGTTGAAAAAGTTTAGTTCCATACGTACGAAGTCGAGGGCACAGCTATCTGTGTGTATATGCGAGTGTAAAACGGGTTCAAAAGTGAAAAAAATAACTTTATTCAGAACAAAATACACAGTATATTTTCTTAGAAAGGTACAGGTGGTGGCAACTCGGAACAGTTTAGTTTTTCCAACAGTGGTTCACCGCGTTCCTTCAATGCACGCTGCCTACAAGTAAAAGTACATATATTTCTGTAACGTATCATATCCGAAGCACAAATTGGATTATATTCAGTAGTACAAATGCATTCTAATTCCGACCAATTTGACCATTTGAAATGCCGAACGCTGTCCGCGGTACCACATAACAGGAATAATAGAATAGCTGGAAAAGAAACTTCAATTAATATTTATCTTTTAACAATAATAAAATATAATACCACTATTTTTGTGTTCTTTTTTATCCATTAATAAATAAAATTATCGCGTGCCAATATTCACACATACTTCGTGCAATATATATAAATATTATTAAATGGTGCCTATAAACTGAACAAGTCATAAATTCCTTTGTTCACGTTTAGAAAAAACACTATGGCTATGTACCACTTGGCGTTCACAACTTTCACGACCGCGGATTTTCTAGTTCCACTTGCGTGCGAGCGTTTCAAATAAAAATTTATAGAAGTGGAATGACGTATGTGTCTGTTCTCATAGACGGGTCGTCAGGAGTTATCCATAAATTACGTCTGATGAATTGACGATCCCCCCCCTTGTAATAGCTGGTCATATTTGTGAGACTCCTCCCCTATAGTGATGTCACATATTTTGGAATTTTACGTCAGGACATTATTAAATAAATACAGCAATCCAATAGCACAAATTTCCTATCCAAGTTTATTAACAACACATTCTAATTTTATTATATTTAACTTACTTCTAATTGTATATATTTAAAATGAAATTCTAACATAATATTCAGGGCCAAATTTTCCTATACGCTAAATTAACTAACTAGGTTGAACTAGGCTTCAACCTAGGGACTCAAGATGAAGAGGGGTCTACATTCAACTTGTTAACAAAGTCACACTATTCCATGTACTGTGACAACTAAAACACTGTACCGAATTCATTGAAATAAAACTAATTTTAAAATTTTAGAAAAGTGTATGTTTCTGGACAACCTACACCTCAGTACGCCCCGTGACCACGAAGGCTGAAAAGCTTTCGAAACGTCGGGATCAAAATTTAATAAATAACCGCGATAAAATCCGTTTAAATTAGTTTTATTTCAATGAATAATATTCGCGTAAACCTAAGAAATCACTGTACCGAAAATAAAGAGAAATTCTACACAATTATGACTAATAAACAAACAAAAGTGTATTGGTTAAAATCAACGCGAGACTTCAAAAGACCTCAAATGGGATAGCCTAGACCCTCTTATTAATCTAAATTCGGCCCAGACAATATTAAATATTGTTGAATGTATAATTCAAAGGTAATTTGCATAAACACAATATAAAATATATATTCTTTAACGCTATCATTTGAAATTAATCTTTTAGGTAAAATAAAATTATTTTTAAATGCACAAAATAGACTATTACCTATTCTTTAAAATCTAAATTTTTTCTTCGCATGTTCCTTCGCGTTGAATATAAGGCACACTTCCAAGCCGCTCTCTTATAACTTTAGCTGCGCATTCAAACTCGCACTGGTTGTTATAAGTGACCTGCATCGATGAGCAAACCGGCTGGTATATCTTCCCGCAGGGGCATGAAGGGTGCAGGATTTCGCCAGTCGCGTAGCTTATTATCGTCAGAACCAACATAAACGCTGTAAATTGAAACCTAATAAACAAAAGCTAGCTGGCTATTACCCACTTAATTTTTTATTAACCTGTTTTTTAAAATCCTATTCTTTACGGTCTTCCTGTATTTTATTTTATTTTTATTTGTATTTATTGTAGTATTAGGGTGGGTGTTTTATGGCAGAATATAGTTATAGGTGGATAGTTTATAACGCCGATTAGTATAAAGCGTGCGGCTTTGGGTTCAGTCTAGCGAGGCGTTTCAGGCGTATTCATCGTTCGTAGCTGGATCATTATAGAAGGGACGTAAGATTTACGTTACTCTGTGATTGACACTGTTTTGGTCTTATGCTGTAAATCATTATCGGGAATGGTTTATACTGGGCGAAGAGAGGCACGAGCGGTGAAGGTGAGTGTTGATGATCGTCGACAAAGAGGCTCCTTAAAGCTACATCTGAAGTCGTAAGTCGTAAGTCTCGGACACTGTCTCGTGATATCCTCTCTCTGCCACAACAATTAGGTTTCATGATGTACCCGACACCCGCACGGTGAATCCGTGGTTTGCTATGAAGTTCGTATCTCATCCTGACATTATTATTACTGAATCGATTATTGTTATCTTATAACAACTACTCGTCTATCTATTCGATTATTATTATCATCTCTTTAACAACTGTCTACGCTTCTTGTTATTCTACATATTTATTATATTGTATTGTATTTTTATTATATTTATATATGTACAAAATTAAAAAGTATACTATTTATTGTACTTCCTATATATATACGTATTATAGTTAGTCTTAGTATTCTAGTAGATAGTTTTGGCTTTTATTTGTTGTTGTTTGCTTTACATCTACCGTCTTTTATCTCTACACTACCTTAAAGTTGACTGTTAGAGAATATCTATGTCATTAAGGACGTCATTGTATCATACATAAGATGTAAAGTGAATAGAATAAATAAAACGTGACATTTAAAACTTCCGTGTTTTCAGAGACAACGCCCACACTTTTGATTAGCTAGCTATCACTCTCAAGTTGAAAATCTGCCACCAATTACCTATAGAAGTGTACCTAAGAGCCACACCGTCACTTAACATTAGATGACATTATAGCCATAGTGCTTAACCATACACACTATAATAAATCTTAATTGTAAATTGACAGGAATACACTGTTGGCCTAGTGGTTAAAGCAATTGCTTCTCTGCAACCGTTGCACCGAATTGCTGTACGTTGGAGTGTCGTTCACGACAATTGTTTTTCTGACTCACAAATCATTATAACGAATTTTGTTGCTAATATTTGTTTTCGTTAATTGTGTTTATTGAGTCCTTCTCACTTGACGTTAGGCGAAATAGTTTACGTAGGTAGGTAGCAAGTTAAAAAACATTATTAAAAAAAAGATGACACGTTAACCCTAAAGCACACACTGTGCCTTGTGGTAGACACATCACCATTCACAGCAACGGCGGCCATCGATATAACGTTCACCAAACGGCGGTTGTTACTGTTATTCTGGCTTGCAAGTCTTCGCACGCTGCCCAAAACCATAATTAAAACGAGAATTAAAATGAAGGAATTATCACCAAGTGCATAGTGTCGTGACCTAATTCGTTACAGATTCTGGTCAATTAAAAGTTTTATACATCTTTTTATTAGTATGTGTAGGTATGACAGTTTAATACACTACAATAAAATCCTTGCGATGTTTTACTTTTCCTGAATAATAAATATTATAATAACGATAAAACAGTCCTGTGAAGAGATTAGGAATGCGATACCGTACAGTCATCATCACTTCATTGTCTGGTATAAAATATATTTAATTTATTTTAATTTGCATACGTAAAGCAAGTATGCGTAATGCATGTACGCAACTGATGCTTCATTAGCAAAAATCACAATACGTTTCCGTAGTTTCATTCAAGTGACATAAAATGATTGCAGTATGTTTATTTATATATCAATAAAACACTATTTATTAAGCACATATCGACCTTGTTTCTGTAATTGGGCATTATAACCGCCTTTTATTAACTTATCAAATGACACTTTGTTTTATTGTTCGTCATGATTTAATGTAGGGATCTGAGAAAGAGATTCAGGGGTCCTGGCCCCGCTCTCCAATAGTATACCTATAATTTAAATTATTTATCACAACGATATTATTTTTTTATATTGAACTCCCTATTCGCGCAGACACAACTGCAAGTGCAACTACCGGAACACATGTAAAATTAGTTTTCGAAAGATATTCCACTTGAGGGTGGTAGCTATAGCGAGGCGGGCTTTAGAAAACGTCCAACCACCGTGCTACGGTTTCATCGCTATGTATCTGTTCCTTTACCGAAATATCAGGCTTATTGTAGGGATTCGATAACAAACACACACAAACACATACAAACTGCTTGCAAAAGTTTTCTAGGAATAGAAGAAACACTAAATGCAAGTCACTTTACATAGTCTGGATTTTCCTGTCACCAGACGAAGTGACGCCTCATTCCATAAACTTTTTAATATACTGGCAGATTGACGTCACAACAAATTAGGTATTAGTAAAACAAGTTCTTACTAAAATGACTAATTCAAATAAGAACTTATTTATTCTTTAAGTATGTTTAATGAAGTTCATAAATATTTATAAGTTATTTGTGGTGCATAGCTACATTGTAAAGTAGCATATATTGTCTTCCTATTCATATTCTACTAGCTGCGCCCGCGACTTCGTTCACATGGAACTAAAGAATATTAAAATATTTTTGCCTACTTTTGAAACTTTTTTCAATACAGCATTGCCCTTATTAGCGATAGCGTGAGTTTCAATAGCCTAGAGTCTTCCTCAATGATTGCTTTATCAAATGCCAAAAGTTTTCTTGAAATCCTGCTTAAGATTAGCTCGTCCAAAGACGTCGAAAACAAACTTTTCCTCTTCTTTACTGTTTGCTATTTATTATCACGATATCACCAATAGGAGCAAAGCTGTATTGTGAAAAAGTTACAAAATTGGCAAAATTAATAACTAGTTTTTTGTTTCACATGATCGAAGTCACGAGCATAACTGGTTAAATTATAATCATAATTATCGTATTTTGGAAAATAATGTTAATTACCGTAGATTCTGCGGATAAGACTGAAAGACAGAAATGTGTTGTCATAAGTAAGCCAGAAATTATATTATGTAGTAATTGATGCTCCCGACTTCGTACGACTTTCTCAAAAAACCGTTCTTAATGAGTTCCGTTCTACGTCGTGAAAGAAATATCCATGCCAAATTTCAAGCTAATAGGTCCAGTAGTTTTGAAAATGATGAGTCAGTGAGTGGTACATATTTTGGTTATATATATTCTACTCTCTGATCCGGTGAACTTCGTATCACCTATACTTCGGAATGCTAGATGGCGTTAACGTAGCTAGATTTTGAAATTTTTTGACAAACAATTATTTTAACCTTCGAAATAAAATTTCTTTTTTTCAATAATAAGTATCCTATGTTACTTCTAATACCTCCAAGAATATGTGCACAAAGTTTCATGATGAACAGTTAAGTAGTTTTCGCGTGAAAGTGTAACAAACAAACTTACATCCACGTTTGTAATATTAATAAGGATTTTTTCATAGTTGAGGTTTAGCGTTATGGCTACAATCTAACCTGATGTTAAGTGATTATGTGGCCCAAGCTGGTAAACACGCTACATCTGTGAAAGGCCTGGCTCTTGAGTGCAACTACAAGAACACACCTATACTATTTGGGGGCAGATTTTCAACTTTAGGGTGGTAGCTAGCCAGGCGGCCATAAGAAAGAGCCCTACCAACATGCCATAGTTTCATACCGATGTTTTCTTTCACCGAAAGCTGAAGCTCAGTGTAGTCTGTGGCATGCCAAACTGCCCCAGTTTCATTAACTATACAGCCACAAGTTTATGTTGTCATAAACCGATATAAATAATTACAAATATTGCCTCGTAATATACGTTTTTTCCAACCGCAATAAAAGTCGTCAAGATTTTTTATGACGTCATAATATAATATAAAAACTTCACGGGATGCACAAACTGGTTAAAAGTAATTTTTATAAATAACTAACGGTGCCCGTGACTTCATTCGCATGTACCTTACTTTTCAATAACTTTAGGCTTTATTTTTTACTTGATAGTATGGTCTTACTATGATAAGTACAACTGACAAATCTGATCCGGAAGTAGTCCAAGCCGAGGTTCGGCCTTTCTGGTACCCTTGCGCCCGCTGACTCGGGGCTGAGTGCCTTTAGCATTCGCCCCAAAAAGTTCGGTAAAGGTGTCAAAGCCCTTAAGGCTAATAGCGCATGGCAAGTTAAAAAAAATAATGGAATATCATTTTCGAAACATTATTTTGTACCGTTTCAATAGAGAAATGGGATTTTTTGGCGGATTCTTGATCTGTCATGTTTTAATTTATATATTTAGTTATTTAGCTGTTTGTTGTGTAATTTAGATGACATTTTACGTGATGTAGTGTAGTTAAATAGCATAAGGTAAGCGAATTATGAATAATCATTCGAAACATGATATATTAGTTGCCACAAAACTCCCCAAGAGAGTTTCAATAAGAGAGTCACCATATTGTTGAAGATAGTTTCGTCTGACCAAAAAGCCCAAAACTTATCACTTAAAAATTGAAGTCTATAAAGAGGACTGAGTTGCCAACAATAAAAAAGAAGAAGAGAAATAGAGAGATAGGACAAAGTTTTATTTTTTAATTACTTTATCAGCTACCGAAAATAAATAATTGAATCATAATCTGTCGAGAAAGTATTTTGCTATTAAAAGTTTAACTTCTATCCCGTATCCGGGAGAAATAAGTACTTCTGTTTTATGAAATAAAAAATGTGTAGAATATGTGCTGCGCTCATACTTTTTGGGGAAATCTATACTATGCACGTCTTAATATTATAATACATAAAAGACGGTTTGTTTGTTTGAGCGCGCTAATCTTACTTACCACGAATAGTAACAAATGTGTATCGAAAAAGGTTACAAAAACTGGCAATAATTATAAAAATGATTTTTTAATTTAACGCGAACGAAGCCGCGGAAACAACTAGTTTTTATATATGTCAATAGGGACAGATGTTTATTTATTTATTTATTTATTAAGGCATTTCTGAAACAAAAATAAACCAGACCTCTTAGGCGATGACGACATGTAAATTGGTAAATTGCTAGAACACAAAAAATTAAAAACTAAAATACACAAATGATTTGTCAACCTAAAAAAGCATTAACCCTTAACTAAATTTGGACGCATAATAATATAACAAAACAAAAACTTAATTTGCATGTAAAATAAAAACAAACGTTTTTATAAAAGACTGCAAATAAAAAAAGGGAAAGAGAAATTGTCAACGTATGAAAAATTAACGTTCGAAAATTATAATGTTATGTTGAGATAAAGAGGAAAATTACTAACTCTTATTAAAGAATGAATGGTTATTCATTGGATGAACCAATAATACTGTATTACAATTTGTAATAGAGAGTTATAACTTAGAATTAAAAATCGATATTTTTTCGATTCACTGTTCGTGCTTATACTTCAAAATAAAACCAATCGATATCGGTAGTTAAATAATCGATATTTTATCATTATTATCCTTTTTTATAGGTAAGGGTTTATCGTTATGGCCTTAATCTCACCTGATCTTAAGTGATGATACGGCCCAAGTTGGTAGACACGCTGAACCTGTGGAGGGACTGACTCTCAAGTGTAACTTCCGGAACACACCTATTGGTATTTGTCGGCAGATTTTCAACTTACGGGTGGTAGCTAGCCAGACGGGTATTAGAAAAAGCCCTACCACCATGCTATGGTTACCACCCGATGTTTTCCTTCATCAAAACCTCAAGCTCATTGTAGGTGAAATCAAACCTGCGTCCCTTGACGCGGACTCCGTACTCACTACCACTGAGCTATCATCGCTTCAAATTATCCCGTTAAAAAAAGGACATTGTTGTAATGTGTAAAATGTTTGTATTTATACGAGTTTCAATAACTAAGTTGTTCTTCTTTTTTTATTCTTGGCAACTCAGCCCTCTCTAGAAACTATTACTGTCATTTTCAAGTGATAGGAATTAAACATTTTGAACGGATGAAACCATCTTGAACAAGATGGCGAGTCCCCTGTTCAAGCTCCCGTGAGGGAGTTTTTGTGGCAACTATATCATGTTCCGAATGATTATTTACAAGTCGCTTCACTTATTCTCTTCAGCTACATTACATCACGTAAAATGTCGCCTATATTACACAATACAAGACTTAATAACTAAGTATATGAATAAAAATACAAATCACATCATGACAGATCAAGATCCCGTTAAAAAATCCAACTTTAAGTTATTGCCCTTACAAAACCATCTCGCAAAGGAGTTTTCGCTTCAAAACAATTTCTATTCAACCAAAATATATATTAAAGATATATTTAAGTATGTTTTAAACAATCTAGGACAAAACCATACTTATTGGCAATATTAGGTGTAGTGAAAGTAACTTAATTATAATCAATAATAATAAGTAGATATATAAACATAAGGTAGATATTATAAAAAGCAAAGTATACATAATTAAAACTTAAAAACTACAACATACATACCCAGTTTGTGATTCATTTTTTTAAATGAAGGCAAGGACTCCTGTACTCTGTCTATCCTTTGTTACAATATACGAGTCACGCAAACAGTCGCTTATATACCGGTTTTTTATTGAGTTAACAAACAAGAATTTATCTGTTAATTTCCCTTCGATATAACCAGCGTGGATAAGGACTACGATACTCGATGTAAATTAAAGTTAAAACAATTGTCACACTTCTTAATGCGATGTTGAGGAATGAAGAATACATTCTGTTAGTCTCGCAGATAATGCTTGAGAAGTCTCCGTTAGTTTGTCCATAAATTTATTGGATATGGCGTTTAATTATGGCGATAATTTAGCGTTATGGCCATAATCTCACCTGGTCTTACTATCTATTTATACCATATGACAAGAACCATCTGAATAGGTTTCCTCGTAGGCCTGTTTGTTGCAGTTTTTGTAACAATCGAACACGATGAATTCTGTCGAAGCATTAACTATAGTCAGTGCAAATATCGCCTAATTGAGATGATTCAGATATATGTTTTGACAAAAATTCGTTACATAATTAAAGGTTCGATGTAGTTGAGCTACCTTTAAGGAAGCCGTGCTGATTCTCGTAAAGAGAATGTCTAAAAGAAGCATAAAATTGGTTGTAGATAATCCTTTCTAGCACTTTACATAACTTAAAAATAGATCTATAATTAACTACTTCGTCTTTAGGATCCTTTTTGTGTATAGGAGTTATAAAGACAGATTTCCAGAGCCCAGGTACCAAGCCTTCATGTAAGGAACGCTTGAAGAGAACTGTGAGTCGTACAGCTAAACTTTCTGCATAGTTTTTAAAGAATACCGGTGGCAGGTTATCTAGACCGGCAGACATGTTTAAGTTCAAATACTTAAACAGTTTTAGTACTTCCGATTCTGATACATCATCATTAGTTATATCTGCGGAAGTTGCAAAGAGAGTGGAGAGATTGAAATCATCAATACACGGAATGGTTGAATTTGTTTTACAAAACTTTGAGAAATGCTTTAGGCTATTTAATATCACGCGGACACCAATAGAAGCTGTATTGAAAAAAGTTATAAAATAGAGCAGAATTATTAAATAATTTTTCGTTCCCCGCGAATAAAGTCATGCGCACAGGTAATTGTAGGGTAGAATCTTAACTGATATTATAAATGCATATTTGAGTTTGAATGCAACGTAGAACTAACTACTTAATCGATTGTCATGCAATTTTTCAAAGGTTTGATCCAATACAAAATAACTTTTCCCGAGAAATACATAAATAGCTTAAAGTTTGACGCGAAGTCGCCAGCAGAGACACATAGTTGTTTTAATTACTTTAGGTACAATGATCTTTTCATTAATCTGAAGCGATATAGCTAAGTCGGTAATGTATATGAACGCCGCGTCAATCGACCTGATTTCGAATCCACTTACAATGAGCTTCAGAAGGAAAACATTGCGATGAATCCATAATACAGTGGTAGAGTTTTTTCTAATGCCCGTCTGGCTAGCTACCACCTTCAAGTTGAAAATCTGCCGCCAAATACCAATACGTGTGTTCCGGCAGTTGCACTTGAGAACCAAGCCCCTCCACAGGTTTAGCATGTCTACCAACTTGGGCCGTATCGTCACTTAAGATCAGGTGCGATTATGGCAATAACGTTGAATCTTAAGTATATAAAAAAAACATCTTTGTACCTATTGGTGCTAGCGTTTTTTATTGTTATTACTCTATCAAATGCAAAAATAATTATTGAAATCCGACTGGTAGTTCCTAAGTTTAGTTCATTTAAACAAACAAACAAGCCTTTCCGCTTTGTAATATTAATTTAGCCATACCCTACATCGAAATAAATTTATTTATAAAGGTATTAACCATCGCATATAATGTAAAAACTGTTCTTAACAACTTATTCCAATTATTACAGGAAAAGATCAGTAATCTCGTCAACTCATATCCTGCAATAGGTATTTCATAAATAAATAAACAGATACACTATCTAATGTATTACTTGTAATATTAACAAATAAAGATCTGCGGTTCGAAAGGTACTTGAGAAATATAGTAATAAACAGGGACATTGGCGTAGCCAGGATTTTTTTATTTTGCGGAGTATACTGTGCCCCAAGCCAAATTGTCTTTCAATAATTGTTAACGCAAAGAAAATAAATCTATGAGAAGATACTGTCAAAATGTATTTTTTTATTATAACACTAGAATTTAGACGCGGCTTCGTTCGCGTTAATATTGATTTTGTCAAACAAATCGGATGACGCAATAAAAACTTTCATACAAAGTTTATCCCTTTGTGTACTCCACTTCTTATAAATTACTAGCTAGAAAAGTAGCTTATCTCCGGCTCGAGGATCCCATCTATATCTGTGCCAAAATTCATCAAAATCGATTCATCGGTTTAGGCGTGAAAGCGTAACAAACAAACAAACTCACTTTCGCATTTATAATATTAGTATGATTATTTTTTATGTAGTTAATTTCGACAATGCCTTGTGAGAGTAGGTTGAAACACCTTTTGTTTCATCGTAGGGACATGCATTCACACGTATCTTTCCATCCTAAGGGGAACTGGGTAGGTTATGTACCCAGCATTAGTTGCCGGGAATGCCCCCTGAAACGCCAGGGCTATCTGTCACCTTGCTGGGGTGGCCCGGGCTCGAAATATCAATCACTGCCTGAAAAGAATTGATTAAAATAGCTGGCCTTAATAGATAAAGAAAACGTTGTATGTTTTAATTAAAACAAAAGTTAATCGCCTCGAGTTGACTTTACCCGAACGAACGTCACACAAAAAGGTTGCGGATCAATAATTTCAAAGCCTTCGCGTAAGAAGTTTCGTTTCCCATTTTCCCCTATAATAAGGGGCCAACGGCCTCCCGTATCTTTTCCTAACTACGCCCATGAACAAGATTAACATGTCTGTTTATTTTGTCTCTTGAATAATATTTATCCAGTTATCTGGTAAATCAATATGAAATTCACTATTTCGCAATATAAATAACTATAAGTATTTCATTACTTTTAAGAGAGGACGGGGATGAGCAGGTTTATAGAATACCATAATTATGTCCGGAAGGATTACGTTTGTCAAAGCCCAATGTCAAGATGTCTTTATTTACAAACATTTACGTAAACGAAAATAAAAAGTGTATAGGATGACATTCTAGATACTCAATTGACGGCATATCTTAAACTAGGTATCACATGAACTTAGTTCGAGATATGTTTTGCGAGATTTGCTTATAAAAATCCAATTGTTATACTTTTTATCTATAGTCAGAGTTATTGAAAACTATTGAATATCTTAACTATTTTCACATCCTATAACTAACTGAAACTGAAAATTAATAACTTTACTAGCTGTACGCTAAACTAAAATTAATAAATAGCGTAAAGCCTTCCTCAACGATTGGTCTGTCAAATACAAAAACATTTTCAAATCCGACTGATAGTTCCTAAGATTATCTCATTCAAACAAACAAACAAACTTCTCCGTGGTATAAAATAAGTATAGATATGGGACTATTAATTATTACTTATGCAGAATTTTAGTAATTTATGATTCACCCTTGTCAGTACAAGTAAGCAAAGCTCTTCCTCCCTCGTATCCTACTAACTTATAAAATACCTATTGAGAGCGTCCAAGCAAGAACATTATTTTAGGCAATCTCTGAACGTGTCTTTCACTTTTAAGCACAGACAAGTAGGGCTGAGCATAGAAAGTCTATAAAATTTTATAAAAGAATCAGAACAAAGAAATATTGCTGACAAAATAACTTTGAGAACCTCCATGCCCTGTCATCATCTTCTTATCTTGTTCCCAAGTTATTTGGGTAGGCGTAATAATTTCGCTTCCTCCATGAATCTCTTTCACCTGCCATCTCTTCATTCAGTCCCTCTTCTTTAATCTCCTTACACACTCTATCTATGTTTTGTTTGAACTTACTCTTTCTTTCCATCCTTCAACATTACATTTCTCACTACATCCCTCGTGTCCTCAAAAATGACCTAAAAAAGATACCCCTCCTGTTCTTCTTTTGATGCATACATAATGGTAACTACATTTTCGGTAGACTACAAGTGTATTCCATTAATATTTCACAACTATACTGGTTCCTTCATCTTGTTTATACATTGTTATCTGGTAGTGTTAATTTTTGATTTGCAAACTGTGTACGAGTTGCAAAAATTTCGTTTGTGTGTACCAAGGTCCTGAGTGACTGACATCAATATTCGACTGTGGTGACTCAACCAGTTAAAATTAAAGTTGACAGTCATCGCGAACTCCGAACTCAAGTGAAAATTTTAAACTTTGAAATCTTTTGTCTATAGTTTTAACGTTACGGCAACAATCTCACCTGATATTCAGTGACAATGTGGCCCAAGATGGTAGACAGCTAAGCTTAATGGACATATTGGCTCTCAAGTACAACTGCCGGAAGACACCTATACGTATTTGGCGGCATATTTTCAACTTGACGGTGGCAGCTAGCCAGGAGGACATTCGAAAAAGCCCTACCACCATGCTAAGTAATCCATGTAAAACTCCAATTAATAGTTATACCTATATATTGCCTATTCGTTTATTTCAGGCTCGGCCTTGACCATATAGGCACATTATTTGAACATGAATGGTTACGTAGTAATTTTTATACGCGGTGAACTGCACTATGTGTTATCTTAGTGCCTCTAAAGCTGCGTTAGTAAGCCCCTACCAAATTTGACTGGGCAGGGAGAAACATGAGTAGTGAAGGTGAGTGTTGCCGCGCGTCGGAAAGGTGCCTCTTAAACTTGCATCTGTGTTACAAGTCTAGGGGACAGCTCGGTGTTTCCGTCCCTGCCACACGATGGATGCGGCACTCGCACGGTCAACTAATAAATAGCCAAGAAGTTCGTCTCCTCAGTATTTACTAATTTACTGTACCCATATGGATAATTATAACAATCAGTTAATATTTTGTATTCAAAGTTTTCAAAGTAACCCCGAGTTGTATGTTGAAGCTGATACAGTTTTATTCTTAAGATCGAACTTAATTAAAACTATGATTTGAAATTTAGCTGGTACCCTTTTGGCTCCACGCGAATATAGTCGCCAGTATAGCTAGTGTATAGCAACTCATTGAAATGCTCGTCGGGTAGAAAAAGCAATGATATTTAAAATATGGAAAAATATGTCACGGACACACGTTCAGAAGCGAACTACCTAATAAGACACCGCTTTAATCTATTCCGTCAACTGTAAATCAAGTAATCTGTTTAATAATGTTACTAATAACCGTATTCTGACGAATCCGTTCTATTAGGAAACCACCTCTAAGGTAGAATAATCTACTCAAATTAAAGTAATCAAATTACAAAAATTATAATAATTAAATATAAATTATTTACCTTTAGCGTCATCTGTCGCCTCAGTGCTTATTTGTTCAATCCGCCATAGTTGCATTTTTAAACAGAGTATATATTTATTACGCTTTAAACAACAAAACTTAAATAAATAAATGAATAAAAGTTTATTTACCAAGAATAAATGTTACATGTTCTACAAATCGTGGCCCCAGCACTAGCGAAACCCTGTGTCGCGGATGGCCACCACAAGAAGACGTTTGTAGAAATTAACGTATTGGGTAACCAATATGCCAAAATTATGTTTATTCTAAAAAGCATTACATAAATAAAGTTGTTTTTATAAGCTTATTATTATTATTTGTATACAAACACATAAAACTAATGTAAATTTAATGCTTATGATATTGATATAAATTCAGTATATTATTTTATAACTTAAAACTTGCTTTAAAATAAAAATCTATTTATCATACGACAAGTCAAAACAAGTAGCTTGCTATATTACATGTAAAAACTGAGTGCGATGATAGCTTAGTGGTAGTTTATACGACTTTGCGTCAAGTGACGTGAGTTCGAATTGAACCACCTACAATGAGCTTGTACTTTCGGTGAAGGAAAACATCGTAAGGAAACCATAGCATGGTGGTAAACCTTTTTCTGATGCCCGCTTGGCTAGCTACCACTCTCAAGTTGAAAATCTGTCACCAAATAACAATAGTTGCGTTCCGGCAGTTGCACTTGAGAGCCAGTTCCTCTAAAGGTTTAGCGTGTCTACGAACTTGGGCCGTATCGTCACTTAAGATCCGGTGAGATTAATGGCCATAACGCTAAGCCTAAACTTTAAAAAAGAGGAGACTAGCAGCATTATTTTTAAAACTGAAGAAAATCTTTTTACTTTAAAATGCAAGTAATGGTGGATTGAACAAATAAGCAACGAAGCGATGAATGGTTATTCTATTAAAATACTTATTAATATTGTTTTCAGTTTAACGGGCTAGAGTCGAGTGCCTATTTCTACGTAGCGACAAGGAAAACGTATTGCGTGAAAACCGAGCACTGATAAATATTTGAACATGTAAACAACTATTTTCAATAGAAGCGCACTATGAGGGTCGTAATGTTTGTCTGCCGTTAGTTCCTAGAAACTTGTCGAAAAGTTTATTAATGTTTTATTGATTCTTATTCATGATCCTGTTTAATGGCAAACTAATTTAAACATGACTGACTGTTTTCGCGACTTAGTTCGCGTGCAGGAAAAGTTTATTTGAAATCATTTTTGCCCCTTTTTTGTAACTTCTTTCAATATATCTTTGCTCCTATAGCCGGAAGTGTAATGTTAAATAGCTTATAGCCTTCCACAGTGATTACTCTATCAAACACATAGTTTTTGAAATCCGATGGGTAGAAGCGCGTTCAAACAAACAAATATATCCGCTTTATAAAACTAGCCGTGTCCGGGACATCGTTCGCGTGGGACTTAGAATTAATTAATGATTTTTGCCCGTTTTCGTAACTTTTTTCAATACAGCTTTGCCCCTATTGGTGGTAGCTTGATATTAAATAACCTAAAGTTTTTCTCAGTGATTGGTCTATTGAATACAAAAAGATTTTCGAAATCCGACTGCTAGTTACAAAGATTAACGCGTTCAAACAAACAAAAAAAGTTTTCCATTTTATAATATTAATATAGATGTATTTAGATCAATTCATAGTTACGTGGAATAGTAAAATATCTTATCAATTCGTGATCCATAAAAATCAAAATAATATATAAACTTAAAAACAAGTGAGTAGAGAAAAAGCAGAACATTGACCCCGAATTAGTAATGATAGTCAATATTAACTGTTTCATCGTAGCTTTTAATTCACACAATCATGATCATACAATCCTTTAACAAGATGATGAATATCATGTTTTCAACAAGTATCGAGGAAGTCCTTTTGGCAACTAATAAACCCGTGTTTTATAATTTAATTCGTATATACACAATAACCAAACAACGTGCCACATGCCACCAATATTATATACCACTAGATGTGCCCAAGACTTTTGTAACTATTTTCAATAGAGTTTTGCTACTGTTCGTGATAGCGTGATGTTAAATCGTTTCCTGTCTTGATGTGTATGCAAATTTGTACTACTCATATTACTTCGAAGGATTCCGGTAAACAGATAGATATACAAGTAAAGATAATAAAATTTAGTTAAAAACAAGAATAATTAATTTGTTTTGATATGTAATTTCAACGCATTCCGAGTACAGATATTTTTTTAATCGATAACCGAATCATCATTTAACATTTGCTTTGACCTTCGATAGTTATTCTTCCTCCGCGTGTAAAATTTTTAATAATAATTTTTAATAATGTTGGAAATATAGAATTTTGTTACAAAAAAGTGTTTTGTATATTTTTACAGATTAAGAGACTAAGTTAGTGACATGTTAGCTGATTCTAAATGTTTTGTTCAAAGAAAGAATATTTAGAAAATTGTTTGAAATAAATAAAATGTGTGTTTGACAAAAACACGTATATTATCTTTTTCTATTGCTTATAGGTTTAGCGTTATGGCCATAATCTCACCTGATCTTAAGTAATGATACGGCCTAAGTTGGTGGATACGTTAAACCTGTGTTTAAACGTTAAATATGCGTGGTTCTTTTGAGTAGCTAGTAGTGGTTGACACCGCCAACTAGGTTTGCACATGTACAATCCTATCACGCCATTGCGGCACGGTACAATCATTGTCTCAATTTTAGTTAGTACCGCGTTCGACTCTCCTTCGCGTCCTGGCAACAGCCCAAGCTGAGGTTCGGTAACTAGTGACACTCTTGCGCGATCTGTCCCTCGGGCTGACCACCCTCCGCGCACGCCCACAGTCTGGTGAAACTGAAAGCCTTTTAGGCTTACAGTGTAAGCGCTTTAATATATATAATATATGCACTACTAGCGCTGCCTTTGTAAATAAATAAAAATAAACTAATAAAAAGAGCAGTCGATTGAGATAAATAATTTTTCCCACGTTAAATAGTGTTGTAATATTTAACAATAGTTGGGTTTTCAACAGGTAGTTGTTAATGAGAATAAATCAGTTCCGTGCTTATCCCTGAGGTAATGTATGATCTCATCATCCGGTTGCAATGCAGCCTGCGTATTTATATAACCTACTTACAGTTCTGCGAGCCTTCGAAGGTACTCGACAAATATTTACTTCGATAACAACTTCGATTGTGTACTAATGAAACATATACTAACTGCTGTACCCTGGCTTCGTATGTGATTTATCTAACGATACTATGACCTAAATATTTTATTTAAATTATCAACAATGAAATTCATTAGACAGAGATTTAATTATTGAACCTTTGGAGTGAAAATTCTATGATCTTTAGGCATATTTCGTTACATGAGAGAGAAGGAAGATATAAATGTAAAGGCCAAAGAGAAAAAAAGCTATTATCTATATTAATAATATACAGCGGAACAATTTGTTTGTTTGTTTGAAACTGCTTATCTTAGGACCTACCAGACGGATTTATTATTTTTAATTGTAAATAAAAATAAAAAAGATAAATTATTTTTGTATTTCATAAAGTATACATGGAGGAAGGTTTTAGGTTATTTAACATTACGCTAGCCCCAATAGTAGCAAAGCTGTATTGAAACAAATTACAAAAACGAGCAAACTTTTTGGTTGTTGCAAAACGGGCAAACGAGGTAGCGTGTCACCTCACTGTAAGTGATCACCGCCGCCCATGGACATCCACAACACCAAGGGAATCGTAGGTGCGTTGCCGGCTTTTACTTTGAAGGCACTGGCTCTAAAGTGCAACTGGCGTCAAATTTTCAACTTGAGGGTGGTAGCTAGTCAGGCGGGCATCAGACAAACTACCTACCTACCACTATGGTGTGTTTTCCTCACGATGGTTTCCTTTACCGAAAGCTCAAGCTTATTGTAGGTGGTTGGACTCGAACTCACGTGCCATGACTCGGCGTTCCTACACGCTACCAACTGAAAATTACTATAAATAACACTACTATTGTGTGATTCACTTAAGATTAGATATTTTATGTTATTCATACTCATGTGAATCACATATTCCAAGATTCATTAGACTAGCATCGCATGAAATGTTGTTAAATATGTTGCTTTTATAATAATTTTACATAAACGAAACCATCGGCACAGACTAGTTAAAATGTATAGAGGTTAATATAACATTTACGAACATTTAAGATAGTTGCCGTGTTTCAAATTAGCTGGTAATATTGTATGAAACCGCGAAATCGTGTCCAACGATAATGATGTTTAAAGTATATGAGATATGCAGTCACTTCGAGTATTGAATGTGCGCTATCATCGCTTCGATATAATTGAGATGTCAGTAAAAATAAAAATGTGGTACTAAGAATTAACTATATAAGAAACCTGTGTTAAGGCGCGAACACTGCTTGTAATAAAACCTACATAACGTCTCTTCGAGGGGCGCCATGAACTTAACTGCTACTTACAAGTGCTCTAAATATGAGTAAAAAAAAAAAATCTAAACTGAAGCAATGAAGACCCAGGGAGTCGTGTCAGAACGCCTCAATAAACGACGTGACTTCAAATTCTTGCGACGACTTTGAGCTCGTGGTGAAAGAAGACAATTTAGGGATCAAACTATAGCATGATCTAATGCTTATCTGGGTAACAACAGCTCTTATGAAGGAAATCAATCGCCGAGTACTCATGTGTCTTCTTGCAGCAGCATTTGATACCTACATTAGACTTATGTCAATCTTAACTCTTATGGTGAAAACTCCAAACACTTGTAGGAATATTCTATCTGCGCCATCGGAGACCCGATTTCTCAGTAGGCTTACACTATTCTTGGACCACAATGTCACTTAACATACGATGTGATTATCATTCACAAGCTCTTGTATATAACTTCACTAGATTTTACGTCCGGCTTCGCTCGCGTTAGTATTGATTTTGTAAAACAAAACGGATGATGGAATAAAAAGTTTTATATAAAGTTTATTACGCTTTCACGACCAAACCGCTAAATCGATTCTGTTGATTGAGCGAAGTCGCACGTAGAACCTAGTAAATAATAAAAAATACATACATCATTTGGCATTATTACCGACACTTCGAAAACATTATTCAAAGGTTTTTCAAGATATAATACTTTCAACTACTCAATGCTAGGTATTTAAATGTAAATTTCAAAATGTTAGTCAGTTCTCGGATTTTTTTACTACATCCTTAGGTTTGAATATCCAATTAATATAGCGTTCATGACCATTCGTGGCCGCGGCGGCCTTTTTATTACATTAATGGACGCCCGTTATAGAAAAACGCTATATCGGAGATTCTGCAATATTTTATAATGTATTGCGTCATTTATATTAAACTAGTGACCAGCCCCAACTACACACGGTTGCAATTTAACAATAAACATACATACTAACTGGGTCTCCCGCGTGTTCGTCCGCGTTGGTCTTAGATTTAAGAAGTTAATCCAGCTAATAAACTGGGTATCAAATATCATACAAATCCATTTATCTGGTTTTCATGTTTGTGAAGGTAACAAAACTTGCACGCATACAGAATTTCACTTCTTTTTTATAGTTAAGGTTTAGCGTTATTGCCATAATATCACCTAATCTTAAGTGATGATACGGCCCAAGTTGGTAGATACATTAAGCCTGTGGAGGAACTGGCTCTCAAGTGCAGTTGCCGGTACACATCTGTTGGTATTTGGCGGCAGGATTTCAACTTGAGGGAGGTTGCTACCCAGGCGGGCATTAGAAAAAGCCCTACCCCCATGTTATGGTTTCCTCACGTTGTTTTCCTTCACCGAAAGCTTAAGCTCATTGTAAGTAGTCCCTTGACGCGAAGTCGTACACCCTACCACTAAGCTATCATCGCCTCAAAATTTTACGGGCAAAATAAAATCGCACATTTTTAATATTAAGTATGTATAGATTTATTTTATAATGTTTATTTATATGTAATTGTTCAGATTTAGCAATAGTTGGCCGTGTAAGCGAACGAAAACAGTATTTTGGACCAAAACATCCCCGTAGTTTATCCATTTTGTATAAAAACATTTACAAATAATAAACACAAACCTCCCTTGTTGTCGCTCTTTTCTCGTTAAAATCTGCTTGCCCAATAAGGACGTTGTTATGGTCGTAGTAAGTTAGGACCAGTTGGCTAGTCATGCTCGCGAATCTTTGTTCATTTTCAGGGAGAAGCTCAAGCCGAGGTTCGGCCATTCTGGCACCCTTGCGCTCGCTGCCTCGGAGCTGAGTGCCCACAGAACGCATCCCAAAAAGTTCGGTGAAGCTGTCAAAACCTTTAAGGCTCACAGCGTATGTCACAGGTCGAAAAGAATCCGTGAATCGTATGGCATTCAGTTACGTGATGTAGCAGAAGTAAGCGGAGAAACAGAAGCAGACAATGACTTCGTTTTATACTGTATAGAGATTATGACAAGAGTCGGGCTACCGGTACAATAGAAATAGTAAATGGGTGATTCCGTTCTATGATGTTTTTGATTAAACATTTAAAGATTTTGAAATAAACTTTTGAAAGGCTATTTATTTATTATCCATTCTATTGTAAAAATAAAGATCTGAGAGGATTTTACAACAACTTCAAAGCATCAAGAACGAGAAACAAATTTCAAATTTTACGTTCCACGGTACTGACTAATATATCCACGGCGCTGACATAAAATACATTCGGTAGAAATTAATTGAGAAAATCACTAAATTGATATATAATAATTATTAATTATCATTCACTAATTAATTTATTTATTTACGGCGTTCGAGTCACACGTATAGAAATTCAAAAAATCGTTAAATTTAAAGACAAAAGTTATCGAACCGGAATTTAATGTTAATCTAATACATTCAATAAAATGTATTTTTTTTTTTCAGTTTGGTCTTAAACATCAGAATTTATGAGGTAATTACTTTAAATCATTTACTGCGCCAAAAAAAAAAACAATTTATAGGTAAATTCTAGAAATGGACATGACACGGTACTTACATTAATCGATATATTGTAAAGTTTCATTGATTGATTATTAATTAATTACCTGTGAGAACAAACAATACAGGACATTGAATATCTCATTAAGAATGGAATCACCCAAATACGAGATCACTTTGGTAGCTCTGGCACTTAACGAAAAATTAAAATATTTGTGAACGATTATTATTAGCATTTATTTTATTGCTTCTTCTGTACAATGTAAAGGATAAAGGAGAGGTCAACAGTAGGTCCTGTGCATCACAAAAAATTAAAACAAGTAGGTATATGCGGATTAGCAGATTTAGGATAATTTCATTCTTTTTCGTATTTTCTCGAAGTAAATGTTACAAATATTAGCTGACATGGGCACTGTGCCTTGTGGATAAGTAAATGTATGTAGAATAGTAATGGTGACCTTAATTTTTAGTGTTTTCTCTCAAAAAATATTATAAATGTTTCAGGAGCATTTACAGAAAAGTAAAAATATACTGTTAGAAGTGAATTTTACGAGGGTAGTTGACAACACCGATTAGTATATAATGCGGTGCGAGCGCGGCGATGAGTTTCCATTGTGCTGAGCGCCCTCCTCGCTAGCCCACAAAATCAGATGAAGCTATGAAAGCCCTATCGGCTAACAGAGTAAAAACTTTCGAAAAAAAAAAGCGGCTATGAGTTCAGTCACAGCAAGGGACTCGAGGCGTGACTTTCTTCAGACATAGGTAAATATCACCTAAGAGTCGTAACATTTATATTTCTCTATTACTGACAATGTTTTGGTGTTTATGCTGTAGATCATTATCGGGAATGATTTATAGTGGGCATAGAGAGACGCGAGCAGTGAAGTTGAGTGTTAACAATTGTCCAAAGAAGGCCGCCTTAAACCTACATCCGTGTCGCAAGTCTCGGACACTGCTCGGTGTTATCCGCTCTCTGCCATACGATGCACCCGGCACCCGCAGGGTGAAGAAGACGGTCTGCTAAGAAGTTCGAATCTCATCCTGTTATTATTATTGACACCATTATTCTTTTTAAACGACTAAATAAAAAAAAGTCTAAAAATATATTTACGAGTACATATGCAGTTCGTCTCGTAAAATGGGCTGGGCAGGCCACAAGAGAGACATGCACAGTCGAATACTGAGTAAAAAGATTACCGAATGACTCTTAATCCCTGATACATTCATAGAGACATAGAATGTGTTTGTGTATTCTACCGCAGGGATAATGGAGTGTGCTCTGAGGAACTTTTATTTCATAGTTAAGGTTTAGCGTTATAGCTATAATCTCACCTGATCTTAAGAGGTATGTCGATAAACACGCTAAGCCTGTGTAGGTACCGGCTATTTGGTATGGTACCCTCATCATCGTTTCAAAATCACACTACCCGTCGTTGGTTAGCTACTCATCCTTATATTTTACAGCCTGGCCGTATTACGATAACGGTTAGGTTTTGCAGAAACTTCTTGTCGCGTACGTTAGATCTATAGAATCGGCTACCCAGTACAGTTTCTCCCCTAAACTATGATATGAGGCACTTCAAAAAGGGATTGAAATACGGTCTGTAATGTCAGCATCATGGCTGGAATACTTCTGGTATTGCGGTTGTCCATAGGCAATGGTGACTATACCATCATTATGCTAGGTCTTGTCACGGGTAAGAACACCAAAAGCTCCAGTTTATTGCAGATACTTGAAGTCACGATAATCGATGCTGTATCCACATTGTCGTATTTTTCCGTATTTTCTTTTAAGTTTACAGGTTTAGCGTTAAGACTACAGTCTTACCTGATGTTAATCAACGATGTGACTGAAGCAGGTGAACGCGCTAAATTGAAGGAGGAACTGGCTCTAAATTGCAATTGCCAGAGCACATGTATACGTATTTGGCGGTAGATTTTCAACTTGAGAGTAGTAGTTAACCAGTGAGCATTAGAAAATACCCTACCAGGATGCTATGGTTTCATCACGATGTCTTCCTTCACCGAAAGCTCAAGCTCAATGCAGGGATTCGAAATCACGTCCTTTGATGCGGGTCCCGTACAATACATCGTATAAAAAATAGAATTATGCATAAAAAGATAGGTAGGTGGAAAGATATCATTTTTTAAGGTGAGCTTAGTAACACGAACAATGAAAATTAAAAATAAAAGTCGACATCGAAAGTTGCACACCGACGCAGTCTGTCAATAGTTTGAATTGACGTTTCGAAAGACTTGGGGAAATCCATTACCAAGCACTTCTAACTCGAAAATACGCACATATAAAAATTTAAATATGGCTGTTTGTGTAACTGGTAGATTACAGGTACATTTTAAAAGGTACAAGCAATTTGCGTTACAGTATCTATATTAAAGTGAAGTCATCCACACTTTTACACCAGACGCACGACTGTTTTATGGAACCAAGTTACATCCGCGCGTTGGTGTTTCCGGTCCAGTACGACTTGGGAACCTTCAAGAAGAGAGCATACCTCAGAGGCCCGCAATGCACTTGTGATTCCTCCGGTGTTGAGTGTCGATGATCACTTACCACCAGGAGATCCGTTTGCTCATTTTGACCCCTACTCCATTAAAAAAGACAAAATAAATGTTTGTAATTGAAATGGTATTTTATATTTTCGTTTGATAAAGTAATCTCCATGTTGACCTTCTGATATCAATAGCGATCCTACGCAGAATTAAAAAAAAATGTTTACAAACAATTATCACGTCGATAACATTTTTTATCTTTTAAAAGTTCAAGACACGCTCTAACAAAATAGTTAAGGTTTTTGTGTTATGGCCTCAATCTCACCTGACGTTATGTGACGATGTGGGCCAATATGGTGGATATGCTAATCCTAATAAAGGGGTTGACTCTTAACTCAAGTGTAACTGCCGGAACGCTTCTATAGGATTTACGGCATATTTATAACATGAGGGTGGTAACTAGCCAGGCAGGCATTAGAAAAATTGCTATGGTCTCATCACGATGTTTTCCTTCACCGAAAGCTTAAACTCATTGTAGGTAGATTCGAACTCACGTCCCTTGACGCGGCGTCCGTGGACACTACGAAATGAGCTATCATCGTTTGAAAAGCCTTTGTGAGAACTGACCACAAAGTTTATGACCTTTTACAGTAAATGGCACCAATATTACACTTCATAGGATTAAATAACATAATGAATTTAAATAGAAAACGGTGGTAGGGCTTTTTCTAATGCCCGCGTGGCTAGCTACCACCCTCATGTTGATATCTGCCGCAAAATACTATTAGGTGTGTTCCGGTAGTGGCACTAAGAGCCAGTCCCTCCTATAAAGGCTGGCAACGCATCTGCGATTTCTCTGGTGTAGTGGGTGTCCACGAGCGGAGATGATCAATTAACATCAGGTGACAAGCTTGCTCGTTTAACCCCAATAAAAAAAAAAAAAACATTTAACAGATTTAGATCTCGCCAAATTGCAGAATTCTAATGCATTATTTCTCTTGTAAAAATTAAATGTCGAACTTGGATTACATCAGAATGTTTTAAATACCAAAAAAAATAATAAAGTTTTTACCTTTCAAGGAGTTTACAACCGATTATGACAACATAAAATTGTATATCGCATGATGCAATATTGAAAAGTGTAGGTGATAATTTTTTACCATAAACACGCTGTTTGATGCAACAGTGAGTCATTCGCAGCATCACAAATAATGTATCACCAAAATATGCTTCGCTAAAAGCCGATCTCTCCCCGTCATAACGTAAAATTATTATCATACAGTGTTGGACAGAATCGCGGTGCGAGTGACGCACGTAAGCGGGGATTTACGGAACCTTGCAAGTTTCCTCGCGGCTTGGGAAATATTATGTTTAGTATATAAACTCGGCTCGGTCCGTTTAATTCATCATTCACACTCAAGCAGTGCTCGTGAATAAACTGAAATCGGATTTTTTTGTATAAACATTTATACAAAATGAATAAACTTGGTAAGCTATATTTTATATTGATTTTTCAAGATTTGTTAAATATTCATTTCTCATTTACTAATATTGAAATATGACAGTAAATTTAAATAATTAACATAGATTAGTTTTTGAACTTATTATTATTAATTAGTAACACTTTTAATATAGATCTGGTTTGTAGAAACTTACCAGTATTAAAAATTACTTTATATTTATAATTACTTTATGTCTGTTAATAATAGCATTTATTTACGTTCCATAACTATTAATATAAAGAACTATAGAAATTGGAATTATAACATGTTTTTCGATGCTGATTATGACATCTTATATTACTTAGTAATAATTTTATTTATTAATATTACTATCGATTATTCTTGAAGTATACAGAACATTAACTTCATGTTTAAAAGAAAGTTATTTCTGGTTCTGAATTTAATTAATAGATTAATAGTTTAGGACATTGGTATTATTTTTTATTAGTATAAACATATAACCATATAATACATAAACATGAAAAAAGTAATGTTAACTATTAAAATTTAATATTATAATTTATTTCGCGTACTAAAAGTATTGGAATCATTTCAACATCGCCATCATTGACATACACATCTAATTACCTTATATTATACTCGTATACATGCGGCCAGTAACTCTTGCTTGAAGTTCCTTGAATTTCTTGACCAACGAATCGGTAATATATTTTACCACCACATAATTATCAAATTAGAAAATAGAATAAAAATCTAATCCATTAAAAGTGTGTACATATACCTATATACGTGCCAATTTTAATGTTGATCTATAGAAGATTATTTTTGAGACATTTTTTTTTATACTTAAGTTTTAACGTTATGCCCATAATCTCAACTGATCTTAAGCCCAACCACTATGCTATGGTTTCATCACGATGTTTTCCTTCACCGAAAACTCAAGCTCATTCTAGGCGGTTGGATTCGAACTCACGTCCCTTGACGCGAAGTCGTACACACTATCACTGAACTATCATCACTTATAATTTTGATTGTCGAATTGCGCTAAATTTTCTATACTTTTCACAATTATACATCGACGACTATGAACTTAGGGAAGAGTATCTAGATGTCCTTTTAATAAAATAACGACACAAGTAAATTTATTTCAATAACGGGTAACATATAATTTCACAACCCTAAAACTTCTCAGTAATTTATTAGTGATAACATTTTTATTACTTTATGAAAAAAATAAAACAATAAAATCTATATTTCTGTTATCATGAACATGATTAAAAGTCAATGATGTTAACAGAGAACAATGTTAACAATTGTTTTATGAAATGACAAACGCTTCTCTTTGCTGATAATATAACGTTGTTATAATGATTATGAAGTACAATCACGATGAATCAAGGCTATTATAACAATTAATACTCATGGAAAATAGCTGGCACTAATTAAAATCACTTCCTATGTTATTATATCTGTGTTAATACTAGATTTCACGTGCAGCTTCTCTCGCGTTAATGTTAATTTTGTCAAACAAATCGGATGGCGCAATAAAAATTTTCATACAAAGTTTATCCCTCTCTTTATCCTACTTCACTTTAGTTTCCATGTTCCCATCTATATCTATACCAAAATTCATCACAATCGGTTCAGCGGTTGAGGCGTGAAACCATAACAAACAAACATACCCACTTTTGCATTTATAATATTAATAAAGCGGAAAAGTTTGTTTCAACGCGCTTATCTTAAGAATTACCGGACGGATTTCAAAAATTACTTTTATATTTGATCGAGCGTTCGTTGAGGAAGGCTTTATGCTATTTAACATCAGGTTACCACCAGTAGGAGCAAAGCTGTATTGAAAAAAGTTACAAAAACATTTAATCTCCAAACATTTTTAGTTCCATGTTTACTGGCAAATTTTATTGCATGTGTATTTCTGTAATTAGGTATGAGAATGTAGACGTAAATAGACGTAGAATATACCTAACTTGTTATACATTGAGAATTTCTACTGTAAACAAATTAATGAAATAAAATTACTGTAATTTTTTTTTATATCTACATATAACCAGCAGTGCTTGTTTGAATGTATATATAGTAAAGCAGTTGGTCCGCTCAGTGTTATGAATTCGAATCAGAAATGGATGTTCAGAACAGCGAACATAGACTACATAACATACTTTTGATGAGGATCTTACCTTATAAATAAAATTAGCAAATAATAATTTACGTTTTTTTTTCATCTTTCCAGGAATATTCCTGATTGCCGCAGCGCACTTGTGCGTCACATCCGCGTTACCAGCCACCTGCGCGTGCGCAAGGAACTTACGCCCAGTCTGCGGATCAGACGGCAAGACATACCACAACAAATGCCTCTTATTATGCGAGAAAGTTAACACGAACAGCGAATTAAAAGTCGCCAGAGAAGGCGCCTGCGAAGAGATCGACCCTTGCATTTGTACGTACGACTACACACCAGTATGCGGCACCGACGGCCATACTTACCCGAACGAGTGTTCGTTGGGTTGCGCCCGATCGTCGACCCCAGCTCTGGCGGTCAAACATCACGGCGACTGTATGGAAGTGAAAATGGCGCATATCGAACCATGCATCTGCACGCGCGAATTAAAACAAGTCTGTGGAAGTGACGGCGTCAGTTACGGCAACCCCTGCCTCTTAAACTGTGCCTCGCAAACCAACCCGCGCTTGAGCATCGAACACGCGGGTCCATGTGACGACACAGTGAAGGTGGTGGAAAAACCCGGTCCATCGAGCGAGGTTAAAGTCGCCGATAATTCATTACCGTGTACTTGCACGAGAAACTTCGATCCGGTTTGCGGTTCCGACGGTGTCACTTACAACAACGAGTGCATGATGCGGTGCCGCGGTGGTGACCATCTGACGGTCGTCGACCACGAGCCGTGCCAGCTTTGAGGGGTTTTATTATTCCGTACTGCACACTTTAGTAGTAATCGATTGGAATTATGTGCCTTGTTGTGATATTTTTATATTTTGATCGTGAGCTTTATTAGTTCTAAGTAATATTGTTATTAATTTGTAAATAAATATTTATTTTTGTATATCAAGTTTTCCTTTATTAAATACAGATTATTAAAACTTTGATTTAAATAATGATCATGGTTAATTTTCAACGGAACATTAGAATGTTTCCAGTTTTCTTATAATAACATTTAAGAAGCAAAATTTTAAGGATCATTATCTGTACGATTCGCAAATAATTGTTCTGAGTCTGGTTGTGAATTACGATCGCGAATTGTAATTATAAAGCCCTTGTACTTCTTTGTTGTAAGTACTTGGCCGTGACTCAGTTACCTACATACGCAGATGCCATAATAAAAGCCAGTTAATTAGTTTACATTTAGACAAATAAGATACCGTAAATAAACTGATAATACTCTATTTATTGCAGTAAGAAATTTAATGATACAAAATTCATATAAATGCAATAGTTAGGAAAATCTAAAAGTGCAAGTCCACGTAACATAATGTAACGTAATTATAATTGAAAGACATATACTTAGTTAAGCCTCCATGTTAAATAGGAACGAAAAATTTATTTCAAAAAGTTTTTCTTTTATATATAAAGAAATAAATTAATTTCAAAATGGTCTAGTGTGATAATGAGAGTATATCTCTGGATAATAAAACATTTGCATTGCCGTGACAACACAAAATATTTTAAATAATAATCATTTAAGTCTCGAAAATTGCTTGACTTTGGAAAGTTGAGTGAGAGTAATGCACAGCCTCAAATGCTTCAATTCTACTTAAGCTCACTACATACATACTATATACAATGTATTTGTAATGGAAGTAGGTACCTAAAGATTGACATAATTAATTCCCTATGTAATGTAAACAAAACAATAGAGGGTTTTCTTTATGATTCAGACATATTATTGGATGCGTTTTCGCATGACAAAGACATTGTTGATAGGAAAAACGCAACGACGTATTGATACCTACTTCTAATCCTATAATATTCTACCGATAACTAATAATTTATTGCGGTAGAAAAATTGCATCTCGTTATTCGAAATGGAAACGTAATAAACACAATAACAATTAGAGTAAAACCTTTTCTTTAAGCTTAACTTAAATGTTTATAAAATTATTTTTAATAATAGCGTTTTAGCAACATTCTCACATGATATTAAGTGTTCATGTGTACTAAGATGGTGAAAACGCTAAGCTTATTGAAAGAATTGGTTTTCAAGTGCGACTACCGGATCACACCTATAGGTATTTGGCGGCAGATTTTCAACTTTAGAGTGGCAGTTAGCCAGTTGGTCAGTAGACAAAGCTCTACCATCATGTTTACTTTCGCCAGGCGCTCAGATTTATTGCGGGGATTGAAACTAACGTCCATTTTATTTATTATATATTATATTAATCATAACTATTACGGATAAAATATTATACAAAAAAATATGTTTTTTTTTTTTTTTAATTTGCCATCATAAATTCAAACTGGCCAACAATTCATCGCCTTCGTCGTCTTCGAGAAATGATTTATCAACGACGTCAGAATCGTTTAATACATCTTGTCTATTTTCGTTTGTAGTGTCACTACTGCATATTGCTCCAGCATTATTACGATCTTTCCTTATATTCGTTCCCGGTATATAATCGTTTCTATTCTTCATAGGTTGCGTGAGATACTGGTCTATGTTATTTTTACTATCCTAAAATTTAATATGTCCAAAGATAGTAGGCAATATGACATGGGTGTGACCAGCCAAATTGGCTTTCAACCCACAGATAGAACAAATAATGTATCGGATGACATTCCATATGGAATATCAAAGTGACATTGACACATGTCATAACTGCAATGACAGTTTGCATTAAGTTGTGGGTGTGGGTTGCTATTATGAACCTATTAATGTGAAACATCTAATGCGGCGGGTTAGACCGTGTGTTAGTCTGGCGACGCGTCGCCACGGCTTACTTCGCCGCGCTATATGGTAGTATATGTAAAGTTGGTAAGTGTTTTGAAGCTCAGTGGTAGTGTGTATGACCTCGCGTCAAAGGGCGCGAGTTCGAATCCACCTACAATGAGCTTGAGCTTTCGGTGAAGGAAACATCGTGAGGAAACCATAGCATGGTGATAGGGATTTTTATAACACTCGCTTGGCTAGCTACTACCCTCAAGTTGAAAATCTGCCGCTAAATACCATTAGGTGTGTTCCGGCAGCTGCACTTGAGAGCCAGTTCCTGTACAAGTTTACCGTGTTTACCAAATTGGGTCGTATCGTCACTTAAGATCAGGTGAGATTATACTAATACTAATCCTATAGAAAAAACATCGATGCTTCAAATCTACAAGACGCCTCACAAAGGCTTACTTTTTTGTTGTTGATTTCGCTTGTTATCTCCACGTATTAAGGCTTATCAGTACCCTGTTTTATACTTTATATATTTAACGTCACGGCCACAATCTCCCCTGATGTTAAACGTGATAACGTGGCCCAAGTTGGTGAACAAGCTAAACCTGTGGAGGGACTGGCTCTCAAGTGCAACTGCCAGAACTGGTATTTGGCAGCATATTGTCAACTTAAGGATGGCAGCTAGCTGACGAAATTGGGACCAAAGACCACAGGAGTCATATAAAAAAAGAGCCTCCATCTGTGAAGGGGTTTTTTCTCTACAGTCCGGTATTTTATTATAGAAACACGTACGAATGAATAGAATAGTTAATTATATATATTTACCTGATGCTTCATTCGCGTGCCCTCAAACGTGTCTCTGCTCAATCCGACATCGTTCAGAACCTAATGAAATATATATTCGTTACATTTTCCAATACAGAATTATTTAAATAATAAATGTCGTGGTTATTTTATAAGATTTTATCAATTTTCAGCAAGGTTTAGCATGGAAATACGTGGACTATATTTTGTATCTGCACCAACACCCTGCAGAGACCAGACCATGGACAAATGCTTCACCACTAGGAAGGTGCATGGTGGATAACATCAGTTGAGCAATAAGTAGATAAGGATATATGAATTTATCTGTAAGTGGTGGGTATCGTATGGTGTCTTGAATAACAGGTAGCTACTTATCTATTGTTTCTCCGGTAAATAATGCGGATAAGTTTATGTCTTTAGAAAATAAAAGCGAAGGCTGAGACGACAGACGCCATCATCGATTTGAGTGAAGTGTGAGTGCATATGAGATATGGGTGCATGTGATATGTGAGTCACATGTGCGAAGTGGGTCACAATTGCGATGTGAGAACATGTGAGATGCGGATGCATGTTGGATGTGGGTGCATGTGAGATGCGGGTTCATGTAGGATGTGAGTACATGTGAGATGCGGATGCATGTTGTATGTGGGTGCATGTGAGATGCGGGTTCATGTAGGATGTGGGTGCATGTGAGATGCGGGTGCATGTAGGATGTGGGTGCATGTGAGATGCGGGTTCATGTAGGATGTGGGTGTATGTGAGATGTGGGTGGGTGGGAAATAATTTGAGTAAGTTTAGCGGAATGTTAGGGTAGTTACATTGAGTTTGAGCTGCAGCATGGGCCACATGAGGTCGTCGGCGGTGCCGCGCGCCAGCAGGTAGCGCACTCGCACGGCGCCCGCGCGGCCCAGTCGGTGCGCGCGCGACTCCGCCTGCGTCAGCACCTGCGCGCGCACACATACATACACACACACGGATACATACACACACAAATACATACACATACATTATGATTTCTTATGTTTTTACGCGAATATTATTCATTGAAATAAAACTAATTTAAACGGATTTTATCGCGGTTATTTATTGATTTTGATCCCGACGTTTCGAAAGCTTCTCAGCCTTCGTGGTCACGGGGCAGACTGAAATGTAGGTTGTCCAGAAAAGTTCATGTTAAAATTAAAATTAAAAAAATAGAAATAAATTGAAGTTAGACACAGTAACATGAACTTTTCTGGACAACCTACATTTCAGTCCGCCCCGTGACCACGAAGGCTGAAAAGCTTTCGAAACGTCGGGATCAAAATCAATAAATGACCGCGATAAAATCCGTTTAAATTAGTTTTATTTCAATACACATACATTTCGAAGCGATGATACCTCAGTTCGTAGTGTGTACAGACGCCACGTAAGAGGTCATCACTTCGAATCCACCTACAACGAGCTTTCCGTGAAGGAGGACATCGTGATGAAACCATGACATAGTGATAGGGCCACTTTTACTTTCCTCTAGCTATAACCCTCAAATTGAAAATCTCTTACAAAAGATGATGTGTTCCGGTAGTTGCACTTGAGAACCAATCCTTCCAGAGGTTAAGCGTGTCCATCATCTTAGACTAAATAGCCATTTAACATGAGATGGAATTGTGGCCGTAACGCTGAACCTTAACTATAAAAAATTACCATCAGGATTGCCATTAACCTATCGAGATTACAACCCGAGAATAATAGCATTATCACGTTGACAGACCAATATTTTGTTACAACACAAAAGTACGTAAATAAACGAGGTTCTACATTTACTGAAGTTAAACTGCTTATGGAACTGAATTGGATTTTTTTTAATAGTTACAGTTTAGCTTTGTAGTCATCACAATCTCACTTGATATTAAGTGACGATGTGGCCCCAGACGGTGGACACGTTAAGCCTAGTGGAGGGACTGAAAAGTTTTAACTTCAAGGTGGTAGCTAGCGAGGTGGGCATTAAGAAAAGCCCTACCACCATTCTATGGTTTCCTCACGATGTTTTCTTTCACCGAAAACTCAAGCTCATTGTAGGTGGGTTTGAATTCACGTCCCTTGACGCCGAGTCCATCCATACATGGTACCGACTGAGCTATCATCACCTCAATTATTATAAGTATTTGATAGATTATATTAGTAGTTGAATAACTAATGATACAATTATTGGACCATGTCTAATTATTTTTTTATTTTTCTGCTAAATGCCCTATAAACAAACACTTAATATGCATAATCACAATACGTGATATATATTTAATTTAACTGCCTATTTTGAGTATGGGAACATAATAAAAAAAAAACTTTTGGTAAGAGCTTGTAGCAACACTGTCTCAGAGCTCTTTTACCATGTGTTATAGTAATAGATAGTTTCCAATCCAACAAATCATTCATGACACCCAGTAGACTGTATAGGATCACTGACCCCAGGGTTCCAATGGAGTTCAGCGAACATCACCAGGTCCGCCGCCGTCAGCGTGAGACCGGAACTAGCGGCGGTTATGGACAGCACCGCGCACCGACATGATTGTGTATGTTGGAACTTCTCAACCAAATCCTGTCAAAACAGGTTGATTTTATTGAAAAAAAAACTAATTTAAACGGATTTTATCGCGTTTATTTATTAAATTTTGATCTCGAAGTTTCGAAAGCTTTTCAGCCTTCGTGGTCACGGGGCGGACTGAGGTGTAGGTTGTCCAGAAAAGTTTATGTTTCAATTTAATTTTTTAATTTAATTAGATGGAAACACTATCAATAATAAAAATTAAATTGAAGGTAGACACAGTAACATAAACTTTTCTGGACAACCTACACCTCAGTCCGCCCCGTGACCACGAAGACTGAAAAGCTTTCGAAACGTCGGGATCAAAATTTAATAAATAACCGCGATAAAATCCGTTTAAATTAGTTTTATTTCAATGAATAATATTCGCGTAAACCTAAGAGATCATTAGGTTGATTTAAGATTAAATTAAAACCACTTATTGTACGCCTCATACGCGAAGCGTTGAGGTGGGTACTACTGACACTTCACGCCAAACAACTGATTTTACGAACTTAAAATGTCTCTATTTATCATATGTTGCACTTGTAAAATAATATTTACATACATATCAAGACAGAGCAATATTTTTAACACTCATGATATATTTGATGCCATTTTTGTTATTTAAACTAGTTAAGAAACTGTTTAAAAAAGTTCTGTTTTGTACGTCCGTGTGTCTGTACGTGCGGATCCTGTATGTTATCACGATAACGACCGAAATACTTTACTAATCGAGACATTTTTTCCTCTTACGCTTCAGTATAATTAGGAACAGAACCCTATCACTTTTCACGGTCTGATTCGATGTAGTTTAATTGTTATTAAATGAACAAAAAAAATGTGATTATGAGACATGCACTTTTGGATTTTCCATACTTTTTTTAATCATACTAATATTATAAATGCGAAAGTGAAGTTCTTTGTTTGTTTTGTGATAATTTTTTTATAGAGATGGATGGGATCCTGGAGACAGTAATAGACTACGTTTTACACAAAAACTTTATAGGAAGTGTGGTGAAGAGAGGGATATACTGTGTATCAGTGGTGAAGGGTGGAATATTGCATATGGGAGGTCCGCGAAAAAAAAGTACTTACCTAACAGAATCTCAGCTCTTCACCGCCGACACCGATGTTTAATCGCGTTTAAAGACCCATAAAGCCAAAAAGGAACAAAACACTTTATTCAGTTTACAACTTCCTGTCCTCCAGGTATATTTATCATAAAGAGATTTATGGAAATGTGTAACAAATCTGTACTGCCTCTAGTAATCTATAGTCACATGTGGAAGAGGGCGGCCTAATTGAATTACATGCTTAGTCTTCAAAACTCAGTCTAGAAAAATTAATTTATAATACTGTAAAATTACGAAATCAAACCAAACTATACGATATGGCAACATTAGCATTCCTTATCCAATTATTAAGTCACTCCATATTACATTTCTTTATAATTTCACTAACTTTTGAGAGATCAATATATTGACTTACTATATACACTAGACACAAAAATTAAGGGATATAAAAAAATTCCAAATTTTTGGGTGATTTTCAACGAGCTGTAACTCCGAGGAAAATGATCGTACAGAAAAAAAAAAGCAAATTGTAGCTCCATGTGTCTAGTTTTCAGATATGACTATGAAAAATTTTTGTCATGTCCAAGTCTGGAGAAATCCTAAGAAAATTACCAAAAAAAAAATTTTCCAAATTTTTTCTCGTCTGAAAAAAGGTCCACGGGCTTCAAAAAAATTTATTTGATTGTTTCATTCAAAAGCTCTTTTATAAAATGTAATACTCTTTAATTTCACGTATTCAAAAAGCCTATACGACAATTTGCCGCGGAGTTATCGTCAATCAAAGCAAAAAAGTTCTTTTTCACTTTGATAATCAATAACTCCGGAAATAATAATCGTATAGGAAATTGAAGGAGGGTTTTGAAAACTGCACAATATTTTCTATCAGAAAGTGTAAACATTTTTTACAAAAAAAAATTTTTTGAATTGAAAATTCGGACTGAAAAAAAGACAAAAATTCGCATAATTAAGGATATTTGGATAAAATGGATGAACGAAGGATATCGTCGGTAATTTTTTAACCTCAAAGTGTCCCCTAAAATCTCTCAAAAATTCAAAGCGCTGCGTTTTTTTTTCATTGTGCCCCGAAGCTTCAAATTCTTTGTTTTTGCAAAAATCACCATTATGAGCAATTTTGTGATTTTTATCAATGAAAAAAATTTTATTCTCTCTAAAATCTATATTTTTTTTATTAGAAAGATTAACTGCTTAAGAAATTAAAAAAAAAATCAATTTTTATTCGATTATTTTTTCCAATTTTTTTTTTCTTAATTTTTCAACGTCTTCAGACTGCTTCACTGTTGTCAAAAAAAAATTAAGTCAATTTTTTCTGACCGCTACAACTGCCTTACTTTCAAATGTGATTTTAAAAATTCAATAAAAACAAATTAATATACACCCGCGGATTTCGGCTTTTCTTCACAAAAAACTTTAATTTTTTGTATTCTTTCTTGCTTAAATTTTCTGTAAGTTTTTCTTTGACAATCACCTTTTGATATGCCTCGCCGACATTTAGCTGCCACAGATGTGGCTCGCATTGGGTAACGCTAGTGCCGGCGGTAAAACAGCAATCGAAAAAAATCGAGAAAATTTCGAAAAAAAAATTCGAAAAAAAACTGAAATTTTATTTTTATTTTATTTTTTCAAATTTCTTAAGCAGTTAATCTTTCTGATCAAAAAATAGAGATTTTAGAGAGAAAAATATTTTTTTCATTGAAAAAGTAATAAAAATCACAAAATTGCTCATAATGGTGAGTTTTACAAAAACAAGGAATTTGAAGCTTGTTTTTTCTGTACGATCATTTTCCTCGGAGTTACAGCTCGTTGAAAATCACCCAAAAATTTGGAAATTTTTTTATATCCCTTAATTTTTGTGTCCAGTATATTATATTTATAATATGCTGGTGGCATTTACATTTCAACACAATATTCTTTAGGACAAAAAATAATACATCTTGATTAACAAAACTGACATATTAATACGATTATAATGCCTTGAACTTTTTGCATTTTGCATAAATGAAAAAGACGTAGGCTAAAATCCATCCAGTAAAAAATACAATTAAGGATAGGAAAATTAAGCATTAGTTTCGCAAGTAGAGCAAATTTTCTATAACAATACGTAGAAACGAACCGCTCTTGTGTTCGTCGGCGTCGAACCCACGATGCATATGTAGTGGACTCCGGCTTCGTCCAGCGTTAAGCATATCGCCTCTATTACGTTTCTGTGATGAGCGAACACAAGGAACTTGCCAATTGCGCTCTCTTCCAGCAGTTGTTTTATATATTTACTGGAAATTAATGATATCATTTAAAAAGTATAAATACAAATTAATGTATATATTCGGATCTAGTTATAGGTGATGTTTTATGGCAGAATATAGTTATGGGAGGGTAGTTTATAACGCCGATAAGTATAAAGCGCGCGGCTTTGGGTTCAGTCTAAGCGAGGCGCTTGAGTCGTATTCATCGTACATAGCTGGATCATTACCGAAGGTACGTAAGATTTATATTTCTCTATTATTGACACTGTTTTGATATGCATGCTGGGTAGAGAGAAACACGACCGGTGAAAGTGAATGTTGAAAATTGTCGAAAAGAGGCCTCCTTAAACCTACATCCGAAGTCGCAAGTCTCGGACACTGTCTCGCCGGCGAATCCGTGGTTTGCTAAGAGGTTCGTATACCATCCATTATTATTAATTCTTTAATCTTAATCTTCTATCAATACGATTATTATTTTATCTCTTTAACGACCATTCGACATCTTGTTTTTACATAAGAAGTGGAATTCCTCTTCTGCCCATCCACATCTTCTTTTTCTACATATACTTTTTAATTGCTATTGTTTTATCACCCTGTACTAAGTTTGTTTAGCACTTACGTCTTATCAGCCACATTTTGCCTTCCCTACTTACTTCTACAGATAGCTTCTACATGGGACTACGTAAATAGTAGAAAAAAAAATCGTCAGAAAGTTTATTATAGAACATTTCATCTAGCAACATTTAGGTATATGTATAAGAATGAATCCTATCAGTTTTTTTTAATAGTTAAGATTTAGCGTTATGGCCATAATCTTACCTGATCTTAAGTAACGATACGGCCCAAGTTGGTAGACACACTAAACCTGTGGAGGAACTGGTTCTCAAGTGCAGCTGCCGGAACACACCTATTAGTTTCGGCAGTCACACTTGAGAGCCAGTGCCTCCACTAGGTTTAGCGTGTCCACCATCTTTATTTATTTATTTAAGGATGACTAACTAACTACTTAACATCTATAATAACAATATATTATTAGTGAAGTAGATTGTGAAGTAATTATAAGTCATCACGGATAGAAATTGACCATTACTAAAACACAGCTGTGATACTGCTGGGAAAAAAAAACAACTAATAACATTAATAAGTGCACTTATTAAAAAAAGAATCTTGGGTCACATCGTCACTTGACATAAATAATGTGAGATTGTGGTCATAACCCTCTAAACCTTACTTATAAAAAAGTAAAAAAATTGGTATAAATAATAGAGACTATAGTGTTACGACTTACCAAATAGCCGGTATTTTAACTTTAGCCGATTCACTGAAGTAAGTGACGAGTGCGGCGTGTTTGTCGGTTTTCGTCGCTTTGTAAGCTTCCGCCATCTGACTTAGACCACGTTCCTCTTCCTTAGTGTATTCTAACAAAGTTCGGTCCAATAATACTGTTTCCCTGATAATACAGTATATTTTCTATATAGCAACATTCAGGGGACTTCGGAGTTGTCTTTATCCGAACGAGCGTCACATAACCTAGCGTTTCAGCTCGGTCTCATTCAATCCTTTTTTTTATAGTTGAGGTTTAGCGTTTTGGCCATAATCTCACCTGATTTTAAGTGACGATACAGCCCATGTTGGTAGACACGCTAAACCTGTAGAGTGACTGGCTCTCAAGTGTAACTGCCAGAACACACCTATTGATATTTTCAACTAAGGGAGGGTAGCTAGCCAGGCGGGCATTAAAAAAAGCCCTGTCACCATGCTATGGTTCCCTCATGATGTTTTTCTTCGCCGAAAAGTCAAGCTGATTGTAGGTGGATTCGAACTCGCGCCCTTTGACGCAAAGTCGTACACACTGTCACTGAGCTACCATCGCTACCATTAAAATAAAGTGCTTAACCCGCCTAAAGAAATTTTCACTTCAATAAGCATATAGAAAACTAACCTTAACAAAAATCAGCTCATAATATCATTCCCTCTTATTCTCTCACAGCCTAAAACCTATATATACATTTACAGCTATATAAATATATATATAGATTTTAGTTATATAAAATCCAATTCACATCGTCACAAATGAAGACGCACTTAAAAAAAAAAAAAAACGTGTGCTAAGACCACACGATAGAAGAGTAACATCACTATATCCCTCTCGCTTCCTCAGTCGCCTCGAGCCTATATCCCTCTCGCTTCCTCAGTCGCCTCGAGACTATATCCCTCTCGCTTCCTCAGTCGCCTCGAGCCTATATCCCTCTCGCTTCCTCAGTCGCCTCGAGCCGACATTACCCGAACGAGCGTCACACAAAAGGGTTGCGGACCAGAATTTCATACCCCTCTCATAAGAAGATTCACTTCAAAACTTACTACCAAAACAACTAAGATAGGGGCAAAGGTCACAGCGAGATCGTCAAATAGCCACTCATAGATACTGTCAAAGACTATGGACACAATAACCTACCTAGTTTTTTCTTCCAAATTAGTAAGGACCTGTTCTTTCGTTCTTCTGATGAGGAATCTCTTCTGCAGTATAATTTGTAACTCCGGCAAGTTGGACTGACCGGACATGTCCCAGCCGAAGTTGGTCTGTTTACCATCGCAGTACCTTTTACCTAAACATATTCATATTACAGAGAGGATCGGCTTCACACTGTCCGATCGTATACACGGTTCAATTCCAGGATAAATAGTACAATTCACCAGGTGTTTAAAATCCTATCCTTTAGGGACTTCCTCGTCACAAAGCGTAAATGTTGGGAGTTGCGATTCTTTATGAAAAAGATTCGATTCGAATCGTAATCGATTCGCAAAAAAATTGATACACAAATTATCGATTTAACGAAAATCCATTTTCTTCTATTCGCTTTTCGTGCTTATACTTTTAATATAAAACCAATCATAGAAATCTAAAAGAACATCACAATAATCGATTTTATCATTCTATATACAAGTGAAAAATTATCATTTCTATATATGTTTGGCTAAAAGATTCAAATAATTGTAAATAACGTTTTATGTAAATAGATAAGAATCTAACCTCGATTTGTAAGAGTGTAATATTTAACCTAAAAATCATTTCTTCGATTAATCGCATTCAAATGACTATGCATTACCCGAGTTCATGCCAAGGCGAGAGGGGTGTGTGGTGGTTCATCAGATGTTAATCAGCCAACACTACCCCCTAAAAGGGATCACGGTAACACTTCAAACACCCATATTGCCAGAGACCAGGAAGAGCGCCCACACTTCTTGGATTTCAATATGGTAAGTTCACCATATTCAGTGTATGAAATGGCAATTAAGCCCAAAAACCGAGCCGTAATCTTCAAGATTTTCAAAATGGCCTTCATCTAGAAGAAAACACCCACTCCATTACCCATTAACATTAATTAAATGCATAAAATGTAGTATATGTAATATCTGCATAATAAAAAAAATACTTCTTAAGAACCATAAGTAAATGTATACTCCACCAGCTACGATATCCAAAATGCTCACGATTAGTTTAAGTTGCACGCAAATGCATATATTTCTAAGATTTTTTTGGTTAGTAATAAATAAAGAAATATGCAGACCAAGAGTCTGCAGAACTAACCATATTGGGGATAAAAAGTAAACAGTTTTATCAACTAACTCCATTATACCTTGACTTACTAATAGTTAATATAAGTCAATTATAAGCTAACTCAATCTAAGCTCGATTATAATTTAACTCAACAACATATTCAGTACATGAACTGAACAGTTTAATCACCTTAATTTAATTATAACTTGATTAAGGAATTTGTAATCAATTTAATTCAATTGTAACCTGACTCAATCTTAACTCCATTGTAACTTAATTCACCATACTCAGTGTATGAAGTGAGTAGTTTAATCATTTTAAATCAATTGCAACCTGACTCAGTCATAACTCCATTATTACTTAACTCGCCATATTCAGTGTATGAAGTGAACTGTTTAATTTTTAGTCAATTATAACTTGACTTACTTGTAATCAACTTAACTGTAACCTGACTCAATTTTAACTAGATTGTAACTTAGCTCATCATATTCAGTGTATGAAGTGAATAGTTTAATCATCTTAACTCAATTGCAACCTAACTCAATCTTAACTCCATTGTTATTTAACTCCCCATATTCAGTGTATGAAGTGAACAGTTTAATCTTTAGTCAATTATAACTTGGTTTACTTGTAATCAACTTAACTCAATTGTAACCTGGCTCAATCTCAACTCGATTGTAACTTAACTCACCATATTCAGTGTATGATGTGAACAGTTTGGGCTCGATTAAAGTGAGCTGGGTGTACAGTTCCGAGGGCCGGCTCAAGGCAGGAGTACCGCTTAGTAAGATAACACGCTGGCAACACCGGGTTATACTGCTCAGTGCTTTAGTGCATTGGGTTTTATGCGATTTCAAGTGATGAGATTCATCCTAAAACCAAAGCACTTGAGGTGTGAAATTTAATCGCATACAGTTTATGCACGTGGTTCTATTAAATAGATCAGTTAAATCTTGCCTAAACTACAGACTGAGCCGGATTTAGATGAAAAGAACCCCTAGACTATTCCACTTATGAGACTCTTTCACCCCTTGCATTGATCTTAACTCATACATTTTTATGTTTGTTTATTAGTCATATGCGTAGAACTTCTTACATTCGGTCCAGTGAAATTTCAATTTTATTAACAACTTGAATGAAAGCCCCTCTTGATTATTAAGTCCTACGCTGAAGCCTAGTTAGCCTATAGGAAAAACTTCAACAAACTACATTTTCAATACATAATGTTTTAAGGTAGAAATTAGATATAGTTTTATTGAAACATTGCATCGACGCAACTCCTAATTCAAATAAATAATTGTTAGAAAATACTTACGATAATAACTACACCAAATCTCTTATTCTTCAACAGTTCTGTATGCATGCTTGTTATTTTATAACTGACTATTACAATTTCAGTCTGTAATAAAACAATAAAAACATACCTATATTAATATTATATAGGAGAGAAGGTTGTTTTAACGCACTTAACCAAGATTCTAAATATTTTTTTTAAATACTCTATTACTAATTCTTTTGCAGTTTAAAATTCTAAATACTTTATAAAATCCGCCTACAGTCGGATTACAAAATTGTTTGTATTCGATAGAGCAATCATTGAGGAAGGCTGTAGTACATAAAAACATATTTTTTTTACACATTACCTGTCCATCGGCGACAAGTTGCGTGTCTTTACCCGTGGTCAGAGTAGCTATATTAACTAAAGGTACGGACGGTAGAAGCTCATGGATTTTACTCTGCCATGTTTCCCTGTAACAGCAAAATAAAAAAATACATTTTTAATGTACAAATCCTACAAAGCTACTCTATTTTACATCATTACTCAGCTTCGATTTTTTAAAATACTTTCACTAAGCGACTTTCACTGATGCTAAGTGACAATATACGTGGCCAAAGATGGAGGACACGCTAAGCCTAGTGGAGAGACTGCAATTGCCTGAACACACTAAGTATTTAACGGTGTATTTACAACTTGAGGATGGTAGCTATCGAGGTGGGCATTCTGAAGATTCATGCTTATTACAGGGATTCAAATTCACGACCATCAACGCAGCGTTAGTACACGCCAGCAATTAAGCCGTCTTTACATCATCTCTGTTATGCCGGTAGACACACATTCCTGGTTAATACTAAAACATAACCAACCAAAAAGGCGACAGTCACTATGAAGGGGTTACAGACCATAGAAGTATTACGTAGGTAGAATTTTATTCATTTTAGACGACTTGTCTGCAAAACTAAGTAAAACTTTCGCATCTCCTCCTCGCGTAAACATTGGTACATTTTTTTTAATTCGCCATTAAACGCAGCGTAAAATTAAAAAAAAAAAACTAGAAATTTGGGCAACATTAGAGGAGGCCTTTACCCTAGGGGTTCTTAACTTTGGAAGTAATTCATTATTATGTAATGTACTAAGAACAAATAAAGGGTTTTTATTATTTTTATTTAAGCGCCAAGTGAAAACGTGAAACCAATATCTTTGGGAGAAACCTTGAATATTCTTCTCGTTTTCAGGCATAGACAAGTAGGATTGCCATATCATAATCTAGTAAATTTTGCGGAAAAAGTAAATAAATAAAAACTATGTGTGGTTTTCCGATTTAACTTTATTCGATCTCGGGTATTGCAAGCAATTTCACATTACCCCTGCTCCACTGTCGGCTGTAATGCGACATGCGAGTTTAACTTTAAAATTGATGTTGTTGACACAATCATTGTCTAGGTCCCCACCGACCTCCATGTCATCAAAAGTAGGCTAAATAGGGACCCCTCGCCCATTTTTATTGGGTTGGTCAAGCTCAATTGGATACATGTTTCGCCTGGTGTATGATGAATGCTCCGTCCGAACGAAAACAAATACTCAGTGGTAGATTTACCAGTAGGCTGAGTAGGCTCGAGCCTACAGCGACAAATTTGCGGATAATTTTGTTTTGTTTCTTAGAAACTGAAACGATATACATATAGTGACGATACGGCCCAAGTTGGTAGACAAGCTAAACCTGTGGAGGAACTTGCTCTCAAGTGCTGCTGCCGGAACACATCTATTGGTATTTGGCTGCAGGTTTACAACTTGAGGGTGGTAGCTAGCCAAGCGGGTTTTAGAAAAAGCCCTACCACCATGCTATGGTTTCCTCACGATGTTTTCCTTCACCGAAAGCTCAAGCTCATTGTAGGTGCTTGGATTCGAACTCACGACCCTTGACGCGACGTCGTACACACTACCACTGAGCTATCATCGCTTCATGTTGTTAGAAACAATATGATTGCATAGGTAAATATATATCGATTCGCCCGTCGCTATAACAGATCCGACGTTGTAACCAATGTTGTTATATCCGGTTTCGACAAATGTAAAATTCGTATTAGAGGCCGTTTAAATATTACGTAACACATTTTTTGAAGAGTTTTGACCCCAGACGTTACGCACCCTAACATTTTTCTGTACCACCCCATCTCCTTCCTCAAACGTTACGTAACAACCAAGTGTCGATTATTCCCTCAAAGTCATAACTATGCTTTATCTCTTTCTACAAACAAACTCTCAAAATAACATAAGTAACTTAATTTAACATAACTTTAAAATACGTTTTACCAGAACCCAAAATCTAATAAATTGCGTTACGTAATACTTGTACGCCTTATAGAACGTTCTCTTGTAATTCTGCCCAAACATTTATTTCCTGTATATACTTATATTTCTACTCTGTTTTTTGACGAACATGAAGTGACTTATAAAAAAAAAAACATATTCACCGCATAGACGATGTGGTGACAATTAACAGGGGCCAGTCGTGTCGGTAGTAGCTCGCGATGCCTAGAGCTTGGAACGTCTTACCGAGGCCCATGTCATCGGCTATCATGCATCGGCCTCGACGTGCTATGCCAAATCTGTTAAATAACATGAATAAAAAAAAAAAAACTTACAATTTCTACACTTCTATAGCAGTTATTTATGCCAAATCGTAACGTATCGATATTAATAAAGCGGAAGCGGTTTGTTTGAACGCGCTGATAATATTAGGTATTAACTATCGGATTGCAAATATTATTTTTGTATTTAATATAGCAATAATTGGATACGGCATTAGACTATGTAAGTTCATGCTACCACTAACAGGAATAATGCTTGTTTTGAAAAAAAAAAAGCTACAAAATTGGACAACAATGATTACATTTTAGTTCAAGATGAACGAAGTCGCACGCACAGCTAGGAGACCATTGAAGTATTATAAAGCGTATTTCACGGGAGGAAAGCTCTTGTAAAACGTTACGATGCGTTACAAGGGCGGAAGGGGGGTTCGAGGAACACGTTACGTGACGTAGTTTTTTTTCTATTTAAATAAAAAACTAGGCAATTAAAATTTCCCAAGTTCGCAAATCTTTTCGTTAACGTTTCACGGGGGATCGCTTGACTATTTCTAACTGCATTGCCAAAGGTTATAGGATAAATAAGTAATTTTGTTTTTTGTTTTTGTTTTAAGAATTTATTAGTAGTATAGGGACAAAATATAATTATGACTTATAGGTAAAAATGCTCACTGGGGTGTTACGTAGCATTTGAGTGGAGGGGGGGGGGGGGGAGATTTACAAAAAAATGTTACATGGGGGGGAAGTTGATTCAAAAATCTTTAAAAATTGCGTTACCTAATACTTGAATGCCCCCTACCCTTATTATAAAAAACCTTACTTGGTAGCATATAAATTAATATCAAAATATGCCGTTGTGTTTGAGAAGTAACTCTCAGTTACCACTCGATTTGATGCGGTAACATGAGAAATAAATGTCGGTTATCATTAGATTTCAAGCGGTAACTCTTAATCGCTACTATATTATATGCAGTGACTCTAGTGACCACTTAATTTCATATGGTAATTGAGAAGTCTATCTCAGTCATCACTAGATTTACTTAGATAAATCTTGATCACTATAAGGATCACAGAATTAACTACACATGTAGAAGACGAAAAATTAATCAATATTACTTTGTTATATTTTTTTATCGTATTATTATTACTTATCAGGTGTATTGAATTTGTAACAAACCTGACACCTTCCTCTTGAAACGGCATCAGCTTGCGACGCAATGTAACTTCAACAGGGGTTAGATCAATCATGTCAGGGTTCATTGTGGGTTCTCTAAGTACCTGAAATTTAAATTTATCTATACATATAGGAAACATCCACTAACTCATCCATAGATCCACAAATCTAAATGGCTGATTAATTTAAAATTTCGCGTGCATATTTCTTTTCTAATATAGAACCCATTAAGAATAGAGTTTATGATTTTGTTCGGTTAATGGAAAAAACACAAATATTACTGGGCAGGGAGTAAAACACGAGTAGTGAAGGTGAGTGTTGAAGCACGTTGGAAAGGGGCCCCTTAAATCTACATCCGTATTACAAGTCTCGAGAACTCTTCGGAGTATCGGTCTCTGTCATACGATCGACCAATCACCCGCACGGCGCGTCACCACCATTTTTTTCGTTGGGAAATCCTCTGATGATTCCTATCTCGTCTGAGTAAGACAAAAGGAGGGGTATGCAAAACTCACCCGGTGCGAATTATCGAGAATACCCACTAACGTCTATTCGGCTAGAGAGCAGGAATTATGTTAACATTTCATCTGATCACAAGAAGTAAATTTCGTATCTATATGTCAAGGTTTGTTACTTACGGCCTTGCTTACGTGTGATAATTAAGTCGCACGTAAAACCGATCGACCAAGCGTTCGTAATAAGAGTTTCCGCAATGAGAATCTGAAGGCACCAGCTAGTTAAACTATAAAGCTGTGATGGTTAATCATTTGAGACCGGTACAAAATAGAGACTTAATTACACAAAAATACAATGACACATGAGACCTTTACAGATAGAAAATAACTTTAGGTAAGTATAATAACCATTCCTTGTTGTTTGAACTAGATTCAACAAGTACTACTGTGCCAACATTAGTCACCAACTACAGAAAAATAACTAACATTTCTTTCTCTTTAACAGTGTAAGACATTAAATAGAACATAGCTGATCACAACTCTTAGAGTTGCATAACCAATCAACAAAACTCTAAATATTTTCCAGTAATTAGGATATAATAAAAAAAAAACAGACATAATAATATACCTTTAAGACAAATGATGGTAGACTTCCTAAAACCACATGTGGAGCTAATGGTGCTACTTTAGACATCAAATCCTCATAATCATTAATTGAAAAGTTCCATAACTTTGTTGTAGAATCTATAATCAATAAAAAAAAAACTTAAAAAATATATAATCTATAAAATAGTAATTGTGGAACCTATTTATATTTGTTTCACAATGTTATTATAACGTTAATAATTCATTATAACTTCTCTACAATTCCATTAAGATAAGTCCACAACTGTTTAGGTAATCAGAGAATAATAAACACTTCTTTCTCAGAAGTGATACACTATTACTACACATTTTCAATATGAAGCTAAAAGGAAAATAAAAGTAGACTAAACAATCAAAAATATATATACAGTGTATATCTATTACACATAAGGAAATAAAAGCCAGAGAAAACATACTTATACACAGAGACCAAATGGTAAAATACCATAGAAAAAGTAAAATGCAATCAGGTGGGGTATAAATATACAAAAGGTTTCCTTTATCTGAAGAAAGTTAAAATTTTCCAAGTATAGAAAAAGTTGAAGACCCATAATGACTAGTTATATAGAAAAACTATAGTGTGATAGAGACATATTATTCAAATTGATTGTACATAATTATTAATAATTTGTTTCTGTTTGGGACAATGCTGTGATTGCCAATTCCAACCAGTGTTTTACCAAGGAGACAATACATGGCTGTAAGGTTTTGATGGAAATTACCTATGGCTACAATCCTATATAATCTCCCAGTCCCTCTGGGCTAAAGCATAGGGATAAAAAGAATAGGATGGATGGATTTGCTGTGGCCCTATGGTACAATTATTAACTATTAAATAGAGGCATCAAGTTAACTAGTATCAGTAAATGAATAACCACTAAAATGAAAAGAAATGTAAAACAGATTCTAATAACATTATTGATGTCTGATAGGTATCAATAACAATACCTGACAACATATATATAGCAGACATGTTAGAGAGTGTGATAATGAGGCCAAAAATGATTTATTTTAATAGTTTGTAGGTTTTTAGTGTTTTGGGCATTATACATTAATCTCACCTAATCTTTAGTATCTATATAGTCCAAGTTGATGGACGCAATAAACCGTGGAGGGACTGACTCTCATGTGCAACTGCCGGAACACACCTATTACAGTTTATCAGCAAATACTGAAGCAGATTTTTGACTTGAAGAGCAAATTGAATAAAACACTCCACTGTACAATAATTTATTTAAGATAAATCAGAAGTAAGCAGTAAATTGAATATAATTTAGATAATATCTTATTAGCTAAAAAACTGAATGCTTGTATAAATAAAAAAAATAACAAAATGATTAAAACACTTGCCATAACTTCTTGACAGTATGCTTTTAAAGATGTTAATGAGGGGTATACAAAACTCCGAAGGATTCACTTCGAACCTATCTTCCGATATAAGATAAACAGTGCCTGAAACAACTTTGGTAATAGGCACAGAAACATCTGGTTTTTTGTTTGGGCTAGATTTAGGATATGGTTGAAAACTTTTATTAAAGTTCCCAGAAACATTCCTTATTGGTCCAGCATGGGACTGACCGGGTGAAACTTCTCCATTATTATTGGAAACAGTAAATTTATTTTGTCGTTTTTGTAAAGCTGCTAAACGTTTACGTTCGATTTCTTCTCTGCTACACATTGTTTTTCCGTTATGTACAAACAGAACTACTAACTGATATTTTAAAATAGTGTATAATTAAAAAACTTAAGTTATCAGTGCATAGTTGTCCTGCAATAGATAAACAATTCAGAATGTTTTGTTTTTGTATATCCTTGTTTTAATTAGGTAAATATACTTTAGTATTTTATACTATAAAGTGGAGCACACTGTTTTCTAATTTAATGTACAAATTTTCTTATCAATTATACAAAAGGAAGAAGACATAATGTTTAATTGCTTTTCAGATTAACAACACCAAGTCTAAATTTCAAATTATTTGAATGACGATCTATAATAAAGTATTGGAACAGACTATATAATATATTATATATGCAACCAGACTTCAGAGTGCGTAAAGCAAAATATTACGTATCTACATTTGTAATTAGGAAATTAATATTTTTCTACAAATACATTAACAATATTATACCTATTTAACTGCAGTAATAAGTAATTACTTTATCAAGTATATCTTTTCAATCATCTAACTTCACACCATGCCTCTACTAGAGTAAGCACAGTAAAAGAAACAAACTATATAATGTATATACAGATGCAGATGCAGATGCAGATGATATAATTATTATTCCTCAATAGCTTTCTTCGTATTTTGAGTTTTAAGTATAGTTCTTATAAGTCAATTAAAATAAATTCTCGTCATGTTCTATATAGTTACCTAGTAGAGATGCCATTTATTTCCGAATAAAATCGATTCCAATCGCAGCCTAAAAGAAAGAATCTTAAAAAATCAACATCTAAAAGATTGATCTTCTAAACATTGAAGAACGTTCACTTAATACGAATCCTAATAAATTGATTCATAAACAATTGATATCTAAATGATGGCTTACTAAAAATTTATCTTTTAAATGTTGATATTTATTTAATCTAATCCTGATGAATTGATTCATAAAAAAGATCGACATCTAAAAGATTAACTTTTAATAATTTACATTTTCTGATCGTTTTTTTTTTTATCGAGGAGGAGGGGTGGCTTTCTCATTAAAGTAAAAGCAAAGGTATCGAACACCATGCAGCAAAGTCGTACATAATAATGTAAATTTGTAATAGCTTTCAACGTGTTTGAGCAATATATTCAATTATTTTGCAAATAAATTTATAATTCTTATCAAAATATAAAAGATCGATAGCCAATTTTCAAGGATGAAATATCAATTCCTTGAATCAATTCAAGGGTTGTGAATACCTATATTGCCCAGTACTTCTGTTAAATTCGCATATAGTTTTATAGTCTCAGCTTTTATTTTAACAATATCGTTTGTTTTACAGTATATTAAATTGTAATGAATGATATCATCTTATTAGGTAAATATGCCCTTTATGACGCATTTAGCTGAAAGGCCCATAAGCGGTCAAAAATATACAGCAATAAATTAACACAGGTAAAGGTCGACACGGTTAAGCTAATGTTCGAATGAATTTCTCGTTGCTGGAACGTAAGATGGACTTTGACATTTAAACTCAATGCCAAAGACAGCTGTGAGAGGCAGTTTAGAACAAGTTTCGGAAGTTGATATAATACTTTTTACGCCTTTCTCTTCCGAACGAAATATCTAGCGAAACGAAAATGTCTGAAAAAAGTAGTCCGGTTAAATATTTCCTATGTGGTGGTTTCGGTGGAGTGTGTACTGTTTTGTCAGGACATCCTATGGACACGATAAAAGTAAGATTGCAAACTATGCCTGTACCTAAGCCGGGTGAGGTTGCATTATACGCTGGTACTTGGGACTGTTTTAAAAAAACTGTACAAAAGGAAGGTTTCCGGGGTCTCTATAAAGGAATGTCTGCGCCACTAACTGGAGTGGCCCCGATTTTCGCAATTAGCTTCTTTGGTTTCGGTCTCGGTAAAAAACTTATAAAAAGCGATGAAGAACAGGTCCTAACAAAATCAGAACTATTCGCCGCTGGTGCTTTCTCCGGCATTTTCACTACATCAATAATGGCGCCTGGGGAACGCATTAAATGTTTACTGCAGATTCAACAAGGAGGTAATGTTCCGCAAAAGTACAGCGGTATGGTCGACTGCGCCAAGCAGCTATATAAAGAAGGAGGCATGAGGAGCATTTACAAAGGAAGCGTAGCCACTATCCTCAGAGATGTTCCTGCTAGTGGCATGTACTTTATGACTTATGAATGGATCAAAGAAGTATTAGTACCAGAAGATGCTACTAGTAAAGTAAAGTTCTTAGCAACAATAGTGGCTGGAGGATGTGCCGGTATAGCTAACTGGCTTGTTGGCATGCCAGCTGATGTATTGAAAAGTCGTTTACAAACTGCACCTGAAGGAACATACCCTAATGGAATGAGAGATGTCTTTAAACAGTTAATGGAAAGAGAAGGCCCAACTGCTCTTTATAAAGGTGTCACTCCAGTCATGATTAGGGCTTTCCCAGCAAATGCGGCTTGTTTTGTTGGCTTTGAATTAGCTGTCAAATTTCTTGACTGGGTGGCACCTAATCTTTGATAACATGGTTATTTGTAATCATAATATGAATTCTAGATAAAATATAGTCCTATATGAGTAGCTGTTAAGTTTTGCTTTAGTTTAAGAATTACTGACAGATTACTGTTATATATCACAATGTGTTAAAATTGTAGTTTTATAATGTATGTATCAAACATTTTTAATTGTAAAAATGGTGTTGTGATAGGTATATTATACAGTTTACAGTATTTGTTTATATTAATACAGCTAATATTTACACTTCAGTAAACTGTATCTCAAAAAGACTTTATTGTTATAGATCAATATATATTTTTTAAACAAAGTTTTATTCATACAGAAATGACAATTCATTTTTTAAGTTGATAAACATAAATGCACAATATAATGTATTAAACATAGTTAAAAAATCAATATTCACATAATTAATATACATATAATAAGACACCAGCTGAAACGTGTTCAGTGCCTTTATGAGTGAATAAATAAAACATTTTTAATTTTGCTTTTCATTTAAACCAAAAAGTCCATTAAAACATGAATATATTAACTGCTTCAAAAGACTTACACTTTTAATATGTGAAATACTTTATTCATACAAATATAGACTTTTCATATAATAAATAATTGTGAGAAACAAGAAAAATATAACTGGTAATAGTGACAATACATAAAACACTCATTAACAATTCAACATAGTTATTTGAAACTCTATTTCTTACAAAGCCCTTGTTTATCTGTATAACAGAAATAATGATCTGAGTGAACCACTTTCTCTAATACTATGAAATGAGGTCTGATCCATTCACTTTTGTTTGTAACCATGAAAACAAATTACTAAAATTATTTCCATTGGAAGTATATTTGTTCTCTGTAAAAAAAAGTGTACATTTAATTTATTATGTATAAAAAAACCATTTGTAGCCAATAAATATATTCTTACATTTTTATTTAATTTTTAATAAAATTCTCTTCTAAACTGTATTTCAAATTTCCTGTTATCATGATAATTGTTATATAGTGCTTTTTTGGTTTTGTGTTTCACTGCATCTTGTTTTGTGTCTTTATGTGTTTTGTTTTGTTTCTTGTTATGTCCTAGTCCTTTTTTATCATATTTCTTCTCAGTTTTTATAGGATACTGTTTTCCTAAGCCATCTGGCCCTAATCCTTTATTTTTATCCCAGCCACTCTTAAGCATTATTTGAAATCCTTTATTTGTCTGTGGTATAACATAGCTTGGTTTAATTTCTTTATCTTTACTAGCAACAATATTATGTAAGGTGGATGATAAGTGTTCTTCTTTATCAGGAAAGGTTTTATTACAAATACCACACAAGTAGAACTCTTTCGATTGAGGTTTAACTTCTTTGGGATTGTCTTTTGGTTGTTTATTTTTATTATGTATATGACTGAGTAATAAATCAGCCAAAATATAATTTTTATTTCTTATAACTAGACTTTGAGCTGAATTTCCAGCTTTATCTCTTACTGAGGTGTCAGCTCCTTTTCTAAGCAATAATTCTACTATTTCTATGGCGTTTCCTTGACATGCTATCATTAGTAAACTCCACCCGAATTCATCTATTACATTTATTTTATCTGGACAGCTATCTAAAATATCTCTCAATGTGTTCACATCGTTGTTTTGTACTGTAACAAACAAATTACTTTCTGATAAACTGTTATTTACTATTTTCTTTGTGCTTCTTGTGCTTTCTGGCTCACAGTAGTCATTTTTAATATTTATGGTATTTTTTACTTCCTTGATTTCTTCTAAATACAATTTTGCTGCTTCTTCTCCACTTAATATTATTTGATTGAGATTTTCACATCTTGTAGAAGATGCTGCACTAACAAAGTTTGTATATTTGCACGACATTAGAATGAATAACAATTTTGTAATATACAACAAGTTAGAAAATTTAAGCTCTTAAGTGACCCATTGTTTATAAAAATAATGTTCTGACATGACAGTTGACGCGTTTTTTTTGTATCCATAGATAAGAGTAGTATACTGATGGGGTATGTCAATGTAGGCACTTTCGCCATTGTCAAGTGCGAAGGAATTTACAACCATAGTAAACGGACGTAAAGTAACTACCAAACTCAGAACAAGTATTTGTGCATCACACAAATAATTATCTACTGTTTTACTTAAAATGACAGCACTATGTCGTGACAGTTGCAGGCTTACAGGACAGTAAGGCAACTGCTTTAACTGGTAGGCTAACGGTGTAATGAAGAGCATAGATTTTTTTCCTTTTCAATAAAAAGGCAAAAATACTAAGAATATGCAGCCGAATCTGACGTTATTTCATAATAAAAACTTTAACGCTATAAGTCAACGGTTCTCGTATTTATAACTGTCCAGGGAGTTCTTGTTAACTAATATATCATGTTCCGCATCATTATTCATAACTCACCTAACTATCGTGCATGCAACAAACTATATAACGTAAAGTGTCCAAATATTACACCACCATACTGATAATTGCGTACCTATATAAAAAAAAGTAAAAATCACGTGACAGATAAGACTGTCTAAAAATTGTAAACTCCTCTACAATCTGTAGTAATATCTTAGAGATAATATTTGTATTTTTGTTTGTAACGAAATAAACTCAAGAAATATTAAACCGATTCTAAAAATTCTTTCACCTTTAGAATGTTACATTAGCTCTGAGTAATATAGGCTATATAACATTTTTTAAATGAAAATGATTAAATAAAATTCTAGTTCCCCGCGGAATCGCGGACACAGCTAATATTATATATAGTAGAAGAGAACTGGAACACAGGTGGAACAATAAAAGATTACAAAATGTTAAATACAAAAAAAATACGATTTCCAATTGTATATTAATTTCAGAAAAGAAGTGATTTATAATGTTTTATTATCATTGTAACTGTATTCTTAGTGCTGAAAAGAAAAAAACAAACATTTTAACAGATTATAATAAAACATTTTAAATTATCAGTGTTGTTTAGGAAGGACTTCAACGGTCTTTAATACTTATCTATGATTAAGGCAGCAAATAATCATATAATTTCATTAAAGGCTACGTTCCACTTAGTGATCACAGCACTCACGCTCAAGACTCCGTTTTCCCGTTCCACTTGAAAGATATTTAACTGAAGAGGAACAGAGCATGGCTCCACCCTTCCAGATGAGTCAGTGTGTGCTTGACGTAAGCGAAAATAATGACGTTATTAGTGACATTTTCGCGACGACCACCACAATCAAGGTCATCGATAATTAACAGCATGTTTTGGGCCTCGTGAATCCTATGTGGAACAAAGCCATAATAATGTAAGGGTTGTCTGCTATTAAATAGGTTTGCTATGTTTATGGACTTTGCTAATTTTTATCTTTGAAAAAAAAATACATAAATTAAACATAAAAACTGTAATGACACATGTATTACCTGAACATTCTTATTTTTTTTAAGTAACAGATGTAAGTCATATCTTTTAAAAAAGGTGGTGTATTTAATCAAATTAAGCATTTAAGAATTATGCTATTAATAGCAGCCGCAAGTCTAGATTACTCTAGTTTAAATATCAGCAACACTTCTAGTATCTGGAAACACTAAACTATCTTAATAAACAGTCACCAGTAACATTCCTAATTTATCATAATTTAATTTTCACCTCTAGCCCAACAGGGATTAGTTACACATAGTAAGAGCACAGCTCAGAAGAAACATAAAAAAAAAACTACTGTTTATTAAGTTACTTTGACAATTCTCTAGCAATATCTCTTAATGCTTCAGTCTGTTCTTTCATTAGTTTCAATTTTTCTCTTAAATAATCTTTTTTAAAATTAATATAGTCCTCTTTTAACTGTAACTTTCTTTGTTCCTGCACTGATAAGACATCACAATTGAAAAAACAATTATTTGATTGTTCAGTGTTTCGCCTTAATGAGTTTTTTAGTTTCTGTATTTTATTCTCTGGGAATAACTTTTCTTCAGTAACTGATTCTGCTTCACTATATGATGCAACAGAATTCCCTTCATTATTCATACTTTCTTGCGTGTTATCCTGTGGTAATGTGACAAATTCAGTTTCTTCCTCTGTTTGGTAGCTAGTGTTTGTCTGTTCATTCTTAAATCCTAATGCATCTCTTTCTGCCTGTGAAAGTATTACTAATGAAGCAGGTAAGTCATTTGATGAATGCCGTCTCTTTATTTTTGAACGGATGTCTTGCCATGTCTGAAAATATTTGATTTTATTCACTAAATAAACAGTACCATGTATAAAATTTTATTGGTTACTTAGATTATTACATTACAGAGTAGTATAACACAACAAGCGATGATAGCTTAGTGGTAGTGGTAGGAATGCTGCATCATGGTCTGTGAGTTCAAATGCAAACACCTACAATGAGCTTGAGCTTTTGGTGAAGGAAAACATTGTGAGGAAACCATAGCATGTTAGCTACCACCCTCAAGGTGAAAATCTGACAAATACTGAAACACACCTATTGGTGTTTCAGCAGTGGTATTTGAGAGCCAATCCCTCCAATAAATGCCAGCAACATACTCAAGATTCCTCTGGTGTTGTGAGAGTCCATGGAACTCAGTGATCACTTCCCATCAGGTGACAAGCTAGCTTATTTGCCCCCTATTTTATGGAAAAAAAATTGTAATTGATTGGATCACAGGTACCATACACCAGATTTAACACTAACTAAGGTGTCACATTTATATGCATCACATTCCAGGAACAGCAATGTATAAGCCAAAAATCAAGGGACATGATCAGTATCTATACTAGATTGGATTACATCCATCATGCATAGGGTCATAAATATGTCATAGAGACTTATTTAGTTTGACTCGTTTTGAGATCAACCAGTATATTCAAAAGCCAAGAGATTTATGCCTAGAGGATGCACTACATCTGCTGTAGACTTCCCAGCTGTTACATTATTTTACTACTTAAAAAGCAGCTAAGTATATATGCTTTTCTTAGATATTTTATTTAGAGAATTTGAATAGACAATGAAATTAAATAAAAAAATTAGGGAATATCATTGACTTTCAAAATAATATTTCTCTTGATTATTTATGTTTTGTTGACCTGTTTAAGCATATCTATTTGAACTTATAGAGGGATTTTCAGTATTGCAAAAAATAAAAAGCTAGAATTTTTCAATGATGTAAGTGTACTTTAATAATGTGTAATGGAGTACACATGAGTAGTACTTTACTAATAATTTCTATTATCAAATGGATTAAATACTTCTTAATTCAATTCTTTGTTGTATGGTAACATAAAATTGCAAACCTTTTTCCACTGTTTCCAAGTTTTTCTTGCACCAGGTATTGCGTTACACTCTGTAGCTATGTTTTGCCATAATTTATGTGCGTCTGTATAATTGAAGCCCTGTCTTACTTTACATGATACTAAATCTGGATATTTAGCTACCATCTCTATAAGTATTTTTTTTTGCTTCGCCGTTGGATAAACGCTCCTGTGCAATCTCCTCCCCTCCATAATTAAAATGTATTCTTATACCGATATGTTATTTGTATAAAACAAATAAGTAAGGCCTTTACATTTACATTTCATTTTTGTTTATATTTTACCCATATTTTTTAGGACGACACTCCATGAATAATTAGGATTTTTCCAGATATCTTATAAAATTATAATTTTCTGTGATATATAATATTTGGAGGATAATTATTCAATTCATAAAAACAATACATTTGTTTGAGCAACAACAACAATTATACCTCAGATCTCTGTTAGTAAATTAGTGATGTTCGATTTACAATAGACAAATGTCGATAATACAAAAATATTGCTATATAATAATTTACTGTAAATTCAAAGAAGTTTCGGAGTGTATAACAGAAATTAATTATATGGTTTTATTTCTTCGCTTGTTGCCATGTTTTTAATATAAAACAAAAAAAAATGGCATACCGATTCAACATGTCATAATTCCATGATTTTTTAATAACCATTATAGTACTGCATCTTTTTTTTCTGTTAATCCGCTTATTCTAAACTTTATTCTGATTTGTGTATATATCAATATATATTATATAATATATTATTATAAAAGTGTAACCAAGAAATACTTTCATTTTGTTACTTCCCTAACCTATATTAAACATATTATATAATTGCATTATCTTTACATTTCTGAGTTCAGAGTTCAATGAATAATTATCGATGTATTTGCTACATCAACATCTCTTCTTCGGCGTAACTACGATGTCGATAACAGTGTCAATACGTTTTTAAATTATTACGATCATTGGATACACATCTTTTAATCCTAACCTAATACTAAAGTCCATGCAAATTTTAACTATTGTTTTCATCGTGTATGATACACTAATGTAAAAAGTAATCATTTCTTATTTTATGCAGTATCTGGTGGAAAAACTTGACTATAAACGTATCTTGCGGAATGTCAATCTATCACGTAACGTTGTTTATACCTTGCCTTAACTTGTATTATTTAACTCTGTATTAAGTAATATCGCTAACCTTTTATGTCCCATGTCTTTTTTTTATAACTAAGGTTTAACGTTATAGACATAATCTCATCTGATCTCAAGTGACGATACGGCCCAAGTTGGTAGACATGCTAAACCTGTGGAGGAACTGACTCTCAAGTGCAGCTGCCGGAACACACCTATTGGTATTTGTCGGCAAATTTTTAACATGAGGGTGGCTGCAAGCCAGGCGGACATTAGAAGAAACCCTACCACCATGCACCATGTCTTAATAATTCTGGAGTAAAGATAATTATAGCAATAAGTAGTGAAATGCATTATGGTTTTAATAAAAGAGCCATTATTTTGTTAAAGAAATGTTTAATAATAATTATAAAATAAGGTTCAAAAAACGTATATCCACAAACCGTAATGATGTAAAAATCTGCTCGTTCCAGGACGGCCATTTTGTCTATTGTTATTTGTCAATCATTTCATAGTGTAAAAATCTGAGTCAGTCAATCGTTATACATCGGGTGGTGTTAAAGTGTCAAACCGTTATGAAACTGCGTCGGACATAATTGTATTATTTATTTTAATACACGATCACTTTCTGTGATCGTTTGGCAGGGCGTACTTTCTAGTGTACATCCTGTGATATGGTAGTAAATTGCTTTTAGTAAAATATATTTATATTGTGAAGAACAATGGCTGACGATGGAAGATTTTTGTTACGATTTCTACCTGCCTTCTTTGGTTTTCTGCTGTTGCAATTAGCAGTATACGTAAGTGTTATTATTATATGTATTCTGGTAGTTCTGCGCCATTAATTTCTCAGCATAATGTTACTGTGGTGTATAATTATTTTGTGATCTTTGTGAAGAAATAAACCTTGGTATAAATTAGCAAGCCATTTATTTATCCGTTATAAATGTTAATAAAACTGTATAAGTAGTAGTAAGTAACTTTTATTTAGTACTAAACACTTTATTTCAGCAAAATTATATTTTTTTTGCCCCACTTGTACGGTAGGAATGCGTTGTCGCTTACAAATTTTCGTTACATACTATATGATGATGATATTTGCTTTCATAACTAATGTAATAATACGTTATCTATACAATTTGATTAATATTATCTTAAATTTTTTATATATTAACGTAAACAGTGGTAAATGTAATGAGGGGTTAATTAGTTTATTAATGAATGACTAATCGAATATTTTAAAGGGTATTCATGAATTGGAATGTATTATTCCTATATTCTTAATTTAAAAAGATATAATGCCTATAGGAATAGTTATAAATAACTCATATAAGCTATATTAATATTATGAACTGGAAGGGAATGTTTGTTTGAACACATAATTTGAAGAAATACCAGGTAGGTTGTAAAAAATCTTTTCGTATTTGATAGAGCAATCATTGAGGCAGGCTTTCTACTATTTAACATCACACTTACACCAATAGAAGCAAAGGTACAATGAAAAATTTTTCAAAATAGGGTGAAAATTATTGAATACTCTTTAGAACTACTCTATTTAAACCCTTAATTTTCTCTTATTCAATCAGCTGGTGGCTGATATTGATAATCATTTAATAAAAATCTACTTTTCAAAAGGCTCTCCAAAGTTAAGTTTTTACTTTTGCTTTAAAACAAAATTAATATTTATAATAAAGTATGACTGTGTACTTTCTTTAAAGACAAATTCTTTTAATTTTCTTTGTATATGTTGGCTTTTAGTCATGTAATGAAAAATGTATTGTTTGGTTCTTATCATTGGAAAACATAATAGGCTTATAAAGTTAAAACCTCTGATAAGCATTTCTATTGTGGCATATCTACTGATAAGAGTTATATTCATTGTTATATATAACATTTTCTAAATACAAAAATTACATATGAATTCTAGATGCTAATCTTCTTCATTTGGTATTAACAAATGTGATGTTCTGAAACAGTGAGCCATTAGCCGTTTACAAAAATATTCTGTCTTCATTTGACTGATTATTTAGGTACTGAATGATGTTCATTGTGTATCAATTCATCTCATATTTTTGCTTAATAACTTGTCAATCAACAAGAGGGGCTAGTAGGTCATCTCAATCATAAAATGTAATGGTTCAATTAAGATTAATATATATCAATAAACATTTGATTGATCAGAGCTCAAGCTTATGGTATATAAGCTCTTTCATTTGTTATATATAGATATATTAAGAATGTAAATTTAACATGTTTCAGATTTGTGTGAAAAGATTATTGCAAGTTACAAAGAATATACTTAATAAAAATAGATTTGCATCATTTTACCCAATGTTTGCTTGTTTGTTTGTGCGTGCATTACTGCTAAAGTACAATGTTTATGATAAAATATCACCAATGATATCATATCCTCAAGTAACATTAAGTATTTGTTACATTAAAATTTGTTAACTCTAGTGAAAGTTATTGTAATTAGAATGTTGGCACTGTGTATTATAAGTATTATATTAAAAAATTGCTTTAGATGAATGCCCAACATTAATGATATTATTAAATTGACACAGTTACAAAGTAGGTTATGGTCTTAATATTTTCTAAGTCTTTGGTCATAATCCTAGATTATATTGAATGATATTAAAATGTTCATATTCAGTAACATGTTCATTGCTGGAACCACTTGATAACATTTCAAAATCAGAATTAATTATATTTTATTTCTGTAACAATATATACTTCTACTATTATAGGTCTAGCATTATGGCAACAATCTCACCTGATGTTACATGACAATGTGGCCCAGGATGGTAGACACGCTAAGCCTAGTGGAGGGATTGCCACTCTAGTCCTACTGCTGGAACATATCTACTAAATACCTGGTGGCAGATATTCAAACAGAGGATGGTAGTTAGCACTAAAAAAATCCCTAGTATCATGCAAAATGTCCAAGCATTTTAAGTTAGTCATACAGCTGTATGAAAATAGGTTTTGGTTTGTTTATTTGATAATATATATCGGAAGAAAAAATTGACATGTTTTCTATGATAACTAAATATTAAGTTGCCTTTAGAAATTTTTTCAATTCACTTGAATTTAAGTAAGACTCTGGAACATTGATTATATTTGTCATCAAAATAAAATTATACTATGATTAAAAAAAAAGGAAAGTTTGTACATGTTAGCTTGGGTTAATTTCTGGAAGTAATAATTGGTTTTAAAACAAAACACTAATGAAAAGTATTTAATGATTTCTTATGTTTACATGAATATTGCTCATCAAAATAAAACTAATTTAAATATATTTTATAGCAATTATTAATTTAAATGTCGGGATCAAAATAAATAAATAACCACAATAAAATCCTTTTATATTAGATTTATTTTGATAAAATGTTATATTTATCCTGCATGCTCTATATAACCTACTTTACTTGACTTATCAAAATGGTGATATATTTTACATGTACAATTTGGCCATTGTCATGTAGTTAAAGGAATTCAAAATAAAAGAGGACACTTCCACCCTTTTTACTGAATTCAATCAGTGTAATTTTACTTTTAAACAGAAATAATTAAAATTAAATCTAGCTAAACATAACATTGAACTTTTGCCTAGAAATACACTATAATTGAACAAATAAAAGCTTAATTTTATTCTTTACAATAAACTTGAACAGTTTGTATAACAGGAGTGCTAACTAAAGATAATACATACATCTTAGTGTGATGAGAATAACTTATAATTTTAATTAATTAACACTATATTTCAGAGTGCTGGGAGAGTAAGTTATAATGTATGTTATTAGTCACTGCGGATATGACCTTGTCAGTTTGTACTGGTCATCGTCACACACCAGCTTAGTGCTGTTGTATAGAGAGTAATAACTAGTTTCCTTATAATTCAAAGCATACACACTTTGTACTTTGTAAAAAAAAAGTATGATGGTATTAAAATGTTGTGGCTGAGATATTTAATTAACATTGGTATCACTACATACCACTTGTTATCTCACGTGGCGTTTCAACAGCGCTAAAATAGTAAAATGTATTTTATAAATAAATATCTTATTGTATGTAAATTCACGAACGCGAACGTGTTCGCTGAAATACACACTTTTTTGAAGGTGGTAACTAGCCAGATGGGCATTACAAATAGCCTATGTTTTTATCACGTTGTTTTCCTTCACCGAAAGCTCAAGTTCATTGCAAGAATTCAAACTCTTTTGGGTACACCCCGTTCGCACCGGGCGATTCCCACATAATCCGCTCGTCCCTCCAGATACGAGATGGTATCCATAAACGGATTTCTTCACGTTAAATAAAAAGGGGGATTCAAACTCACGTCCACTAACTTCACATACTGCTAACTAAGCTTTCATCGCTCCAAAAATACATTAAAAATTAGGGGAATATATTGATATTAGAAACCGAGCTTGAAATTTGAACAGTAATCTTCTTTTTACAGAATTATTAGTTACATTATTCCGTTAATTTTTGAAAGGGCTTTACCTTATGCCTTTTTTGAATGACCTTTTGGATGTTCATATACAAGTCGTAAATGCGGCCGAGAAATCCTTTCCTGTATCGGGCTTTATAGTCACAAACGGAAGTGCTACCGTGTATCTACTTAAAGCATCTCACAGAGATGTAAAAGGCCCAATATATACATGTATATTATTGAAGTATTATAGTATATTGAAGTGACCAAAATGTATCAGGACAATAACTTATCCTTTATTATTACTCTGTGAGTGCTAAATTGGTAATTTTATGTAATTTTGCAAAGAACTTTTTAAAAAAACACGAGCAGTTCCCGCGATTTCGTTCGCGTGGAGTATTATTTAATCGGTTTTGCCAGTTTTTGTAACATTTTTCAGTACAGCTCTGCTTCTATTGGTAGCGTGATGATAAATTAAAAAAAAAACATTACTTTTAAAATAATAATTTTAATTTTGTATATTCGCATTATACTGCTTTTAGTCAGGCACTTTTAGCCATTGACTATTTGGATATCGTTTAGCAGGAAACTAATTCAAACATTGTTTACCAGTGTAATTATGTACTATCGGTTATATTTAGTACCGTATTGTTGCATTCTTTGTAGATGACTTACGTAGTATCACGGTTATTTCCTTTGCGTTCCATTCGCATACATACATTATGTACTAGCTATTACACACGGCTTCGCTCACGTTTCATACAAAGTTGATTCCTGTCTTTACCCTACTTCCAATAAGTTTTTACACATAAAAACATATATTAAAAAATGTAGTCTATCACCGTCTTGAAAGTCCCATTTATCTCTATAACATAATTCATCACAATCGATTCGGTGGTTTAGGTGTGAAAGCGTAACAAACAAACAAACTCACTTTCGCGTTTATAATATTGGTACGGATGTTAATGTATCGCACCGCCGCTTAAATAATGTTACGACTCAAAAAACAATATTAACGAGAAAATGGCGTTTAATATTTATACTATACTTGTTTTATTTTTCGCGGGTCCTACCTTAATTTATAACAAAACAGTTTTCAGCAACTTGAAAGCTAGCTGGAAGCTACAAAATGACGTTTTAGTATCCTGAAAATGTATTAGTACAATAAAAATGATCGGTGAAGTGAAACATCGTGAGGAAACCATAGCATGTGACATGCTTTTTCTAATTCCCGCCTGGCTTGCTACCATTCTCAAGTTGAAAATCTGCCGCCAAATACCAATAGGTGTGTTTCGGCAGTTGCATTTGAGAGCCAGTCACTCCAAAGGTTTAGCATGCCCACCAACTTGGGCCGTATCGTCAGTTAAGATCAAGTAAGATTATGGTCATAACGCTAAAAACCCATAAAATTAAAACAATTAATCATAATTTGAAAGGATTTATTTTCCTTAGGTAAATAATAAATAAATGCACCCAAATGCTATTTGTTTCGTTCATTTTTGTCTTTATGTGAAAAAAAAAAGTGTTAAAACAATGAGCTTATCCCTTTTAATTCCTTAGTTTAAATACAATTTTATATTATTAATTATTAAATACTTGTATGAACGGTTAAATAATATTAAATTTAATAAGCGAATCATTATTATGTTCAACAGTTATCATATGACGAATACTAATCACCGGAAGATTCTGGAATGCCCGTGGTTGTGGATTAAAATGCTACATTATTGACAGAAAGAACTGAACCTTATAGAGTCGCTATGTCATCTTTTCTGTACGAAATTAATTCGGACAAATTGTAGTAACTCTGATTGGTGTACAAAGATAGGCGACGATTTTGTGATTAGCGAGAGAGAGCTAGAAATAGTAACTGGTAACGAGTGCGACAGAGATCATAAAATTTCGAAACAAGAATATGGTTTATTCGAATACGAATTATTTTAGTAATCTTTATTTCCATAAATTATAAACGTTTCCAAATGAAATGTAACATTATCCTATTTTATAATTATGTTTCCTACTGTCTTAACTACACCATTTTGTCGACCAGTTAGACATATTAAACAGTTATTATGAAATATAAATAATCTAATACACTCATCACAGGTCGGTGACCTGGGGGATACTAAACGAACATTATATGCCACGCCCCTATATAAAATCAATTACGCTACTCCTTGGTTGATGACGTTGTACTGCATTTCTCATCTATAGGATATATGATCGATGACAATTGATAAATTTACTGTAAATGGATGAGTTTTATACATTTCTTTTATTTTTCTTATGAAATGAAAAATAATATCTCAGTCTGCTTTCGAGTAAGTACTACAATTTAGTGTATTTACTTAAAAAATACAAATTTCGGACTCAAGCGTATTTCCTTTTACACCACTCGTACTTCATACCATGATTGTAACTATTTGCAGACATTCAAACACAAACTTCAGAAAGAATTGTCAATAATTATCACAAAGTATAATCTACGTAGTGGTATGTCTCTAAAAAATCATTGGTATTTGCAACAAATTATTACAATCATTAAAATTAATATGAAACAGCGACGCATAATTTACACCGCTCCGTTACCGACCAACACCATGGCGTGTCATGACCGTCAGCAAACACAATTCTAGAATGTCTTACCGGTGGCGATATGCTCCGTGCGTGACACGCGACGTTACAAAACCCGGTGTTGCAAGTTAAGAACGTGTATGAAACGCGTTGAATCTACATATATTAATATTATAAAGCTGAAAAGTTTGTATGTTCGAACGCGCTAATCTTGGAAACTACCTGTCCGATTTCATTTTTTTTTTGTATTTGATAGCGGAATCATTTGATAAGGCTAAGGTTATTTAACATTACGCTACCACTAATATGAGCAAAGAGGTATAGAAAATGTTACAAAAACGGGCAATAGTTTTAAATAATTATTAGTTGCACGCGAATGAACCCGCGGACACAGGTAGTATGCTATAAAACGCTGTTAGTTCGTTGCAGCAGACATAGTCCACTTAGCGTTCACAGTGCAAATAATAGATATTTTAATAATAATGACGCAAAAGTTATGTGAAACGGCCGAAGGTATATTTGCAGCGTTGCGAACGCGAAGTCGAAAGTAACTATGGTAGTGTGTATTGTGTCGCTTTTTGTGTCTTATACAATTACAACACGGTCATGACTTGGTCCATTTAAAGAGGACACTCTGTAAGACTTAGAGAAGTCGCTAGGACGGGTCCTTTAGCAAAATAAAAGCATCAAAGGTGGCGGGGGAGTCTGAAACGCTGTTGTTCTTCCGCCGCCGTAAGCTGGACTGAGAGGGGCGAGTCTGGGCCTCCGCCTCTCATTGTATCATTTCAGTCCTCTAAGAAGGGAGCTCTCCAGGTTGTGTGGATGGAGGCCCAGCTCACCATCAAGCTGGGTACTATCAAGGGCGACCCTTTGATTGTTAGTTCAAACTCGCGTTGTTTTAATAAAGCGACAAATGGCTGCAGAGTTTTAGTGCGTATTCCTGGTGCTTCGCACAGGGTGAGTTTCACGTAATCTTCTAATATCCCGTGGATTAGGAGAAGATATATGCATTTCCCCAAGTAAAAATTCAGTATTTGGTAGACAAAAGACATCTAAATAAGTCCTTGTGTTTACTATACCTTTTTTATAGTGCCATGACAAAATTACTTCACTCCATGATAATACAATACAAGGCCAGTAATTCTCCGGCCCTTGCGTGGCTTGCCAGATGTCATTGTTAGGACCACTAAATTTAGTAAGTTAGGACCTGTCGATTAGTTAGGATCCTGAATCATTGTAGGTTTTTCGGCAGTAGTCCAAGCCGAGGTTCAGCCATTCTGGCACCCTTGCGCCCGTTGCCTCGGGGGCTGACTGCCTTTAGCATTCGCCCAAAAAGTTCGGTGAAGCTGTCAAAGCCCTTATGTCAAAAAGTCAAAGTCAAAAAGTCAGTAATTCAAAACTAACGTGGAACACTGAGAAATCAGAAAATCGTTAGTGGTCATTGCTGTTCTGCTGATATGGTACAAATACATCTTTATTTTCTTCAAAGAAAATATACGATGTTGAGACGGTGGGAATATGAATGACACAGTCGATACCTGTACATACACATTTGAATCACTATTTAAAAACAAAATTGTCTTTACACATAGTTACGGATAATAATAATACATATAACGTTTAATCTTTGGTTAATTTGTCCAAAGCGGCCTACCTTGGTACGAGGGTTTAAAGTTCGTTGCCTTTCATATCGCTTTATTCCTTCTAATTAGAATTAATGTTATGGCGTTTAGTATAAAATATTATATCCTTGAACTGTAAATGACTTGCATTTATTCTATAAGCTCCTATAGATTCATACTAAACCGATTTCTTTACTTTTATACAGTTTTCGTATAATTGTAGATCTAGATAAAGGAATATGGTCGACAACACGGCTGTAATGCCCCTGATGTTGCAGTTGTTCATAGGCGACGGTAATCATTTAACATCAGATGGACCGTCTGCCTGTTTGCTGCCCATTAGCATAAATTAAGCTAATTCGATTGTTTATACTTTTCTGATGTTTCTTGGACAATTCAGGGCCAGTTTAGGATGATGCATAAAGGATTTTATCGATTCGACAATATTTATTACGTCTCAACTTTCAGTGAATACAACGTACCCTAAATTATTTTAAGAATTTCTTAAAAATTATAATTTTCGACCATCGGGTGATCACTATGTTAATAGAAGATATTATAAAGCTTTTTTTTGTATTATAAAACTTTGTTTCTTTTAACGCGCTAATCTTAGGAACTACTAGTCTAATTTTCAAAAATTATATTTGTAGTCGATAGAGCAGTCACCGAGGAAGGTTATTTAACTTCACGCTACCATCAATAGGAGAAAAGTTGTATTGAAAGACGTTAGAAAACGGGCAATAATATTTAAATGATTTGTAGTCCCACGCGAACGAAGTCGTGGATACAGCTAGTATAAATTGTTTATTAAATTAGCGATATTTCTCGAGATCGTGTCGATCTCGATCGATTAATTTAATAGGCGACATAGCGATGATAGCTGAGTGGTAGTGCGTACGACTTCGCGTCAAGGGACGTAAGTCCGAATCCAACCATTCACAATGAGCTTGAGCTTTCAGTGAGGAAAAACACCGTGAGGAAACCATAGTATGGTGGTAGGACTTTTTCTAATTTACGCCCGGCTAGCGATCACCCTCAAGTTAAAAATCTGCCGCTAAATACCATTAGGTGTGTTCCGCCGCTGCAACTTCAGAGCCAGTTCCTCCACAGGTTTAGCGTGTCTAACAACTTGGGCCGTATCATCACTTAAGATCAGATGAGATTATGGCCGTAATGTTAAACCTTAACTATTAAAAAAAATACAAATCGAATGGTAAACTTATGTAACATATTCATCGTCGAGATCAACATTTATGCTTGGCGTCATGTCACCGACGATTAAAGTCAGGTCAAAGATTTTCTGAACACTGTATTTTCTTTTTAAATGTTAATTTGGTATTAAAAATTCTCGAAGTCAATGTTACATGTATGAATCCGACTGACACATAACACCATTATTTGTTTATTTGGATTTCTTATACATTTATTTTGATGTTTGAATCCTAACCTTATTAATGTTAATATTTTATGCTACTTTGACTCTGATTTAATAGTGCGAGTATTTAATATATGATTTCTATTACAAATATGTGATTTCGTATTAATTTTATTGAATTGATAAACAGAGATGAAAGTAGGTAGTGTGCAGCCTTATAGCGCAACCATCCATACATACAAGTTGGTGAATTCATGTTAAATTTATTGAACTAGTCTGCAGAGATGAAGGCACATATTGCGTAGTTTATTCGCTCAACGATAGAAATGGATGAATTATTAAATATACTGAGTTGATCTGCAAATATGAAGTTAGATATTACACTACGTGTATGTGATTCAAACAGAGAAATATGTAATTTCCTTTGAAATTTATTGATATGACAGGTAACGCAAAGATCTAAATGGGCAAATACTTGTTTTCATATTAAATGTATCACATTGACCGGTAGAAATGAATGTAGATATTGCGCTGCTGAATAACGTATACCATCCAAATGAAGGAATATATGACTTCATTAAATATGTTGATTTAATCTGTAGAGATGAAGGCTCATATGGCCAACCGAATTGCGCAACGATTTAAAGATTGTAGTACATTTACATCATTGAATTATAACTTCTATAACATAACTAGTTGTGAAGTGGTCCCGTAAGTTGATTGAGCAGCGACTCATCTAGCAAATACTTCTAAATACGGGACTCTTAGTTTTTAGGAAGAAAAAATGAGCACTCGTTAGCCTGAACGTTTGTACTATTTTTCAAGACCCAGTTAATGTTTGCTTTTGACCCATCGGTGGGACGCGAAACATATTTAAATGCTGCAATAGTGATATTTGATTACGACTATGAAAAACTACTGTTTATTTCACTATATAAGTATTGTTGAATGGGAAACTAAAAAAAAAAAATTTGCGCCTTGTATTTCCGTTTTTAAATTTAAATTTGTTATTTTAAAATCGGTCACGTTATCGATTACCTATTTTATTTATGCGCCAAAGATTCGTAAGCAGCCATTTATTAAAAAAACAACGGAGACCTCTTTTTTATTAATTTATACTACGAATTTATGTATGAGATACTGTGACGTCGCTCGGGTCGACGGAAACTTAAAAATTTGAATGTCCCATTTTTGTCACCGGTTTACTGAACTATGCTTTCATCTCATGTTTTATAAATAAGTTTTGTTTTTATTAAAATTGATAAACACTTTTGAATCTCAGACCAGTGATCATGCGTATTACTGTAATCGTAATATATAAATATTTAGTGCAAATGTCCATACTATGGCTGTCACCCGTCCGCTACGATAGGCGTCTTTTGTTTTTAACAGAGTGCTAGATCGAACCCGCGTCTTCCCCAGCAAGGCGTCAGATGGCCGTGGGGTTTTAGTGGGTATTTTCGGCCATTTTCCTATGCTAATCTAAGGTTACTAGAGAGATATGCGGGACTCACCTGATGCGAATCACAAGAAATACTTACTAAAACTACTCTTCGATGACTACGTATTCTCTCCTTTATTGCCAGAGTTCAGAGACTGCTGTTGCACTGTTTATAGTCTAGGCTGAGCAGCCATCCGGGTTTCACAAACCCATTTGGCTTCAGCGTATGCATCCACTACGTATGAAGAGTGAAGCATGCATAGGCTGCATACGTTTTTAAGTAGAACAAGTGTGAATAGTGCTTTTTATCTCTGATAATAAAGGAGATTTAGAGTGGTCGTAGTGTTTATAGTGGGTATTGATGGCGCTTCTCATCTAATGAGTCTCCACATGTTCATCTCTTGGCCTGCTCGGCGTACTACGAGAGGAAGTACGTAAATGAAACATACGTATGCACTAACGTTTAAGTAATGATGTAGCTGATGATGACAATACGATAAATTCAAAGAAGAGTTAGTTTTTCGCAAAGGATTGTTGGAAAACATCGCTATTTGTTTGTATATTAGATTCTACCTATAACCTACGTTAGATTGCCAAGTAAACTGATCAAAGATTAGGGGAAAAATACTGAAACTAATTCTATGCTTTCCCAGCTCAACTCGATCATGATGAAATTTTGCATACACATTGTCTTCGCTAGAGAAAACGACACTGTTAATTTTAGTTTCACTCGAAGGAAGTCGCAGGCACATCTAGTTGGACAATAATTAAGAAAAGTGCTAAGTAGAATAACAAGGAATAATAATACTATCAGTTTAAAATATATAAGCAATTGCTTTGCAATTTTCAACTTCAACGCTTAAGGCCAAAGCGTTGTTCCACTGCTTTTAAATTCGCATTGAAACGAGGTATACAGGTTTTTTCTGTGAAAATATCTTGTACAATTGTTTTTCAACATGATATATTCTTTGTGAAACTTAAATTTAGCTGATTTGTTTTAAATAGACGCTTTATTTGTATTCTAATATAATATATTTATATAACTAGAACCTTGCATAAATTGTTTAAAACCTGTGGTATTGGTATCCCGGAATTTGTTCTCCACGCATGCTTCCAATTTTCGTGTCCTGCCGCTAAGTGACTTTGCACAACTATGAATGATGATATTGTAGGTTAGACGAAAATCATGTTGTGTATTCTTAAATCTGACGAAAGGGATATCATTACTGAGCCTTTCTATATTGGAATTCTTTGATTGCATAGCTTATAGCATCATGCGGCGATGTCGTTAGTAATATTTACCTATATTTACATGTACACCTTGCATTACGCTATATTCTTACAGAGTTAGGAGTAGAACATGAAATAGTAATTTCACTCTTTGCGGTTTCATTAAAATCTTCATGCATACGTCTCGAATCCAAAGATTACTTATTTTTTATGTTTACCGTCTTATTATAATTAATTTTGCTCATTTTTGTCTGAGCTATGTTCGAGCGATGATAGCTCAGTGGTAGTGTGTACGACTTCACGTCTAGGGGCGTGAGTATGTATCCAATCACCCACAATGAGCTTGAGCTTTCGGTGAAGGAAAACATCCTGAGGAAACTATAGCATGGTGGTAGGGCTTTTTTTAATGCCCGTCTGGCTAGCTAGCACCCTCAGTGTTGACAATCTGCCTCCAAATACCAAATGGTGTGTTCCGGCAGCTGCACTTGAGAGCCAGTTCCTCCAGAGGTTTAGCGTGTCTACCAACTTGAGCCGTATCGTCACTTAAGATCAGTTGAGATTATGGCCAACCTTAACTATATAAAAAAAGTATTTTAAAGGTAATTCTTTTTGTAAATCTTCTTAGTTTCTTTTACAGTGTTCGTACATTCTTCTTGTCCCAACCAATATAGAACTTATATAAATATTATTTTGACGACGTTCTCTTTCAGACAAATTATTCAACGAGATCATTCGTATCTACGAAAATCCCATATCACGATGTTCGGCCATGCTAAATTCGGAAACTGCGTAGTTTATTAGTTTGAAGTTTTTTAAATATGTATTAATTAGTCCAACTTGAGAGAAAGAATAGTTTGTATTCTCGTAAGTTACATTATTTCTGAAATTGATGAATTTTCGAATTATCGACTATTAGAAAGGGTACAATATCATCTATCAGGCCGACTAGTCTATATGATCTAGATTCCTAATTAAGATATTCGATAAAACAGTACTTTCTGATTTCAGATACCGGCAGCGTCAGCAGAAGGGCATTGTGTATGGTATGGGCAGTGTACAAACCGAGACGAAACAAAGAAACTTAACTGTTTTTACAATGGCACGGCGCTTCCAATTGAAGAACCTGCTAAGGTAAGTTTATATATTAAGAGTCGTTTAAAATCATATATGATGATCTCCTTTCTGTACACTTTTCTGTTAAATAGACTAAACCCTTGGTTTTACTGAAATGACTGTTTCAGAAAAAGGTATTAATTTCGGCATAACTAATTGTTTCGCCTATATATTACTCAAAGGTTGTCAGAAAAAATGGTTTACAACAGCATATACGAGATCTACGACAAAAATAAATTTTAACTAATTCTTAAAAAATCAAAAACTGAATAATGCAACTAAATAATCTTATGTTGTGTTGATTTAATAAGTGGGGCTTCCGTACTCCTTAGAAAAGGGGGTTCAAATTCAGCAACGTACTGATAACAGCACAATGTCACAAATTTTGTTTGACAAGCGTTTATTAGGCTTTGGTGACTGACTACCTATTATTAGGCAGGTTATACGCTTGTCTATAGAAGTGTGGGCGCTGCTCCTTGTTTTGGGCCAAGACTTGTTGGATAGTGTCAAGTGTTTATTACATGATGAGCCTTGCCTTGGGCTGAGTTCGGATAAGGCGCTTGAGCGTTGCGTTGAAAAAGTCCTTGAAGAATAGGATTTTAAACACCAATTTAATGAAAAATATTAAACGATTGCTTGGCAACTAAAGTGCTGTTTTTAAGTTATAAAGTCCGTTTTTATCTTTAATTTTATTTTTATTTTTATATATAATTGTAACAATAAAAATATCCTACGGAAATTCACACGCTACCTGAATGCTTAACGCTTACATACAAATTTGTTCATTTGTACAGTTGGCAAATAACGAACTCCGAAATTTTCCGTAATTAAAAGACACTTAAATCAATAAAATTAAAATAAATATAGCTTTTTATGTTAACGAATCTGTTCAAAATCTGTATAGATTATATTTGTAAGCTAACTGGTTTTATAATCAGATGGAATTAAAAAAAAATAGCATAGTTTTTTTATAAATTTGAATAGGATAGGTGACGGTATATATCTACAACAAGTTATTTCTTGTCGTAATCCCCGAGGGGAGTGCGGGAAAACGGCTTTAGGACCAGCCCTATGCGGTGGCTTTCATCTCAGTCCTCAACGGTCTTGTTCTGTGCGCTGGGTAAAGTCCGTACAGCAGAGGTTTCACATTTCTACCAGTGGTGCCTGGCGTGGTGCTTAGTGGTGACTCATTCAAGGCACGTTGTGTGGCTTCTATATAGTAGGTTGCTTCTTTGCAAAATACCGTGTAACCACTGTAGTATGCTGGTTCTGGTGGGCAACGAGTTGTGATTGCTCACCGGCTGTAGAGAGTATCGCAGAATGTCATTTATGGTATCTCTTGGATCCTGGTGGCTTGGTGGAGTGGCGAATGATGTTTTTCGCTGCTTCTTTTCCTTCTTAGGATGACTTCGTTGCTTCTTCTGTTCGGTAATGCGTACGTGCTCAGTCGTGCCGTCTTGTACCTAAGTGCAATCGATTTCACTCCGAAACGCGCTGTTAGATACTTCACTTCCAAAGTACATGGATAGTGTATATAAATAAAATTGTGTGTACGAGGTATGTTCTGGTAGATGGCGTTAAAATAAAAATATTGATCTTGTCAGCCAATTATGGTTGTCGATCGTTGCTGAAATATTTTTTTATCAACTGCTATTAAATTATTTCCGTTTGTTGGACAATACATGTATGTATAGGCTCATTCTTTAAAGTTTGAAGTAAATCGGTTTTATATAAGTTTTACATAAAGTTTATCCGTCTTTACCCCACCTCCTATAAGTTTCTTGATGGAAAAATTGGCCTATCACCGTATCCATGGTCCCGTCTATCTATACCAAAATTCATCATAACAGATTCAGCGGCTTAGGCGTGACAGCTTAACAAACAAATTCCCTTTCTTATTAATAATAAAGAATTATAGCATTTAAGACGCTAAATACCTAAGTATATATCAATTTTTCCCCACCGCATTGCTAAATTATATGGTTTTTATTATAATTAAATATGCGACAAAAAAGCGAAATCCGGCTTAATTAGTTGTTACTGACCAAAGATGCAAAGTTCATTATTTTTTGTTATTTTTACCGGCAAGCTAAAACAAGATTTCACCTTCATGGAGTTTTTATTGTATATAAATTTTAGAGTCTTATCACCATCTCAACTGATTTTGAATAATGACGTCTTTCACTAGGGGAACAGTGCGAATCATATTTTGAAGCGATAATAGCTCAGTTTGTAGTGTGTAAAGTCGCCGCGACAACGGACGTGAGTTCGAATCTACCTGCAATGAGCTTGGTCTTTCGGTGAAGAAAATATCGTGATGAAAGAATAGTATGGTGGTAGCTCTTTTTCTAGTACCCGCCTGGCTAGCTACACCATCAAGTTGAAAATCTATTTTCTACTACCTATATTAGCAGTATTGTAGAAGTTGCACTTGAAATCCAGTACGTCGACTACACTTGGCGTGTTCAGCCTCTTGGGCCATTTAACATTAACTGAGATTGTGGCCATAACGTTAAACCTATTAACGGCAAAAAATACTACGGCAACCTTTCATAGTCCCGTGTTACCAGAAACCAAGGACAGCGCCCACACTTATAGTCTCTGGCAGGAATAGCATTTTGGATATGGTAGACCCACAGAAATGCACGGGCAAACCGTGACGCACGCTGGTCGCATACAAATACCAAGGAAAATTCCAGTTGAAAATCTACCTCCAAATACCTTTAATAGCTGTATTCCAGCATTTGAGATTCGGTTCTTCCATTAGATTTAGCGTAACCGCCATCTTGGGCCACATTATCACTAAATCTTATAATACTATTAAAGAAGTTTTAATTAGACTTAGATAGTTACATAGGAAAATAAGGTGTGTTTTTTGAAAATAATAATTTGTTAATGCACTCTCTAACTTATTCTTAAGCACATCTTTTTTCGTAGTCAGATAAATTTTACTGTTCACTCAAACTCTTGCAAAACAGTGTGTCTCAGGGTAAATATTTCTATGAGGCCACATTTTTGTCAAAGTATTACATTTCGGTTTTTTTTTTGTTTGATGTGTCTATTATAGATTTATGATTCAAGGCGCCTTTGTTTATGATTTAAATAAAAGTCTAATAAAGAAACTTACCAAGAGTATGTATGTAAATTTTTTGTGTGTCCGGAAATCCAAAGCAATATTTTTTTAACAAGGAAGCTTACGGGTAATCTCAATTTATGTGTATTTCGGTTACACGTCATCAGCGTTATTTATTATTCTGCTAATTTGTACCAGGAACCTGCCTAATTACTTGACCTCAAGGATTTATATATATTTCTTGTTCCTTCATAAAGTCGATCTTTGTTTTTTATGGTCAGCGAAACTGGATTCAAATCTAATGGTTCGTATGTTTACAATAATCAACTTGAAATCGAAACCTTCTCGGTACAGACACAACTTACATTTTTAAATACACGCACATACAAACATATGTTTATACAATCATAACACGTATTTCCAGTGGCGATAAATTACTTATAATACATAAAATAAAAACGAAAAAATACCTGCCAAAATAGGAGCATCTGAGGTAAAGAGAACAAAGAAGTACCTACTTTGTAATCAACAACAGTAAAACCAAGAATAAATTTAAGCTTTAAATCCTTCTATGTTTATTATTGTAATATTTGCTTTACTCTGGTACTGAATAAGGCTAAAGGACTAAGAAGAATGAGGTCTATATCTTTTTCAACACCATTTTATGACGCGCACATTCTATACATGGGACTATGTAAACCTAAATTTGTTCTACAAGATGGCAAATGTTATACGGTTACATACGCGACTAGAAGAATGGGGAATACAGATGGGCAACTTCCTAATATATCTGGAGCGTCTAACATAGCTTACATAGAACATAAATAACAAAAATAAAAAGCCAACATGTTTTCACAAATATAATTTAATAAACGTAGTCATAAAAAAGAGAGTTATTAACGATGCACGATAATTAAGAGACACCACCTGTACCAAAGAAGTCAATACTACCTTGTAGGGGATTGAAATGCTTACACGCCCTAGTATACAAATACTATATCAGCTATTTTCCTGCGGGTTTGTAGCGGTTCTAGTTTGTAATACAGTAATCGTTTATTATGACAATCTAAAATTCCACATTGATTATCTGAAAATACTAGATGGTACAAAAATTGTTTTTGAACTCGTTCAATTCTATCAACGTGGACCTGATAGCCGGGATTCTATACTGTACTGCAATATTCCAAGATACTTCGAACGAATGTGTTATACAGTAAAATTGTTATTTGTGGTTATTTAAACAGCTTCATTTGTCTGTTTTTAAAGGCTGCTAATTGAAAAGTTTATTATGTTAGTTATATGTAACCTATAGCTTAATCCACTGTCCAGTGTATTACCTAGTTCTAGAATAGAGGATACTTCGGTAACTACAATTCCGTTAATGTGATAGGATGCAAATATTGGATTATACTCTTTTACAAATTTTATGTGCACGCATTTATCTAAATTGAGCTTCATGTCATCGCAACAGCACCATGCATGAATGTTGTCGTGGTAATTTTGCAATATATTAATATCCCAATGTTTAGATACGGTATTGGTATATTTCCAGATCATCTGCGTATAGTTTGTAGTTTTAGTGTATATTATCAGTATTGTCGAGCTTTGATTTATACATTCATATTTACTTTTCCCTATGCATATTACTCGATCTCAGGACACGGTGAGAGGGGCCTGTGGTAAACTCAAGCACTGTCAAATATCCATTAAAAATACGCCATTGGGACAATTTAAACCCTTGTTTTGCTAGAGATCAGAGACAGCGTTCACACTTTTTCTAGACCGCCGGCGAGTGCCCTGTAAGTCTGTTCATGTAGTTTCAATTATTGAGAGCCAGTTTTCCCATTAGACCTAGCAGGGTACTATCTGGGGCCACTTTGTTATTTAACATGAATAAAGATAGCGGTCACACGCTAATACCTAGATACGTGAAATACAATAAATATGTGATCTTACTATTATAAAATTGCAGATATAGTTTAAAAATTTTATGAGTGTCTTAGAGCCGTATAGGGAGACGGAAAAATAACATTATGATGATAATAAGCACAGTGCAATCCGAAGACTTAAAGACCACCGAGAAATCGGCACCCCGTCGGTATTTATCACTGTTATATCCAGCCTGTGGGCCTCTCGGTGTCTGATCTGAAACACTATCAAACCAGAGGAAACTCATTGTTTCTGTTTTATTACTATACATAGAGTAGTCGCGACCAAATCGTGTACGAATTCATAATTCTACATCGTTTTTTTTATGGTAGGTGTCTGCCTATATATAAATTTTTACCAATGACTAGTGTGAAGGGCTTATAACTAAAATTAGCGGACATAAAACACCAATAAAGCTCCGAAAACTGATTTGCGGATCATATAAATATTTGTCCTGCACATGACTCGAATCCATAGTACTTTCGCGCGGCGGTTGCAGCGAGGCAACTGCTTTAACCTCTATGCTAGGGCCTAGAGTTTAGGCTAACTGTGCAGCCTAATTCTAGATTGGCTTCTCTCGGAACACGATACGCTCAAGGGTGCGACAATGGTGGGTACTAAGGGTACTATTTCTCAGCATTTTTAAATGTTCCTCGGTATCCCTGAAGGACACGGTCTAAAGAAACTGGGTCACCGGGTTAAAGTGGCTGTACACTTTCGTAATGCTTACGTCATTCACGGCCTATTTCGTATCGAAGTTGACTTGAGACGATGTTGTAAAGTTGTAAGAATCCAATCGGCGAATCAACTTGGAAATGTCGCATAACCTTTGCGCAGATTGCTTTATTACTGATGTTCTCGTTGCGTGTTTTTTTTCTTTCCAGTTCTCGGCTGACGCCATTTTTAATGTATATTTGCGGCATTATAAAATTCTTATTTTTTTGGCCATATTAATAAAAGCCTTCTTATTACTTACCTTGAGAGAAAAAAAATGGCGGATACCGCTAAACGTTGACTTTAAAATAGGAAATTAGTCTTCAGCAATACATCAATTTAGTCTGAGTTTGCCATTTTGTAGCCGATAAACAGCTATTTCTGCTATCGTTTTGTTTGTGTGAAATAAATTATTAGCGAGCCGGATGCACAGTTTAATAATATATCATAGTTTATTTATATAAAAAATGTAACCTTAAGACCTTGTGATATCTATATTAATATAATATAGCTAAAGGGTTTTTTGTTTGTTTGTGAAATTTTCCTGTCAGATTCGATAAACTACTTTTATATATAATAACCAAATTCATGAGGAATATTACAAGATAACTTTCATACAGGAAAAAGGGCTCTTTATCCGGAAAATGAAAAAATAAATTTTAGTTCCATGCGAACGAAGTCTCGTGCCTAAGTTAGTCATTAATATTATAAAGCGGAATAGTGTTTGAACCCGCTAAACTTAGGAACTACCAGTTGGATATTAAAAAATATTTTTATAGTTCATAGAGTAATCATTAAGTAACGGCTTTAGGCTATTTAACATTACGCAACCACCAATGGGAGTAAAGCTATATTTAAAAAGTTACAAAAACGGGCAAATATGTAAATGAACGATGACAGCTCAGTGGTAGTGTGTACGGACGGCGCGACAAGGGACGTGAGTTCGAATCCATCTACAATAAGCTTGAGTTTTCGAAAACATCGTGAGGAAACCATAGCATGGTCGTAAGGCTTTTGTTACGCCCGCCTGGCTAACTACCACCCTCAAGTTGAAAATCTGCCGCCAAATACCATTAGGTGTGTTCCCGCAGATGCACTTGGTAACCAGTCCGTCCACATGTTTAGCGTGTCCACCAACTTGGGCCGTATCTCACTTAAGATCAGGTGAGATTATGACCATAACGTTTACGCACTAAATCTATAAACTATATTAAAAAAAATGTAGTTTCACGTAAACGAAGTCACGAACACGACTAGCGAATGAATATACAAAGAAAGTGTAGCTTTTATTTTGTATAAGATTGTTAGAATGTTGCAATCGTAATGTTATTGTAAATAATTTGATATCGCGTATTGTTTTATAATAACTATTAAGTGATACATACTTTGTCCACGTTCGGACTTTAGATACGTCTTTAGGTATGAATAATTTTGTTGCTTTGTTTTGTGCTCGCCTATTTGTAATTGCATTATTGCATAGTTCTGTATATTTATCGTTCTTTGTTGAACCAATAGTTTTAGAAGTTTTGACATTTTGACTGTTATAACTAGTTTAGTGAGCTAATTTTCGTATGCAAACACTATTTTTTATGTTACTCAACACGTATACTTTGAAATACGGTCGCTATAACGGTGAATGTTGAAGTGAGTCGGAGTGGGACCTCGTTAAACCTATGTACATCCGTGTCACAAGTCTCGGGGTCTGCTCAGAGTTTCCCTTTCTGCTACACGATGGATCCCCCTCCCGCACGGTGAATCCATGGATGGCTAAGAAGTTCATCTCACGTACAATGCGCATTAGCCACAACATTGTCAAATAAGAATTTCTTTTTTATTTGATACGAGCATTTACCCGCGGCTTTGTTCGCGTAAATATTTATTTTGTTAGACTTTGTTATATATATATATATATATATATACATATAGAACTGTATATGTAATATATATAAAAGGAGACTGGTATAAGAACATTTGTGCTCGTAGTTTATACGCGGGCTGGTGACTATTTTGGTTATAATGGCTTATACATAAAAGATAGATATATGTAGTCCCGGGCTTTTTTGTAGGACTATTTAAGATAAACATTTCCATTATACATTATATACGTATAACTCTATAACGGTTCTTGCAGCGCACGCCAGAATAGCTCGCAGATGGTAGATTTTTTTCCTATACAATATCTTATCACTTATCGTTATATTTTGGACAATTCACACAATGTCTTTATAGATTATAGCTTAAATGTTATCTGATGCATATTATTATAAAGTTTCATTAAAATCTGTTCAGTAGTTTTTGCGTGAAAGAGTAACAAACAACCATACATTCATACAAACTCACATTTATACTATTACTAAAGATATCAAAGTTTTATAATATTAAATATTAAAGATTTATAATACTAGTAGAATAGTAAAGTGAAGCGAAGTGGTAATGTGTACTAACGCTGCGTCACGGTCGTGAGTTTGAATCCAATCACCTACAATGAGCTTGAGTATTCGGTGAAGAAAACATCGCGATGAAATTATAGCATGGTGGTAGGGTTTCTTTATGCTCGCCTGGCTAGCTACCACCCTCAAGTTGAAAATCTGCTGCCAAATACCAATAAGTGTGTTCCGGCAGTTGCACTTGAGAGCCAGTTCCTCCACAGGTTTAGTGTGTCTACCAATTTGGGCCGTATCGTCACTTAAGATCAGGTGAGATTATGGCCATAAATCTAAGTCGTAAATAAAAAAAAATATTTTGGCTTATACAGGGATCACGGGAGGTTCGAAAGAATCTTTTAGAAGATTATCAAGAGATGGCTGATATATCCCTGCTTCCACTTTGAGCCTGTATAACCACCTAGCTATTCCAGTTCAGTTCATTTAGTAGCTCGTAGTGTTTATTTGTATAGCGTGGTCCTTAAGTATGTTTGTTTCCCATGTTATTATGTTGTTAACTAAAGCGGAATCACCAACCATTCTGTACACAATAGAGTTATCAACACTATTGTTTTATATATGGCGTTTACATATTTATTTTCCTTGAACTATTGATAGGTAATATTGTATGCTTTTAAAAATAGATAGTTTAAGGTCACGAGTACACAATGTTTTGTTTCACCGAAAGCTCAGGCTCATTGTAAGGATTCGAATTCACGTCTATTGATGCGAGATCTATACATACTACCAACCGAGCCGTCGCTTAAAATACACGCCCATATGCGTCTGTATACGCCTAAGCGTATTACTAAGGTGTTACAACCGTGCTATTTTTTTTCTACAATCGTTCAAAACAAAAACATGCGTGGGACGACATTCTCAACACTAAATCGACGATATATATTAAAACTAAATCCAGTGATCAGAGCGTGCTAAAATCGTGACGTCTTCACTACCTGGCTGTGAGATAATTGGTTGTTGTGTTTCAAATGTATATGAATTTTAAAGTTTTCAACACCCTTCGAACGCGATATAAAGTGATGCGATATGTCGTCGATTTATTGTGTAGAATTTCAATCCGTACATTTTTTGTTTTCACTTTACGCTGAAGATTGTAGAAAAAGAAAACTTGACTAGAGTCACTGATGTGTGTGATTGTTTACAATCCAACTGAACGCGATGTTCGTGTCCACCATCACGAGTTGTTTTTAATTACGCCATTTCATTAATTTAATAAACTAAAGTACATAATAATTTGCGTATTACTAAAATTGTTGTTATGGTGAGATAAATTATGCATACCATTTATTACTAAACTTTTTTTGTCAACATATACTTTTATTTTTGAAATACTGTTCAATACACTGTCATGACATTTTGCTAGATGGTAGGAGACGGAATTGTTACTAGCAGTGTGAAAGCTATCTCAGATCTCTGGCAGTATAAGGGGTTACACTATAGTGGCAATTTTGTATGTATTTCACGGCAGGAGTCGCCTGGAGAGTTTTACATGCCAGTGGTAGATTTACCGGTACGCTGAGTAGGTTGTAGCCTCGGGCAGCGGTAGGTAACCTTGTCATGAGAAAAAGCCAAATGTAGAAAATACACAATTGAAATTTATTCAAGGAGCCATTTTTTAAACTTAAACTTTTCTTTAGGAGACATTGTTACGGAAATAATTAGGATCAACAGTACATTCTCTCGAGCTTGCCCTTATGAAATAAGTTTTTGTTTAATTAACAGTCATTTAAATTAAAATTTGGTATGATACTTAATTTTTTTTTATGTCGCGTAGCACAGTGACTGTCCTGCACCGGGGTACAGTACAATCCAGAACAGCGGTGACTGACAATAATCCAAAGTTCACAATCCGTCACCGCTGTCATGCTGGCCTTATAATATTTATCTAAAAATTATATCTTATGTTGAATCTAATTGTAGGAAAGGTAGGCAGGGATGGAAAAATTTGAATAGCATATGGACGGCTAAAGTGCAAATCGGCCACTGCTAAACACTCTTCTCTCAACCCGACTACAAGATATACACTTAAATTTATGTTATCACGACGATAAAAGGTGTATCGGACTGGATCACTATCACTATGCATACGCCATATTTAAATAGGCAATAACAAAATAGTTCAGCACCTTTTATGTCTGTAGTAGTTATTAACCGAGTGTAGTGATATTAATTAAAAAGTGAATATAGCGTTTATTATATTTACGAAATTCCTCTAATTTTCGAAAAGTTATGATTAAAGTTTGACAACTGGGCGGACACTAATAGTAATTAATATCTCACAGAAATTATATTGTCATAGGCCTCATATTAAAAAAAGTATACCGATAACAGCATCATCTATTGGGTCTAGCTATAACTAAGAACCATCTAGTTGACCTCATAAACATACTTAAAAAAAAACCCTTGAAAAACATTTCATTACTTGTTTAGATTATGAATATACCCACATCCGGATATCTATACGAATACGTATGAAGGAATATGAAAGTATATACAGTACTTATATAAAATAATATAATTTTAACATTTTGTCTTTCTGTCTGACTGTTTACTCCGGCTAATCTCTGAAACGGCTGGACAGATTTTGACGGGACTTTCGCTGGCAAATAGCTGATGTTATTAAGAGGCACTTAGGCTATTTTTATTTTAGTAAAAAATATAGAGTCCGCAAAAAAGTTATTTTATATATTCTTTAGTTCTACGCGAACGAATTTGCAGGCACAGCCAGTATATTATATAAAAATAATATAAAGAAATAGATCTTTGTTTTTCAACTTAAAATTCTCCAGCACAGACTTGTTGTACTCAGCGCCGTAAAACTATTTCTAGGTGACCTTGTCCCGTGTGTTTTGCATAAGGAACAACAGTTCTATAGAATCGCTACAACTGTACATTTTTATACCCATAAAAGTAATTAATGTGTTTTCTTTAATTAATACCCGACCCGTGCGAATATTTCGGATATTATTTTAATCAAAACCCAAATTGTTCTATACTTATTTGATAAAATATGTTATGTTAGCTGAATATATTATTAAAATATGGCACCTTCTACATCTACCAAGTTAATAGTATTCCTAATAAAAATACGCTTCAGTTCATGTTATAAAACAAATTCACCGGTCGCGTCTTCTGTTCCCGATGAACTCAAAAATTACTGAATGGTTTTTCATGCGGCTTGCACCAATAAACAGAGCGATTCACAAGGAAGGTTTGGGTGTATAAATTGTTAAGGGTTCTTTGTAAATTGGTTGAAATATGACGATTTTGACAACTAGTTTTAGATTTAGACTATTTATTATTAAACATAAGATTTTAAGTGCTGTTTATATAATTTATTTTGACAATCCATTAAGGAAGATATGACTTTGTCACCACAAACACCTTTGGAAAATAATTAAACTAGGTAATACAATAGCTAGAATAAATAAACGTAGGTTTAGTATTTTGACCACAACCTTACATGATGTTAAGTGCAGATGTGGTCCTATATAGTAACACGATAATATAGTAGATAAACTGGTTCTCAAGTATGGTAACTTATACATATTTATGTGTTTGATATATTTTTGACTTGAGTTTATTAACTTATGAACTGAAGATTTCAAAATGTCCTATCGCCATGTAATATGCACCACCTGGGATATATCAGGATGTTGTCTTTAATCAAATGCTAAGGTAGTCTTATGTATGGTAAATACATTGGAAGATTTTTCAGGTCCACGCATTTCTTTGAGCTATATATCTACATCGAAACGTCTTCTTGTCCCGTTGTACTTGTTCGGTATATTTTCCGTGGAAAATTTTAATCACCTTGTTGATTTAAAATTTTAATTCACTGTTTAACTGTTGGAATTTTTCTTTAAAAATATATAAATTAATTATTAAGTTAGCAACATATACATAAGCATCTACTGAGTGATGCAAGCGGAAGAATGTTTTCCTATTTGAAACGTAGACTTGCAAAACCGGTTCTTTATAAATTCAACACGTACGAAATGATTTGAATATAATATTATTAATTTTTGTATACTTTTGTAGGTTAAGTGTTATGTCACCCAAGTTACGATGTGACCCGAAATGGTCAAGAATTAGCCTAGTGGAGGGACCTGCTCTCAATTGTAACACACCGCAACACTAACTAAAATATTTGGAGGCAGATTTACATCTTTAGCTTAGCTAGCCAGGCAAGCATCAGACCATAGTTTCTTCACAATGTTTTCAATGAAAGCTCAGGCTCGTTGCAGGGATTCGAACTCACGTCCGTTGAAGTGGCATCCGAACACACTACCAACTGAGTCATCTTCGCTTCATCGTTTATTTCAAGGTACACTAGGTGAAACGATGTTTTAGCAGGATTGGAGCGATATTAGCAAATATTCCGCTTTAGTAAGTAGGTAGCGATGTGAAATTTTAAAAGTCAATCCATTGTTTGTTTTATTTGTTGTAGCTTCTATTTCGTGTTGACTGACGATTACCTTTTTTTCTGTTCTTTAATAAAGTGTTTCATATCCATTCCATTTTCTAGATACACGTCATCCGTAACATTTATGTATGTTGCATCTTCCTTATGTGTTTATCAGAAGATATTTTTTAAATCGAATTTACGAATAACTTGAAATAAATGCAAATTTCACACAGTTTATATCATCTAAATATTTAAACATAGCTATAATATACGTGTATACTATGAAATACTAGCTCGGCCAACATCGAAAGAAGTCAAATAATTTTATGATTTCGTTACAATCGGTATTGGTCTGAGGAATTAATTGTAGTATGCTGTATCAATGAGGCTCTGGCATGTTCTATATGAACAAACCCTCAATAAAAATAAAGATAAAAAAGACTATGTCATCAGCAACAGATAGCGCAAATGATACTTGTATATATCACATACATACTTACTTCGTTAATAGCCTATTTAAATTGCTGGTGGTAAGCATAGTACAGTCAATATAATAACCATCAATATAATAATTGAGAGATCAACAATGCATGGATGGTCATCACAGTAATAATCGATCGTAGGCCTCTCTACATTGATAGTGGTAGAGTAAAGCCTAAAGTCAACACTTTATTAGTACTCAGTGTCATAGTATTGACATACATGCACAGAAACACAAATATACTTAAAAACATGTGTACAGACGCTTTCACAAGCAAACATACACTACATATATACACTACACTTTATACATATCTTTACATACATATACACATACGTAAGAACATGATTACTAATTTTGTTTACTTATAACTTTGACCTTGGTGTTAATAATATCTTTGTGTTGTTTTTTGTATACTCTTGTCCCACATGAAATGCGCCACCAACTACTATATGTATAATTCTGACGGTATTGTAGCCTTCTATGTCACAGGCATTGCCTATTTTGGTGCCTTAAGCAAGGCATAAAGCTTACAACAGACGGAGCTATAATATACAATAATATTGTAAGCTATTTATTATGTTATAAGCAAGCTCCCACAGACGGTGGCTATGCTGTAATATATATTTTTGTACTCATTAGCTCTGCGACCGTCGTTGCATGACCACGTATTTATGCTACATTCTTAATAAAGATGTTCTAGTTTTAGATATCGTATAATGTATCTAACTAGTTATGTTCACAGCGCATACAAATGATAAACGAAATATTACACTCTGTTGTTTTTTAAATATATCAAAATATACATTTATATGTCTTACTATACCAACATATATCGTAGTATATATGTCAACATATTTTTGATGACATAACAGAAATATACCGTAATATACCTTGCTATAGTTTATATATATATATAGCTCCGTCTGTTGTGGGCTTAAACCGTGTGTACATTTTTTCTGGAAATTAAAATATTTGTATGTATATGTAATTGTAACACTATATCTATACTATCTATACTCAACCAGATGCCGCGAGGGTCTCCATTCATACGTAGTAGATATTCCTTCGATTCGCACGAAACGATTTGCAGCTTCCTGTACACATAATACGTACAGCAAGAGATTGTAATTCGCTACCGGCGTCTGGCTTTCCTTCATCTTACCATCTAGGAATCTTTAAACAAAGAGCGAATCGGTACTTACTAAGTAAGCGCAATCCATCATAGGCCTCATCATCACTTACCATCAGGCGAGATTGTAGTCAAGTGCTCACTTATTACTTATAAAAGTGTAATAGTTTTGTTTCTTTTATTGTTTATACACAATAATCGCTACAACTAAAAGCCACATTAAAAAAAATATATTCCGATAAGAATTATTTTTGAGACATATAGAAACTCTTAGTTCCTCGCGAAAGAAGTAGTAACCAGAACTAGTTATTTACAAAGTGTTAGGATATTCCACTGTACGGTACACGTTTGCAAATTCAACTCTAGAAAACGTGCAAATATCACGTTTGACATTGGCTAAATTGTCTATACAAGGAAATACTATAATTAAAAAAAAAATGTTTTCTCTCTGAGTCATATCTCACGAGTATTGTACACTGAAATATGACTATATCATTGTTTTGTCACTGACAAATGAAACACCAAATGTATTAAAATTATAAACACGCGGCTGAGTAACTGATTAGCGAGGAAGACCAAATCTGTGTGTATAAATATGAGTCAGATTATATAACCAAAGGCGGCGAATCTTTCTTTTAATTTGATTTTTTTTGTAAGTGAATCATCTTATGGGAGGGCTTTGAAATTCTAATACGCAGCAGTTCTGTGTGACGTTCGTTGAGAGATATATTCATTTAATATGGCATAAATAATATCTTATATGTTGATACCATACCATACCATGTTGTTACCAAAAATCGGATGACATTAAAATCTATCGCGTAGTTTCAGAGTGATGCGGGCGCACAAAAAGACTAACAGTAAAATAGATTAAAATTCGAAATAAAATATTTTTAAACTCTACATTGATGACAATGTATAGTTCAAAATAAATAATCTTTAATCTGATACTGAATCTATATTAGTATTATAAAGCGGCGGAACCGCTTGTTTGAACGCGCTAATCTGAGAAACTACCAGTCGGATTTCAATTATTTTCATATTTCATAGAGCAATCTTTGAGGTAGGTTTGAGGCTATCACACTGAAAAAAGTAATAGAAACGGGCAAACCTGTTTACGTAAGCTTTAGTTCCATGCAAATCGCAGGCACAGCCAGTGGTTTTATAAAATAACATAACATTTATCATATTTTCTGGCTTCTGAAATATAATTGCTCCATTTCCGAACAGATAGATGGATATTTTTAGGTACGCAAAGTACATCTGCTCTTACTTTCCTTATCACTTGAGTGCTAAGCTATCGGTATGTTATCAATCTAGGGATTGATCTATACTAAGAAAGAAGACTTGAGAGTCGGCTGTGAACCTAATTACTTTTAGATAGATATTCTAACCTCTTGAAACGTTTGTTTTCTGACTTATAAAATATAATTATTCTGCTTCCTAACAACTAGGTAGCTATTTTCAGGTAGGCAGAGTGCATTTGCCCTTACGTTTCTTATCACTTGAGGGCTAAGCTATGAGTACCTTATCAATCTAGGGAGTCGTGCACTAATAAGACTTGAGAGTCGATTGTGAACCTAATCAGCTTTCGATAGATGTTCAAACCTCTTGAAACGTTAAACGGGTTAACTAATATTATAAATGCGAATGTTGGTTTGTTTGTTTTTAAACAGTTTCACATTTTAATTTAACCGATGAGCATGCAATTTAGCGTACGCCTTATCACAGGTAAAAAAATCAGGTTCCTGATGGATAGATATTTTATATACTTTATAAGCTTAGCGTTATGGCCACAATCTCATCTGATTTTAAGTGACAATATGGCCTAAGATGGTGGGCACGCTAAACCTAGCGGAGTGACTGCGTCTCAAGTGCAAATGCCGGAACACATTAATAAGTATTAATAGAAAAAGCCCTACCTAATGTCACGGGGTCTGTATACATTACCAACTGAATTATCACCATTTCAAATAACTTTTGTAGCGACATAACCAGCATTAACACTAGTACAACCAAGTAGTATATAAGACGAGCAACGCTTGCATACAAAACAAGGATGTTAAAACCACGGTGACTCAGTGTTTGCGTGATTGGGCATGATATATCGATCGATGTCACCGAAACCACTACGAGTTCTGGTGAAAGAAAGAAAATATTGTTTTCCTTTTATAGTAACTTGGCAAAGTGTTTTTTAATAGTTTATAGGTTTTAACGTTATGGCCATAATTTCACCTGATGTTGTAACAATGTGGACCAAGATATGGTGGACACGCTAAGCCTAGTGGAGAAACTAGTTCTCAAGTTTTACTGCTGGACTATGCCTGGGGGTATTTGGCGGCAGATTTTTAACTTGATAGTGACAGCTAGCCAGATGTTCATCAAAAAAAGCCCTACCATCATGCTACGGTTTCATCACGATGTTTTCTTTCACCGAAAGCCCAGGCTCATTGCAGGTGGATTCGAATTCACGGCAACTGACGCGGCGTTCGGACACGCTACCACAGTTGGTGGCTCAGTAGCCATCATCGCTTTGAATTGCCACTGTATTTAGTAGATGTGACGCCTAGTGAATACTGGTTCGAATTCGGTTAGACTCAACGTTCGTGACGTGACTTTAAAAGAGGAAAACCGTAAATAAGTGTTTATTACTGTCTTTGTTTATGCGTACACCATCAATGTGTATCGGTTATAACTTGTCGAATATTATTCACGGGCTCTCTGCCAGCTCTATTCGTTTATATTCCGAAAACTACCGTATGCTAAACAGTTTATGGTTTATATTAATTTGAAATATGTCAATATAATTTTAATGTCGATTCATTATTATTGCTTCGTATGCGATGAAGTCAGCTTCCTTATATATATCACATATCAGGTATCGAACCAGAAGCGGAAATCTGCGAATTAACTGACTCCTTGTCGGTTTTTAGGTACATGTTACATATGCGGAAACGTCCTGCTGTGGATTGCATTGAAATACCGCGAGGATGTTACCAACCTGTTTTAATATTATAAAGCGGAAAAGTTTGTTTGTTTGCACTAATTAATCTTAGGAATTACCAGTGGGATTTCAAAATTTGATAAAGGAACGGGCAAGTATTATTAAATATATGTTAACTTCACGCGGACAAAGTCGTGGACACAACTTGTTTTGTCTATATATAAGCTACAAAGTTAAGTTACTTTGTTAGCTAGCTTTAGTCTTATCTAAACAGCTTATATTCCCATATCTCCATGAATTTCCCGAAATGTTTAATATTGACATTTGATTATCTTCCACTGTAGAAATGAGCGTAGACTTAATATATAGAAATATGGAAGATTTAATTAATAATCTTATAATGCATTGTATGTACAGATACAGGATAGTGAGTGATGGCGCAAGTATGTCATAGATAAGTAGCGTGTCATTGATTGTTCATTCTAATGTTGTGAGATAGTTAATGAAGTGCAATACACATTAGTGGTTAAGATACGCGAAATATAAGAGTTACGGTGCTGCCGACTTTGTTCGCGTTTTGCCCATCAATCGCTTGTAAACGCAAAATCAGTTCTTATTTATCTACGTTATTACGTTATCTACGTTGCGAATGGCATATCCATGCCAAATTTCAAAGTCCATAAGGTCTGGTAGTGTTCGTGGATATCGCGAAACGTTAGTCAGCTGTATTTCAATTATGTATATTATGTATTTTTTAATACTTTATCGTCTATGGCCACAATCTCACCACGTTCAGTAAGGGTGTGGCCCAAGATGGTGGGCACGCTAAGCCTAGTGGAGGGGACAGGCCTTCGAGTGCCATTGCCAGAACACACCTACACTTATTTGACGACAGGTTTTTTAACTTGAGGATGGTAGCTAACCAGGCGGGCAGTGAAAAACGCCCAACCACACACGCTATAGCTTCATCACTGTGTTTTCCTTCAAGTTTACGTTTATTGCAGGGATTCAAGCTAACGACCTTTTGACGCGGCGTCCGTACACATTACCAACTGAGCCATCATCGCTTCAGTATCTCGTAGATCAGCGTTACTTTTGAACTGTACTTTGCTTATCATCAGATATAGTGTCGGTGCTAAGCTAACCTACTCGTTCATTAACAACAAATATCACATCTGACTGCGGTCAGAAGGGTAAATCTAAACATAAAAATTGTACGTTATACTTATTATGTTATAAAAATTCACTAAGATTATATTAAAACATTATTTATAGCCGATACCGAATCATTACTATTCAAATTTTGTGGAGTGAAAGTAAAATTTCTCTCTACTCTAAACTTGTTTTCGTGTGTCGCTCGTATGTGTATGTTAGTTTCAATTTTGTATTATCATGAAGAGTGACGTCGTTCTACTTGAAGGACAGTACAGTGCAATGCAATAACAACACGGTTCAATGAGAGATCAATGATCTCTGCAGCGCCCTTATTGTTTCGCTGGCTTTTTAACTTGGGGAATAATTCGTTAAGAATTGTCTCACAATATATTAGAAAGCTAAGAAATGGGTGTGTGGGACTCATTGGTAAACCGTAAATCGGTACTGTAAATCTATATTAATATTCTAAAGAGGAAAACGTCGGATGTAATTTTTTTTTGTTTTGATAGGGCAATCAGCGTGGAAGGCTTTAGGCTATTTAACATCACGCTACCGCAAATAAGAGCAGAGCTGTATTTATAAAAGTTATGAAAACGGGCAAAAATTATTAGATAATTTTTAGTCTACGTGAACGAAGTCTACTGCGAGCCGACTGCTTTAACCCCTTTGGCGTTTTTTTTAAGAGGAGGCCTGGGTAAGGCAAAGGAAGGGGTATGTGGGACTCACCCAGTGCGAATCCCCGGGAGTATCCACTAAAACACCACGGGGTCTTTTCGCCTATTCGTGCTGGGGAGCAGGAAATATGTTAATATTTCATCTGCTCAAATCCCTAGGGCCTAGACCTATTGTGTAGTCGAAAAGCTACAATATACACTGACTGATTTTGAAATGTAACAAACATAAATTTATTGTAGTTACCACTTATTCAGCTATAGATTGGCTATTATAAATTTTTATAAACTTTTGTGGTCAGAAATACTGTATAAGCATCGCATGGATTTTCTCATTATTTATGTTCATTGTTATTATTTTGTGTAGTTGTCCGGTTCTAAATATATTTCCTACCCGGAGGTCGTAGTTAATATACTTGTCAACTACGTCAAATATTCTAAATGGAGGTGTTTACCTTGTGTTAGGGTTGCGGAAAGAATACAAATAATAGTATAATTATGTTGTTCATTTAATGTATAAATTATTTAGGGTTTCTATACGTTGTACTCACTAATTTACTCGTGTATGTTTATTTTATGGATAAAAGTGGGGTTTTCTTCATCATATGAAACAAGCGATTTTGAAGCGATGACAGCTCAAAGGTAGTGTGTACGACTTCGCGTCAAGGGACGTGAATTCGAATCCAACCACCTACAATGAACTTGAGCTTTTGATGAAGGATAATCTCGTGAGGAAACCATAGTATGGTTATAGGGTTTTTCCTAAAGCCCGCCTGGCTAACAACCACCCTCAAATTGAAAATCTGGCAGCTACACTTGAGAGCGTCCCTCCACAGGCTTAGCGTGTCTACCAACTTCGGTCGTATCGTCATTTAAGATCAGGTGAGATTATGGCCATAACGCTAAACCTTAAATAGAAAAAAGAAAATAAGCAATTAGGTGTCTCAAGGATGACGATCCTTACTTGCAAGCCATTGGTCACCTAGACAAAGTTGACTAATCTCAAAGAGTGACAAATGATATTGAGTCAATGTGTATCCCCACAATGTATTTTGGTCGTGACTCTGAGGGGTACTATAGATCCTTGATATCCCGTATATTACTGGATATATGTAGCTGACTAATCTACAAGAGTGACATATGATATGGAGTCAATGTGTTTCCCCGCAATGTATTTTGATCGTGTACATCGGTTGATACTGAAACATGAAGCCGTTATGCTATGGCGTGCCCTTCTTTGCCATAAAAGGAAAAGGTTCCTCCGGGTTACGGAATAATATTTGAAATTGTCTTGTAGTCAAATTTCTTGAGAGATTTAGATTAAACTTTCTTTCTAGTAGTGAACAAAATAAAATGTAACCTATTGTTGCATTTCAATCTGTTATTTATAGAGCTATGAATTACTGAAAACGGTAAAACGTGAGCCAGCAAGGCTAAAATGAAATATTCAGCGATACATTCGAATGGGTTAAGAACTTCTAGGGACTATTAAACAAGTTAATTTATTTCGCCTTTGGTTTTAAACGACTGAAAGGTTGTTTTAGATCAAAGTACATCAATTTCGGATGCGACAATTGTTGTCCGTAGTAACTGCCCATAAAATATTTACATTATACTAGAATTGCCACGACACAATTGTAAAACACAATTAAAATGCGTCGCTACGAATCTTGATTGGTTCAATTAAATCCATTGCCGGCAATTTGTCGGCGTTTCTGCTTTGTTAATATCGTGTTACCATGTGAGCGAACGTCCTTCGAGATGGTATGTTAGATGTATTTGCTCTGTTTATCGTGACTCAGATATTTTAAGGTCAGCCAAGGTTTATATGAAGTGAACGACTTACAGTAGGGCTTTAAAATTCTGATCCACTACGATTTTGTGTGGTGCTCGTTCGAGTGAGATAGATATAGTGTTGTTTTACTTAGGTCGTGTAGTTTTAGCACACACCGTTTTTTTTTTCAGTAGCAGACCGAAGTAATGGCGCTGTAACTAATTTAAGGTTCTGTACAATCCATAAACAATGATGGTAGTCGATGTCTACCGCTAGTGAGACTCCGGATGGAGAGGATTCACTAGCCCGGAGACGTACTACAGTTTTATAATACGCAAAGACATGACATATCGAACGTCTTCGTTCGTGCAGACATGGGACAATTACATGGGATGCAGACAATTACTCAGTTAATAGTATAAAATATTTCTAATAATGTATTTGAAAATATCACCGATTTAACTTCACTAGTGGCAGCGTTTTGGTTTGGAGTCGATCATTATCAATTGTTAGCGACGCATAAAAGCTATAACGAGTTAATACGAAAATAGAAATGGCGTCCGGAATAATAGTTCCGCACAGGTGGCGCTGATGGTAAATAGGACGCACGCGTTACCGTAGGGAGAGCCCCTGAGACGCTAGACGAGTTCTCGTTCGAGTATTAACTTGTACCGGACGAATAAACAGTGTTTTTGTGTTAGCATAAGTATCGAGACTGACTACGCGTTATATAAATATAAATATTGAAAATATAAGTATTAAGAATATGAGTATAGAGATTGAGCATTGAGAATTATTAATATTAAGCTTGTGGATATATTGAGATATAAGTATTGAGAATTATTAACATTGAGTTTATGGATATATTGAGAATTAATAATATTGAGATTGCTAGTATTGAGAATTAATAATATTGAGATTGCTAGTATTGAGAATTAATAATATTGAGATTAATAATATTGAAAATTATTAATATTGAGATATATTAATAAATGAGAACATAAAGAATGTTATGTTAAAGTCATAAGGCGTACGTTATAATCGACGTCTACCGTTGGGGACGCACACATTCATTTGCCAAGGATTCGTGAGAGTTCGGGTAATGATTGTGCCGAGTAGGTTTTTTGCGTCTCCTTCGCGTATTTTGTGTATATTTGTATCGAAACTGATGTTTGCATGTTTAGTTTATAGATATGTTTAAGATTAATGTGCATGTTAGTTTTAAAATAGATAATTTGCCGAGCAATACTTACCTAAATATTAGACCGGAAAATATGTATAGAGAATTGAGGGATTTCACACGATGAGTGTGAAATCCAACAATAGAGACATCGCGTTGCTTGTATTTTGATATAGAAACCCGAAATATGGGAATATGTAAATTTATAGAGTAAGAACGTGATAGAGAAAAGTTGAAATAGAGAAAGTTTAGCGTAAGTATTGCTCGATCTCGAGTATTATGAGTGTATCCTAGGATAAGTGATATTTATAAGATAGAGTGTAACCTAGGGTATAAGACTGTATATAGATATTAAGGATATCATATGAAATAAAATAAATATAGCGCAGAAACCGAGCCAACGGTAGTGAAAATAGAAACGAATAGAAATTAGAAAGCGTCGCGATCGAGTGGCTCTCTGTAAAGTCACGCATCGGCATGGGTAACCTCCGAAGGGGCGTTACCTAATCATGTTCCACGATTGAGTCACCGATCGCCCATTGGCTACAACAAGAAGAGCAACTACCTGAAGAATATCGACCGTTGGCTCGGGTTCACGTTTTATTGAGAAGAACACCGAGTATTATTACGTCATACGTCTCGACCGGTTCACGCATTATTGCATCCTTGCGGCCCCTTACGGCAAACTGACATCTTCCTGCTGCCACCGAGGCGGGTATCCGGCATCCTCGTTTGTAACGAACGAGGACTCTACGCCCGTCCAAACGGGGATACACGACGTCGCACTTTGACCAGGGGGCGGTGGTCCACCACCGCTAGACGTACCGTGCCCCAACATCAATATTGGAAATTTGAAGAATAAATGTTTGAACTTCCTTTTTCTATACTTTTACATTCGTTGAATGTATAGACAATAAATCTAGTAAATAGGTATTAAAAAAAAGGAAATTAGTTGTTAAACAGAATAGAAAATTCTACTGAACTTATCAGACAATCGGTTAGATAGCAGTCACTGTAATTTTTTTTTTATTCATTATTACTAGGAAAATGTATTACTCAATGAATTCTTGTAATCGATTATTCTTATCTCTATCAGTATCATAATGGGAAATGGACTATGTTGTTGGATTTTTTTTATCTTCTCAGATATCTCCGATATAAAAGTACTTGCGCTTGGTGAAATTTATCTGCTATAATCGGATAATAAGAAAATTCAATGTAAACTCTATATAGTTTATGGAACTGCGCATTTTATGATGTTATTAAGGATTATTATTAAAGGGAGAAGAAACAAATTAATATTATTTTACTAATGCAATGATAGCTCAGTGACAGCTTGGACCTGAGTTCGAATCTCTGTGTGGACTTGATCTTTCGGTGAAAGGAAATAGTATTATGAAATAATAACATCGTGGTAGGATTTTCTCTAATTTTCGCCTGACTGGATACCACACGCAAGTAGAAAATCTGCCGCCAGATACTTATAGAAGTGTTCCGGCAGTTGCACTTGAGAGCCAGTCTCTCCACTAGGCTTTGCGTGCCCTACATCTTCGTCCACATTTTCACTTAACATCATGTGAGATTGTGGCTGTAACGGTAAACCTATAAACAAAAAAGGGCAAGTAATTGCGACGCATTAAGAAGTTTATGGGTAAAATGGATTTTACACTGCATATACTTTATATGTAATATATATTCTACGTACGTCATGTTTATACTACTATTGGAATGTTATTATGATCCCTCGCTATGATTTGCTATAATAGTGGTAGTTAAACAAAAATTTAGAGGTTAAAAAAATCGACAATGGTAAATAATCGTTGTTTTCATGGCCAGAATATAATGAGAACAGTTTAAAAAGAGATATAGCATAATTGTACTGTTTATATATTACGTATTAAGTACTAATGTTCGCCCAGTCATCCATAAATGAAAGTATTGAAAGTTTGAGGAAGTGCTTGTAAATATAGGAAAACAAAACTGTTTATATTTTTTTGTAATGGCAACATTAAAGTTAGTTATTTAATTACTAAAATAAAAAAAAACGTAAAGTAGTTTAAAAACAAAGGGAAAAAGTCATTGAACTGTTTTACAATTTTATATATCTATATTAATATTATAAAGCGGAAAAGTTTGTTTAGTAGTATAAAGTGAAAAGAACGGGCTGCTAATCTTAGGAACTACAAATCGAATTTCAAAAATGTTTTTTTTATATGTGATAGAGCAATTGTTGAGTAAGGCTTTTGGATATTTAATATAATAGTACTACCAACAGGAACAAAGGTCGGCCGCAGCCTCCCTCCGCAGACGCTTGAGCCTAGGTTCGATCCTTCGAGTAGGAACCCTCGAGTGACTCTACTCGCGCGATACAGTAACACTCTACATCATTGAAAGTACATCATCACACCGCATAACATCTATGCACACCTACACGTTAAGTACACGTTTCTGTAAGGGATTACCCCCACGGCCCTTACGCGGCTTGCCCAATAAGGTCGTGTTAGGATTACTAAAAAGTTCGGTGAAGCTGCCAAAGCCCTTAAGGCTAACAGAGTATTTCAGTTCAAAAAGTAACAAAAATGGGCAATAATAATAAAATAAATTTTAGTTCCACGCGAACGAATCTGCAGACACAGCTAGTGTCTATATAAAAGAAAATAAATGAATGAAAGGAATTTTATGGTATTTAGGCTAGAAGTAGTGTATATACTTTTATTGATGAATTAAAAATAAACTTACATTCAATATCTATCTATACGTATCAAGCAAAATAAACTTCTTTTGAAGGTAATAAAACTACTGAAGGGATTTTACTGAAGTTATTTTCGTAGATGGTTCCAGGCTACTTAGTTTTTAGAGTCCATTGTCCCATTGTCATTGTTTGTTCGATTTACGTTTTGTATACATTTTTTCCGGCCAGTAAAAACAAAATACGCCTAATGTGTATTTATGTACATACTAGCTATGCCCGCGACTCGAGTAAAACTAAAAATTATTTAATATTTAATTATTTTTAATAATAATTAATTTTTTTCTATACATCTTTGCTCGTATTATTGGTAGCATGATGTTAAGCCTGAACCCCTCCTCAATTATTACTCTATCAAATCCAAAAATATTTTAAAATTTTGAAATCCCATTGGTATAGTTCCTACAGTTAGCGTGTTCGAACAAACTTTTCTGCTTCAATTATATTATTTATAAAAAAATACTATAAATATGTAAATTGATGTATGTATGTTTGTTTGTTCTCTATGGACTCCAAAGTGACTGTAGAGATTCGCTCTTGAGCTCTTCGTCAGATTAGCCCAGTTGTAGCATCATCTTGTAATAGTATCAACAGGATTTTGTTGTTTGTTTGTATGTCCATGCGAAACTAAGGTATGACGTTTAACTGCCGGAATATACGTATAGGCGGTTGGCGGTAGATTTTCGAATTCAAGTTACTACAGAGGACCCTATTTTCTTCACATGATGTAAGCAAACTAACGTTGTCTCATGATTGATGAACACAGGCGTGTGTTAAAAAGAAATGGCACGAGATATATTCCTTGCATATGGCGTATGGTGTTTTGTTATTTATTTGCCATTTTAATTTTTTTGTATGTATATAATTTTGTGTCGCGGTAGTTTTTATAATAGTATATACTTAACTTTATACTCAGGATAATTTGCATTTAAAACTTATTCTGTAATTTATCATAAAATATTGTTTTTTTTTTGTTACTGTAGTTTGTTTAACAGTTTCCTGTATTATTGAAACGAGTTTGTCGTCAACCGGTAGAGGTTTTGTTGTTAATAAAACAATCTCACTGGTTAAATTTATTAGAAATAAGGAAGCATCCAACCGGCCAATCTTCTTCATTTTATACGATTTATCACATTACATTGGCAGAATTGGGAAGTTCGTGCGTGTAGCCATTACAATGATAATCCCTAGCCTGGATTTACCTAAGTTACGGCAGCTGCAATTGAGAGCCAGTCCCTCCACAAGTTTAGCGTGTCTACCAACTTAGGCCGTATTTTAAATTAAGATCAGGTGAGATTATGACCATAAGGCGAAACCTTAACTATAAAAAAAATCCATACACGTGACCAACTGAGAGTTTATATGTTTGAAAATTAATTGCTTTTACTTATTTCTTACACTTGTCGTCCAATAGGTTTCGCGTTATTCATTTGAACCTCAACCCATGTATTAGGATTTTGTGCTCCTTTAATAATATCCTATAAAAAGTATAACCTGGAATCGATTAATGATGGATTTGCCAAAAGGTATGTAAATTTACGTATCGTCGAACGCGACTTAACAAAGGGAGGATGTAGAAGTATTAATGAATCAATCCAGTATTTTACGAAGCTAATGCTATGTAGTTCACGGATAAATATTAAAATGTTACTTAATTCACCAGTGGTGTCATTGAACATGCTACCATGCCCATAATGTATAAGGCCGGGCCATGGCCGACGACGTGTTTTCAAGAATTTTCTTCTGTAATAGCGCAACAGAATATAAAGGGTAATTTTTTTTATTTCCTCGTTATTTATGGAGAGGTTATGTTTAATACAACGATTTGCGATCTTGTACTAGTTTCCGTTGATTTTAGATTATATTATGTTTAGCATTTGAGATAATGATGTTACTTTGCTAAACTATTGTTTATTTACTAAACTCTAGTATATAAAGCAGTTGATTACACTCTGGTAGTTAATTCCTGTCTTTGTCAGTATTTTCATAATGTTTGTTGACCTCAGTGTCACCAGTTTTGAACTGTGGATTACAAGTGTAGATAATGATGTCTTATAATTGTGTCATTAGTGTTCTTTTATTATAATTAATGTTTGTCGTTATGGCCACAATCTCATCTAATGTTAGGTGACGATGTGGCCTAAGATGGAGAACACACTAAAGCCTAGTTGAGCGACTGTTTTTGAAGTGTATACTGTCAGAACACAACTATAGTATTTGGCGGCAGATTTTAAACTTTATAGTGGTAGCTAGCTAGGCGGGTATTAGAAAAAGCCCTATCACCATAAATCTGTACTGTACATCCGCTAATAACTACTGTAACACATGAAAATATAATGTAAAAAAAGATAAGAATAAGACTTACCAAAAAAAAATGCAATTCAAGTTTCTTGCCAGTTCTTCTCTATGACTGCGTTACTTTCCAAACAGGTGATAGTTTTGACGTTCATAAGCCCCTTCTTAGGGCATAAATTGAATTAAAAAAAATGATTTGATGCGATTAACAATTGACAGTGATTTGAGTAATTCTGTTGTGTATACTTAACCGGAAATGAAACTGATAGCATATTGGAAGATAGTTCTTTAATGTTTGCACGGTTTGATACCACATTCCCAGTTAATAATCAATCGCCAAACAGGTTTGTCCCCTTAAGGGGGGAGCCTGCTTTAGAAGCTTCAAAAAATCGATTTTTTCGAGGATTTTTTTGGCAAGGAAAGAAATATTTAATTGAAACGAAACTTTCGGGTTTTATTGTTATATATTTCAAGAGTCTTCTCTAATTTTTTCATCAAAATATATGTCATATTATGCGTGGTACAAGCATTTCGCCGAGGCGCCTCGAGTATGCAGGTGTCGTGCGGCGGGAAAGATGCAGGACGCAATTTTCATCTGAAACTAAAAAACCAAAAAATTTTTTAATTTTCAATAGTATAGCTTCTAGTTAAACCAAGAAAATTAAAAAAAAAGTGAAAAATTCAATTATTTTTCGCAAATTAAAAAAAAAATCATTTTTTTGGAAAAAAAAATTCACTTTAGATTGTTTAAAAAAATGGTTAATCATTACTTTTTCAAGTTTTTTTAGGTTCAACTAGAAGAGAATTTTATCCCGAACATAACCAATTTTGTCTCGTTTCGATAGGACGTTTAGTTTTTTTTCTATCTTTCCCGCCAACTCGGGAAAATCATAAAAATGAAAAACCGAGAAATCGCCCGTCAAAGTTTTCGTATATAAAAAATCTTAATTTTTTTGAACTTACCGCAATAATATGCTAATCAGCGATTCCTGGTCCATAGAATGGCCCTTGAGACTCTTCAAAAAACTGGTTCTCACCCAGATGTTCGAGTCTGCGGGCTGTTCTGGCCTCTTTACTTTCCAATGAATCGCGCCTGTTTTGTCGGTTGACACGCTCATTGTCAGCTCTCTTGGCGAAATTGTTGCATTGCTGTCCAATTTTTAAATCTAGTAACTGCATGGTTTTCAATACTGCACTGTAGCCTTCATTGAACATTCCTCCAGCGATGTAAGCAGCAATCTCGACGATTTTAATGCCTGAGTTAAGGTGTTTAGGTACGATGCGCCACACAGTGGAATTGAACGACTCGTTCGCATTTTGTGTGTGTCCACCTAAACATCTCGTTAGCAGATCGTCCTTAGATAAATCCTCGTAAACAGGACGAATGTGCTTCTCGACATGTTCGTCAATTACACGTGGTGGATGTTTAAAAGCAGCCAGGGTGTTTGTCGCTTCAGCTTTGCGCCACTCACACCAGCTTTCGACGCCTTCCGGGCATTTACCGTGGCGAGGTAATTTATCTGTAGAGCAATAATGATCAAGTGTCGCCATTATTGCATTTCTCATATCTTCTACAGAATTCAAGTTTCTTCGAATCGCCAGACCGTAATAAATTGTTAATTTTTTTATCAAAGCCTCGGTGAGCCGTTTCTTTCCACCGAGCTTCTCATCTTTTCTATTGGTGCGGAGACGAGTACCCATGCGCGTTTGTACATGTCCCACGCACTCGTTTTTGGTCACTGTGCACTCGTCGCCGTATGGATCACTGCGCGGGCACTTCGAGCGATCCGGCCGCTCGTATACCTGTTTGACGCTTGCTCACTATTTCTTCTGTAACTCCGAAAATAATTTGAATTTGCTTTTGAAATTTTATGGGCACATTCTTGGATAGTTTGGGAAGACATTTATGAAAAAAAAAAAAAAAACGATTTTTTGAAGCCTCTAAAGCAGGCTCCCCCCTTAACTCCTGTCAGAAATAGTATTAATCAATGCGAATGCGTTGCCTGGTTTTGCCGTGGGGTTTTTTATTTGGTATTTTCGTTTTCTGACGTTCTATTAAGTCTTACATACTCGCTTGAAGCCCATAGGTAAATATATATTGTCAACTTAAAAATGTTTGAACCCCACTAGATAATTGTTATTCCGTTAGGTACAGCGTGATACAGTCTGTGAGCTATCATTGAATATCAGACGAAATTGTGCTCCAATTTTATATTAAAATAAAAATACCTCTCCGTCGGCTGTTCTTCAAGGTAAACTTAATTTAAATTAATATTTGCATAATTCTTTAATTAACTTATACAATTTTACATACTTTCATTTGCGCAATAAATATTTATACTCTTTTGATGTAGAATTTTGATATTTGATATTGTGCAAAATTTTGCTCTATTGGAAGACTATTTAGAAGGCATTGAATGTTTTGCTGTGTGAGACGTTGGAATGTATGCGGCATACATAATACAAACATGATATCGCTTCGGACTGACGCAAGCGACACTACATAAGCACTGTATATATGACTCGACTGATGTTGATTCATTTCTTATTATATTTATATAAATTCATAATAATATGCTGGAAATTTACATGACGCCATATTATGGACGGGTCGGTCACTTTTGTGTTATATTTTAAAAATACATATACGTCCATTATTTACGTCATTCGAGATATATATATGCCTATTTTTCTGTACGGTCAAACGTTTTCTTCCTTTTTTTAATATGGAATCTGTTTTATATTCTGACGTTATAACCACAATTAATGGATATAAAGTAATACACAAATAAAAAAATATATATATTGATCACACTAATAATTTTCCTGTCGAGGACTCGAACCCATTGGGAAATAACTGCTTTAACCGCTAGGCCGGCCGTTGTTTTCTTTGTAATATGTACGGAATAGAAACATTACTGTACCTGATTGTACGTTCAGTATAATATAAAGAAATCGCGAGAAGTTTCAGTAATCCATTAGCGTTCGTCAATGTCATTTCCGAGCGTCTTGGCGATTGGATATGCATAGTACTACATTTTTCAAAATGTGAGTTGCGATTTACCCATTGGTGAGTGGGTTTTTTTTTTATCAACTTGGTGTGAAAAATCCCAGTTTTTACGGACATCTTCACCGCAACGCGCATACGCATTACCCGGGCTCGGGTCAAAGGCGTGAGGGGCACATGCTAATCACTCAAAGTATCTGTTAATGTATGTCTCTTTTCCCGTTACGCGTTATTAGAGTGGAGTTTTACGCCATTTCGTTTCGTGTTATCTATATTGATAAACCTTTAAATTATTGGTTCGTTAATTTCTTCGATTTAAGTTATAGTGCTTATTATATTGTTAAATTTAGTATGAAAATTGTGTATTTTGTAACTAATTATTTCGATTGTATCAAAATAAATGAATTAATTCTTCTTAATTATCGTTTTTACATGCCTTATATTAGCTTCACTTGTATGTTTATAACCGACTCCTTGTGGATTTAATTTTTACCTACTTCAAACGGTCAGATTTCATTATATTTTGTAGGCCGATGACAATACACTAATTTGATAAGATTATTCCATTATTTAATTTGCGGAAAAAGATTTGTTAGTTTAATAACTTTCATCTAATATCGATAAGACAGGAATTGATGTTAATTGTAATTTCCAATCATTATCTTTAACCGATGTATCTAATATTAACAAATATTCAAATACTACACAGAATATTAATTCAACAAAATAGGCATGAATTTAAATTTACAATTTTGGAGAAAAGAGCCTTGTTCGCTATCGTAATGAACGCTGATTGAGCTACCGATTAATTTTGCTCTAATAAAAATAATAGTTTCAAAAACTAAAAAACACGCTTTTATAGAAAACCAAACAAATATATATATTAAAAAAATACACTATTCTTAATTCTAATCTATTAAAATTTATTTAATCATAGTCTTGAGTATAAAATGTAAATAACAACAATACCTGTCCAACAATTCGATATATCCTATATTTCATAATATCCTAATTCCTATATATATAATCGCCGAAATGTGCAAAACGCGCATAAATTCTGGACGACTGTACCAAATTGGAGGATTCTTTTTTTATTGTATTCGTTATTGTCAGGACATGGCTTTTATAAAAGAAAATAAAAAAAAGTACAAATCCGTCAAACAATTTTTAGAGGGTAAAGAACAACGTTTATGGGTGATATAAAGTGCACCGGAGTAGCTAGTTTAATATAATTACGATATTCTCATTAATGATTGTGCTATTTTAAACAATTATTTACACAAAGCCTTAACAGATGATACAACTAAGCCTCCCTTATGAATCACTTTGTTTATCTGTGAAAACCGCATGAAAATTAGTTCAGTAGTTTTTGATTTTATCACGAACACACAGACGCAGTGAATTACTTAGTTTTATAATATGTTGCAAAAACACATATATTTCTTAAAATCCTAAACAAGGCTTTCAGATTTTAGTTAGACAAAAACAAACAGCGTTAGATTATTTGAAGTGACTTTAAAACTGTCGTCGGCCATATTCGTGTTTAATTTTTTAATTATGTGAAATATAAAAAGGGGAACGCTCTAATTAATTGTCCCATCACTAGTAATGAGTATATCGTTATCGTGTTCGTTCGTAATCGTGACTCTTTCATAAAGTGACGATACTTATAAGTGATCTATGTCAATAAAAAAAAAATGATAAAGAGGCAGGTGCTTGAGTATTTGCATTATCGCCATTACATCATCAACATTTTTCGATATAATTACTTATAAGGTATTTTATACACCTGATAACGTCATAACAGCACGCTTTTTACCTGATACACTTAATAAATATTTATGGTATACTAGCTTTTACCTACAGCTTCGCTCGTGTTAATGTTGATTTTGTGAAACAAATCGAATGACACAATAGTTTCATACAAAGCTTATCACTCTATTTACCCCACTTACGATAAATTTTTCGCTAGAAAAGTAGCCTATCACCGTCTCCAGGGTCTCATCTATCTGTATACTAAAATTCACCATAATCAATTCAATGGTTTAGACGTGAAAGTGTTACAAACGAACAAACTCACTTTCGCATTTATAATATAAGCGAGGAAGTAAGTATGTCAAGCCTATCATCTATTTGTTTACTAAATTAAATCTTTATGCGAGTACCGTCCAGACTGCACCCTTATTATGTATTTCGCGAAAGCAAAACAATAGAAATTCCTAAACAATTACATATTTCGAAATAGCAATTTTTTATGTTGCTCAGTAAAGTAATTGCGCTGCACCTGATATTAAGTACACTACAGTACATACAATACAAATCAGCGACGACTGACAATAAACCTACATTCACTGCCAGTCAACGCTATCACGCTGTCCTGCTTAGATACCTCTTCATGCATATTTTGACAAACCCATTATTATATAATCAATTCGTATTGCGTATCATTAACTTTAATTGACTTCATTTGTCAATTTATTGTCGATCATTTACGTCTTTTGCTTTTGCGAAATGCGTAGTATGTAATTTGACGGCAAATTTCTATAACGTAATTGTAATGACCATGGTGGTTGGGATTTTTCTAATGCCCGCCTGTCTAGCTACCACCCTCAGGTTGAAAATCTGTCGACAAATAACAATAGGTGTGTTCCGGTAGTTGTACTTGAGCGCCAGTCCGCAGGGACTAGGAGACTAGTAGAGATTATGCTTAGCGTGTCCATCATCCTGTGTCTCATCGTCACTTAACATCGGCTGAGATTGTGGTTATAACGCTAAACCTAAAGAAACCTTCATTTGCCAATTTATTGCATAATAATTGTGTCCGCGACTCCGCTTGGAACTAAAATTTCGTTTATTCATGTTCATAAAATAAAGTTGTATAGCCTATGGTTACTTAGGACGAATGTAGCATTATATTAGTAAATTAATTTTTGAGATCGATCTAATAGTTTTTGAGTTTATTCGTTACAAACAAAAATACAAATCTTTGCTCTTTATAATATTAGTATAAATTATTTGCTATCATTTTGTTTGGGCTTGAGTCGCATCGTTACTTAATACCACGTGAGAATGCGGTCATAACGCTAAAACCTATAAACTACATTATGCGCAACGGCCGACGCTATGTTTTGAGCGCTGTATATGCTAAGTGGAGGCAGCGCCAAAGCGACTGCCTAAATGGCCACATTAAAATCGTGCAGTTAAATAGGTATAAATGATTTGTATAAAAAATCAGTAAACATGTCGTTCTTGTGTCCGATCTCCCGCGGTCCCCCGTACATAATGCGAAATTAATGATTCACACTTATCGTAACCTCGTCTGACATAAACGCTACTCGGAGTGTTAATTACGATATGCGTATTGATTTATGGCCGGCCAATTAGTAGTCCAAGTTATTAAACTAATGCGTATATTCCTTAGATATCTATAGCGTACCTACCTACGTAATATGTGACTATGATAAGAAGATTTTATCTGATGTCATGTGGCCGATTGTCAACTGTTTGTACTGGTCTTTTGGCGGATTTGAAAGATTTTTTTAGTTCGTTAATATTACAAAGAATGCTGCAACCTCTTTATTGACGATACATGTATCGTATCGTATGTAGAGTACATTTCGGTTAACTGAGGCGATTGTAGGATATATTTTTTCCCATAACTTATTAGGTTTTCAATACAAATCTAGTTGAAAAAATTCAATGAAAATACCTTATATTTTACTTACTCGGTGAAGTATTTCTACAACTCACATGAATCGCTCTAGAAAGATCGATCGATTGATCTTAGTGTCTACGATCTATGATGGAGTACGTAACTAAGAGATGGGTCTTTTTTTTTTTAATCTTTTATTTATTTGTTTTCAGCCAATACTCGAAAAGTATTGTCCGGATATAGTTGCCGGCGGCGTATCTTGCTGTAACTACGAGCAAGTGAGCAATCTCCAAGCCTCGATTGGTCTGGCTGAGAATATACTGTACAGGTGCCCGACATGCATGGACAACTTCATGAAACACATATGCGCGATGACGTGCGGCACGAATCAAAGTACATTTTTGAAGCCGATCATTGAACCATTTAATAGTAAGTCAAATCATTTACCTTATTTTAGTGTAACTTATATTACCTAGAAAGGATGACGTTATAGTCATTCAATATGCGATAGCGGTAGTGTGGACGGGCACCACGTCGATGGACGCGATTTCGAATACCTTCTATTGATATTCATGTGAAAACGAACATCGTATTGAAACCATTATCATGGCATTTGAGCCTTTTCTGATAATTTTGTCCTGGTTATAGCTACCGTTCTCAACTTCAAAGTCTGTCGCTAAATAAGCTTTGGTGAACAACGTGAAATAGGTGTTTATGTGTAAAGATAGGAAGCATCCACTCGATCATTCTTTAAAAATTCTCAATCTAACCACAATTGCTACACTGAATGTTATTGTAATCGCGGCGTAGTAAAATCCCTTCATATAAAATGGCGATGAGTATTTTTTTTCTTATAAAAAATTATGACAATGTTGAATCCCCGCGATTCCCCGAATAAAGCGAGGTAAAAGAAATCATTAATATCATCGTTTTAGTTATATACCATTATATTCCAGTGCCTTCTTTCCCGTGAAACTAAAATTTATTTGTATATCTCACAGGAATAGCCAGTAAGTCGCTATCGGATTTCACAGATTAACCTATTGGTTAATCTGAATATTACCAGACATTTCATTCCAATCTTTTTAACAAAAAATGTAACGAAAATAAAGGTTTTAAAGCAAGTCAACATTGCATAGACATAGAGCTAATGTAAAGCATAAAACATATAACAGTTAAAATGCCGGTGCATAACATTCACACATAGGAACTAAATAATTTCGTCAAGCTTAAACGATATGAGTCAAATTGTAATTATAATTTAAGATTAACAAACAAAAATAACATAAGACGCTCATGCAAACAAATATAAACTATTTGTTCTGTTCTAACAAGTCAGAAATACTAAAGATATAGACAGATAAAACGATCGAGTTCCTCGCAGGTTATTCTCGATGACTGTGTTATTTTCCTAACCGATGGTAGTATTAACGTTCATAAGCGCTTTGTCAAGGCCTAAATTGAATAAAAAATTTTGATTTAATGTCAACAGTTTTGGAGTCATTAGTCATACATATATAGATTGATTTTGATATCTAAGATGGCTCGTAGTAGCTTCCATTTTGGAATGTTTTGTCTACATTTGCGATAATTTGTCCGATAAATATGATTGATAGTTTTGTGTGTGGATGTTGTTATCTATATCGACTGTCTGCGTACATACTACGTTTAAATTGTAATGGTCTGGTCTCGTGTACGAGATTATTGTTCTGCTATAGGATTGATTGCTGACCATATCGGTGTTAGAAAATGACCTTCTACCATTCTATATTTTTGTTACGGGTTTTTATTTCTTTCACCGGAAGCTCAGCGGAAACCACGTCGATCGACACGGTTTATTAATATGTTGTATGTGAGAGTTTTAAGTAAATGTAAGTTGTAAGTAAAAATGTTATGTAAATACGTTTAAATATTCTGCGTTTTCAGCGACACATCAGAGGATCAAGGAGATAGATTATCATCTCAGCGAAACATACAAGTCGGCGACGTACAATTCATGTGCACAGGTATGTTTTTATTTTATGCATTGTTTTTGTAATCATCATAGTTCAAGAGTTCAAAGTGTAAGGAGAAAGAAGTTAACTAGCGTGTTCTTGGATGCCCATGGACCTGCTTGAAAACAATTTGTGCTACTTGAAACTTATTTGAAACGTCCATACTTTTAGCCATTTCAATTCACAGCACTTCACTGCTTCTAAATGCGTCAAAAGCGAACAGGTTATTGAAAATAAGCATCACTATTAAAGACTAGCAAACTATCATTATCTGTCTTTAAGCTTTTTGGTAACTGAATATACACTGGGTGATGCTGAAGTGGCATATTATTGTGAACCAGCCGGGTATAAATAATTCCCGTTCTGCTTGTTACATCAACTAATCCCGGAACGCGACGCTAGATACGATGCCTACCAGCTGTATTTGAACCATACCCATTTTTGGCGGTTTATTGCTAATTTAGGAGTGAATAGAATTATGACGGCAAAATCTCAGATATAGGAGTTAAAAAAACATAGATGCTGGAATAGACAAAGGATTTCATTAATCCATGGTTTGTGATATTAGTTAACTTTGAGGCGATGATAGCGTGTACGAACGCCGCGACTATGGACCTGAGTTTGAATCCTAGGAATTAGCTTGAACTTCCGGTAAAGGAAAACAGTGTGGTGAAACCATAGCGTGGTAGTAAGGTTTCTTGTAATGCCCGCCTTTCTAGCTATCACAATCAAGTTGAAAATCTGTTGCCAAATATCTATAATAGTGGTCCAGCACTTGAGACCCAGCTCTTCGACTAGATTAAGCATGTCCGCCAGTATGGGCTACATCGTCTCTCTTAACATTATGTGAAATTGTGGCTATTACGCTAAACCTATGAACTGTAACTCATTAAATATGTAAATAACTCATTATCGTTTAGGGTTGTTATTATGTGTTTATTGTTTTTAGGTTCAAAACCCTTCGTCGAACCAGCTCGCCATGGATCTGATGTGCGGCTCGTACGGTTCAGAAGGTTGCACGGCGGAACGTTGGTTCTCGTTCATGGGCGACGCGAGCTCCCCCTACGTGCCCTTCCAGATCAACTACGTTGGCGGCAATGACCCTATCGACGGCTTCGTTCCTGCAAACCCTTCCACCAGACCTTGCAACGTTGGACCTCCGGTATTTACATTAATATACTAAAATTGAAAAAGTTTGTTTGTATGAACTCGCTACTCTCAGAAACTATCGGTCTGATTGTTTTTCCATTTGACATCCCTATTATTAACTTGTCTGTCTAGGTTATTTAACATCACGCTAAAGCCGTTAGGAGCCGAACAAAAATAAAAAGAATGTTAAGAGTCACAAGTCAATCATTAAATGCTCAAGTGATCATTATGGAATACTGTATACACGTTTTATCGAAGATACCATAAGAATGACTTTCATGTTGAAATGGGATATATACTTCCTCATATATATCATATTAGCTGTGTTGATGTCTAGGCTGGCGTGAACGTAATGATCTTCTTTATATATAGACGATATAGGTTACCTAATGTCACAAAATTAACATTTAAGGAAGCGAAATAAGCGTATTAAGTTTCTACGATGAACGATTATATCTTTAATTTTCGATATACAAATTCATATTTATATATTTATGGTAAAAAAATAAACAGTGTTCTGCCTTTTGAACAACCATCCCTAATAGGAGCACGATAGACCATCTATTGTGTCGTAATTTTTATTTATTTTTCTAAATTTTTGTTCATAAATGTTTATACGACTCAGTATAGTGTAATATAGATAGCATAATCTAGCTTGGCTAATGTGGATACGGGATGGGATTGTGAACTCAATGGAAACTATGGGAATATAACTAATGGGAACTCCTACTTTGTTAGTATACTGTAATCATACCATTGGATTATTCTGTCTTCATAATTGGCTGTATGAATTTCGTTCCTTTGCCTATCCTGATCCATAAATGAATTGGAGAAAAGAGGACCATTATGGAAAGTGACGTTAATAGGGGAGTTGTTGACGAGATCTTGTTCTGTCATGTTGTGATTTTTATTTTTATTAATATACTTAGTTATTTAGCCGTATATTGTGCAATATAAGTGACATTTTACGAGATGTAGTGTATGTAGCTCAAGAGCATAAGTGAAGTGAGTAATCATTCGGAACATGATATATTAGTTGCCACAAAAAATCCCAAGAGTGCTTCAACAAGAGATTCACCATCTTGTTGAAGATAGTTTCATCTGTACGTACTGTACTGTTCATAGTACGTAACCACAAAAAAAAAAAAAAACAAAATAAAGTTATATTATAATATTATTATTTTTATATATAATGGATGTAAATTATATATGTCTATATTAAAATCATGAAGCAAGGAAGTAATATTAATATGTAAAGGCAAATGAAGAGACAATAATTTATTATACACTAAGAATGGTCTTATGACTTTTTTATTATTTTTTATGAATTATTTACTACAAGCAAAAATAAGATGGTTTAAATCTGCAACGTCACTACCACAATTACAAGTCGGATATTCAATAGTGCCAATTCTAGCCAATATGCAGGAGTACAAACATTTCCCCAACCGCATTCGTATGAGAATAGATGTAGTAGTTTTACCAAATAACACTTATAAAACCATGGTTTTACCGGTATTGAAAATGGGATATTAAAATAAAATTTTCCATTCGCTCGGCTGCCAACTGTTCGAAATGTCCGAATGTTATCGTTTGAAAACGGCAGTAATAGCCTCTAATGAGGGTCTAAGTTGCCAAGATTAGAAAACGAAGACGTTGATGGGATTGATATGGTGTCCAGGGTGAACCCGGATGCTCGTGCCTGGACTGCGAGGCGTCGTGCGCCGCGCCCCCGCCGCTGCCGCCGCCCCCTCAACCCTTCACATTCCTCGGCGTCGACGGTTACGCCGTCATCATGACCATCGTCTTCCTCATATTCAGCACGCTGTTCCTCAGCGGGGTTTTCTGTTGCAACCAGGGGAGGAACACCATCGGTGAGTCGACCATAGCCATATTATAAATCGACCAAGCGTTCATATTTGACATGCTCGTAATTAATCTGCATAAATGGAAAGCGTTCGGTGACGATGGCACGAGTTCCATGAGTTTTGTTCACCCAAGAAAGTACTGGACGCGCCTAAAGAACTTTTCACTTTAAAAAAACCAATTTCAAAGCCTGACAGAAGTGAAAACTTAAAACTAGAAATTTGTTTATTTTTGGTACCCAAATTAATTGTTTGATCTTAAAGTAAAAACTGTTTACAGCGCAACAAGTTATACTATTAGGAACAGATATAGTGTGTACGTTAACACGTCACGTGACCATGTCGATGACGACTTACATGAATTTACTCCCATCCAAATCGCACTATAGAAGTTTTCACTTTAATTATTTACCTAGTCAATATATAAAAAGTTATAGAGTTAGAAGAACCCTCCTTATATATATATATATATATATATATATATATATATATATATATATATATATATATATACGTAACGTACAATTGCAAAGCGATAGCAGAAATCGCTAAAAGTTTGCTTTATAATTTTAAATTCGTAACTTGTTAGACAGACAGAATAACAAATAAAATTATTTGAATATTGCTAAAAGACAAACAGTGTTATTAATTTTTTAACTTTTTTATATATATAAAAGTTAAATGTTGAAATAATCAGCCTCTTAAATATATGTATACGTGATTATCCAATTGCAAAGCGATAGCGAGTAAATAAAATACTTTCAAGTTTTTCTTTTTGTTTTTGATCAGTTTAAATCTATATATTAAAATTTTAAAGTAAACATGTTTCTAAAAGAATAAAATTTTCTTACCATAAAAATGCAATTTTTATGTCAAAATGATACAGCGTTTTTTTTTCTGTTACAAAATATTATTGCTTATTTTGTATTTACTTAATCAAAGTAATATACAGCTTATAATTATCTGTTATTTCGATAATACGTTATTAATATTTACTGATCCAAAAAGTATTATATTTATATATTATGAGACTGCTTTATATATTATGTCATAATAATTTAAAAAATCCATATTATTTGCTGCAATTAATATAAAATATTTGTTTATTTTTAGTATATCTTTTATTGGGTTGAAGGTAGTTAATTTTTAACGGTTGGTGGTGGTGGTTGGTGGTAGATTGAGTAAACAATGCTCAGACTATAAATGTCAAAATGTTTTCAAAGCGTTAATGTAAGGAGGATGTTACTTAATATGTTATCCTTTTGGTGAAAGTCAAACTATTGAATTTTTAAGCAAATAATTAAAAATTGCTGTATAAATAACGCTTTAAGATAACAAAAGGTTTTTATAAAAAATAAAAATACTATGTATAGTTTTTCAGTCCAAAAATGATTATAGATAAGTTATTTGCAAAGTTATATAATACTTATTTAATAAAATGGTTTCTAAGTTTATTTGAGCTTTGATGCTTTGATGGTAGAAACTGTAGCTAAATACACTTACACTTGCATGAAATAATGCCTGTTGATTCTGCGGTGAAGGTAAATAATTGGTTTCCATTTACAAATGAAAAGCGTTAAATTAACAAAATACCTAGTAGTATCTCTGAGTATCAGTAGGATTGACATCTACGTTGATATCGTCTCGGAGTGATTATTGTATCAATAAGATTATATTTGAGTGTACACATTTAGTTTAGTTTAATATTACGTCTGTTGGAAATGTATTAAAGTTCTAAGTGGAACCTGTTATTTATATATAGATTTATGAATGGATTAATTATTGGTTACTTATTAATGTTGGATGTTAGCCAGATATTATTTATATTTGCTGCATTTAATACGTCACAAAACCGACCTTACTGACTTGTATGTGATTATATTTTTTAATGTAGTTTTATTTATTTAATTAAACTTTGTATGTACCAGATAAATTGATGCAGAATATGAAGGATATATCATAAATAATGGATATTCATCCTAATATACATATGACAGCATAATTATTGACAAAAAATTATATCTTAGACGCCTAATAAGTGAAACTTCTTTAGGTAATATATTATTTTTAAATACTGAAAAGTATATAAGATTTATATTCATTCATTATATACATGTTTTGTCGTTGTGATAGGCAGAGAGGACATTTTTTATTGCTTTCACCTTAGAGTCCTTTTTTTCTGCGCCTCGGTAACATACTATTTTCTGGAACAATGGCACGCTTTGTAGCAAGCGTATGCAAATTTTCATGATGTACAGTGTGGTAATTGCGGCGTGAAACTGTAACAAACTATAAAAAAACAAAAAGTCAAACAACCAAGCGGTCAGAAGACAAAACTTATATTAACATTTTTAATGGTACATAAATTTTTACCCGACTTATCTGAAGAAGTTTCGCTTTGAAAAGTCGTAAATTCAATGTTATTCGGTGATTATTTTTAACTGATAGCAATACATAGTGAATTAACGTAGTGTAATATAACCGTGTGTGAAACGAGAGTGACAAAGTAGTGGTAAGGTCGGTGTGTGTGCGGGCGATAGAGGCGTGGTTAACCGGTAGTGCGTTGGGACAGAGGGGAGGTCGCGCGCGGACCGGCGAGCTTCCTGCCCCGAGACGAGCCCGCTGCACCACCGCGATAGTACGTACACTCGACTGCATTATCCCTCGCATAACGGTAAGGTCTCATCATAACTCATCCTCATCCATTCTACCCCCAGAACCTACCCTTTTTTTCTTAACATGGAAAAAAAAACGAGTGTGCTTTAGACCACACAGCTGAAGTAAAACTTCCCTGGCAAAGAGAGAAATAAAATATGTTCTCGCACCTCTCTCTCTTGCCACTACGATAATATACAAAACGTAACTCTCTCTTTCTCCCTCTTAACTTCCGTTCGCCTCGCCCGATTACACTTGTCATATCGCTCTGGTCACGCATTCCCCAGCTTACTCTCGTCAAGCGTGCGAAATGAAGTTTTACTTCAAAAATACATTTACGTATTATTTCTTGTAATATATGATAGCTTGGTACAAACCACCGTAGAAACGAACCAACTAAAACCACCCATTCGCCCATTATTACCAAAGATCAGAGACTGCCTTTGTACTGTTTCTGGTCTCTGGCGGGAATCTCTTCTAACCTGCGACAATGAACACTTACCTCCATGGTATTGACAACGATTCTCTTGAGAATTTCGTGTCAAATGTATTAAACAAAACTCGAACTGCACTATTTAGACTTACAAAAACTCCGTAATCAAAAATAAAAAAAAGGCTTTAGTGAGTTTGGGATGTTACGATTTTACCAACTATCCAAAAGTAATTGGTATGTGTAGGAAAGACCAATTCATAGTAGTTCATATAAAAAATCACTTTACATTAATTGAATCATTCCTATTTCTATGAACTACTGTACCGCTCAATTGTGAATATTAGAAAATATTCAAAATTTGAGGAGACTTTCCTCCAGGTATGGAAAAAACAACGTTATTGAATTTGTTTTACTGATAACACAAAGCACGTTTATAGCTGCTAAATAAATAAAAGTCGTTTGGCAAACAGAGGACTGGATGAGGCACTGAACTCTCTTGTGTTTACCTATTTATATATTCAGATATGTTGTTTTACGGTAAAGTGACAAACTAATACGTGTAAAGTGAATAGAAATAATATCGACACCGCTTTACCTTGATCATATATTTTAATAATCTTTATATAGAGGGTATGTTCAGATAGAAAATGCCACATACAACATACTACAATAAAATACTCAGCCCAATACCGATGTCGACTAATTTAGCTTCTATCAATGTCGGGCGAGGCAGTATTTCGTTCCATGTACTGCTATTGTAACTACGTATGAATTTTTGTCGTTTTAGTGATTCTTTACGGACACATTCCATTCCAATATGATATACATACATTTTCTAAATTACACACCTGTCATTTTGGTAAATTAATTTAGCAAACGTTTTTTATAACTATGAAATTGGTTATCTCGAATATATATGGGTAAGGTTCAAAGTATACCTTATCGAAGTATTTAGAACTCGTAGATTAGTATGTCATCCTGTGTAAGTTGTAGATACATATTCCCTAAGTAAGTAAATTAATATTTTCCTAGAGCCCTTACTTTTTTCTATTAATATATAAGCACTGCTTTGTATTATATGCACGTAATTAATAATTTAATCGCATGCCTGTAATTATTTTAATTTAGTCTATTTTCAATATATATTGTTACTGTTTATTTACGTCTCTATGCCGTGTCTATTAGATTGAAATGTCTATTTGTGAGTGTAATTATATCTGCAGCTTAAGTTGTCAATTTATAAATGTCGACTGTAGCTGTGACTGTTTTAAGTCGATGTTTTATGTATTTAATTTCTGGGATGCACTATCGAAGAAGAATTGTTATGTAAATCATCCCCATTTTAATAATGAACATTAATTCTTGACTTTCATTGTTATTATCCTGAAAGTGTTCAAATTTAGATATTTATTAAAATATTTAACTTAATAACGAACTTGATACGTCGAAACTAACTCACTTTAGTTTACCTTGTTCTCTATACAACGATAACTTCTCTGCGGTTGACGAATTTCTTAATAACGCCATAAAATGACACTTTATACAGTTTGCACTGATAAATAAAACGGTATGTGCTGAAAATCACACGATAAATGTGAAACATCACTATGTCTCTCTCTCTCGCTCTTCTTTACCCGACTTTAGCAGAACGAGCGTCACACGAAAAGGTTGCGGTTCAGAATTTCAAAGCCCTCCCATAAGACGTGTCACTTCAAAAATATATTTTCTGAGACTGTTTAATATAAAGACAATGAATGAGACGTTTAGTTTAACATGTCTAGAAGTTTTCAAGACGTCTAGTTTGGTGGCTTGAAAGATTGTGCTATCTGACCTTTGGGCTGACGAGAAAAGTGGTAATTAAAACTGTATATTTCTTTAGGATACGTGTCTAATTAGTAATAAAAAGTTTGTATATTGAGATTTGATATTATAATAAAGTTTAATTTGGCAAAATGTGGTGGCAGTTAAATCAAAAATTAAAAAATTATGCTATCGTAAGAACATTTGAATTACAACATAGTGTATGAATTGTATCATAAAATTAAAAAAGTTTCATTTAAAATCGGTATATTTGGAGTTTCTTCTTCGATTGTGCGTTCTCCGACGAAGGATATAAATGACGTGGGTTTATGTACCGTATATGAACCAGGTATAACATCGGAATCGAACCAAGAGATGACGACGAACCCGTCGGATATAGCTTGTACTTTGGACCAAGCTGGCGGTGACGGTGAAGCGACATTCTTCGAGAAGCTCGGCGCTGAAACCGAAACCAAACTCGAAGACTTCTTCCAATGGTGGGGACATATGATGGCTTCCAGTCCGTGGATCGTTTTATTCATAGGTACGTATCGAGGAACTGATGTAAATAAATGCAATTTGGTTAAAAAAAAATAATGTAATTTATGTAAATGTGTTCGCACAATACAAATAGAAGCAGAGGAGCTACTATATCCGCAGGAGAGCGCTAGTTTGTGAAACAACAACAAATTATCACAGTTACAATGTATATCATTTGGACTATATCTATATTCCCTTAGATATACACTCATTTTTGAACAGTAGTAATTAAACTTCAAAGCATCAGCGACCATTTCACTCGTTTGGACATACTCGATGATTATCTTGCTCAAACGCACCTCTTATCTCGTAACAATGGTGTCGTATATCTACGTATTTAGCTTTGGAATGATAGTTAGTGCTACTTACCTAAGTGTAACTTTGATATTTGATGAAACCATGAATGCCGAAATGACGTTCATAAGCGCCTTCCCAGGGTCTAAATTAATTGTAATAAGCGGTCATCTCCTATCGAGTAACTTACAAAAACAAAGCGTTACAGAAAAATTCAAAATGACAGATTTCTGTCGCCTTATTTGCTATTAAATGACAAACTATTTTCTATACCAATAATATTATAAATGAAAAAGTATTTTTGTTTGTTTTGCTTTCACTCCTAAACTGCTGGATCGATTATGACGAATATTGGTATAGAAATAGATGGCGACGGTTACAGGCTACTTTTTCTCGCGAAAAACTTATAGGACATGGTTTGAGTAAGCTTTGTATAAAACTTTATATTTTTACGTTTTCTCTAAATTACTTAAGTTAGTTATAAACAACGTGAAATAAAATAATTATTAGATTTTACGTTCATTACTACTGTATCGATCGGCCACTAGAATTGGTCGACATAATCATTATTACTAAGGATCCGTTCATAAAATACGTCACACATTTTTTTTTCTCATTTTAAGGCCCAGCCTACTTCCTCTCGCTGTCGCATTTTTTTTGCGACAACCCCCCCCCCCCCCCATCATTATTACGTCACAGTTGATATTCCTCCTTCTTACATGATAGATTATAATGATATATATGGCAAACCTTTAAATATTTATTGCTTGCAATAATTAAACTTTAATACGTTCATATAAAATATTTGATGGGCTCCGAAAGTCATGTTTTCTTAGACCACGCCGAATTCCCGTATCATTTATTTTATGAACGCACCCTAACGCGATGTAAGCCGGGGCTAAAAGCTAGTGGTATATAAAAATGTTTGGTGGTGTTGTGCGCAGGGGTGTGGGTGGTGATCGGTTTGGGTATCGGCATAAAGTTCACTCAGCTGACGAAGGACCCGGTGGAGCTGTGGGCATCGCCCGACTCCCGCTCGAGGCTCGAGAGGGAGTACTTCGACTCGCATTTCGAACCTTTCTATAGGTAAGCCCTAACTCCCATAAGTATTTTTACTTCTTTTTATGAGTATGTATTTTACACCAGGGAGAATTAATTAATTATGTAAGGCAATTTTTAGGATATTTCGACCTCCTCCCGTCCCTAATGTAAAGTAAAAATTTTACGAAATGCATATATATCAAATATGCATATGAAATGCAATGTAAATAAGTTAATCTATACTTGATCACATTAAACTTATTTGAAAACCTTTTTTATTAGAACCTTGTATTTTTTACTTAATGTAAGCAATTTTCTCGGAATATTACAATGACTCCTACCCTACCTCTGTAAAGCGAAAATGCTAATAATGGATGCCACCTTCATTAAACCTATTAATCATAAATTCTAGTTTTCATTACTTACATTAAGCTAAATGTCAGATTCGTATATACGCAAACTATTTGTAAAAAGGGTCCCTTTTCAAAAGTAAGCTTTGCTTTTCGCTTCACGTTAATAGATAGATAGACAGATATATAACAATGTTAATTTTCGTCTGCAGAACTGAAATGGTTATTATAACATCGAAAGGCCTGCCCACTATTGAGTACGAAACTGCTTCTGGTAACGTCACATTCGGACCGGTTTTCAACTCGACGTTCCTTCTCGAAGTTTTCAACCTTCAGAATAAGATTCTGGGTGAGTTCACTTTTATAAATACAATAATATAACAAATAAATGTGAGGTGAGAAGAGAGGTGAATTCGGTATTTAACTTTTTATTGCGTTGTCTGATTTTCTTCGAACTTTGGAGAATAATTGTTTATATATACTAATAGTATAAATGCGAACCTGAGTTCGTTTGTTTGTACGCTTTTATGCCAAATCCGCCAAATCGAGTACAATGAATAGTATAGAATAATATGGTATAAAGATAGATGGGAACCTAGAGACGGAGATAGGCTATTTTTTTTCGCGAAAACTTATTGGACGGAAAGAGAGGGATAAACTTTGTATGAAACCTTTTTTTGAGTCATCCAATTGTTTGACAAAGCCACACGTAAAATCTAGTTGTTTATAATTCACAACGAAAGTACAAATATACTGTTTTTTCTTTTTCAAACTGCTCTTAAAGGGGTGGAATGGAGTTGTGGATATACTTTTTTATGATAATGGACAGTAAACAGGCAGACGACTCATCTGATGGTAAATAGTCTTAGGACAGTCGCGACATCAGGGTTATTACACCCATATTGCTGACCTTAGAGACCTAATTTTAATCCCTTTACGAAGAGCCCCATATCATAGTTTCGGGCAGAAATTGTGCTCGGTAGCCAACTCCATAAATCCAACGTACGCGACAAGAAGATTCTGCAGAACCTAACTGTTGTCGCGTAAAGTAATCGTGTTCACGAGCATAAAATTTGGCATAAGCTAAAAAAGGGTTTTTGAAAATTTGTACTCAGCAACATTAATACCATTTGATAGAAAAATGATTTCTGTATCGATCGGCAACCAGAATTGGTTGAAGAGATCAATATTAGCCGCGGCTAAGTTCGAAGTTAAAAGTTTGATCATTCTTATATCTATCGTACCGTGGAACCGTCTTCTTGTTATCGTGTTCCCTCCTTCCTATGACATTAAACCACGATGTAAGTGAAACTTTTTTTCTGATCGTAGGCATTTCACTGAATACTTTTTGAAAATGTATTCGAATTAGGTATTAAAATCGCGTTTTTTTATCTTTGGAATTGGAAAATGGGAATGGTAATGTGATATCAATGCTACACGATTAGCTGATGCGAGCCGAAGCCGTAATTCCGTGCGCCGTCTATTTTGCCCCTACAAAGCGGTCGACTGTAATATGACATGCGATAAATGGACGAAAAGTGTGAATGACTGGAGTTTGCTAATTATAAATTATTACTGTGTAGATTATCTATAAATAGGGTAAATGAAAGCATCTATAAAAATAACCAAAGCATATATAAATATTTATTCATTTTATTTACAATATTCTAATAAAATATATAATAAATTAAATATGCTTTGTATGTACACACGTACATAATCTTGAAGTGAAAGGTCAAAGTACGTTGCACAAAAGAACGTAACGTCTTGCTTTTAGTTAAAGCTCGATTATTCTTCTCATACAATTTTCATACCGCGGGCTAAATATGAATTTCGTTTCTTATGGAGAATCCCCCTAATAATTAAAAAAAAGGTTTACTATAAAAAATAAACGAAGTACTTATGAGGACATTATTTTCGTATATCTAAATTAATGGTTTGATGTTAAACTAAAACATGTCAATCAAAACTATTTACAGCGCAATAAGTTATACTAATAGGAACAGGTATAGTATGTAGGTGAACATATGCCCATATCGATGACGACTTACATAAATTTACTCCCTATACAAAACCGCGTTATAGCAGTTATCACTTCAGAAAAATTTAATTGGGTGGTTTTATGAAACATCAATGTAAGTGAAACGTTTTTTTGTGATCGTAGGTATTTCACTGAAAAATTTCGGAAAGTTATTCGTTTTCATGTATTAAAATCGCGTTTTTAATCGTAATAATTGGAAAATGGGAATATTAATGGGTAATCAATGTCATACGGTCAGCCGCTGCAAGCCGTGGGCCCCACCATATTGACCTTGGCTGCACTGCCGAGCGCTGCCCACTCTATATCCCTACTCCGCGGCCGGCTGTAACGCGACATGCGATAGATGGACGATAGAATTTGATGTGTGTATAAATAACCGGTGTCGGCAGCGTTGGGCAACGAGACCGGCATCCAAGACATATGCTTCGCGCCGCTCTCGTCCCCGTTCCGCGGGCCCACGAAGCCCAACGAGTGCGCCGTGCAGACCGTGTGGGGCTGGTGGCAGAACAGCCTCGACGGATTCTTCCTCGACGACAACTCTTATCTCGACACCGTGCTCACTTGCTCCAGGTATAATATACTTAATACACCCCCAATTTATTTATATATACAGTAGTACCTTTATAAGTCGAACATCAAGGGAGACGTCAAAAAATTTGGGTTGTAGAGTTTTCGACTTACACAGAATGGAGGTTTTAGTCTTTGAAGGGGAGGGAACAGTAGAAGATGCGAGACTCGTTGAGTTATAAATACCGTTAATTATCCACTGAGCCACATTCTCCTTTATTGCGAATTTGAAGCGATGATGGCCTAATCGGTATGCAAAAGTCCGTATAATTTCAGTGACGGAAGTCATCGCCATGTAACCATAGCATGATGATAGGGGTTTTTATAACGCCCATCTGTCTAACTACCACCCTTAAGTTAAAATCTGCCGCCACATACCTATAGGTGCGTTCTGGCGGTTACATTTAAGAGCCAGACCCTTCACTAGGTTTAGCGTGTCCACTATTTAGGGCCACATTGCCAATTAACATCAGTTGTAACTGTGGGCATAACTTATAATGTATAAAAACTTGGTTAAAGGAGCAATATTTCAGGGCAACATTGTATGTACGTCTAATTATTCTCGAAACGAGGGACACGGTTATGGGCCATCTTGACTATTATAAAATGGACCTGTCCTTTTGGTCTATTGATTGTCAAACTGCGTTCAATTATTCGATTATCGATATTGGTGTTATTATCTCGTTACATCTCGTGGTAACGTTTAAACTGTCTAACTTACTATGTTATTCTTAGGAACAGTAGGTCGGTCATCTATTTAATATAATTGAAGGTTTTCATTACAACACCCACTATAATGATTCCGCCCTGTCAATATAGAGGGTTGTAAAACAAGATCCTTCATACAGTAAAACGTTAAAAGGAATAAATGTTATAATGTATGGTCCAGGAGCCCGACTTCTGCCGGATGCTTGTCGGACTACGGGGGCCCGGTGCTGCCGGCGGTGGCTCTGGGCGGGTTCCTCGCGCCCGGAGAACCGCTTACCAAGACTGCCAACTTCCACCAGGCCACCGCGCTCATACTCACCTTCCTCGTCAACAACAAGCACGACAAGGAACAGGTATTTTCATTATCACAGTTATAAATAACACTTCTGATAACAGCTACACCGTCGAAACCTCAAGAGCTATACGTCACAAATATATATATTAAGGAAAGTATTTTTAACACATCGTTACCCGGAGAAGGCTATTAGTAATAGTGTAATACTTTTAACAGGACACTTGTAAATATATATCATTTTATCTAAGTGAAATGTGATTTCATACTGCTATTTCACATGTGATATTTGAGTCATCATTACGTGCTTCCTTCTAATAAACAGAAGGTTTTAAGCTATTTCCGAGTATCATATATGGCGAGTTAAGAAAATTAATACCAATCGTTAATAATGTAAATTGCAAATTTGTTCGTTTGAATGCGCTTATCTTGGAACTAGTAATCGGATATACAAAAAAAAAGTATTTGATAGTTCAACGATACCAACAATAAGAGCAAATTGGTAATGTAAAAAAGAGATTTTTTTTTTCAAAAATGGACTAAAAAAATTAGATAATTTTAGTCCCAAGCGAACGAAGTTGCGGTTTTGGCTATTAAATATATGTATCTGTGTAAAATATTTGACAGCTGAAACCAGCGCTAGCGTGGGAGAAGGAGTTTATAGAGTTGATGACGAACTACACTGAAAACGAAATGCCCTCGTACATGGACATCGCCTACACCTCGGAGAGGTCCATCGAGGACGAGCTGTACAAGGAGTCGCAGTCGGACGTGTCCACCATCCTCGTGTCCTACTTCATCATGTTCGCTTACATTGCCATCTCGCTGGGCCGCTTCACCGGCTTCTCCAGGCTTCTGATCGACAGCAAAGTCACTTTGGGTCTTGGCGGTGAGTGTCTCTGGAGTCGCGTAAGACTTTGAGGATAGCAAGTGGTTACCCATATAGTAAAAAGTATAGTCATGGACACCCCGGGCCACAATCAAACCCTGGTATAGTCATAGACCAGAGAGAGCTTTCACACTTCTTTTAATCGACTGATTGTAAACTAAGTAATTTTGCAGCAGTACTCTACTTACGACTCTACGTAGAGTATTGCCAGTGTAGTAATATGGGATTATGATAGTTGCCAGTTGCAGAAATTTAAATTCCAGGTTGTTATCACCCGTTGTGGACGTTGTGTTTTCGGGCTGCACTGTGCTTACTTACCACCAGACACGAAGGTAGTCACTGTGACGTGTTAAGGTAAAACAATGCGTCACTGACTCGAGTATGTTTTGCCCGGGGCAGGTGTAACGATAGTGCTGGCGTCAGTGGCTTGCTCGGTCGGGATATTCGGGTACGCGGGCGTCCCCGCCACGCTCATCATCGTCGAGGTGATCCCCTTCCTGGTGCTGGCGGTCGGAGTCGACAACATCTTCATCCTGGTGCAGACCAACCAGAGGGAGGGCAGGAGACCCAACGAGACCGTCGCCGAACATATCGGCAGGACGTGAGTATCTGTTAACACGTATATAATTTTTTTTTTGGAGATTACTTTTATAAAGATATTTTGAAGTCGGTGCAGTGATTTAAAATTCTGCAGTGAGCCTTACCGTTTGGTGAAGAAAAATGTCCTGATGAAAATTTGAAAATTAGCTGTCAAATACCTATAGGTGTATTGAGGCTGGTGTATTTGAGAGCTAGTTCCTCCACAGGGCTTAGCGTGTCCACTGTTTTGAGCCACATGGTGACTTAACATCAGGTGCGAATGTGGTTATAATTTCCTTGTTGGGTCCGGCTATAAATTTGCCGACAGATTTCAACTTAAGGGTGGTTGCTAGCCGATGGAGCATTAAAAAAAGCCCTTCCACCATACTACGGATTCCCAACGATGTTTCTTTCACTGAGAGCTCAGGCTTAGTGTACACGGTAGGGATAGCGATTTTTTCTGAAAAATATCGATTTTTGGATTGATTTAATGCAAAATCAAAAAATACTTAAAAATACCGAGACCTAAAAGATTCATACATTGAACTTCGAATTATTTTTCAGATCCGCATTTCGTGCTTATATATTCAATATAACACCAATCATAGAAAACAAAAATAACATTGCAATAGTCAATTATACCATTCTGTATATGTGAAAATTTATTACATGTATGGGTTCACTATTCACTATGGATTCACTAGATTGATTCACGGCTGTGAATCGTTTTTAAACCTAAAAAATCGATTCTTCGATGTAACGTTAAATCGGCATCTCTATTACTGAGGCGGTACAGAGATGCAAATAAAAAGGATCCCTTGTGTAGGCTGGGCGAGGTGGGCCCGTCGATGTTCCTGACGTCGGTGTCGGAGTCCGTGTGCTTCTTCCTGGGCGCGCTCAGCGACATGCCGGCCGTGCGAGCCTTCGCGCTCTACGCCGGCGCCGCGCTGCTCGTCGACTTCCTGCTGCAGGTCACCTGCTTCGTCGCGCTGCTCGCCATCGACACGCACCGCCAGAACGCGAACAGGTAGCCCGCTATACACTCTACACTCCACTATACACTCTACACCCCACTATACACTCTACGCTGCACTATACACTCTACACTGCACTATACACTCTACGCTGCACTCCACTATACACTCTACACTGCACTCCACTATACACTCTACACTCCACTATACACTCTACACTCCACTATACACTCTACACTCCACTATACACTCTACACTGCACCCCACTATACACTCTACACTGCACCCCACTATACACTCTACACTCCACTATACACTCTACACTCCACTATACACTCTACGCTGCACTATACACTCCACTATACACTCTACACTCCACTATACACTCTACGCTGCACTCCACTATACACTCTACACTGCACCCCACTATACACTCTACACTCCACTATACACTCTACACTCCACTATACACTCTACATTGCACTCCACAGTTTTAGGATAGTTAGTAATAGAGCTATGTTTATAACAAGGTTCCAAATGACCAATTTGTAAGTTCAAGCACCATGTCAAGCGGGTTTTGACGTCAAAAGGTTATGACAGTGGATCAATAATATGTGAACAATGGTGATGTCTGGAACTAACACCCCTCTTTGTACATTCGTTAAAGCTATTGTAAATATATATATATTTTTTATTAATTATGTACCTAAAATAACCATACCGAGTATCTTGGCGGTTCATCACGATGACTAAGTTAATTTACACAATGATGATAGTTTCAACGTCCATAAGCACATTGTCAAGGCCTAAATTGAATACAGCTTTCTGATGTGATTTGATTATGATTTAAGGCATATCGTGTGATTATTACCAGGTTTGACATACTGTGCTGCGTGCAAGGCACGAAGGCGGACAGTGCACAGGAGCTGGGCGACGGTTCCCTCTACAATCTCTTCAAGCACATCTATGTACCGTTCTTGATGAAACGCGAAGTTCGTGCCGCTGTCATGATTATATTTTTCGCCTGGCTCTGTTCGTCCGTCGCTGTGAGTATTATAACATACAAACATTACTACTATATATATATAATAGTAAATGCTCAGGTGAAATAAAGACGTAATTGCGTTTTCTGAAATAACAATTTTCTTTTATTCACATCACACTTATACACAAGTTTTACTACAATTAACACATTTTTAACAGGATAACTTACCTGAAATAACAAAAACAACATTTAAAGCCTTTACTTCTAGTTTAAATGATAGTATAATTCTATTTAAAATAAATCAGGAGAATATTTTCCACGTTTTTGTAAAAAGCACTTAACCTTTCTTTTTGTGACGTTTGACACTGACAGCTAATAGTTCCACAGATTCTATAATAACAATAGCGTAGATATCATATCCTTTACATATATATTCTAAAAGTCAACGTTTACCCATCTGTCTTTTTATGAGGGTATATATACGTATTAACATTGTGGCCACAATTTCACTCGATGTTAAGTGACAATGTTGCCCAAGGTGGTGGACATGCTAAGGTCAGCGCAGGGCCTGTATGTTTTTTATGTAACTGTGAATAATGTTTTTTTTTTTAAATAACCCTAAAGTTATACTCTGGTCAATTTTTGGTATGAGTGATGCTTTTGTAAGTTGTAGCGAATAGATTTCTAGTGTACTGTCTCTAAGAATAGGACATCTAAGCAAACCGTCTAAATGTTCCTTTGAGTGATATAGAAGCCGTTTGCAGCTTCAAGAACGAACAATGAGATCAAAATAGGTCCATTTATAAATAGCTTACAAAAACGGTTTAAACATAATTATTATGTAATAGGGCGACCAAAGCGAGATGCATCTTTGATATCAAAACTCCCAGATTGGAAACACTTAAACCAACTCTGTACTACTTTTAATGGCACTGCATTAGGTGTATAAATGTCGTTAATTCTTTTCGCGGCTTGCGTTGTATTTTTTCTTTATATCTAATAAAATTTCAAATAATTTCCATAGATTCACTTGTTTTGACGAAAAGAAAAACAACGGAAAAAAATGTATTACTAATTTGTTGCTCATTTTGAAATGTAATGTTATAAAACTAGTAAACTAGAACAGACTTATTCTCCTATCTATTATTTAATTTATTAGGTAGTTAGTTTAGTATGAAATAACTCTTTTGATATTAAAGAAATTCCTGAGCTCACTCGGTGTGTTGTTGATTAAATAATCGATACAAATTTATTTACATAATAATGTATCTGTTACTATTGAACGTTGGTGTAAAAGGCATTAATCCGTCCTAAAATATTCAGTATGGAGATTATATAAGATATTTTTTTTATAGTTAAGGTTTATCGTTATGGCCATAATCTCACCTGATCTTAAGTGACGATACGGCCCAAGTTGGTAGACACGCTAAACCTGTGGAGGAACTGGCTCTCAAGTGCTGGTGCCGGAACACACCTATTGGTATTTGGCGGCAGGTTTACAACTTGAGGGTGGTAGCTACCCAGACGGGCACTAGAAAAAGCCCTACCACCATGCTATGGTTTCCTCACGATGTTTTCCCTCACCGAAAGCTCAAGCTCATTGTAGGTGCTTGGGTTCGAACCCACGTCCCTTGACGCGGAGTCGTGCACACTACCACTGAGCTATCATCGCTTCATAATATTGTGCTTTACATATCAGATTTAAAGAGATTGGTCTTTTTTTTTTTTTTTTTTTGCTGACTTACCAAGTACTGTTTGGCCTAAGATATCGTTATACATGATTATTATACGATGTGACAGGTGGCACCACACATCGAGATAGGTCTGGACCAGGAGCTGTCGATGCCGGAGGACAGTTTCCAGCTGAAGTACTTCCAGTACCTGCAGCGGTACCTGAACATCGGTCCGCCGGTCTACTTCGTGATGACGGAGGGGCTCAACTACTCGGACGCGGCCACACAGAACATGATCTGCGGCACTCGCTACTGCCGCCCCGACAGCGTCGCCATGCAGCTATACGCCGGTACCGACTCCTCTCCTCACACTTACACTACTGACGAGGGCCGTCAGTTCGAATCCAACCACCTACAATGAACTTGAGCTTTCACTGAGGGAAAACGTCGTGAGGAAACCATAGCATGGTGGTAAGGCCCGCCTGCCTAGCTACCACCCTCAAGTTGAAAATCTGCAGTCAAATACCAACGGATGTGTTCCGGTAGTTAAGAGGCACTACCTCCACAGGTTTAGCGTGTTTACCAAATTGGGCCGTATTGCCACTTAAGATCAGGTGAGCTTAGGACAATAACATTAAACCTTAACTATAAAAAAATAAATAATAGTTTAAAAACTAGAACACACGCTTTATATAGAAAACTAAACTAACAAACAGAAAATAAATTTTAATAAATATTAATTAAGAATAATGTTTTTTTTTTTTTAATATAATTTATTAATAGTTTGAATAAGAAAAAAAATGTTTTATTGCAAAAAAAAGCGGGGGTTTTCTATATAAAGCGTGTGTTCTAGTTTTTTTAACTATTATTTATTTTTTATTTTTTGTTACTGGAACTGAAGCTAATATAAAGCGTGTAAAAACCTCATTACATCTCGTTGATGTCTTTTACTTGGAAAAAGGGGTCGGTTACATACATACATACAGGTGAAGCTAATATAAAGCGTGTAAAAAAAAAACCCGAAACCTACACAACCGGGGAGATTTCCACACCTACACTACATTCCCTCTCCACAGTTATACTACCACACTTACCTTACCTCCTCTTCTTACACTTAAATTACACTACTTCCCCTCTCCATACTTACACTACTTCCATTACCCACACTTACAATACCTCTCCTCTCCACACTTACATTTAACTCCCTTGAAGGTATACGAACTCACATCAACGTGGAGTCTATTTACAGTCACTTTTTAACTTGAAAGCAAACTATATCCCATGTTCCACCATGCTAAGATTAGTAATTTTCTATAAAATTTGATTGTAAGTATTTTTTTTATTCCTCAGCCTACCGGATACCACAAGAGACGTACATAGCGCAGCCGCCGAACGCCTGGCTGGACGACTTCTTCGACTGGGCCTCGATGTCTTCCTGCTGTTACTATTTCCCGTCCAACAACAGCTTCTGTCCCAGCGATAGGAGCAGTAAGCCTATATAAATTTACAGTATACTAGCTGACCCAGCAGACCTTGTACTGCCGTTTCGAGTGGTCAGTCACATCGACTACAGCAACATATATCGCGTTATGATCACTTACCGAGATAAAAGTATGCTATCTCTCGAGTTGGAACGAAATGCATACAGTGTGGTGCAAAGTTTGAATTAAAATCGGTTTATTCGTTTAGGAGTTCATCGCGGTACAAAAAACGTGACACAAAATTTTTAAATATAGAGATTATATGGACCGTTTATTTTGAAAGTGGTGTAAGTCCATTTTTGAGAAATATGAGCTATCACGTAATTCATGCTTAATTTAAGGTAAATTTTTATATATAACTAGTCCGTGTTTAAGTTCTCAAAAAAATCCCATGTTTTGTACAACTTAAAATCGGTCGGTAAATGAAATTGCATTATCAAAAAATATTACTATATTTATACCTTTTATTTTCTCGAATTTATACCTTTAATTTTCTCGAAACAAAAGAAAATGGACTTACACCACTTTCAAAATAAACGGTCCATATAGTGAAATTGTTTGGTTGTTTATTAGTTCGATATCGCATTAATTTTTGGATTTACGTCACTACAGTGGCAATTACCGTAATGCAATTTGAAAAATTTATTGACTATATCTTTAATAATAAATATTAAATGAAACTAATTTAATATATGATATTATTATTGATATTTCAATAGTAAATTTATCTTTTTTTATTTACTTATAAAATTATTAGTAGTAGCGAATAGAAGCGATGATAGCTCAGTGGTAGTGTGCACGACTTCGCGTCAAGGGACGTGGGTTCGAACCCAAGAACCTACAATGAGCTTGAGCTTTCGGTGAAGGAAAACATCGTAAGGAAACCATAGCATGGTGGTAGGGCTTTTTCTGATGCCCGCCTGGGTAGCTACCACCCTCAAGTTGTGAACCTGCCGCCAAATACCAATAGGTGTGTTCCGGCACCAGCACTTGAGAGCCAGTTCCTCCACAGGTTTAGCGTGCATACCAACTTGGGCTGTATCGTCACATAAGAACAGGTGAGATTATGGCCATAACGCTAAACTTTAAGGATGAAAAAAAAAAGAACTACCAGAACAAATTTATAGGTATTTTTGCGGCAGATTTCAATTTGAGGGTAGTAGCTCTAGCTATTAGAATCGCCACATATCCCCCTCGCCTTGACCTGAGCCCGGGTAACGTATACGCGTTATAGTTAGAAAATTCGTAGAATTTTAATCACCACGTTAAACCACGTCACCACGTTAAGTAAAAAAATAACGGTAGCTACTCAGATCCTACCACCACGCTCTGCTTTCATCACGATGTTTTGAATTCACGTCCGTTAATGCGGCGTCCGTACACATTACCAATTGGCCTATCATGGGTCCAGAATGATAACATTAGTATGTGATGATTGTCGACAGGCGATTGCAAACCGTGCGACATCCCGCTGGTGGGACGCGAGCACCGGCCAAGCGCCACCGACTTCGAGCGCTACCTGCCGTACTTCCTCCAGGACAACCCCTCGGCCAACAGCGGCTGCGTCAAGGGCGGGCATCCCGCCTACGGGCATGCGGTCAACTACAAGCTGAACGGGACCCTGGCGACGGTCACCGCCACCTACTTCCAGGGGTACCACAGCGTGCTGAAGACCAGCCACGACTACTACTCGGCGATGCGCGCGGCCCGGCTCGTCGCCGCCAACCTCACCGACACGCTCAACGCGAACCTCAAGGGATCCGGCTCCAACACCACCGTCAACGTCTTCCCCTACTCGGTCTTCTATGTCTTCTACGAGCAGTACCTCACCATGTGGCCGGACACCCTCAAGTCGATGGGCATATCTGTGCTCTCCATATTCATCGTCACCTTCGTCCTCATGGGTTTCGATCTCTTCTCTGCTCTGGTTAGTTTCAACCCGCAGTTTATCATTCGGGTGTTATTATTTTCGTCTCGTGTTCCAATGTTTAATCGTCAATCTGACAAATTGTAACAGAAATGTGGGTATTTAAACCATTATTGAGTTAAATCCGAACATTGAAATAAGATACCAATTTTTTTTTTTTCAGTTATGTAAAAATATATAGAACGAGAACTTCAATTTTTTTAATATAAATAACGCTGCAGTAATGAAACAATTCCTTCCTTCACCGTAAGAATTAATAAAAAATAGTATTAATGGGGGGTAAAAGAAACTTGTTACAGTTCACTTACATCATAGTCAAGTTCAGTACAAAATTATCATTAAATAAATATCTGATTGGGACTGAGTCAAATAAATTGATGATATTAAATATTACAAAGAAGGATTTATAATTAATTACCTAAAATAAAATTAATATTGTTCATATATAGATAAATGGTTAAAGATACAAAAAAAAACATCCCTCAAAGCAGTAAAACTAGGGTTGATTTTAGTGTTTTAAAACCTATAGACGTATACGCGAGCAAAAGTAGTATATTATGTATAAGAATTGCTCACCCTTGTTAGAAAAGATAAATAATGATATTATCCTGGACAGGTGGTGGTGGTGACAATCACAATGATCGTGGTGAACCTCGGCGGCCTCATGTACTGGTGGGGCATCAGCCTGAATGCTGTGTCCCTAGTTAATCTGGTATGTTTATTGACGATATTAATTATTTGTATGGTTCCGTATGTACTATATTTGAGATCCATTTGATCTTAAGACAGATGCGTTCATACACACAAACATGGATACACGTTGATTTTTATCAATATTTATTATTCGTATGGTGCAGTATGCGTTATATTTGTGTTCCATTTAGTCTCATATCATACATGCGCTCATACACGCACATACACGAACACACAAGCTCTCATTATTTATTACACACGCACACACACTCATACATGCACATACACCAACACACGTGCACCCATATACACACATACACTCATACAGGCACGCAACCCACACAGTATCATTAATCAAATGGCAATTATTTCAGTCTAACCATTGAGTTCATTGATTTTTTAATGTTAAAATTTAATTAATAAACGTTGAAAGCTTATTGTAATTTTTTAATTCATGTCGCTGACTTAAAAGGCTTTTAGATTTAGTATTCTCTTATATGTGCTATGTAAGCTGAAGGTTCAATTTCGTTTCCAGCTGAAAAGTCTATTTCGGTCGGACATTAATAATAATCATTACAATATTTTTATTTCGTATGCAAAAAAGGTTTTGGTCAAATACATATATTTGATACATCCATACAGTTGCTAATAGATTTCTTAAACTTTTTGCGTATACGCTTATATGAAGTGAAGCGATGATAGTTCAGTAGTAGCGTGTACGAACGCCAATTCAAAGGACGTGAATTTGAATCCCTGCAATAAGCTTGAGCTTTTGGTGAAGGGAAACATCGTGATGAAATGTACTGTCAAATGCGAATAGATGTGTTTCGGCAGTTGCACTCGGAAACCAGTTCCTCTGCAGGTTTAGCGTGTCCACTATCGTAGGATATATTATAATTTAATATTAGGTATGATTGTGGTTCTAACGCGAAACCTATAAACTCTAAAAGAACATTGTGTGTGCAGTGCACACGAGAGTGAAGTGAAATCTTCAAAAATTAGCTTTTTAATAAGTAGGCACGCACACACAAAACTCTCGGACATCATCTCCTATAAATGTATGCGGTTGTCCCTTTTTACTGTCGTTTCAACGAGTATCAAATTAAGGCGATATTAAAAAAAATCACTTCAAAAATCATACATTCATTCGGTTATTCATACGTAGATGTACAGAGTTATTGATGAAGTTTAACTAATGATGACTTTCTCGCAACTGATTGTTAATCGTTTTGTTGTGTATATGTACGTACTGTTATACGGAAAGGCTTGAACCTCTTTTAAAAAAAAAAAAAAAAATTTGTTATAATATGAAATATAATGTTTATTACAGTTAAACACATTAAACATTGAATTAGAATTAGAATACAATTGATATAAGATTTTGTAGAGAAAAATGAGTCCGACCCGTACCGCGGGTTTATGCTAACTGACCGTGCTGGCTGTATGCTAATGCCGGGCTGACTAGATGTTGCTGATTTAGCACTATCGTATCAAGTCAGCAGTGTGTGTGCGCGTGTGTGCTTTTTTTTTTTTTTTTTTTTTTTTTTTTTTATGTTGCACAGCAAAGTGACTGCACTGGACCTGATGGTAAGTACAGTACAATCCATATCAGCGGCGACTGACAGCGAACAGAATACACTGCCAGTCGCGGCTGTCATGCTGGCCTGCTTAGGTACCTCTTCACGCCTCTTTTGAAGGACCCAATATCATAGGAAGGAGGGAATACGTTGACAGGAAGACGGTTCCACAATTTCACGGTGCGACAGAGATAAGAGTCAGCAAACTTTTTGGTTCTGGATGTTATAGGTGAAACCGTGAAATTGTGACACCGAAGCCCCGCCCGTGTGGTTCTGTTGTGGAAAGGAGCGGAGGGGATGAGTTCAAAGAGCTCCTCAGAACACTGCGTGTGTGTGCGTGTGTGTGTATGTGTATGTGAAGCGATGATAGCTCAGTGGTAGTGTGCACGACTTCGCGTCAAGGGACGTGGGTTCGAACCCAAGCACCTACAATGAGCTTGAGCTTTCGGTGAAGGAAAACATCGTGAGGAAACCATAGCATGGTGGTAGGGCTTTTTCTGATGCCCGCCTGGCTAGCTACCACCCTCTAGTTGTGAACCTGCCGCCAAATACCAATAGGTGTGTTCCGGCACCAGCACTTGAGAGCCAGTTGCTCCACAGGTTTAGCGTGTCTACCTACTTGGGCCGTATCGTCAATTAAGATCAGGTGAGATTATGGCCATAACGCTAAACCTTAAGTATAAAAAAAAAAAAAAAAAAAATGTGTGTGTGCGCGTGCAGGTGATGGCGGTCGGGATAGCGGTGGAGTTCTGCTCGCACCTCGTGCACAGCTTCAGCGTGAGCGGCGGCGGCGGGCGCGTGGCGCGCGTCTCGGAGGCGCTCACCAAGATGGGCACGTCCGTGCTCTCCGGCATCACGCTCACCAAGTTCGCCGGCATCATCGTGCTCGGCACCGCCAAGAGCCAGATCTTCAGGGTACTACTCTCCCTTTACTCTTCACTAGCTTTTACCCGCGGCTTTACTCACGATAATACTGATTCTCTCGGACAGTTTTAAATGAGTTATATCAATACAGTGCTCGTAATCATTTATGCGCGGGCCGCTCACTGTTTTAGCGATAGTGACCTACATATAAAAGATAGATATCTACTGTCGCGGGCTCTTTTGTAGGACTACTTCAGATAAACATTTCCATTATACATGTGAATTTAACGGTTTTAGAGGCGCACGTCAGAACAGCTCGCAGATGGCAGAATTTTTTCCTATTTGCCACTTATCGCTATATTTTGGACTATTCACACAATATCTTTATAAATTATGGTATATATGTTATTCTGACGCAAAAGCTATATTATTGTGAGTTTCATTCAAATTAATTCAGTAGATTTTAAATAAAAGAGTAAGAAACATCCATACAAACTGTCGCGTTTATAATATCGGAAAGGATTAGATGCGCACGCGACTTCGCGTGTCTGTCGAGAACTAAAACGCGTAGCTTAGATAAGAGTACGGTTATTATGGGTTTTACATGATAACGTCATATGCACAATGCCATCTATCGAAGCTTGAGTTCAACTGTCAACATTAGTTCAATGTTGACGTTACAAATAACTGAATTGTGTGCTTGAGAACACTTTCAATTCATATTATCTAATATCTCTTTATAAGATAAACCGATTGCGATAAACCAAGAACTAAGTAATATAACAAATTTCGTCAATTTTTACGTATAAAAAGTATCTACATTGGTTTCGTACAGTTTCCGTAATACGTTCACATACAAACATAACAGACAAAAATTCCAAAAATGCTGGAAATATGTTGTGATGTGTTCATCCTTTAGCACCCTGACTATTTTTATTGGAAATATTTCTGATGTACAAAACGACTTTTCTACAGATTCATTACATGTAATATAGATTAATCCTTCAACATTACCTCCCAGTCTTTTAAAATGAAACTTTTGTCTCATTACAGCCAGCCACGGGGTAGGGATAAAGTGGGCGGCCAATACTAGTGATGATAGCACTTAAGATAGACGAATAACTTATTGAGTAACGATTAAAAACGCGATTTTAATATCCCAAATCCAATATTTAAAAAAAAAATCAGTTGAATGCCTACGATTCGAAAAAAGTTTTACTTGCATCGTGGTTTCATAGAACCACACAATTCAATTATTTTTTGAACACTGTATAGGTTTAACCAGGACCGGATTTTCCTATAGGCTTACTAGGTATTAAGCCTAAAGGAGTCGAGATCAAGAGGAGTCTACATTGAAGTTGATGGCAAAAAAATAAAAATTACACTAATCTAATAATAATGAATACTAAAACAATGGACCGAAAATAAGAAGAAATTCTATGCACATGAATAAGAAACAAACATAAGAATGTATTGGTTAAGATTGACCTCTTTTGATTTTAATTTGGCCCTAGGTTTAGCGTTATGGACAGAATCTCACCTGATGTTAAGCGACGACGTGACACCTCCCGTTTTTTGTTTATCCTTTATAGATGATGCGTAATACACAAAGGATTTCTATAAAGTTGGATAAATCAAAATGAAGACAACTACCTTTGTACCTACTAGTCCCTAGCACTAGGCATTGGTTTCATCACGATGTTGTCATTCACCGAAAGTTCAAAGTCCTTGCAGGGATTCGAAAGCACGTCCATTGACGCGACGTCCGGACATGCTATCAATTGAGCTATTATCGCTTCTTAAAAAAAGCAAGCACCCCAATTGGGCTACGGAAGTGAACACTTAAAACTGTTTGTCCACAGATGTTCTTTTTTTATCTTCTAGTTTTTGACGTTCATTAGTGTTATCCATAATACAAATATGGAAACAGTGGTTTTCCTACTTTTAGAGGAATTTCCAGAAATTGTCTTTTAGGATTAGTATCCAATTTCGACCACAAGGAGAATACTAGTTTTCCTAAATGTTTCATTGATCTGAAAATAATGATGTTATGTTGTTCTTGGAACTTACATGAACATTATTCACATAGTACTAACACGTTGCAACAGATAACGTTTAAATATTTTCAATGCAATATACGTTTTTAATAGTTTTGATTATAAGTTTCAAGCATTCTAAGACGTAGGGATATTTTTGAGTATTCACGAGACCAAATTAGAGGGTAAGTAACGTATAGTAATGGTGTATATTTGTTTTGTAGGTGTTCTACTTCCGAATGTACCTCGGCATCGTGCTGTTTGGAGCTGCGCATGGACTTATTTTCTTACCCGTCATGCTCAGTTATATCGGTGAGTCTCTCCTATGAATATTGCCGTCTCACATTACACACACACACACTCACACACACCCACACTCACACACACACACACGCACACAACCTGCCCCCACACATGCAACACACACACACACACACAAACACACACACGCACACAACCTGCCCCCCACACATGCAACACACACCTGTACACACATAAATACAAAATACACATATACACACATTTTATCCTCTTCCTATATTAATGTATGAGCAAACCGCCCCGGCTTCAAACGGGTAATTGTTTTCATCATGAAAAATAGGTGTATAACGTTATATCAGTTTAATAGATATATTTAAGAGGAATAATTTAGTACTTAATTCTTTCCATATAACTCTATTGGCTTACTTTTTACATAAATAAAGCTCCCATTCGGAATGATTCTTTCCAGTTTAATTTTTTTTAAGCAGCCGTCATATTTCAAGCAATTTAAACAAAACCCGTAATGATTACACACCTAAACCTTCTTCATTAATCACAGTCTCAGTAGTTCTCAGTCTATTGGTGAAAAACGTATGAATATTCCTGTGTATTTTTGAGTTTATTGCGTACAAAGAGATATGAACTTTATATATGTTTAGTTTTTTTAACCAGCCGAGATTAACGTCGTTGGCATAAACAAGTTTGAGTAAGTGAATGAAAGTGTGTGACAGTTGCGTGTGAGTGAATGTATGCGTATGAGTCTGTGGACGAGTATGCGCGTGTGTTGTTATAGAGTTGTTACTTATATAGGATTTTAAATCAGTATGTTATCCACTCTAGTCTAGAATTTATTCGTTATCGGTCATAGATACAGATGTTGAATATTTCACAAAATTGTATTTGGAAGTGAAATATACGTTTGTTGTAGAACAATTTTAATTAATCAACAGTATCTCATTCGACCCATCAATAATCATTTGAATCATTTATGTGGGAAACGGTAACAGATATCCGTTAGCTTGCTTCGGTTGCGGAGTAACCAAACCTACCCAGATTTATATAACATTTTTACATTTATAATAGATTTTTATACATTCCAAAGTATAAGCACATATACATTTTTAAAACTGTACTCTCAAATCACACATAATTTTTCACATATTTCATTTCACTTATCGCATGATTTTTATTATACGTCATTATTTTATTTTATTATTATTATTATTTTGCACCTATGCTTGTATATTGGACCTTCGTGATTTCATTTTTTTTTCTCGTTTAATTGTGCAGTTTGTATATTATTTTATTTTTATATCGAAATGTTATTGTGACAATTATCCGACTATTTTATGGCTCACGAATACTTAGTTTACTATAGAACTGTTTGTGAGACACGTTTGCTGAAAACTTACGGTTTAAAAAAGATAGTGTTTTCAATTATTACTAACTTATCGTATAAATAAAAGTGATAGTGAAAAATTATTAAAATACGCTTTATGATTTCCTTGGTGACGTTTTATCATATATGTTGTACTATAGCACTGATGGGTGCATAAACAAACAGGCAGACCGACATTTCTAAAAATGATATAAATGTATTCTATTACTTATTTTTAGTCACTTGCAGTATTTTCTTCTATATTAAGAAAGAGCATTGCATATTTTTGTTGACAAAGGGCAGGGGAGAGTCAGAAATAACTATAATTCTTCTTACGTAATATTTGAATGGTCCAAATAGAGTAAAATACGTTTACTACGTTATCTGAAACGTATCGATAATAGATTCAGAAATTCTCAGCTCAGTTACTATATCGACATAGTAAACTAGTCTAATGTCACCTTTATTATTGTGCGACCATAAATGATATATTGTGATCAAGTCACGTTCATGATTTAATTACGAAAATTACCTTTACTAGTGCTGTACTAATGTCGATAGATGTGACAGATATAAACGTCACTACAGCAAAACTCTGCAGTATTTCGGTTATTAATAGGATTTAGCTATTGTAACTAGACCCATACATTATAAATAAATAAAAATTAGATGTCAATTATATAAAAAAATATTTAGCCTCTCTTTAATAAAAAAATATTAATTTAGGAAAGGTTACATTTATTTCAATTTTATACCTATCGTGCTGATATGATTTTGTTTTGTTTTTCTTTTTCCTCTGTTAATTAACCCATTTTTGTGCGCTACTAACAAAATTCGAGGTAAGGATTTTTTTTATTGCTTATTATGGTAATGGATAAAGGATAATGACTTCATTTCAAGAATTAAAACCACTTCATGTTATTATAACATTGACCTATATTTGTGTTGCTATTTTTATTTATATATATGTATGTATATATATTTCAACAATTTACAAGTATACATTTATAGTATTACAAATATTAAAGATGTTTTGCAAAATGTGGGTGCGATTATTAACAAATAGCTCTTATGTATATAGAAATCAAATGGGGTAAATATTTATAAAATTTTAATTTATAAATATATGTATAGAAGAAAGAATGTTATGTAGCAGCTTCAGTAATGTATATAAAAACGCTCGAGTCATATAGAAGCAACTGTAATTAACAAATTAATCTTGAAATTCTAAGTATTTAAAACGCAGCAATTACTTAGTTATAAAGAGATTATCAATAAGTTTATTTTCGTACATTTATTACTGTATCTTCTAAATTGATACCTGAAATTTATAAAATACCAAAAGTTTTTTTTGTATTAAAAAACGAGAAATCTTACCTATAATAGTGACTTATTTACTTATTGTAAAAATAATTCATTTCAGGGAATATAGTTTGTATTATTAAATAGATGTTAGTATAATGGATTTCTCTATGTATTCAACGAATCATTTATAAGAACGTTGTGACTTTGCTAAGTGTTTGAAAAACAAATGAAACCATAGCTTCTATATATTATTTTAGTCAATAGATATATATGCATATTCTTATTTAATATAATTTTCTGACTTATCACACTCAGTGTTTAAAATAAAAATAAAATATAAACTGTCCATGTAAATTTAAAAAGTAAAACTCATTATTCAATAACAATTTTTCTACTGTAGTATATATTCAATGGACTAATACATGGGTATGTTTAGTATCGATAATGTTGAAATGAATATACAGAATTAGTATTATTGTGTTTTCGAGAACATTGAACCGATAGGCAGGTGGAATGCAATTTTTCAGGTTCGCCGGTGAACAAACAGAAGCTCGCGAACCAGATACTCCGCGGCAAGGAGCCCGCCGTCGCGGAGACTTCGCTGACACGAGTAAGAGCCGGCGACCGCGCCCCACATTACCCTTACACTGACACGCTTCTCGGAAACGAACGAGAATGAATACACACACAGTTAACCCACGACAACAGTCGGTTACATATCGATATCGAGAGATCGATTTAAATACTTCATTATCCCACGACAGAAATCGATTACATAGAATATCCAGAAATCGATTACAATCCTTCATTATCATGCTGTCTATAAAAATTAATTCAATTAACATGAATCGGTCTCGATGCCAATTTCGAAGGGTTGCGAATTATAATAACGGCTAATTTATTCACTATCTATATATTCTTTAATATACATATATAATATTGCATTTCTGTATATACTTTATGATTGTGTTAACTATATTTTTTAATCGAATTCTAATTTTATTGATAATCGAAACGCAACTAACTCGTATAGTATTGGCTTGAATCTTATTTAATGGTTATATCAGTGATGTGATTTTCATTCTCGTTCCGAAGCCCAGCACTAACGCATCGATGTTGTCTCTAGTTGACGGGTTCGCTTGTAAATAATTAATAATCAATTAATGAAATGAGAATTATTTAATCGATTACGTTTAAATCCATCAATTACTCGATCACATCGTGTTATTCGATTATCTATAGTCGTCGCGATGCCCGTCAGCTAAATTTCGATCTTTATTTTTGTGACAAAGCTTAACTATACCCATTCCGGTTGAAATGTATCGAATATGTAAACTTGTTTTCTATGTAAATTTTACGTAATAATTAATGATGGATCTATCTATAAATACATACGGGATTTACAGATCTCTTTCCAGTATTTTGACTTCCCTGAATTAATAAAAGATACAGATTTACTTTATTTGTAATTACTTGTATTATTTTTAAATCTGGCATCACAAGCCTTCGACACTTTGTACATGCTTTATTATATGAAGGAATCTCTAAAAAATAGAAACCTTCATTATATAGCGTTTGCTTTATCAATGAAGGTCTGAGATACTTTTGGGTAATCAAAAATAACTTCGATGGGTCAGTTTGCTGTCACAAAAATATACGTTGTATATTTCTATATCATACGGTAAAGATTGTTGGTAAGCATTTGTTGTGCAAGGTACAACATTTTTTCCTGTGGTGTTATATTAGTATGGGGTCGTTCGTAAAATACGTTTGCACTTATGGGAAATGAGGGAGTGTCGCTTACTGTGACATAGTATGATATGAGGGCTGGAGAAGGGGAGGGGTATTTAAGAAAACGTGACCTTCCCAACTTATAAAGCAATTTTGTAAATTAATTCAAGTTTTATTATTGCAAACAATAAATATTTAAAAATATTGAGTACTGCTATTAATTGCCATATATCGTGTACGGGCTGGGTGTTATATCATTTGTGCCGTAATATTGATAGGGGGTCTAATAAATTGTGACATACCCTGACGAAAGGGGGGACGGGTGTCAAAGATTGGTAAAATTATGCATGACGTTTTTTATGAACTGCCTCCATGAAAATATATAATTTTTCATATCGATAATGATTTTTGCTACCCTGGTTTATGGTGTTCGAAGAAAACTGTCTTAGGGTCAATTAATTTTTATTATATTTATTGCATGAACAAGCGATATAGTTGTATGGTGTCTGTGACGATAATTCCTAGGCATTTCGAATTTATGTCTTAATTGTGATTTTCTTTTTAAGTTTTTTTTTTCACTGCATCCGTTTGTTAGATATTCTAGTACTTAATTTGTTACTTAAACTATACCGAAAGTGTGTATTTTTTTGTTATTTAAATAATGCTGTGATGATAGCGGATTCCATTTCTGCCTTCGCTCATTAAAAACTACGACTAGTGTTGTACAGATAAGAAAATAATTGAAAGTTATTTGTACAATAAAACAGAAAAAAACATCTTCAAGTCAAATGAAAAAAATAAACGAAATTTAGCAGAAATGGCATGTTTTTAACATCAAAAATCAATGGGAAATGAATCCTTTTAAATTCAAAGTAAAAACGTCTCTGGTATTTGCCTTCAGTCGTGTTTTAAATGAGCTTTACTTGTGGAACTCCATATAAGAAGCGGAATGACCAATTATTATTATTTAAAAATTAGTTTTCTTTGATTTCTATTTATTTTGTTAGCTTAATGTTTTAGCTTACGACCTGTCTGTCTTTGTCTATATATAATATGTTTTTATTCGAATTGTAGATAATTAGTGTGCGATAAAGTTGACCACTATCGTTATTCGAGTTTGATTTACTGATTCTATAATTTTGAAGTTCCAATGACATGTTCCACAGATTATTTCAAAAATTTAATATTTGGGTACAAACCCTTACGATATAATCTTGAAATTTCATGTTGAAGTTGCAATAAAAAACCTTTCGTCTTTTATAGCACTATGAACATTTACCTTGCGTTTTTTTTTATTAAATCTCGAATATCGATGTGTTTTTTATTACAAATCTAATTTTTGGTGAAGGAATATTTTATTGAGATTTTTTGCATGCCATTTTTTTAACCGGTGAAAGTTTTGTTTTATAATTGCGTTGCGCTATTAAAACAACTTAACTATATCGATCGTTTTTGAAATGTATACATTTAATAGCATAACGTTATAAATTAATAACGCTTATGTTATTTAGAGTAGCTCGGTATAGACGTGCGGTCAATTTTTCGCATCACTACACTACCACTTAATTAGCTATACGTATATGCACATTGTATTATTAATTTTTATTATTATTATTTCGATTAAGTTTAATTATTAATTTGTTTAACTAACACCGGTTACGGATCACATAAAGGACGATTACTAATATAATATTCTAAGGGGTGGGGGTAGACGTAATTTGAACTCGGTGGAGGTATTTCAAGTTCCCACTTAACATTTTGAATGCTTAAAGAGGGGTCCGTTTGTATTTACAGGTACGTCTGTAAGTAATACTACAAAGGAACTGAGACAGAGAAAATTATTTTAAATAAATTATTCTGTTAATGGTTTATTGTTTTTCCACTGTCAGTGTATTTGTAGAAATGATCTGTATTATTTCATTGTGATCTATCGAAGAGATTTAGCTATTTATTTTAATGCCCTCTGAGTTCCTAATAACAGTATAGTGTGTGTATACAATATAATAATTGAGTTATGAAATATAAATTTTGCAAATAGTTTTTTTTTTATTAATTCCAATCTATACAAATCACAAAAGGAATCTCCTACTTAAAAAACATAGTACTTAATATCCATATATATATATATAGAGGGAATCGTCGATTTTTTTAGGTTTATATCTGAATATATAAAATCGCCTAATGTACCGATATATAGTTGTTTATTGTGATAGATGATAATAAATTATGTTTTTTTAATTATTTGATTTTGTTTTATTTTATTATTTGTACGCACCTCGCATGTGTATGAGCACTGGTACGTGTTTTACTGGTGATATGATTGCGCATGATCCTAGCTGCTTTTACAGAAGACTTGTTTGAAATGCATTTATAGAAAAAAAACTACAAAAGTCTAAGATGATAGAAATAATACCATCTCTGTATATTTATGACTAACTAGCTCTGCCCGCGACTTCTTTCGCGTGGGACTAAAAATTATCTAATAATCTTTTTCCGTTTTGTAACTTTTTTAATACACCTTTGACCCTATTGATGGTAGCGTGATGTTAAACAACCTAAAGCCCTTCGCAATAATTGATCTTTTAAATACAAAAACGTTTTTTGAAATCTGTTTGGTACTTCCTTAGATTAGTACGTTCAAACAAACTTACTTTTTTGCTTTAATATATTAATATACATTATAATGCTATTTGTTATATTTATTGTTAAAAAAAACAATATCTATAAACTTAATGAAGTTTTTACCAGATTTCGTAGCTGGTCCGATTTGTGGTACTCTTTTGACATTCATGTGCTCTAAATGGAAAATTATTTAACTTTCTTATATTAAAAAAAATAATTAAACTAAAAATATACAACTTCTTGTTTACAATTTTTAATTAACCAAATAAATTGCTATTTCATTCATTTATATAATAATATTTTTCTCATGACTGTTGGAGTGAATGAAGATAATCTGGCAACGTCCAGTTTCAGTGCTTTTCGAAGTATTTTTTAGTAGTAACATTAGTAAATGTAAAAGAACATTTTAATATACACAATGTTGTAAAAATTTGATTGATAATTTTGAATGTGAAACAAATCTCAAATTTTAAAATTTTCGACAGAATACGTTTTTAAATGAGAAAATCCTTACGTATATTGATTGTAATTTTGGTTCGAAAATAAATATAAATGTATAATAAATGATAATTGTAGGTAAATACATTTAAGTACCCATTAGAATATCTAGCCTAACTTGTAATAATCTGAGAAAGAAAAAAAAACATGTGTTTTATATATACAATGTGAAGTGCATTTCAAACTAGTGTGACCCATAAATTACTTATACAAAATCATTCAATATAAATAGATATACTAAATGCTGAAATAGGCTTTTAATTATTTCTATAACTCTTAATATTTTATAATACTGAATGATTTTGTATGATTTCTCACCCATTTACATACAACCATGAAATGAAAATTATCAAGGTCCAATATACAACCTATAAAAGTTCATACATATTAAAATAATTACAGATTCTCTTTTAAATAAACGGTAAAATCACAATTTAATTTGTTTACTCGTAGACGTATTTTAAATACATCGAAATAATTGATCGTCAATATTCTACCTGAAACTAAAGAAAAATGTTGCGGCCCGTGTCACTTGACAGAATGTTAACTACTTTTGTAAAGATTATATATATAGTCTCAGATCTCGAAGGTAGTTATAGAAGAGATTCAAGTTACATATCTGACTGTGTTAACTTTTTTAATACTCATCGAGATCTCATCTGATGTGAAGTAACGATGTGATCCAAGATGTTAGACACTTTAATCCTAGTGAAGAGAATGGCTTTCAAGTGCAGCTGCCCGAACAGGTATTTGACGGCAAATTTTTAACTTGAGAATAGTAGCTAGCCAGATGGGCATTAGAAAAATCCCAACAACCATGCCATGGTTTCATCACGATGATTTCCTTCATCGAAAGCTGAAGGTCATCACAGGGATTCAAACCCACATCCATAGATACGGAGTTTGTATACTCTACCAACTGAGGATTGAAAGTAAAATTACTTGAAGTGCGTAGTATTTGAAGTATAATGTCTATTGTTCAGTTCAAAACGCATCATTAGTCGTTTATCAAATTTAGCGCTGTCAATTACTTTCAATCACGCCAAAGTCACAGTGACCCATTAGCAAGGGTGGACGCCATTCCACTTGTGTTAATAATCGTAACTCTCGCAAGCAAATGGAAAGCCATGATAGCCCAGTAGTAGCGAGTAGAAATGCCGCGTCATAGGACGTGAGTTCGAATCCAACCACCTACAATGAGCCTGAGCTTTCGATGAAGGAAAACATTGTGAGAAAACCATAGCGTGGTGGTAGGGCTTTTTCTAATGCCCGCCTGGCTAGCTAGCACCCCTCAAAATGAAAATATGCCGCGAAATACCATTAGGTGTGTTCCGTCAGTTGCACTTGAGAGCCAGTTCCTCCTATAAAGGCCGGCAACGCCTTTGCAACTCCACTGGTGTTGTGGGTGTCCATGGGCGGCGGTGATCATTTACCATGAGATGACACGCTTGCTCGTTTGCCTGCTATCCCATTAAAAAAGCAAGGTCGTGAACGTTCTGAACGCTAAGTGTCACGTATCATGAATGCATGCGTTATCTGTGTAATTATTCTGCACGGGGAAGTCCCGTTGCGTCGGAAAATTACAAATTTTATGCAGACGAGGCGCCAGTTTCAAATATTCGCTTTAGTTATTTATAGTTAAGGTGTAGAAATAAATTACTAAAATAATTTGCGAATTACACTATTCTTTGTATTAGATACTGCATGTTTTGAAGTACAAGTTCGATTGTCGTTGCTTCTGTTAACTATAAACTTTTTTTCTCAAAGTTTTCATTATTCTATAAATCAAATCAACAATCAACATCGCATTCATTAGTATTATATTTATATTTGATGATGTAAATAGAAACGAAAAAAAAAAAAAAAAACAAATTGGATTATAGTCGTTACACTTGATATGATAGGTTCATACGTAAGTAAATAATACAACAGTTGACAGTTATATACGGCTATTATAACTGGTACCTTAGATGCTTGATATTTTTTATTATTTATAGAATTTAGCGTCGATCTAAAATCTGAGGTTACAGTGTGCGACGATGTGGTACTGTATGTTAACACATTAAACTTAGGAGAATTGGCTCTCAAATGCAGCTTAGCAAAGTATCTCCAAATATGGTCCCTCTAAACCTGGGCTTGGAATCCTCATCTGATTATGAGATACCTAATTGTTTTAATAATAATTTATTATATTCTATATAATTTTCACTCGCAAACTAGATAATATATCGACTAAAACATTCCTACTACTATAAACGGATTTAACGTTTACATTTTCGATGACGAAAAACATCGTGATGCGATAGATAAGTAATAGGAGAACATTCTTTATTATAAATTTAACCTAACAAATAATTTAGTCCAATTTACAATTTTCATTCGTTACAAAGAATGCAATTGGAATTACAAGAATGGTCCTTCGAACTACATGTTTATTTATGAAAATGTCCCGAGAAAGCTTACATTTATTGCATAAAATAAAAGCAAAACAGATATATGTGGTCCTTTGAGCATCGTTTAAAATAATTGTGTGGTGCTTAGGCATAACCAACCGCCGGGGACGGTGGCGAGTGTTGTCGCGGCGCGGTCCCACCTACGGCAGTCTAGGCTCGACGAGTACCGACCCCGGACCCTCCGGCGGCTATGTCAACGGCCTGACTGAAGAAATGTAGCCGGCACGGTCTATAGTACAATTAATCAAACAAACATGAGATTTATATACACCATTAACATTTAATTGACCAATATATAAAACATATGTATATGACAATCAACAACCAATACCTGTGACACATGTCAAAGTCACTTTGACATTGTATATCATTCCGAGCTATTTTATTTAGTAAAAGTTATAATTTGATCACAGCGTATGTTGAGTTATAGACGTTGACGATTGAGTACATCTACTATAAATCTCATATTTGTTTTAGTGACACATAGTGACATGAATAAATTGGCATTGGACGAAAATAATTATATTAATAGTGAAATTTCTTCGGTAAGTAAAAAAATATAGGTAAAGTGTATTCAGGGAATCATTGTCGTATCAACTTATTTGAATTGTTATTTATGCGAAATTTACTCAATATATAAAAAAATGACCATATGATGTTAAGAGGAAATCTACATACAAATGTAGCGGTGCCATGTATTGCAAAGATATGGCGCCCATACATATGTATATTTTTATAGAGTAACAAGCTAAAATAGCGGTGCTATCTCTGATGTTGAACATGATAACATCCATAAACAACAGTCGCCAACAAGAAATTTTTGACAGCAGTTTTGCCAGTGTCATCCGTGACATATGGTATTATCAGAATATAAATATTATAAACCAAAATACAGGTAATAGATTACTTTACAAATTGTTCACCTACGAGTGTCGTAATTAAAAACGATTATCAAACCACATTTTGTTGAGTTTGTTGCATAATTAAAATTATCGATATAAGTACTCAAATTGGTTGATATTAATTAAATTTATAACCATAGATTATCTACATTTAGCAAAGTGCATAAAATGGATACTTCTGTATTTTTCTCGAACAACGACATCAAATACATTGGTATTGAGTATTGTTTATTATGATATTATATATTTTATAAAATAAATAAATATTAATATAGATTTTATGTAGTTGTAAAGGTTCATAGAGTGTTTGTATATTATGAAATTAAGATCGGTCGACTGTATTAGTTTTTATAAATTATGGTTTTGGCCTATGCAGGCAATATTGCTATTGTCAATGCTGACAAAGTTTTAACTGATTAACGAAAGAATTGTTATAATAATGACATCTGAGTTTTAAGTCTGTTTAGTTAACATTTTGATTTTGGAAGAGTTTATTAAAGTAGTTTCTATAGAAAAGTCTATAATCTCTTTTTTGTTAAATATTCTAATCTCACGTACATCACATAATTGAATAATGTTGAAATAAAAATCTTCCTTTTATTTCTTTGGATCCGTACATCTGCCAGTATCATATTGCGTTAATGAATTACGAAGAATTACGTAATAGATCAGATATTTAGTTAGAATTCGTTTCAGTAGTTTCTTTTACACATGATCTGGTTTGAAAATCTGAACCTTTCATTGTTTTCTTAACAACTAATTATTTAAGTGTTAACATGATTATTGTAACCGTGATCTTAATCATATAAACTGCTGGACTTTATTTTTCGCATGACCGATATTTGGAACTGAGGCTGAGGAACAGGACCTCACTTCTGCCATATATAATAGGCCATAATACTATTTTTTTCTTCATAGTCAAATTTAGGTAAATCTAGTATAATTATGTTTACTGCCTAAGGTTATTTCCGAATAATTCCAAGTTCTTAGGCATACTTATTATATTAATTTTTGTGGTAAAGTTTAATAAAAAGTTATATTGCGCCAAAATCACAGTTCAAACTTCTAATCTTAAAAACTAATGTAAATGACATACATATGATATGTGATGACAGGCCTTATGGCGTAGTGATTGCTTACCACTAAGCCAAGAAGTTGCGGGTTCGATCTCTGCCCACGACTAACTTTTGTCATTGTCATTTATTTGTCTGTATATAATACTATTTGTGTATGTAGTCAGCTGTTTAGTTACCATGAGAAAGTTTTACAGTAATTACAATGAAATAATCATGTTTTGGAATCGTATCGTATATTTGATATATCGTATACCTATATATCATATACCTATCAAGTCTTATACATAGGAATACATAAGTCTTGAAAAGTGCATTTGCCGCCTCTTTAGCTTCTTTATGAGTCATATTTGACTTAGACCTTTAAAAAATCCCGCTTTAGAGTTTAAAATATTACAGTTTCTATAAATATTATCAAACCACATTATGTGGTTTTATTCAAAAATAAAATTGTCTTTTATGAATTATGTACATTATCATATCAAAATAGTAGATTAGACATTCGATATATATTGTTGTTCTTAATACAAAAAGAGTTAGAGTTTCAATGAAATGTATATTTTTCGATCTGTAGCGACTTTCATATTCCAATTTATTCTTCCTTGTAGTTTTTCTATAGTAGATGTTAATATTAATCACTTATAACAAGATAATAGATAGAATTAACAATAAAGCTGTTACCATAGACACACCACAGATTATATAGAACAATAGTTGTAATATAAACACTTTTTTTAAGAAATTAACATTTTTTTTTAAATATCAAACGCAGTTTTAATTAAATTGATAATGTTAATAAATGTATGGTGGAAGTTATTATCAGCAAACACATTCTACAGTCATATGTTAAAACTCTATAATTATGTTGACATTTTTCCTAATTTAAATCACTGTATACACCCATTGTAATGCAAATATATGCAGTTTCCCGAGGTAAAAATAAATTTAATAGTTTAGATTCAATATTTGTACAAAGAGAACTTGCTGGACAACATAGCCGACTTTTAATCAGAACACTTATTTGGCTCCAAGCAGTATAAAAGTTTTCGTTTATCACTTGAAATTGGGAATAATAGACTCCAAAGAGGACTGAGTTGCTAAGATAAAGATTAAGATTAAAAAAGAAGAAAATAACTAGCTGAAGTATATTATATGTCTCGCTACGTGTGGTTGTTTCTAGACATAGGGAGATCTAAATGAGGTACTTTACGATAATGTTTTCAATATGTATTTTATCTATCGAACTTAAAAAATATAAATGGTACAGTATTCACACATTTTTTTTGCAAGTTATGACTTTTCTTTAAGTTATAGAAATTCTAAGATATGCATGTATTGTGCCGATGTATCCACAGTTGGACATTACATCTTTGTATATAAACGTGCTTAGTTTTTAATTATGAAATCATTATTTCAAACCCAGAGGAAGAAAAGTCAGATGCGATAGAGACCGCGACGAAATTCGAGTTAGATTAAAGGAGATAATTTAGCAGTCATCTAGTTATATTTTTCAATTTATACTTTGAAAGCCGTATGTTATACGCAAACAAATTTCTGAGCATGGAAATAAGAGTTATCTAAAATTAATACTGTTTTCAGTTACATAATAAATATTATATATATACGTCATATTTTGTTACAATGGAATCTTTTTTCAATGTAATAATTGTATCAAGACTTACGTTTCAAAATTAATAATAATTGTCAATATAGGACAACAAAAATAGCAAAGGTTTTTAAATCGTTGAGCCTATGTACGTATAATTTAAGTAATTGTATTGTATGCAGTAATTATAGTACGAACCGAAGAGTTAGATCTCCATATAGGATATGAATAGGAATGGGTTTTAAAAATGTTAATGAATGTAATTCTTTTTTATAATTATATAATGATATTGTAATATGTTATATAATTAATCGGGTGTTGTTTGTATAATTGGTGTATTAGAATTTTTATTAAACGAGTACTACGATATACTTCTTTTATTTACGTTTTATGCTTAGAGTGGAGAGGAGTCACGACGAATAAATTTGCTTAGGAAATATTTTTTTTTTCGATTGGACATGTGCTGTTAGCCGTGTGGTTTTTTAAAGCTTCACCATGCTTTGGGGCCGAGCACTTAGTTATCTACTCAGACCGATAAAAACTTGTTAACAATCGCTATTGTTATTACAATTGCAAACGCTAACAATATATATAAGTGGCTGTTTATACATGTACCGTTTGACCTATCATCACCAATACTTACATGTACTTTTTCATGGGTATTTTTAACCTTGAACGAGATAGATGGCGTTGTGGTCAAGGTATGAAAAATGAGAAGAGCAGAACAACGTTTGGGGAACCTGTTAGTTTCATATTTTTGTAGATCCACATAACATTTCTGAAGAAAAATATTTAAAGAAAATTGTATAAAAAATGTAGTTTTTACTATTAATATTTACGTCATTGATATATAAGGATAGAGAATATGACATGATCAATCTGCTTATCGAATAATATTAAAGAATAAATTATAAAAGTACGCGTATATAAGTTTTATTTGAAATCTACTATTCAAAACTTTATTATTTATTTATATGAATGTAGATGTATACCTTTGTTACAAATAAATATCTTATTTAAGGTGAACAAAATGATCATCACTTTGCAAAATTATAACAGAAAAACAAATTACATACAATTGCAACATATGTAAATATATTTATTATATAAAAGAATTTATAAAGAAAAGATATAATTAACACAAATACATTTGGAGGGCATACACAATATAAAAGCCAATTTTTCAATACATTACGTAAAAACAGTGAATTGGTTTAGAAAAAAATCTCATGCAATATTATTTCTGGAAAACAATTTGCGTAATTTGGAACGTGACACACCATTATGTTTTATTTTTAAATTTGTATCGAAGAGGCCAAATGTTCGGATATTTAAGAGTAATTTGTTGCATTCAAAATCTTTGTCAGTTATTTAAAAAACAAGATAATTTTGATGCAATTTTCTATATACACATATATATTTTTTAATCTAAAAGCGTTCGTTCTCTATAAACATTTATAATAAGTCAAAAATATAGTATGTTCTCATTTACAAACCATAATCTTATATTAATTTGGACCCACTTAAACATACCTACCAATGTTTGTACATATTTTTTTTTTTATTGGCCACTTGTCTATTTAATTTATAATGTTATTGTGTAAAAGTGGGCCAGTTCTCAGTCATAATGCCTTAACCTACCAAAAAAGATTTATCCTTCTAAAGGACCAAAGAGGTGTTTCGCTTTACAGTCATCGTTGGTGTCTCCTAGGAATTGTGCGAATAATTCCTGATATCTTGACAATGTAAGACCACCTCTCCTTCTGTCATCGTCCTGCAACAATGTAATATATATTTTTATACCCTGCTATTATTAGAAGATAAAGTTTGTATTTACGACTTTGTGGGAGGAATTATTTCGGGATTCAGATCCGTTTTTAAAATCCACTGCAAGAAAATTATGTCCCAGTTTGGTTATAATTTATTAGTATGATCTATATTTTATTGTATAATTTTGGGCGATTCTTAATTTTAATACAAAATCAATTTGAAGTTTATAAAAAATCCTAAAAGAATTTTTAGGGAAAAATATTTAAGAAAAAAGTTGCAATGTAGTCATAATAATTTGTATTTGTAATGAAAATACATTTAATGAATTATTTTATAAATTTAGATTACATTATTAGCAAAATGATTATGCATAATTTATAGTAATCAAGTGCGAAGTTGTGCCATGTCTGTACAATTACTTTTTATTTTCGTCTTCTTGATCTTATCACTAAAAAAATAACGAAATTTGGCGGGCTTCATAATTTTTTTTTTCAAAAATTTATATTTTTGATCCAACATCTTTGATATTGGTTGCATTTTGGGTAGTATATGTCAAAGGTTATGTACGAGCATTATACAATGGAAATAATAGCACGGTCCATGAATTCTGATATGTCACGAAACTCCATAGAAAGTATTAAGCGGGCCACCATTTTGTTGAAATACTGATATTTATCCCTAGAAACGCTACTCACTTGATAATGGTAGATGTGATCTTTAACCAGTAAGATGATTTGTTAAATTAACAAATAGAAATAAATATTACAAATTTTTTCTTTGTCAGTTTTTGTGTTCTTAATAAACTCAAAAACAGGTCGCTGTTTTCATTAAATAATAAACACGTGTAGAGGCACAATTCACATTTGATGAAAGCGTAAATGCAAGTGCAGTTCTACTTTTTTAAATATCACGATGAAAAAATCATTTTACGGTCTTGCTCTCCCAATGCTTAACCAAATTGCCCGGGCCGGTCCGAGAGGGTTGTGTGGCAAGACTTGTCAAGTGGTAAACACCGTCAAATACCCATTAAAAAGACATCACGGCGACTCTTAATCCCCTATACTGCCAATGACCAGAAACAGCTGTCTAGAAGTGCAGTTTTACCTATTTTTTTCCTACGAAAATCTTATATATAAATACTCCGTCCGCCCGGAAGCAAAAGGATGGGTTATGTCAGATTCTTACTGACTAAAAACCTACGGACTGTGTAACTTCCACCAGAATTGATGGTGCGTTTTGTATTATTTATCTGATCCCGATAAGGTAAAACCTAGCTAAAGATACGCACTACTAGGTCAATTTTACCTGCAATTAGTAAACAGATTTGCGGAGCTATAATGTACATCGGTATGTTTCGTGTGAAACTAAAAATTACGAATCTTTGACCGTTTTTGTAACTTCTTTCAATACAGGTTTCCTCCTATTGGTGGGAGAGTAATGTTAAATAGCGTAAAGCCTTTGTCAATGATTGCTCTATCGAATACAAAAATAATCTTTGGAATCCGATCGGTAGTTCCCAAGATTAGTGTATTAAAACAAACAGACTTTTCCGGTTTATAATATTTGTATAGATTACGTGCTTCTTGCCATAGATTAGAAACTGTGCGAAAGTAGTACTTGTCGGAACGAGAATAAGGAGGAATGTTGTGTGAGCATATTGCTAGTAACATCTTTCGAGCTTAAACAGCAACGCAGTGTTGAGAACAGTATTTTTAATTATTACAACTCCTCTATATATTTCAATTATTTTCATTTGTGTTAAAAATACATCAGAGAACTTAGTACGTGATTTAATAGTTCAAACATATTTGTATTTCTCGCCTTTCACATCGTTGTACTGACAGTAATTAATCTTAAGACAAATCTGGCAACTAATTGAGGTGGTGCCATATGTCACGTTATACCGTGGCTGCATTTTATATTTAAACACGACACTATGCCACTACAAATTACTAGTACCTTCCCAATATAATATGAGACCGGTTTGCAAAGTTCTAAGAAACAAAATATACACATCAGAAAAGCAAAGCCACTGTAAATAATTTTTCATTATGTGCGAAATATGAATCAAAAATCTTTATTCAATTTAGGCACTAAGAAGGCACTTATGAACGTCAAAACTACTACCGAAAGTCATCGAGAAGAACCGGCAAGAAACTTGATCTGCATCTTTTTTTTTAAGTCTTATTCTTATCTTCTTTTATATAATAGTTTAATGTGTTACAGTAGTTATTATCGGTTGTACAGAAAGTGACACACATTTTCCAGACATCACGATCGCTGAAATATTGATCCACTCTATAATAGCCTTTTGATATTAAAACCCGTTTGACATGGTTCTTGAACCTACTATCCGACAATTTAGTAATGTGCTTTGGGACTTCATTACCTAACCTAACACTATTACCTAAAAACTTTTAATTGTATTAGTTTAAAATAGGGGGTGACCAGTTTGTCACGATTTCTAGTATTCAAATCATGTCCGTCTTTAACGAAATCTAGCTTTTGTAGGTAAGAAAGAAAGAAGAAATTTATTTTTGGAATAATAAGAATATTAAAAAAAAAAGTTTGGAAAATCCAAAAGTGCAAGCCTCAGAATTTCTTTTTTTATCGTTTATTTTATAATAATTAAACCAATCGAATCAGAACGTGAAAAGTAATAGGTTTATATAACTAATTATACTGAAACGTAAGAAAAATAAAGACTCAATTAGTAAAGTATTGGTCGTTATCATGATAACATACAGGATCCGCACATACAGACACACTGACGTCCAAGATAACACTTAAAAAAAAAAAACTAGTTTTATTTAAAAAAATGCCATCAAAAATATCAATAGTGTTAAAAATAGTGTTTTTTCTTGATATATAAGTGTATATATTATTTTACAAGTGCAATATATGTTAAATAGAGACATTTTAAGTATGAAAAATCAGTTGTTTTGCGTTAAGTGACAATAGTAACCAACTCAACGCTTCGCTTATGAGACGTGCAATGTAAATGCAGTATCGAATATGACCGATAAGAATGAATAAGAGTATTCTTACTGTAGTATAACCTGACGGTAGATACTGCACCGTCGGTTTACAATAAGAAACCTTAACGCGAGTGTATTGACAAACACTGTAGAGTATTCCTCCAGTCGCACTTGAGAGCCAGTCCCTTCACTAGGCTTAGCGCGTCTACTATCTTGGACCACGTCGTCACTTAACTTCAGGTGAGATTTTGGTCATAACGCTAAACCTTAACTAAAAAAGAATATAATACAAATTTAGTCAATAGTAAAAATTGCTTCTTGAACAGCACTAAACATCTAATACAGGTAAAGTGTCTCATGAAGGCGTAAATGGCAACAATCCAAGCCGAGGGCCATTCTGGCACCCTTGCGCACACTGCCTCGGGGCTGGGTGCTCTCAGCATTGGCCCAAAAAGTTCGGTGAAGCTGATATATAACTATGGTTCTTTTTTCTTTTTCTTCAACGTTATTTAATAAAATGTGCATAAAACTAACACGTCTTTGAAATTTCATTCACAATTCCCTAAAATGTTTCCCCTGGTATATGTATAGTATTATTTTATATTTTATAGTATGTTTCATTGTACTAATATACGGCCTATTAAACTCACTATCAAATCTCACACTAGACATGTAGTAACACTGAATAGGGAATGTGCCCACGCGGTCGACCGCTGGCTCCTGGCCAGGAGAAAGCACTCGTTAATATTCCATTCGTTTTGTTGCATAATTTTATATTCTTATTATCAACGTGTTTGTTACAGTTTCATTTTTAGACTGTTGGTTTGTTTTTGTTGTCGCTTTCTTAATTTTTGTTCTTCGACAATTAAACTTGCACACAATCTTATGTCTTATTATGAGTGATTGCTCTAAACTGTTCTAATCTACTCAGAGATATCGTTAGTGCGTGCCAGCCTTAATCATCAACATCAAAAGAGTTATCAAACCCCAAAAACTGAAGGAATAAAATACAAGGTTATTTGATTGTTTTCGTCTATTGTTTAAGTCCACAAAGTGGTCCATGTTACAACCCCTAGTGAGTCATTACGAATTTCAAGAGGTCCACGTTCGTTTAAACGAAATATGGGGTCCGTCAGAAGCATGGCAACAAAGAATTTCATTTAAACAAGGTGTGACGTAAATTTAAAATTTTCATATACTTATAGAATAATAAAATATGATAGTGCGTTTGCTCTTCGATAATATTGTTTTATGATAAACGTATAACTAAATATTTCTAAAAAGTAAATGTTCATTCAGTTTGATGAATATATGGGGCCAAATTCTTTGATATTTCTTGAATGTGTAAAAAATTAATATTCAAAAGTTAGGTATCTACCCTTAGGAGGAGATTTTTTGCACCATAATTGAGATGAAGATAATCCCTGGATAAATTAAATTATACTGATAACTGGTTGGAGTAGCACATTGCCCGATGCGTTACACGCCGCAGATGCGCAATAGGTACGTTTTGACATAAAGACGTGACATAATTTGACGGTTTTCATAAATGCCATATAAAAGTTACACAGAAAAGTAGCTTTGTAACTGATAGTGAACCCGCTTCAATTAAATAAACAACGGCGATCACCGATATATTGGTATTTCATCAGGGATCATCACTGTCACGCGGACGTTTAAACCCTTCATCATTTGGATATCAAGTGGTTGACAAACCAAATAAGAAGGCCTGTAACGCGTCTGTCAGCTATTTATTGGTCGTGACCCAGTCAAATAAAGACCACTGATACACTGCGTAGTTACAACATATATACTGGCTGGTTCTGCTTCGCATCACGCCTTATACCCTAGCTAAAGTCACGCTTGATGTATGATGTTTCCAGATTGACACATTCAAAGTGTCCTACTAATACCCATTATAACAAATCGCATTATATTTATTTTATTAATATCGAGTTCTCTTTGCAATATTTTGATAACTTGCTTGTTATGTTAGTGTGACACTAATAGTGAAACAGGAAGCGATTATGGCCTGGTGACAGTGTACCGGCATTTATAAACTGCGTTGATCGACATAAGTTGGCATTCTTGCAACGAGCTGGAATTCTTGGTAGAGAAAAACATTGTAAGGGGTCATTCAAGTATTACGTAAGTAGGATTTTAGTCATTTTTGATCCTCCCTCTTGCCAGTAAAAGTAAGCATTGCTCTTACTCCCCTACTATGCTTAAATGAGCATTGATGATATTAGAAACCACCACATTGGAAAGCGTAACTAATATTTTTGAGAATTGATGTACATTGTTTCTGCTATCGAGCATAGACAAGTAGAATTAAAATATAATATAATCCTCGTGTAGACCCTCCAGACCCCTAGTGCCCAGGAATAAGCTAAACAACAGTTCCCTCCCATTTGGTGGTTACGAAATACTTGAATGACCCCCCAATGAAGACATTGTTTGTTTATTTACTTGGTGTTTAAAATTTCCATTCTTTATCGAACTTCCTCATTGAAACGCGTATATACATTGGTCGGGCACAGACCAAGGCGAGAGGGGCTCATCGGGTGCAAATCATTCAATACTCCCAACTAAATCGCACCAAGGTAACACTTCAAACTCCCGTGTTGACTCTTACGAGACCATAGCATGGTGATTGGATAATTCCTAAAGCCCACCTGAGGGTTTAGCCAAGTTGTTTTTATCTATATTCGCCTGCGTAATGAGAAAACAAAGAATGTAGTGAGTGACATTTCTCAACAATAAATCTTGTGATCAGAGTACGTTAAAAACGTGACCATCAGATGTGAAATAAAATATGAAAGTGTATTTCAAAGTGTGAGAATTTTACGGTTTATAAAATGCTCTAAATATGTTTTATATCATTATTATATATCGCCGCACTAGTTTCTAGCTGCCTGCCTGTAGTTCAAGATTATTTGACGATTAAATGCTTCACATATGAAATCTATGTTTAATAACAAACAACCACCGAGTGCCGTGAATTGCCGACAGTATGTTCAAGAACCATGACAAACAGGTTTTAATGTCAAAGGCAAATGTTTAATGAATTATAGTGTGAATCAATATGTGTGGGATCATTATGTTTGCAATTGTCAACCCTCTCTGTACATCCGCTAATAACTACTGTAACACATTAAACTATTTTATGAACATAAAGATAAGTTCTTCTCAATGACTACGTTACTTTCCGAACCGGAAAACTTTTTACTTTTTGACGTTCATAAGTGCCTTCTTAGGTACCAAATTGAATAAGATTTTTTTTATTTGATACAATTTCCCTATACCAAGCGACATAAACAGCACTACAAAAGGCACAATTCGTTATCATTTTTATTAACTAAACATTAAAGCTATTTTTATATAGTATGTTTAAGTGAACGATCTGTTGTCTATATTCCATACTGAAACCGCGCCGCGCCCTCGTCTCTGAGGTATTTCTAGAAATACGTGTATCAGATCTACGGGATCCAAATTCTATTAACGTTTCGCCTGCATCATACGACCACCGTCTCACGGTTTACGTCACATGATATTAAAATATGAATCCGACGCGGTAATCGCTTGTGCATTATAATTAGTTTTTGAAATCGATCATTTTCAACGTTATGATGTCACATGTTAAAATTTACTGGAAATTTGATATTTAATTTCAGCAAGGTAAATAAAGATTTTGTATTATTTTGATTGCGAGATGTTTCTCATGTAAAATTGACATGCAAAATGTTATAATTCTATATACCTAATGGATTTTGCACCCGAGACATTTTTCGCGCGGATATGTAACTTATTTATCTATTCCTCGGTAAGTAATGGCTACTAAGCTTTACAAGATCATTGAAGGTCTAATCTGAAGATTTCTTGCTACACGTAATAAAACTGTAAGCCAAATCTAAACATTAAATATCTTATGAAAATTATAATGTGTACTTCGTTATCGGTGTAAGTATTAAAACCATATTTTTTAATATCTGTGCCCCTCTCTTCTCTGGTAAATGAATTATTATAAAACTACTGCATATATTTTGATAAAATTCGGTATGGTGATAACTAATATACCATATCTCAACATATATGACAATGTTCGTCCCATAGGAAAACGATTCTCCGTATTAATGATGAAAGTTACATTTTCAACACCGTTTCATCGATCATTATAACAATTGGCAAACGATTGTTATACTTTTTTTATTGCACGCCTCATAAGCGAAGCGTTGAGGTGGGTACTACTGTCACTCACGCAGAACAACTGATTTTTCAAACTTAAAATGTCTCTATTTATCATATATTGCACTTGTAAAATAATATATACACACGTATATCAAGAAAAACACTATTTTTAACTATAATTATATTTTTGATGCCATTTTTGTTATTTAAACTAGTTAAGAAACTGTTTAAAAAAGTTCTATCTTGGACGTCCGTGTGTCTGTATGTGGGGATCCTGTATGTTATCACGATAACGACCGAAATACTTTATTAATCGAGTCTTTTTTTTCTTACGCTTCAGTATAATTAGGAACAGAACCCTATTACTTTTAACGGTCTGATTCGATGCGGTTTAATTGTTATTAAATGAAGAAAAACAATAATAAAAATTGATTATTATGCGTGCACTTTTGGATTTTCCGTTCTTTTTTTTTTCAGAAAATGCTATATTAGTATGACAACGATTGCCAGATCAGCTAGTAACATCTTATATTACTATAAAGCGAATAAGTTTGGGTGTATGTTTATTTGAACGCGTTAATCTTAGGAACTGCCAGCCGGATTTCAACATTTGTTTTTGTATTTGGTAGAACAATATTTGAGGTAAGCATTTAAATATCGCTCTGTGACAAACAGGAGCAACGCTGCATTGAAAAAAATTATTAAAACGGGCAAAGTAAAATTATTAGAAGTTAGTTCCACGCGAACGATGACGCGAATATGGGTATAAAAACGTTTATCACAATGTCCCCGGTAAACTTCGAAACGATACACATTCAAAATAGGATAGTTTCTATACCTTTCGCTAAATGCGATAGGTGGCTCTTATGTAGAGTCATTTACCATTGGGAAGGGCAATACTATAGTATTCATATAAACTGTAAAAATCTTTGGTTACTATATAAAATAAAATAAAATGTAGTATATATACTGATATACTATCTAACAAAGAATCTCAAATGGATCAAAGTAATTACTGTCAAATTTTAACCACTGGGCGTTCGCTAACCCATTCAGAAATTATGTTACAATTCGTATTATATCTACATGTATTATAAATATCAAGACATAATATTTTTATCGAAATAAAATACATGTTACTTGTTTTAACTAAAATTCGATGTCAATTGACATATGAAAAAGGTCACTACTGAAATCTGCAAATACCACATATATATTATAACAAACAATTGCATACTCACATTTAAAAGGGAGTTGTAAGCTTCGTCGATGACTTTGATGTCGTCCAAAACCATTCTCTGGACGCAGTCGTACCTGTATTCTTCTAAACTGATGACTCCGTCGAAATTGATGTCAATCATTTTGAACGTGGTCTCTATAAATGCTCTCATCGCTTGGGGGAAGTCTTCGTACCGTCTGCCGACGCAACTGTTCATAACGGCTTGTTTGAACTCGTCCACTGTCACAACACCGTCCTGGAATAGCTGGATCTATTAGAAATTCCTGGTTACGTGCTCTAATTTGAATCTAAATAAGCTCGAAGCGTGTGCGTAGCTGCGTGTGGAGGTGTGTTATTATCTACGTGTCTACTTATACTGGCGGAAATTGAACGCAGTGCGATAATGTCTATGAAATGTGCGTTACAAGAAATCATTGAGAGTGAATCTTGAACTTGAAACAGAAGGTGATTGTGTCGATGTAACATAGTGTTAGCTTAAAATTGCACTTGTTTTAGTGCGTTGTTTAGTTTATTTTTTTTAATACAGATATTAAGTAATTCATTTTTATTAAACATGCTATAGGTTAAGCGTCTTGGTTAAAATCTCACCTGATGTTAAGTTACGTTGTGGCTCGTGAGGATGGATACGCTAAACCTAGTGGAAGGGGTAGCTCTCACGTGAAACTGCCGGAACACACATATATGTATTCGTCAGCAGATTCTCAATTTGAGAGTGTTAACCAGGTGGGCATTAGAAAAAGCCCTACCACCATGCTGATGTTGTCGAACGATATTTTCCTACACCGAAAGCTCAGGCTTATTGCAGGGACTCGAAGTGACCAACTGACCTATCATCGCTTCAAACTTCATCTTGTAGATGGGATTTCTGGGGCGATGATAGCTCAGTGGTAGTGTGGACGGACTCCGCGACAAAGAGAGCGAATTCAAATCCACCTACAATGAGCTTGAGCTTTTGTTGAAGGAAAACATTGTGAGGAAACCGTAGCATGTTGTTAGGGCTTTTTCTAATGGTCTGTTCCGGCCGTGGCACTTGAAAGCCAGTCCTTGCACAGGTTTAGCGTGTCTACCAACTTGGTCCGTATCGTCACTTAAGATCAGGTGATTATGGACGTAACGCTAAAACTTTAACTATAGAAACAAAAATGGTAGTTAATCAAGCTCTATCACAGTGCTTTGGTTACATCATGATATTTTCCTAAGTGGAAGGAATTAGTTAAATGTAAAAGACGAACATTCTACTGCTGAATCATAATTGATCCAGAAGAATTGTTCCTAGTTACCTTTCGACCCGGTTGGAAAATTGCCAATCTCGTTATGCAAGAATATTTCAATGTATTTGTTATTGTTCCGTGAAATATCAGTGAAGTTCAGAGGTAACCAAATTTACACAAATATTTCTTTACGCCGACATGTCGCATTTATCAGGCGTAAAAAATAAGACAGTCTTCAAGTTTTTTTTTTAAATATATATTAGGCTATGACTGGAAGGTATTAGGAATATCTAACCTATATATTTTTTTTCGTTATTATTAAAAATAAATACCGACTTTATAAAAATATTTTAAAGGCAAACCAGTATTCGAGTTGCGTGGGAACCTAGTTTGGTAGCCTGGACATGTTATAGCTAGGTTGTATAAGCCAACTAATAAAGAAACGAGCAACTTTTTCAAGTGATACTTCTTAAGGGCTGGCTTTGATATTTGGATTTGCAACCTTTTTGTGTGACGCTGGTTTGGTAAAGTCGTCTCGAGGCGACTAAGGGAACGAGAAAACGATGTTTTATTTCTGTCGTGTGGTCTTAAGCTGACGCCGTTTTTTAATATTCCTTTGAAAACAAGATTTTGTTATATTTTCTGGGATGCGTTTTATTATGTTTAAGAATGTAGAATGTAAACTTAATTAATGTTTTGCTGCAGTAGTAAATAACAGTTATTTTTAACACGTTTTTACAACCTTTACTTGAATTTATCTATGAATGTAACAACATCATTCGATGTACTTTTCGCCGATACAGAGTCCGCTGATTGACTTATAAATGCTATAAATTTGCACACGTATCAAGTGCCAATAACATTACAACCATTTTATGGCTTCGTCCTAACATCCTAGCCAGGAACATCAGGATAAACGAAAATCAACGAGCTTAATTTGTAAAAAATATTACAAATAAGAAATCATAAATATTTTCTGCATGCATATTGTAAAGTTTTCACTAAATATCATTACATATTATAAAATACAGTTTCTCATAGCGTCTTGTAAGTTGACGCAGATGGGATGGGATGGGGCTTTGTGGGCCGGCAAGACATTGCGTCTGACGAAGGACATTTGCCCCTACGTCAGTCACTACTGTTACTGGACTGTCCTGAAACTTACCATAAGGTGAAGTACAGTCATTTTACCGATCTAGGAAAAAAAAAAGATGTGGCGATATTATTATGAATGTCGGAAAAAGTCAAGCCGTCTAGAAAGTTTCGCGGCTACCGTATAGGGCGGGTGACATCTAGGAAGAAATGTATATTTTTAATGCAACCTATTATTATTATGTTTCAAATTTTTGTCATGGTTAATTTCAATAGAAATACTCAAGTACCCAACTGGCCAGTTTCCTTCGTTTTATCTCCTAATCACATGACACTGACTGAAATGGGCACTTCGCGCATGTCGCCATTACAATAAAATGAAGAAGACAATGTAACTTTAAATAGAATAGAACTGACATGCGATCCAATGACTACTTAGATAGATTCAAGACACAAGCGGTTCTACGTTCATATCCAAGCTGACGACGGTACACCGAGGGAAGCGCTGCGAACATCGCTAAGTGAATAAGTGTGGGGTAACCGACATAGTCCGGCACCTTATCGAAGTCCGCCAGCTGCGCGATCTCCTCCCAGAGGCTCAGCATCACGTGCTGGTACTTCTGCAGTCGGGCGGAACTGCATTCACCCTTGCCCTCGAGGACGCACGTCCGCAGCGCCAGGCAGTGAAAGTCGTGCGCGTCCAAATAACCATTGTTGTCTATATCTGTAGTAAGGAAACGGGCTGTCAAAGATTTTGCAGTAATATTTCTTGTGATGCATTAGGGAATAACGATGAGAGAAATCCACTACGAAGTTGATTGATGCAACGTACTCGCGGGAACTGATAAGCATATTCAAGGTAGTTACTGAAATATTTCTGAATCACAACGTATATCATATCAGTAAGCTTAAAGTATATATACGTGTTAACTTGGTCGTTGGTCGTCTCTTTATATTTACATAATTATAATTAATTAATATTACAGGGGTTTCAATTTTTACACGTTTCGTTAAAAATAACTCTGTAAATTCAAATTGTAATAATTATTATTTTTGGAAATTATTTTAATAAATTATTTCAAGTAGCTCGCTTTTAGCTTCCGGTTGTGGTGTGTGCTTGTCAATCCTGAGGCAGTTTAGTTTCCAAATCCCGAAGTAAAGGGTTCAGTTAGTACATTTAGCTTTTTCGATTTTTATTAATAACTAGTACCGCGTTCGATTTTCTCCTACGCGATTCGGCAACAGCCCAAGCCGAGGTTCGGTCACTAGTGACACCCTTGCGCGAGTTGCCCCTCGGGCTCGAGCGCCCTCCGCGCTCGCCCTCCTAGTTCAGGTGAAGCTGTAAAAGCCCCTCAGGCTAACAGTGTAGGTCCCATCGAAAAAAAAAATCCTGAGTCAGTGATAGTGAAGCTCCGGAACGAATCACTGGACTGAAGTGTTAGAGACGTGAATAACTATAAAGTACATAGAGACTATTAAACAAGCCGGGTAAGATAAAAGGGGGTTTTAAATACTTGTTTTTAAGTAATATATGGTGGAAAATAATATTTATTGGAATTGCTAACGTTTTGTTACACTAAAGAAATATAACTTCTTAAATACGTACCACAAGTACATATACACAGACAGTTGTTTGCATTTTTTTGTGTAGTTAATTTTGTCGAATTCTGGGATCGCGTCTACGAGTAGGTACCAGTTGGGATCTGTGCTCAATCAGGCCGTGGCTGCCACATACATGATAATACAACTGTTAAAAATGATTCTTATTTGATTTGTCAGGTTTCGGGATATAGTTTAAAGAATATAGCGTTACGGCCACGATCTGATATGATGTAAAGTGACAATGTGATGCAAGGTGATAGGCACGCCAAAGGTAGTGGAGTAACTGGCTATTTAGTGCAACTGCCAGCCTACTATAGGTACTTGGCCGTAGATTTACAACTTGAAGATGGTTTAGAAGTTTTTAGAGTTTAGAACTATTGTGAAAGCTGTCCCAGTTATCTAGTAACACGGAAGTTTGAAGTGTCGCCGGGGAGCGTTTCAGTGTGTAGTATCGGATGTTTATCACCCGATAAGTCTGGCCACATGCCCCTCTCACCTTGGCCTCAGCCCGGGTAATGCATGCGCCAAGCATTGTGATGAGGTGATCCGTAAAGAATAGGATTTTAAACATCAGGTTACAAAAAAGGGTAGTATTAGAAATAAACACCCAATGGTCAATGCATATTCCTTTCACGACCGGACTAACATTGTTGACTGGAATAACACGAAGTTTGAGGCCACCAGTAAGTGCTTTATTGTATACCAATAGCATTTTATTTTTACTGAAATGTTTTAAATGTAATTAATAACCTTACTTCCTTACTGGACTTTACTTACAATAATAATAATATAATACAAATAAATAAATAAATGCGTAAGTGAGTTTGTTTCGCTTTCACTCACTTTGTGATGAATTTTGGTATAGAGATAATGGCAATCAGGAGACGTGATAAGCTACCTTTTCTCACAAAAACTTTTTTGGAAGCGGGGTGTAATGAGGGATAAACTTTCTATGAAACTTTCTGTTGCGTCATACGATTTGTTTGACAAAAAGTCGCGGGTAAAATTTAGTACTAATATTATAAATACAAAGTGAGGTTGTTTGTTTGTTACGATTTCACGTCTAATCCGCTGAATCGAATATGATGTATTTCGATATAGAGATAGATAGGACCTTGGAGACGGTAATAGGCTACTTTTTATTGTTAAAACTCATTGGAAGTGAGGTAAAGAGAGGAATAAGCTTTGTATGAAACTTTTTATTGTGTCATCAGATTAAATAAAATCAATATTAAATTATTAACGTGGGCGAAGCCGCGGGTGAAAACAAATATATAATAAAAGCTTGATACACCAAAGTATAGATTTTAGTTTGCAAACGACTAATAAAAGGACATACCTAATGAAATGATTTCGTTAATTACAATCGTGTGTGTGTGTAAGTAACTCGATGAACTGCGTATAGTCGGCCGTGGAAGCGATTCTCGTATTCAGTAAGCTGGTTGAGTTTGTAATTGTGTAATCTTGGCAGGCCAGTCAAGCTCACGCTACTTACTATACGTCGCCATAATTATTGATGAATGGCTAATAATTCTTCAGCGAAATGTTGTTTCTTGTATTTTACAACTCGGAAATATTTTAACGACGTCAATACTTAGCGATTCTCGTTTGTTTGCAAAGGTTGTCGTTTGTACATTGAAGCGATGATAGCTCAGTGAGTAGTGTGTACGAACGTGAGAACGAATCCACTTCCGTGATAAGCTTGAGCTTTCGATGAAGGAAAACATCGTGATGAAACTATGGTGGTAGGGCTATTTCTAATATCCGCCTGGTTAGCTACCACCCTCAAGTCGAAAATCTGCCGCCAAATACCTATATGTGTGTGTTCCGGCAGTTGCATTTGAGATCCAGTCCCTCCATTATGTTTAGCATGTCCACCATCTTAGGCCTCATCGTGACAACATCCGGTGAGATTGTGGCCATAACACTAAAACTTAATTATAAAATTTTTTTTTTTTTTTTGGTGCTAATTACAACCGGGCGATAAATAATAAAATCTATTACCTATTGTTATAATATAATTTAAAGAACATAGGGTATCCCGGTCGTCATCTCTCTACCTGCCTACCCCTGGGCCGGGCTGAATGAATCAATTGGCTGGGCTAAAACAGATACGACGGCCGCGCGATTTCGTCGCCAAGGTCGGACTAGATTTACCGATTTCAACTATATTTATAACATTGCTTTCTATTTAACACCAGTATCGAGCAATGTATTTGATATCGGGTTGCTTTCTTGTGCAGTTTCCCTCCTACCTTGGCAATTAACTCGTTGGTGAAGATCGTTACTACGATTATTAAGTCGATAGAGTAGGTTTTTTTATAATTGTAATTTCAGTATTCTAACAAAACGGGGGCTTCCTTGTATAAACTTCAGGAATTTTTTGTGTCGTCTCATAACTCACAGTCCAAGCTATTATTTCTAATTCACCTCGCTTATGCATAATTATAAAGTTGATAGTGGTAAATAAAATTGATTTGTCAGTTTGTGATGTCGAACTAAATACATCCAAATTAAAGGCCGGCAACGCACTTGGGATTCCCCTGGTGTTGTGGATGTCCATGGGGGTCGGAGCTCACTTACCATTAGGTGACACCCTTGCTCGTTACATAAAAAAAAGTATATATCTATAAGTGGCACTTAATAAAAACGTACGCACTTATGCGCAGGAGGGGAGGGAGAGTGGCTTACTGTGACTAAATGATAAATGTTACATTAGGGTCCCGGGTGTCTAAGAGAACGTCACGTTTATAGCTCATCAAACAATTTTGTATATTTTACATGCTAATATAGGTATTTATTAAAGTTTTATCATTGTACAATACATATCTAAATTATACAACAAATATATAAAAATATTGAAATTTGTTTACTGCTATGAATTATTGCCATATATTATGTACGGGAAGGGGTCTGTCATTTGTGACGTACCATCGATAGGGGCCGAATAAAATGCGACATTGCGTAATGAAGTGAGGCGAGAGAGGGGTTTGAAAAGATAAAATTTCATGTGAACTTATTTATGGACACCTCCAAACAAAAAAAAAACAAAGTCTAAATTTTTATCTGTCTGTTTGTTCCGGCTAATCTTTGAAACGGTTGGACTGATTTTGATGGCGCTTTCACTGGAAGATAGCTGATGTTGTAAAGAGTAACTTAGTATACTTTCATTTCAAGTTCACCCGAACGAAGTCGTGAGTACAGCTGGGTTATATATATAAAAACATAGCGCATGGTGTAGTAAGGAGTTTGAAGCGATGATAGCTCAGTTGGCAGTGTGTATGGACAACGCGTCAAGGGACGTGAGTTCGAATTCACCAACAACGTGCGTGAGTTTTCGGTGACCGAAAACATTGTGATGAAACCATAAGTAGGTTGGTAGGACTTTTTCTAATGCCCGTCTGGCTAACTACACCCTCAAGTTGAAAATCTACCGCCAAATACCTATAGGTGTGTTCCAACAGTTGCACTTGAGAGCCAGTACCTCCACAGGGCTTAGCGTGTTCACCATCTTAATCGTCACTTAACATCAGTTTAGATTGTAACCATAACGCTAAAACTTTAACCTGAACTATAAAAGTTTCGACAAAACCTCAGCTGTCTGTATTGTAGATACACCAATTTTAGTTAATCTAATAGATTCCAGCTGTTGGTTGATAGAGTGCTGATAGTTCAGGAGAAGAAATGTATATTTAGAAATACGCGTCTAGTAATAAAATACAATGTAGAACAGCGAGAAGGTTATTGCGGATAATTATTTATTACATATAATGTACTGTGTTGTAAATATCTCATGTAGTGGCAGTCAAGGTGAAGGAACGATGTTTCAGTGGTATAGTGAGTACGGACAAGTGTTGTTCGACGTGAGTTCGATTCAGGTTTTGAGTGTGATTTTTAGATATAACACAACATCATAAAGAAATCATAGCATTTTTTGATACTTCATAGGTTTAGCTTTCTGGTTATAATCTCACCTGATGGTAAGTAACGATGTGGCCCAGGACGGTGGACACGCCAAGCCTAGTGAAAGGAATGTCTCTCAAGCGCAAATGTCGCTACACAAGGTATACGGCGGCAGAATTCCAACTTCACGATGGTAACTAGATAATTGGGAATTAAAAAAGCTATCAGAAGAACCAGTTCCTCCAAAGGTTTAGCGTGTCTACCAACTTGGGCTGTATCGTCACTTAATATCAGGTGAGATTATGGCCATAACGCTAAGCCTTAACTATACAAAAAAAAATAACTGAAAGCTCTACCACCATGATGAATCGAAATTGGTTTTATAATCTGTTAATTTATTTTTCTATCATAAGCCATCGCGCTGGAATTTAGGTCAACTCAAAAAAGTTTCATAAGAATTGGACCGATACTATAGGAATGCATAGAACATACTAACTTTCGTTTTTATGTATAAAAAAACGGTAAGGCTAATTCGAATAGAAAACAAATTGATTTGAAAATCAAATTAACTTACCGAATGATGTCTACAAACTTACACCAAGCTAGTTCAGGCATGTTTAACTTATTAAAATCTATCGTTTTCATTCAGGTAAGTCAACACCCAGCTCAAGTAATTGATCGCTCTAACGCAGCGGATTGTATAAAAATCCGATTAACGGATAAAAAATATCACATGACATCGGAGCATTTTCGCATCACGATAATAATTATTGTCCTGAATCAGATTCGGACTCGGAGCACACTAACATGAACTATAAGGCTTTCATTTAAATCGATTTACCTCTAGAAATTTATATCCGACAATTCATTTCCTAGTAATTTTTACCCCTTTTTATTATAATAATCAATACAGCTGCACTCCTATTGGTGGTAGCGTGATGTTAAATAGGCGAAGCCTTCCTCAATAATTTGCTCAAATACTATATCAAATAAAAAATAAAAGTATTGAAATGCGACTAAGATTAGCGTGTATAAACAATAATGCTATTACTTAAATCCCTCGAGCCAGAACGGTTCAGAGTAGCATGTGAGACTCGCCTGGCGACTAGGAAGATTTAAACATACTCCCTGAATACTCCCAAAGTGATACCACAATAACCCTTTGTGCCAAAGTTCAGGATTTTTTTCTCATATCCAGGAATCGAACAACTGACAGATCTCGGACCTCAATTATTTTACTATCAACCCGCTCCTGTTTTACTCAGGTATTTATGGTAATCATAGAAAACAGACATACAACGTTGCTACAGATTAATAGATCTTTTTAAGAGGAATAATTAGGTAATACATTGTTTTCATGTAACTTTGTTGATTTACGCGGCGCACGCCAGTAAAACTACTAGTCCGTATGATATTTTCCGATTTCTTCAATTATCATAGTCATATTTCAGCTAAATTACACAAAGTGCTAATTAATTATCTAAATATTCTTCATGAATTATTCCGTCTATTAGTGAAAACCGTATGAAAATCCGTTTGGTAGTTTTTCAGTTTATCGCGTCAAAAGAAAACATCGTGAAGAAACCATAGCATGATGGTAGGGCTTTTTATGATGCCCATCTGGCTAGCTACCACCTTCAACTTGAAAATATGCGGCCAAATACCTGTAGGTGTGTTTCGGCAGTTACACTAGAGTGCCAGACCCTCCACAGATTTAACGTGTTCACCATCTTGGACCACATCGTCACTTAATATCAGGTGAAATTCTATTCATAATGCTAAAACCTTAATTATAAATTAAAAAAGGGACGTGGAGCGGACACTTTGTTTGATAATACCAGATACAAAAAAAAACCTTATTTTTTTATTACAGAGATTTGATTTCTTGTCGTTATAGCATAAAAGAAATCATTTCTAAAATTGTTATTGAATATTTGTGCTCTAATTTTTTTACAAAAAGACATGCCAATCGAGATTTATGTGAATTTCTATATAGCACTGAGAGATCAGATTCAATGTATGACTCAATTTATGGCGGCATTTATATCCCGACCTAAACAATAATCCCTTACTAAATATTTACTTATAACGCCACGAGATATATAATCTTTAAAATTATTAATACCGCATTTATAACTTGTGTAAATCTACAAGTATGTTCCTTGTGTAATAGATATCTATCGAATTCGCTGCTGGGAAATTAATAAAAACACTTCTTACCTTATTGTATTATGTTTAATATCCGTGATAGTATAAATAAAAATCACTAAACTCACCGTAAAGATACCTCACGACAAACGCGACTCTGTTATCCCACGAATAAGCCATGATATAATTTTATCGCGAGGAATACAAATTAGCCGCGCTCCCGGCGACGTGTTTCCCGTGTGACTGCCCAACGTTAATAACGGCTGTAGACACCCAGGTAGTCACAGATACAGTGCTCTCTAAGGTACAACACACACTTGCGGTGAACACATTTTAAAATTATTTTTTACAGTTATAGGTTATAACTATAAAATCATCTGATGTCAATTGACGATGTGGCCACAATCGAGAACACACTAAACCTAGTTCAGGGGTTGGCTTGAGATCAAGTGCCGCAACACAGTTATAAGCATTTGGCGGCAGTTTTACTAACTTGAGGCTGGTATGTAGTAAGGCGGAAATTAGAATGAGCTCTATCATGCTATGGTTTCTTCATGATGTTTTTCTTTACCGAAAACTCAAGTTCATCGCAGGTGGATTCGAAGCCACATAGATTGACTCGACATCTGTACACACAATCAATTGGACTATCTCTTTACGTATCTTTCTTTTTTAACATATAAGGAAATGTGACGACGTATCCTTTAATTTTCGCCCTCAATTCTCTTCCAATTATCGGATAGCCGCTTTTGAAATTTTAATTCAAATATTGCAACAACAAATTACATAGGAATATCGCAAGTGTTTATTTACAGTGGCCAAAAAAATCGTTATCTCTTTGTTTATACTACTGATATTATAAAAACTAAAAATTTCTTTGAAGGCGATAAGCATAAGCACTACCCGTCGAATTTCAAGAAACTTTTTTTTTTAGAATTGACGTACTCTGTTAGCCCCAAGTGCTTTGACAGCTTCACCGAACTTTATACTTTATGTATCTAATATGTTATGATGATATGTACGAACTTTATGTATCTGATAGAGCAATTATAAAGGAAGCCTTTAGGCTATTTAAAATCACGCTACCACCAATAGCTTTAAATTCTTGCATTTATCTTACTTAATAATTTAATTTAACATTTCAATATTTCAACTTCAACTGTCTACTTTACAGCGCATGTTGCGGCAGCTTTTAAAGGCCAATATATCTACAGATTATTTATACAGGACTAGATTTTACCTACAGCTTCACTCGCGTTAATATTGATTTTGTCAAAGAAATCGGATGATGTAATAAAAAGTTTCAGACAAAGTTTATCGTTTTCTTTAGTCCACATCTAATACATTTTTCGCAAGAAAAAGTAGCCTATCATCGTCTCTAAGTTACCATCTAACTCTGTAACAAAATTCATCATAATCTATTCAGTGGTTTAGGCGTGAAAAGGTAACGAACAAACGAACTCACTTTCGCATTTATTATATTAGTAACGATTAATTGATGTATTGGCCACTAGCTGTTCTGAATAAATAAATAAAAAACATCGTACCTGCCCGTGTGTGCTAGGTTTTAACCAATGTAGCGTAGAAATAAAACAATGACTCTGTACTATAAACGTCACGGTATCATATCCCAAAATACAACGCTACGTAACGTTTACAGTCTGCACGGAAAGAATAAGATAGGATAGGTTGAGGCTTTTCAAGTCGTTCATTCATTCACAATTTGTATAGGCAGGTTTTTTTTCATATTTTGTTTACGGCTAAGTAACACCGAAGCGTCTCATGGTAAGTATCGATGTTGGGCTACATGTGTCGTACTGCGAGTTATATACCATGAACATTATGGTGGCGACTTGCAACTTGCGACCCAGCTGAATAGAAATCCCTTTAAAGATATTTTCAAAAACATTGACTTCGTTCTTCACATTTCAAACATGAAATAGGAAACAGTGTATCGGTAGTTTTATTTTTTATTTACAGAATAGTTGTATACAATGTAAAAAATTTGTGTTTTTTTTTTTCATAAAACACTGATTTTTTAATTTATTACACGTAACTTGATTGTGGTTTTACTGCGAAATGACAACATCGAGTCTATAATCATCATCCCCATAGACTTTAGTCGTACTTTGTGTAAGTAATCGAGGGCAGGATATACCTTAAATGTCGCCCTGGGGCACCGTGAAAAATGCGCTCTAAAAAAAGGCATTTGTGTGGTTTTTTTTAAATGCCTCTACTCCTTTAAAGTTTATTCAAGAGCAAAGTTCAACTTCTATAAAAATACTATTTAAAAATTCTGAATAATTACATCAAAAATTGATTTAAATACATGCACTGCAACTATACTTCAGAACCTAAATATCCAATGAGAACCGGATTTTTTAGATTTAGCATGAAACCAATAGTTTTCTAATTTTTGAAAATAATTGATTTTTTAAGAGTAAGTTTGAGGGTATTATAACTCAAATAACATTTATAATTCAATATTATTTACTAATAAAATAAAACACGTTATTTTTGTATTACAAGAGAAGCTTCATCCTATTTATTCGTCTGTATATCTAAATATAAGAATGTTACTACCAAAGAGGACATAAAAAAGTTACTACCAAAAAGGTTAATCAAAAATTTTACCGACCTGGGCACTAGCCCATATTATCCCTAGTGTAAATCCATCACTGAATATATCTTTACTGTCTTACTATAACAAAAAAATAGGTGGTGCACATAATAAATTAATGTGTATTTAAAGATTAGCGAAGTACACATAATGAACGTATCTAATAGCTGTATAATATATTAAAAAATCGTACCTAACAGCTTACACAAAGTATATATATCTATACATAACCATTTTTTCTTATCGTCGAACGTATACTGTGGATGTTTAATATTAAAGAAAGAAAATAATGATAAGAAATTGGCAAAAATATGAAGTTTACCTTGCAATATTTAATTGACTTCGCAGTTTGATTAATCGCCGGGTGAGTACCACATACCCCTCCCTATCCATTATTGGTCAACGTAAAAAACGTAAACGGTTAAAACAGTTGCCTTGCTCTAACTACTCTACCGAAGTGTTCAAGGTTCGAGTCCTGCATGGGTAAGATATTTGTGTGATCCAAAAACATTTGTTCTATGGACGGGTGTTACTTGTATTGTGTCAGTTAATTGTGATTATATTGAGTTCCTCTCCTACGACATTGGCGAAATTGCGTACATAGCCAGATTCTATAATAATAGAAAACAAATCCCAAATTGCCAGATCAAGCATTAAAATACTGAATCTGTATAAATATGGCTAACTTATGTAACAAGCTTGAAAAATAAATTTACAAATGAATCAGTATATTGAATGATTATGTAATAAGTCACATTTATTTACAACCAGACAAAATAGTCGTGTTCTATCACGCATTACCCTGCAAATAATTTCTGACTGCTTCAAGAAGACAACAGTACTAAATAAAATATCTCTACTGGTAGCCCTGATGAAATGTCAACTGTTAAGTGACAACATTTTCAATGGACTTAAATTTGCTTGAAATTTGAATTGCGGATTTAAAAAATAAGAAAAGTTATTTTAGATTAAATTTCAATACTTAATGTGTCAGTTTTTTTATACTATATACTAATTCAATACTGTTTGTAATATGTTTGCAGTAATTAGTAAATTATCTTTTCATATAATAGCAATTTTAGGTATGTTTTCATCGGCATTTTGTATTGAATTGAATTAATTATGCATAATTTTGCTTTGGTTAATGCTTTATCACTGTGTGAATTATTTTATTACGTGGTACATTAATGGGCTGATGTAATATCGACTTCATATTAAGGCTCAAATACTATTTAATACTTTCCTTATTCTTGAAACCTTGTTTGAAAAGCACCAAGTTTTTTATGTTTTATCATATATAACGAGCGACCATAAAATACATTTTCCTAACTTTTCAGTAGTATATAGTTCAACCACAGCAGCATCTATCATTATCAGGAACTCCATGAAACTAATACTAAGTTTGTCCATTTTGCATGGTAATTTTGCAGAAGCGGTGTGAGGGTATAACTGTTTTATATACACGAGACATTCAGTTTAATATCTACAGATTAAAATTAAATATCAATTTACATGTTGTCAACTATCTAACAGAGAAAATTGCATCAAAACTCATAATTCAAAAAATTTACTTTTACTCTCCATACCGTAGGAACCTTCTTGATTTTATTGGATTATGGTAATAAATGGTTATCCATAATATTAATTATCTTCTTCTTTATAACTATTATCCCACATAGGTAGGATTAGCCTAACCCTTCCTCACTTTAGTAATCTTTTTCCTACAGTATAGGGTTCTTTAAAAGAGGCATGAAAAGCTGTCTAAGCAAGCCAGCATGTTAGCAGTGACTGGCATACTCCGTTAATATGGATTATACAGTGATTAACATCAGATGGAGCACAGTCACTATGCTGTGTAGCATAAAAAATGTTTTCTTCTTCCACTCTATTCTATCAGCTGTCATTTCGGTATATTAGTTATCACCAAATCAAATTTCATTATAATCTAGCTAGTGGTATCAGGGAAATGTACGTACAAGCAGGCAGACAAAAATGAAAAGAATTATGGTCTCTGTATCAATAATCAAATGCAACCTAATTATAATTTCCAAAAAATATTAATAACAATTTCATAATTTTACTCCATATTATCTGTTATTGTTTTTCAGTACTAGTCAATGTCACAACACAGTTTGATGTCCAAGATGAAGTAAACCCTCAAGAAGTTCTTGTTTCTGATGTATCCAATGTTGATGAATCAGAGTCAATACTGTCAAATATGGTGTCAGATGTTAACAAAACTCTCACAAGCCTTTATAATACTGTCACATTAGCTAATGTTACTGCAGAAAATACAACACAGACAGCAAATGAAACTAGGAAATTGGTGAAATGCAAAGAAATTGTTTATGATCCAAAAGAAATTGAACCCTCCGTAGAAATCATTAATGCAAGCTATTTAGCCAAACTCTTACAAGTTAAACCTGACATCACTAGTAGAGATATGGAAGCAGATTGCATTCTTGTACTTTTTTATGTAAGAGCTTGTCCATTCAGTGCTCATGCTGCACCACACTATAATGCATTGGCTAGATCATATCCCAATGTGAAAATGGTTGCCTTAGATGCATTGAAATATCATGGAATAAACACACAGTATGGTGTTGTTGGTGTACCAACATTAAAAATGTTCCATAATGGACGACCGGTTGGAAAATTTAATGGCACAGAATATAATATACATTCATTTAGCAAATTTATAAATACTATCACGGGCCTACAACCGCAGACACTGGTAGTAACCTCCAAAGATTTTCAAGGTCCAGTTTCAAGTGTTGTTGAGAAGGAAACTGATTACTTCTTAATACTGTCATGGTTATTTATAATTTTTTGTTCGGTACATTATTTTGTGCAGTCAAAATGGTGGAAAATGATTGTTGAAATGGTGCAGAATAATTGGAGAGAGTCCGAGGCCCAGCATGAGCACAATGATTGATATCTAGAGATACAAAGTTTTCCATACAATATACTGTATAACTTACAGATTTGCAATGTTTATTAATGTACCTACAAGCATTCAACTATTTCAATCACAGTACTGATAACATTAAAAATTTATAGTTCCATAGCTTGCATTTTAAAATATTGAAAAAAAACTAGGCATCTCATCTACTGTTAAGTGAGCAATTTTTGTATATATTTTATAAGGACATTTTTAAAGGACAATGGGTTTAGATGAAATTTTGTATGTAGATAATTATTTATGTTCTTAGGAAGTGATAGGTTTGTTTTTAATACTGTTTTAAAAAAAATCTAAATCCATAAAATTCATAACACAACTGACGAGTATTGACTTCAAATAAGAAGAAATTTTCGTAATTCGTTTTGTTATAATGTCAAATATAATTAGCGATCCATAGATGGCGCTAATAACAATTGTATTGTGACCATTTTTTATAAATGTTTGATTTTATACAGTTTATCTTTATTTGAAATAACAATAATGTTAATATATGATCAAACTTCGAAATGATCTATCAATAATATATCATACCATATATTTTTTCGATCAAATCAGCCTGAGTATTGTTGAACAATGAGCTGTCCTCGGTTTTCTGACGTTAGTAAACTAAAAGTACAAAAAACTTTAAGCCGCGTTTATCCTGGGTGTATAAAAAATATTATTAATTTTCCTTATCATTATAGGAATTTGTGTAATTACGATATAAATTATTTAGAAAGTAAAATAACTTGTATTAGAGTTTCCCAATTTTTTAAGGAATACGTCTTTGGGCTGGACAAGTAAAAATAATGGCAGTGAATTTCGATACATCAACATCTAAATCGACACCACTTATGCCCGGTTTCTGAGGTACTTTTAACTGTAGTTATGTATTAAATAATGTTGTCGATCCGATAACTGGTCAAATTAAGTTTCTGAATACATAATTGTATGTTAAATTTCAGATAAACTCGGTTTAACTCACAAGTTCTCAAAGTTGCGGTACTACACCTTAGTGTGCGCTGATGTTAAAAAAATCGGCGGGCGGTGGATTTTCCTACAAACATTAAGTTTTAGTAAAAAATTCGTTAAAGTATATCTGGGGGGCGTTGGGCACTAAATTTTCACTAATATGGGCGATATACCAAAAAGCTAGGGAAACACTGGTTTAACTTACGTTGGCCACTCGTGTTCGTGTTACACAAAAGAAGGATAGCTCAGAACTGTAGTGGTTATGTCGCTTCAATGATTATTACTTAAGCTAAAAGAATTCTGCAGAGATAAGGCCAAAATAGTATATATGACTATATAATAATAGTTTAAAACGTCACTGCAAAATACAAATTAGCTAAATCAAGAGATAAGTCGTTTTATTTAAGTGGAATATAGCAACACTCATAGTTAAATAAGTAAACGGAGAAACATCTCTCTACGGTTAAATGTCAAAACTCCACAATTGTTGCCATATAACGTAGTCATGTCAAATACAAAAATGTTGGAATTTGTAATAATTTTTAGAAATATGAATCTTATCTCGAGGCTCTTTTGTACGTAAATTCATGGTTATGTTAGTTTTTATTACGTAACGACCTCGGTAAACTTGAACTCTTGATAAAATGAGTGCTCTATCATTTATTAAATCCACGAAAGGAAAGGCATTGCTGGCTACTGTGGCTGTTCTTCACGTTTCAATTTACTTTGCGAAACCTTCGTTTTTTAAGACCGAGAATAACGTAAAAACACAGGCCGTGCCACCGAAATACTTGCCAGAGAATTAGTTGACCTTGTCGACAAATAAGTATCCGGAAATTAGTGAATAGTGTCGCTATTGCCGGTAGTCAGTCTGTGTACACATGATTTATATAGGAGTTAAATCGATCGCGCAGTGTTTAGTACGTGGTGGTAACTTGTTCGTTAGAAATATGAGTTCAGGAAGATTTCAAGTGTATATTGCAAGATCTGATATGCCAGAATGCGGAGTGGAGTTATTAAAGAAAGAGTAAGTTGAATCCATGGTGATTTATTATAGTAATTTACGTCATGTTTGTATAAAGTATCGAAGAAATAAATATAATATTTTAGACGTATTTTTATTAAAGTATTTCAATAACCTTTCAACTAGATCTAAGCACAAATTTATGTTCTATTGCTTTCTAAATTAGTACAATAAAATATAAAATTGTACAGTTGATCAGAGGATCTGTTGCATGTGTTTAAATACTGGTTATAATTTACCTTGGTTATTCTAAAAGTAAAACAACACAAGATAGAAAAATATATGGGAATTGTATAGATTATACAAGGCTATAAATCACATAGTTCTGACACCAGGCCTATTTTTAAATTTTCTGTTGAAAATGTTCTTCTCAACATACCATATAATATGAGGTGTTCAGTCCTGATTGTCAATAATAGCTGCCTTTATTATCAGATCTTTATATAAATATATTATGATAAAGGTCGGCACCGCACTTGTAATTCCCTTGGTGTTGTAGGTGTCTATGGACAGAGGTGGTCACTTCCCATCTGGTGATACGCTTGCTTGATTGCTCTGTTACATAAAAAAGAAATTGTATTTAGTTTTCATAACTGGTTCCCTAAAACACAAAGTGAAATAGTTTTTATATACAACTTCATGCATAGAGAAATTGAATTTTTAAGTTAATTTAACCACAGTTTCTAGTCTGTTCTAGTCTGGTGAGGGGTGAGGAGTTACTATGGTACAACAAAAACCTTCTACCATGATGTTTTAGCATGAGTATTACAGGTTTTACCAAGGGTGGTTCCAGACATCCCTCTCTCAGCCTGCTTAGTTTTAAATATAGAGAGATTATCCATTAAAGGTTTTTTCTATATTTAAGTTGACATTCAATTTTTGACATGAATTAAAAAGTGGGATATATTATCAATATTAACATTACTGTAGCTTTTAAAGGGTATCTGGACTTTAATCAAAACATTAAATGGAATGTTATTCTTGTTTAGTATATTTTTTTTTTTTCAAAGCTGCCTTGTAATTACTCATAATATTTATCACTATATTTAAATTCATATCATAAGTTCAAAAATATGATCCTTCTAGATTACATTGCTCAAATGAACCTATTTGTCCTATCATAATGTTTCACACTTTTTTAGGTAATTGGTCATACTTTTTTACATTCTAAATGTTAAATGGTTAACTTTTTTGACCTTGGCTATGTTCCTCTCATTAAACATAAAGGCCATTCTTCTTTCTGTGTTGCTGTCTATATATAAAATTATTTAGCTGTTTGTGTATTTTGTAATACTTTCCTAACCACAAAAAATTTAATTAAAAGCAATTAGTTAGCCTGGAACTGAAGTGCTCTATGTAACATTTTTAGCTAAATACGTCTACGAGTACCATTAAAACACCTCTTTAGAATTAAAATGATATTATAAAATTTTAAATTTCTTAAGTGGTTACCTTAAGTGGTACCTTAAGGTAAGGTAATGCAGATATTGAAAAGTGTTTAGATATAAGAAGATTTGATACACATGTAAATCTAGCTAGAAAAGCAAGAGAGATTTTAAATATGGATAAACAAGCTAGTCTTACAACTCGAGAGTATAGAAGTATTTATTACTTTCGACCTAGAAAGGACCCTTCCACTTTCTCATTTAATTACAGGACAAGTATATGCAACTTAACTTTCTTAATTATGGCATACGTGCTTACCAGTGTGATAAAGAATGAGTTTTAATGGACTTGTGCATACCACAAGTCATTTTCATAAGATGAGAGTTTGAATCCAACCGCCTACAGAGAGCTTTAACGTTTCGTAAAAGAAACATGGGGAGTGGGGAATTAGAACCATTTTCTTGACCACACTACAAGGTTACATCTATTTAGTGACTGTTGTGGGAAAATCCATAGCTAGAATGTCATGTTTTTTGTGATATTTATGGTGAATGCTTTACTGAACTAAGTAAAATATATGTTCACTAGCTTGTTGCTGGCCATACATATTTGCCTCATGGTTATTTTTAATTCATAAGTAGAGGTCAAGAAGACGAAAGCCATGTATGTATATATACATAATGAGAGGCAATAATTAATAAAAAACTAGAAAACACAATTTTTTGGTGTTTATAACATGGGGTAATTTTTTCATTTCATGTAGTTGATCAACTACAGCCTATGTTCAAGGTATATCAGAATTTAGTAGCCCGTGGTGCTATGATTTCGAGTGTAAGGAATACTGATTTTTGTTAGAAATCAATCTGAGTTGCATTATAATGATGTTGATTCTAAAACACCTAAATCAAGTTAACCTAAAGAAATCTATCGTAAACTTTGTAGAGTTCTTGTTATTTCTGTGGTATTTCATAACAAATAATGACAGTGATACTGGTGCATAGTCATTGAAGAAGATCCAGGATATTAAGTAAATGTTTTAAAATTTGTACAACTTATTCATCACGATTTTTACTGGAAACTTCCATGTATATTTCGTAAAGGTAAACTGAAAATGATTCACGAGATGTTCTGTCAGCACTTAGTGATGACAAATGGGATGATATTAATAATTATTATGAAAAGATTAAAATGATAATCATTAATTAAGATTATTTGATTAACATGTTTAATTTAGTCAAAGTTTTCTATTTGAAATACTTTAATCCGCTTATGCAATTTAGTGTTTCTAAATTATAATAATTCCAAAGTGGTCTACAAACCTATTTTACTTATTTTCAGTATTTTTATAGTTGTTTCCTATCCTCTCTTATTATCTATTTAACTACCATATAATATAAAATGTTTAACATCAATATGTTTTAATACATTATAAGTTTAGTGTTATACTCCAATTTCACTTGATTTTAAGTGACCATTATCAAAGGCTGTGGGCATGTTAAGCCCAGTGTAGGTACTGGCTCCCAAGTGTAACTGCTGAAACATGCCTATAGGGATTTAGTTGCAGATTTTCAACTCGAGAGTGGTAGCTAGTTAGGTGAACATTAGAGAAAGCCCTACCACTATGCTATGGTTTCTTGACAATGTTTTTCTTTACCAAAAGCTTAGGCTGATTACATGTATTGTATCAAACTCACATTCATTGATTCTGAGTCCATACACACTACCAACTGAGCCATCATTGCTTCACTTGAAGTACTAAGTTATGGTTTGTAGTAAAACAAATTAAAGATAATTATAATTATTATAGTTTATTATATTATAGGTTTAGATAGTTACTAGATAGTTAATAGATAGTTACTATTATATGATATCCTTATCTGATTCTGAATTTGAAAGAAATTATTATTTCATAACTGTATTTACAGGTGTGACATAAAACTCTGGAATCACCCCTCACCAGTACCTAGAGGTGAACTGTTGAAAGCAGTTCCTGGAGTAAATGGGATTTACTGTTCATTGACTGAAAAAATTGACTCTGAGCTGCTAGATGCAGCTGGACCTAGCCTTAAAGTGGTGGCAACTATCTCCGTGGGGCATGATCATATAGATTTGGCCGAGTGTAAGAAGCGAGGAGTGAGAGTCGGCTATACTCCCAATGTGTTAACCGATGCTACAGCTGAACTGACTGTGAGTTTAAAAATCATTTATAACTACCTGGGTTATTAAATATAGTCCTCCTCTTTGAAGCTGCTGATAAATGGACTATAATGTCACCTATTTCTACTGCATTTAGAAACAGCATAAAACCCATGAAAAAAAAGTTTGCCAATCTTTATCATGATCATTTAATTCTTTTGAAGGTTAGCTATTTATCGCTTATTGTAGAGAAACCAAATATGATAATACATAATATTATTTATAACCATGTCCATTCCATTAAAATATCTGCAGTAGTTATACAGTGATGCATATAAAAAAACAGACAGACATGATAAATATTAAAATTTAAATAAATATTTGTGACAAATATATTCATAAAAAATACCTTCTTAATTATAAATTTCATTAAACTATTTTATATATATATTTACTATGTTATTGTTTACTATGTGCATGAATGATGTTTGGTTTGTGTAAAGTCTTCTATTGAATTTTATAATGTGTTTCAACATTAATGTATAAATTTTACAGTAAGATTCAAAATACAAATTCCTTGTAAGGTTTCAATTTTGTTTCGGGTAATCATTATTATAAACAATACTATCAAATCACTATCATGCCACACCAGTATTTAGAGCTCCATCTTGTGTCATGTATTAAAAGCTAGGTTGCCTTTGTCGAAAATAGATGGCGCTATGTAATTCAACTATGACGAGCCTGATTACTTAATTGTTTTTCCAGCTTGCTCTATTACTTTCCACCTCCCGACGCCTCCCGGAGGCTATGCATGAAGCTCGAACTGGTGGTTGGGTGTCGTGGGCTCCGACATGGATGACTGGACCCGGCCTCGCCGGATCTACCGTCGGTATTGTCGGTTTCGGAAGGATTGGCCAAGCTGTTGCCAGAAGGGTCAAAGCCTTCAACACATCTCGGATTCTATACTTCAACAGAAGCCATAGACCAGAAGAGGCGGAGACGGGAGCTGTGAAAGTCAGCTTTGAGGAATTACTGACTGAGAGTGATTTCGTAGTGTGCTGTGCTGCTCTAACACCAGAAACGAAAGAGATATTTAACAAAGCCGCGTTCGAGAAGATGAAAAACACTGCAATCTTTGTCAATACCAGCCGTGGTGGGACAGTCGACCAAGATGCTTTGATAGAAGCATTGAAGAATGACACTATAAGGGCTGCCGGTTTGGACGTGACCACTCCAGAACCCTTGCCCTTAGACAGTCCGCTGTTTAAGTTGAAAAATTGTGTAGTACTACCTCATATTGGAAGTGCTGCTATCGAAGCTAGGAACATGATGAGTGAGCTCACAGCCAGAAATATATTAGGGGCTTTGAAGGATGTAGAAATGCCAGCAGAATTAAAGTGAATCTTTAATATTTTATAGCAAATTTTATAGAAGCATTTAATTAATTCGTTGTTACCAGCTACCAATTTATGTTTAGATAATAAAATTATCTATTTTATTGTTATTTTGTTTCATTGCATTTACTGATTTGTAGTTCGATAAATTCGGTGCTTTGCGTCTAGAACAGATATTAAAATACTGACAGAAACCTTCTTTCAAATGTACATATTAAAACAATTTTTCAACAATTACTTCTTAATTTTTGATCAGATCATCTGTAAGGAGGATTTATGTTTAAACACAATGAAATGTTTTTAGAATCGTCACTATTGGGTTCGGTCATGATTATCTATATAGGTATACATATAAATATATTATAACCGAGACACATCTGTACATTTAATATTACTTTTTTTAATTTTATTTCCGATGCACTTTGTTATCGATATAAAAACTAAAAATATGTGTTTAAAGCAGCGATACTCAACAGTTTTCTTATGCGGGCTACAAATATGTGTTAGTCTTGGTGTCGCGTTAGATTTTATAGGTCATTAGGTTGTTAAAAATAAAGTAATACCTGGTGGACAAAAACCCAGCGGGCCGTAGGTTGAGGCCTAAAGTGAAAACTTCTTTACCACTGAGCACGTTTATTTTATGCGTAATGAATGAGAACGACCCGTCACGATTGGTTTTGTAACGCTCTTCAGGTAAAGTCGGCTCAAGTCGACTAAGGGAGTGAAGTGATGGAAGTTTTCACTTCTGTCGTGTTGTTTTAAGCACACGTCGTTTTGTTGTTTAATATATATATATTACTGATATAAGGAATTTTGACAAGGTATTATGTTTTTAAGTGAAAATTTTATGTCGTACGTTGAATATCAATCTAATATATTTATTAATAAACTAAAGAGATCAACACAATTATTAACTGTGAGAAAATGTCAACTTTTGCCAAAAAAATGCAGTAAGTTGATAAAAAAAAATTGAACATTTTTCATGCGTTTTATATCAATCATTCTACTAAACACAACGTCAAGGGCGTTGTTTGTTTACATTCTCAGAACATGGGTCTATGTGTGTAACAATAGTTATGGAATAATGTTATATACTATGTCAGCGCTTCAAATAACAATAAAGCTACGTACGTGAACCTCAAAACTGGGGCAAACTCAGTAACCGTACAAAAAGCAAGCAGCTGCCGTAAACAAACGAATAGAGAAATTTTTTTTCGTCTAACTCGCCTTTCCCGTCGTCCGCCATTGCAGTCGGTCGCGTCAGTCGCGTGACGTGACCGCTAGCGGGAGAGCGCTTGGCGCGGTTTTCGAAATTCGAACGCGGGATTATTACGATTTGTATCCCAAATCACAGCGTAGTGTTGTGAATATTTATTTTGGTTGCATACGGATGCCCTAGAGCGTGAGGTAAGACATTTTTATATTTATTTAAATATGCTTATCTTACTTCTGTCTTTCTATGATCTTAACAGTTTTTTTTTCTCCGAAGATTAAAAGCAACTACATAGATATTTAAGAAATAAAATGGACATAATCTCTATTGATCTCATAAAATTGATGATCTGTGTGGAAAGTATAAACAAAAACTATACATTCGATCTAGACTCAGTGACATAGATTTTTTTTTTGTTTAAAAATAAACTCGGAGACTTAAAAATTAATCTAGTAATGCCAGCATATTACTTTGTATTTTTCTATGATGAAGTGTATGTACCTACATTGTAAGTATACTAAATAGGCCATAATCAAAATTGGTTAAATAAAATATGATATTATCGTTTTGGTTTTTCAAAGATCTTTTATGATTATTATGAAGTCAAATGCAGTTCAATTTTTAGATATTACAATTATAACATTCGTGCTCGTTGGTGATATTATTTATAAATATTTTGTGTTATGCACTATATTAGATGATTGTATCAATATATAACAATGTTTGAATATTTAGATTGAATAATTAAACTGGTTTGAAAAAACTAACAATGATATACAGTTGAACCGCGTTCTGTTTTTTAGAATTTCACCTTGACCCGTTGATATCTTGTTTGTGTAGGGTTCCTGGCTTAAGTATTATATTTGCGAAAAATACTTGTTTTCAGTACAGGGCGATGTTAGATAAAATGTTCAGGACTGAAGATTTTGACAACCCTACGTTCTTGTCTGTATAAATTCCACAATTATATACTGTACGAGCTGCATTAAAGGCCACAAGTTCGAATGCATCTTCAACGGGCTTGAGCTTTCGGTGAGGGAAAACATCGTGATGAAACCATAACATGGTTGTAGGGTTTTTTCTAATGCCCGCCTGGCTAGTTACCACCGTCAAGTTGAAAATCTGCCGCCAAATACCGATCGGTGTGTTCGGCTTAGCATGTCCGCAATCTAGGGCCGCATCATCACTTAACATCAGGGGAGATTGTGGACATAATGCTAACCATTAACTAGAAAAAAAGGAGTAAAATTATGTAGTATTCTGCTGCGTAACAAGAAAAAGTTCTTACGTACGTATATGGTCAAAGAACCATTACCATACTACATTCCATTCCATTTAGCGTTCACAACCCTCGAAACATGCATTCTGCCTTTCAACATGATGACTGCTTGTTTTGGTCGTCGCGGAATCGTCACTAATGACGTCATCATTTTCACTCTCGCCAAGCTCACAACGACCCATGTGGGCGGACGAACACATACTCCATACTAAGGATATTACGGAGCTTGGACTCCGATTCCGAAAGGTCGGAACTTCTGATTGATTTTACATCTCCGATACCGACTTCGACTTCGGTACTTTTGAATCGGAGGTTATAACGGAGATCGCAATACAACAAGTAACTGCGGCTGGAATAAATACGTACAAAATTTAACGTGTAGCTCAGGGAATCGCTTGATTTTTCAAAGTATTGCTATACAGGGCCTTCGCTTCAGTTTTACGAAAGATACTAAATTTCGTCGCTTGTTACAATTCCTAGTATGGAATAATATTATCATATAATATAATTTATTTACTGAACACATCTGTCTTCTTCCTACCTCCTACCTCCTACCTACTTCCGGTTCCGACTACGGCTCCAGTATACCCACCTTCGTAACTTCCCTACTCCATACCACTTGAGTTATCGATTGCAACGTTCGCAAGCAAGGGGAACGGGAAAATTCCCAGGCGTGAGCGTGAGCGTTGTCGTATTAATAAAATGATTATTTACTTATAAATATTTATTTATAAAAAAATCAACAGGCGTTGAATGTGTTTTACATAATATATTTTAAATGAAGTGCTTATTTTAAGAATGACCACAATATGAATAATAAATAAAATTAAGTGTTATGTGGAATAGGCAGAGATGTCTGTGTGTAAGAGAGATAGAGAATTTATTTGAGTGAGTACATATGAGTTTCACTTACATATAATAATAGTAATACGATTTTATTACCAAATTTTGTTTTAAAAGAATGTGTGTGTAAAAGAATGTAATTGTGTTTTAAAAATAAGATTTTGTTACCAAAAGTTGTAGCAAAAACAATAGAAATAAAGATGTTACGAAGTTATGTTTGTCATGAATTCTGTATACAGAGCAATATATTTTATACATTATGCAAATAATATTTAAATTTTGACAACGTGATAATATTACAGTCATAATTATGTGCTTATATGGTCCGGAGCTCGTGCAGAGGTCCAATGAAAAACTTTTAGCGTTTTTACATTTTTTATAATTATTATCTCGTCACAAATGCAATAGTTTATTTTGTTCTAACATCTACATTAGTCTACTACTGAAAGTATATTCCAAGATTTTCTACCTTTCTCTGTCTCCGAACGCCTGGAATAAGGATATGATATTAATAGGACATCACAAAAAATTCGCATTTTTTTAATTTATATAAATGTTACACGTATGACGTGTGGGTGATTTCAAATATAGGCTATGCGTTCAATAGGTCTCCACCATTGTATGCAGATTTTCGCCTCAGGTAGGCCGACATGTCCGTGTTAACTCTAAATGAGACAGAATCCGTAATATTAAGAAAACTTAATTATTGTACTTGCTTTTACCTGCGGCTATGCTCGCGTCAATAGAAATTTTGTCAAAAATAAAACGGATTATCGGAAATCGGATCGGATTCATACAAAGTTTTATCTCACTCTTTACCCCACTTCCAATAAGTTTTACTGGAGATGAAGTAGCCTATCACCGTCTCCAGGTTCCCATATATTTATGTACCAAAACTCATCGTAATCAATTCAGTGGTTTAGGCTTGAAAGCGTAACAACGTGTGTACGGAAACTGAGTCGAATTGGAATCTCTGCGAATGTATCATAACTTTTGGTGAAGAAAAATATCGTGATGAAGCTATAGCATAGTGTTAAGGGTTTCTCTTATACCCGCCTGGTTAGCTACCACCCTTTCATTATTATCGTATTGTTTAAAACCCTATTCTTTACGGACTTCCTTATCGCAACGAGTCAGCACCTTACCTAGGCTAAGGCGAGAGAGGTATCTGGCGACTCATCGGCTGCTAATCGCCCAACACTACCCATAAAACGCATCACGACGATACTTGAAACTCTTTTGTTGCCAAAGACCAGGGAAACCTTCATACTTCTTATAGTGGCTACTTACCAGTAGAATTTCTGCCGTCAAATACTTATACGTGTGTTTCGGCAGTTGCACTTGAGAGATAGTCCCTCCACTAGGTTTAGCTCACATGCTGAATGAACAACAACTTTTTTTGAAGCGATGATAGCTCAATGGTAGTTTGTACGACTTCACGTCAAGGGACGTGAGTTCGAACCCAAGCACCTACAATGAGCTTGAGCTTTCGGTGAAGGAAAACATCGTGAGGAAACCATAGCATGGTGGTAGGGCTTTTTTTAATGCCCGCCTGGCTAGCAACCACCCTCAAGTTGTAAATGTGCCGCCAAATACCAATAGGTGTGTTCCGGTAGTTGCACTTGAGAGCCATTTCCTCCACAGGTTTAGTGTGTCTACGAACTTGGGCCGTATCGTCACTTAAGATCAGGTGAGATTATGGCCACGACGCTAAAACTTAAGTAACCTTAAACCTTAAACTGCTTAGGCTTACCTGGTGTTACTTTAGTTGCAACCATATTGAATTTCATGATTATTGGGAAAACTGTGGGTGCGATGAGTAAATAGGTACTAAGATAACACTCGTACCGCGGTGTGCAGTGCGATTATTATTGATACGGGAATTTGCAGTAATATACTGCAATTCATTTTTTTATACTAATATTATAAAGAGGAACGATTTGTATGTTTGTTTGTAAAGAATAAACTCAAGAACTACTGGACCGATTTTAAAAATTGTTTCACCATTCGAGTAAAATTGGCCATATAACATTTATTTATGAAAATTTAAAAAAAATTTTTTTTTTAAATCAACGCGAACGGAGTCGCGGACACAGCTGGTTTATTATAAATATACATTATACGTCAGATTGTATCTAAGGGATAAGGCAACATGTAGTTTTTTGTATATTCGTCAATGCGGTTTCAAAAAATCATTTGTTTGAGAATACGTCAACCGAGACTTTTTACAACACTGGTGATGTGTTGCATTGGGCGTTTAATATTAACACTATAAAGGGTTTGAAACCGCAGGACGCTATAAAAAAAAATGTTAATATAAACACGATCTATCCGTTCACAAATGATTAATTAATTTGTAACAATCGTGAAAGCCTAAGGTTATCATTACTTAATATTTACAGCATGAGTATCAGTTCTTCGTGGCTCTTATAAAAAAAGGTTTAGCGTGTCTATATCTTGGGCCACAACAGTCTCTTAATATCAGATGAAACTCTGGCCATAACAGTTAAAACTAAAAAAAAAAACTATTTTGATATTCTTAGTTGATTATTTTTATCTACGTAAGCACTAATTTAGAATTGTAATTAGCGAAATCGTTTGTTCGCTGGCGAGGTAATCACTTACCGAATGCTCGAGATGGACGCCAGGCGCGGCGGCTGCAGGAATGCAAGCGGAATTCATTAAAAGTGTGATCGGACTTTCATCTTGTTAGCGAGGAATCTACACGTAATATTAACAACGCACAAAAATCGCGCTGCCCAGAGTCGCATTCGGAACTAACGTGGTTAGACCCCCCGACGTCCTATAAAAAGTATATCCTGGTATGATACTGATGCTATTTACATCATATCCATATTAATATTATAAAACTGCAAAGTTTATTTGAATGTTTTCATTTTAGATATTGCCGGTCGGATTTAATAAAATATTTTTGTATTCCATTAAAAGCAATCATTGAGGAAGGATTTAGACTATTTAATTTCATGCGTCCATCAATATTAGCAGAGCCGTATTGAAAAACATTACGAAACGCACAAAAATATTACTTAATTTTTAGCTCCACGTGGATGAATAATGTTTATAAAATATTTAACCTCGTTTTGTTGTCATAAAACTAAAAAATTACATTAAAAGTTCATTACCATGCTATGGACAAGCCACGAGAGGGACGTATTGTGAGAGATTCTTAACCGTCTATACTACCAGAGATAGGTTTGACACTTCTTCTAGTCTAAGAATATTTTGACCCCCACAAAAGTAACACTGATTACGTATCTGTTTTACGTTCGGAAGCAGCGAAACGGGTTGATAAAAAAAGTGCAGCTGTGACTTTCTACCGAGCAATTAGAAGATTCACACACGAAAGTGCATCTATGCTGGATGGTAATATCGTATTGCTGCGATAGTTATGTGGACTGATATATTTATTATTAAATAGCTTACGGCTTAATTACGAATTTCTAGCGACAGCGAAGCGGATTGACTATAATAAGTAATCGACAAATTACATACTGGTGCATAAAAGTAAAAATTATATTGGAATTAGACGAGTGCTTTCGAAAGTATAGAGAAAAGCTAATGATTAGCGGCAACAGTCAAAGCCCAGTGTTCCCTAATCCAAGCTTATTCATCGAACAGGTGACGGAAGTCGAGTCCACGGTACAGTATTCTCCTTCTTTTTTGTTGTTGGCAATTTAGTCCTTTTTAGAGACTAGTACTGCCATTTTCAAGTGATAAGATTTGGGCAGATGAAAGTATCTTCAAAATAATGGTGATTGGGGAAGCTTTTGTGTCAACTAATATATCATATTCCGAATGATTATTCATAATTCACTTCACTTACATTCTTCAGCTACACTACATCACGTAAAATGTCACCTATATTACACAATACAGGGCTAAATAACTAAGTATACGAATAAAAATAAAAATCACAACATACGAGCATAAGTGAAGTAAATTATGAATAATCTTTTGAGACAAGTTATGTTAATTCCCACAAACGTAATGTTAATAAAACAATTCCTGATTATTAATATCGAATATTATAAATCAATCACATTCTAATCAACTTAACATAACAATCAACTTTCAAGAAAACTTTTTTTGTTATTGAATCTATGTTTAAAATAAAAAAAAACATTTCCGTGAGTGTAAATGAATGGAGACCTAAGAAATTTCTAGACGATTCCAGATCCAATGATAAATAGGCGTGGCCGGAACAATGGATCTTCATGGTCCTTATTGAAAAACTCACCTATTGTCTAGAGGCTACAATCTCACCTGATGTTAAGTGATGATGTTGTCCATGCTCAAGATCACGCGTTAATCCTGCGGAGGAACTGACTCTCAAGTGCAACTGCCGAAACCCACGTATATGCGACAGATTTTCAACTAGAGGGTGGTAGCTAGCCAGGCGGGCATTAGAAAAAGCCCTACCACCATGTTATGGTTTCATCTCGATGTTTTCCTTCACCGAAAGCTCAAGCTCATTGCAGGAATCGAACTGACATGCTTTGCGGCGTCCGTACACGCTACCACTGATCCATCATTGCCTTATTACTGCTTACGAAATTGGAGAACATTAAAAAGTCACTCTGGAATTATTTAGTAACATTTCCTTACAAAGTCGTACGAGATATCCTGTGTGAGATACTAATAAATTATTCACGTATAAATTCCTATTGCCTCAGATCGTTACAGCAATAACGGCTTGAGGGCAGCGTTCGACTGCACCAGCGGCCGACAAAGCATTCCTTTTAAACCGACCTGATAAGTCTATAACAAATATGTGGGTGTGACGCATTCACTTGGACAAAGCGTTCGATCGAATCGTTTACCAATTATTTAAGTAAACGATTGCTTGGTATTTATGTCTTTTAATTATACATTAACTAGGAACTTATTTGCGGCTAGCTGTATTCGAGACTTATTCCACGTGGACTAAGCTGAGAAATAAGCAAGGACCAACCAATTACCGTTTGGTAAAATATGTATTTATTTAACTTGTTAAAAATGTGTTTGGTGAGAGAAAAATACCAAGTCTTATGGGATGCTATAAATAAGATTTAAATGTAAAATAAATTAACGAGCGGGTTAAATAGATATTTAACGAGTGTATATTACGAAATTCGGCTAACTTCATTCCGTTTACAACAGCTATGTTCATATCACAGTTTATCGGACGCCAGCGCTATTTTGGCAGGTACTGGAATCTCTATTCTAAAAGTATACAGCTGGCCACTTTTCAACTTTCCGCCCATATGAGATGATATGCTAAATATCTCTACCCTCCCTGAAACAAATGTAGAAAATGACAACTTCGCAAGTCCTTCACACTTGACAATGGCGAAATTGCCTACATAGATAGGTAGCATAATAACAACAAAATAAAACTTTCAAGTAACTTGTTCTGTATTTAGTTATAAGGTTAAAACCGGTTTCAGTTCAACTCGTGACGCTGCGTGAATGTTTACAACGAAAGTGTTTTTTTTTAGTTTTTTCCCAACCGACCGCTCGGAATTGCATCACCGTTTTAATAATCCATATTGACATAATAATGTATTAACATGAAAAATACACATTTAGATTTATATCTGATATAGATTTATGAATATTTGTATATTTCCATGTTATGGTCGTACTATTATTATTATGTAACAAGAAAGTCGAAAAGTGGTTTGTGCTACATTTCAAATCGTTCTGTTCACAGATGATATAAAATCTAAAATAAATGTTGCCATTTTTGTGGTATTCTCGTAACGAACTGCCCGATTTTGAGTCCGTGTTTAATTTGCTTGCATAATTACTGGAATGTTACGTGTCACGTTTGAAAGTTAACGTTGGTTTTTGTCGAATCTGAAGCGAAGAACGGAAAATAATGACAATGGACTCATTACCGAACCGAACCATTATTTTGTGGATATACACTTTGTATAATGTATTTTATATAAAGATATGTAAATGTTTAAAATAAATTATATATTTAACAAAATCGTGTTTATTTATATATTCCTTTGATGTTACAAAATAAAAATAACTTCAAAAATTTCATCCCGCGTGCCAGTACTCTGCTTTTATAAAAAACCAAAAATAATCTATGACTACTTTATGAAATTACCTATCTGTGGTTGTTTATTTTTGCTTAGATCTGTCATGTTGGGATTAGTATTTATATACTTAGTTGTTTAGCCCTATATTGTACAAATTAAAGTGACATTTTACGTAATGTAGTGTAGCTGAAGAGCATAGTCGAAGTGAATTGTCAATAATCATTAGGAACCTGATATATTAGTTCCCACAAAAACTCCTAAGAGAGCTTCAACAAGAGAGTCACCATCTTGTTGAAGACAGTGACCTCTGCATCCAAAACAACATCTGACTTGGCTGCATGATCTAAATACCTTTGCCTTGTCCTTTCTCAATTGAAAGGGAAAAACTATACCAAAAAAATATATGGATGAATGGCAATCCACGACGGTACCTCTCGCGCGGAATTTTTAACCTTGCACGACCGCCTTATGGATCCACCTTGCGGCGACGGTGTTTCCGGACCGATACGACTTGGGGACCTTCAAGAAGAGAGCTTACTCTTACCTAAAAACCGGCAATTCCTCTGGTGTTGTTGGTGTCTATGGGTAGCGGTGATCACTTACCATTAGGTGACCCGCTAGCTCGTTTGCTCCTTATTCCATTAATGAAAAAAAAAATGAACACAAACTTATCATCTATCAATCATTATCATAATAAAAAACTTCACAATACTTTTTTTTTTTTTATACTTAAGGTTTAGCGTTATGGCCATAATCTCACCTGATCTTAAGTGACGATACGGCCCAAGTTGGTAGACACGCTAAACCTGTGGAGGAACTGGCTCTCAAGTGCTGCTGCCGGAACACACCTATTGGTATTTGGCGGCAGGTTTACAACTTGAGGGTGGTAGCTACCCAGGCGGGCATTAGAAAAAGCCCTACCACCATGCTATGGTTTCCTCACGATGTTTTCCTTCACCGAAAGCTCAAGCTCATTGTAGGTGCTTGGGTTCGAACCCACGTCCCTTGACGCGAAGTCGTGCACACTACCACTGAGCTATCATCGCTTTAAAAATACTACTACTCTACTACTACTAAAATACTATTAACCGAACTTCCATTGAAATAATGCTGCTCATTAAAAATTACTGTCCATTGTCGCACAAGTTTTGTCAGTTTGTAAAGTAATTCTATCTTAAATATTACAGAGAAACAAATGATTAGATGAATATTTAGGATACGATTGCACTTTGACATTTAAATCGAACCTGCGAATTTAGTTGGCATACGCGTTCGTGAGAACTGATAACTAATTCGAAGTAGTTGTTCATATCTTAAGCCTTCGTTTATGTCGTTGTGATTGTATGAAAAGGTTTCATTTGTGTTTCACGTGGTCCGAATACAAATAAATGAAGCAGATCTATACTAGAACTGTACCATTCCCACGTAACAATTATGCGTTCCGTTTGGCTCGGCCGCGCGCCGATCGAGACTTTAACGGTGCCGCAGCGGCAACGGTTTGCCGCACCCAGCTACGCTATCTGCGAGCATAATCACCGTAAATAGAATTATGTGACATACACGACATGGAAGGAATTCCGTGTTGTAAGCCTCTACCTATTACATTTTAGCCTGGATAGAGTGTAACGTGATTTATGTCGGCCGATTTATCGAATCGTAAATTAAGTTTACATGATTTAGTCAAATGTTATTAAAATTATAAATAAAAAATAAAGATTTAGCGTTGATTTTAACCTGATGTTAAGTGACTATGTGGCCCCAAATGGTAAAGACGTTAAGTTTAGTGCCAGCTCCACACACACGTATAAGTATTTGGCGGCTTTTTTTAACTTGCCCGTGGTAGCTAACTGGGCGGTCATTAAATAAAAGCCATCCACCATGCAATAGTTTCGTCATGATGTTTTTCTTCACCGAAAGCTCAAGCTCATTGTAGGTAGATTTGAAATTACGTCCCTTGACGCGGCGTCCCTACACAATACAATCTTACATGAAATACAATCTAGGTTATAGTAAGCAGTTGCCTAAAAGCACCATCGCGCTTTAGTACTGTGTATTCGAGTCCCGTACAGAAGGAAATTGGTTGTTACTTTGCGTTCGTTTTTTTTTTTATGCTAATGAGAAGCAAACAGGCATCTAATGGTAAATGATTATCATCACCTATGGACAGCTGCAACATCAAGGGTATTATTATCAACATAGGTATCAGCCATGTTGCTGGCTTTAGCGGAAACTGCTGGTTCTCGTTTACTATGCCGGAACATAAAGGCTCATACTGAACGTTTATTATGCGGCAGTCTAATCCAGAGGGTGGTCGCTACCCAGTTGAGCATTAAATCTACCACCAACCTGTGACGAATTAAGGATTACATGGTTAACCATGATGACCAAAATTAAAAGTGTGAGTCACGATCGCCAAAGTTTCGTCGGTTACTTGGACTATGTGTAGGTGGGGTTGGTTTTGGTAACTCAAATGGTATTTGATACCCCTTACACCCCAAATATATTGTGGTAATAAAAGGCAAATGATTTATTTAAAACTTTTAACTTATAGGATTACAATGTTAGTCACGGTTAGGCTTTGTAACATTATGCTATTACAATGGTAGCAGAGTTGTATTGAAAAGAGCGCAAATTATTAAATAGTTTTTAATTTCACGCGAACGAAGTCGCGGGAACAGCTACTGTACCTCCAAATCATAATACGGACAACATACTTCATAAAGACTAAAACAATAACAGTTTATTTTAATGTAATATAAATATTTTTTGCCTAGTTTCAAATATATATATATATATATATATGTACTGTATGTGATGTGTAAAAATCTTTATATATCACGTCAATTATAAGGCCCGAGTGAAAACCAATGCTTTTGAAAATTTTGTTGCGGGAGCATTTAGCTGTGTCTGGGGTCTTTTTTCTGGCGTAGCACAGCGCATGCAGTTGGGAAAAATTGTGGTTGAAATGTATATATATGCTACTATTATATGTGCTATTAATATGGTGGAAATAAACAATTTCTTTCTTTCTTCTTTCTCTCTTTAAAGTACAGACACTGTAAGCAATGTTAAATAGAGTCGTCGTTTTTCTAAAGCCGGTTGTATGCAACACACAACAATATACTTGTATACAGTTTGTGAGCACCGACGCGTGTTTCCATAAAGAGAAGGTCTCTATCAAGGTCTGTCTACTTCACATCAGCGCGAAACGCGACCTCTATCGCGTTTTTTTTACCATCCGCTTCTGTTCTATACATATTTCGTTGAATAATTCACCAGGACGATTCAACGGATTTTGATGTGCCATGTGATATAGTTTTAGTTTAATTCAAACAGTTACTTGTTCGTAATTAGGTAATTTTTGGGTTTTGAGTGTAGGTCAACTTTTTTTATAATTTATGTTTCACATTATGGCCACAATATTACTTGATGTTAAGTGAGGATATAACCCATGATAGTGGACACGCTAGGCCTAGTGGAGGGACTGATTCGCAAGTGCTACTACCGGAACACACTACAGGTATTTGGCAGCAAATTTTCAACTGGAGGGTGATAGCTAACCAGGCGGGCATTAGAAAAACCGTATTACCATACAAACTTATGCATGCACTAGGTTATATATAGGATAACTTCCTGTCCTGGAAGAACACGGCAGAATTTGGGTTCTAATCAATCCAGTACTCGGAAACAGCGCGACCTGTCGCGTTCAGGGCCTGCATCATCATCCTCTTGTCTTCTTCCCAAGTCATGGGAACGAAGCAGAACGTTTTCTTCTCCACAAATCTCTATCAGCCACTATCGCTTCATTCACTACATTTTCCTTTATACCCTCCTTCCCACTCCCTATCCATCTTTTCTTTGGCCTTCCTTATCCACTTCACCCTTCAACATTCATATCTATTACTTTAGTCATCACATGCCTTTCCCTTCTTCTCATTACATGTCCAAACCAAGACTAACGATCCCTTTTCGACTGCTCTATCACTGGCGCCACTTTCAAACTCCCCTAATAGACTCATTCTTGACTTTGTCCATTCTATTAACATCACACATCCATCTCTACATTTAGGTTTCTGCTGCATGCAAGCGATACTCAACCGTCTTCCTAATTTTCTTCTTCTTCTGTTAATTTAATGGACACATGTGTGCAAACCCAGTACTGTCAAAGTCAAATAGAATGTCAAAGTGATATTGACTTATGTCATCCCATAGATAAACTCACAACAAATATAACTTGGCCCCTGCACTTTTTAGAAATACTGCCTCAGTATTACTTATTAGACTGATAATTACACAAGTGAGTGATTATCGTCGAGGTGAGAACTAAAGGTGGAGGAACCATTAAACAATAAATAGTTCGAATCAATCATTGACTTTTTGTGTTGTCGAAATGACGGACAAGAGATGCAATCAAGTAATTACATAGTGATTTAAATAAATAATACCTATTTGGTTTCGGAACGAAATCGTGATGTAACTGTTTCGTGTTCGTCTGCTATGTTCTCCTGGTAGGGTTGGCACAAAGTCACAACCGTCTCAATATGATTGAATTCTCAAATTGCAGCGATGTTAGCTAAGGAAGTGATGACAGCTCACTTGAAATGATGATAGCTCAGTGGTAGTGTGTACAGACTCTCCTTCAAGGTACGTGAGTTTGAATCCATCAACAATGACAATGAGCTAAAGTTTTCGGTGAAGGAAAAAATCATGAGGAAATCATAGCACGGTTTTTCTAATGTCCGCGTAGCTAGCTACCACTCATAAGTTGAAAATCTGCCGCTAAATACCAATAGGTCTGTTCTGGCAGTTTTACTTGAGAGCCAGTTCCTCCACTAGTTTTAGGATGTCCACCAACTAGGGCCGTATCGTAACTTAAAATCTATACATATTAATATATACATATTGTGTGATATATTTGTAATACACACCTATATTACATTTTTTTTTCTCGTTGTATAATACGCAAAACCAGTCAACAGAATAAAAGAGAAGTAAGTTTATGATTATTGCATGTCGACATTTGGTACATTTAATTTTTAGACTGTCGGCTTGTTGCCAAATCTAAATGAATATTATAAATGTGAAAGTGACTCTGTCTGTTTACGCTTGAACTGATGAATTTTAGTATACAGATTGGACCTTGGGCAAAGAGAACCTACCTGTGTAAAATAAAACTTAATGAGGGGATGAAAGCTTGCATTAAAAATGTATTATTTCTTAAATTAGTGATAGGAAAAATACATATATATGATTTTGATAAAGAGTGTTCTAACATATTGAAAACTTTACCTTTCAACCCAATACAATAGGGAACTATTTTAATACTTTAAGTTATTGGAACCTTGAATTTTATATAACTATGGCATACTAAGAAAAAATAATTTCCTAAACAAAAAAATGTGATAATACTTACATATTTTATTATTATATTATTTTATTGGCCGAATTGTTGGTCGGCCCTGAAACACGCGCCTGCGCAGCGATGTGTGCATCCAGTCTAATTGTATGTACGCTTGTTTTGTTATAGATTATTACTATACTGTAATCATATTCACGCTTCCGGTGTACGTTTTAACCACACGACAGGCTTGTATAGTGATAATTTATGTTGTATAGATTTTTACCGAGTCACTATTATATTAAAGACTGTAAACCACATATTAGTAATAGATGTAATTACTCGTTTTCGCTTTTACTGGCGGTATATAAAACAAATTAAATCGATTTACAATGTTTTATATACTTTATAGGTTTAGCGTTATGGGTAAAGTCTTATCTGATGTTAAGTAAAAATCTTGGGCCACCAAGGTGGCTTAACGCTAAGACTAATGGAGAGACCGGATCTCAAGTGCAATTGCCGGAACACACTTTAAGTATTTGACGGCAGATTTTCAACTTGACAGTGATAGCCAGCTGGGAAATAGAAAAAGCCTACCACCCTCAAGTTGTAAACCTGCCGCCAAATACCAATAGGTGTGTTCCGGCAGCAGCACTTGAGAGCCAGTGCCTTCACAGGTTGATCGTGTCTACCAACTTGGGCCGTATCGTCACTTGATCGATCAGGTGAGATTATGGCCATAACGCTAAACCATAAGTATAAAAAAAAAATAACCTCTAAACTCACTAAATCTTCACGGTGGCCATTCGTACACCATATGAGCTAGGAGTAGGCAACTGCTTTAGCATTTCTTCCAGTTATGCCAAAGCCTAAATATAACTTGTTTTTTTTTTTAATGTCGAATGAACTTATTCACGCACATACATAAAGCTATGCAGAGACAAATCAGTTAAGTATACATTATAAATTCTTGGCTTTTAATCATTTCTTTTTTGTAAATCGGAAAAATAACGGAAACGGAGAACAGAAATGATAAAAAAACAGCTTTTTATCATCTTTACATCAATTTTCTCAAAATTTTCATAATGTATTTTTTTTATGATTTTCTACCACGGAGGATACTAGTATTAATAGTCGTATTAACGTATTAAGCACAGTGTGAGTGCAAAATGGTAGCTCTTTTAAACTGAATGTTAAACTAAATAAAACATCAACTTCTCTATCATAAAACAATAATATCTATACGGTAACGCACACAGTAAGGACCAAGTGATAAGCGATACTTAAGTGCCATCATTTCCTTTTGACAATGTCACTGACATTGCTTATCTTTCTATTAGAATAATTGTAAGATTCTCGAATTTAGTCTTTACAATAATAGCGTAAGACATAATTTCCCCTGTTACTTACGAGTGTATTAATAATGTTTTGAAAACAAAAGCGTGATATCTGCATACAATAACGTGCCAGGAAATGAATTCTACACCGCCGATTACTACGAATCTAATTGTCGGGACGTTAATTAATTCTCATTTTATCTGAAATAACATCGTAAGTGTGAATTATCAGTGAGTGATTTATAGAGACAGTTGTTGAAGTTAATAAATATAAACAGAGGAAACGTTTGTCGAACCTAATAGTGCCCGGGCTTCGTTCGCGTGGAACTAAAAATTGTTAAATTAATATTTGCCTATTTTTGTAACTTTCTTCAATACAGCTTTACTCCTATCGGTGGTAGCGTGATGTTAAATAGTCTAAAGTCTTCCTCTTCTAGTGAGATTATGGCCATTACCTGTAAAGTATAAAAACAAAGATTACAGGGTTTCCAAGAACAAAGAAGTGATACTTCATCCTTTGTAGCTACACCACAAAGGACGTGGCATGATGATAGATTGATAAATACTGTCAGTGAAGCTCGTGACAACGCAAATTGATGTAGCATCTGATTATTAACCTCAGAGCCAGCTGAATCACATATGGTCATCATGTCATGTGATGCGATCGAAGAAAACACGCTCTTTTTAATAGCTCGTACAACCACATACACAAATGTTATATAATTAAATACATATATTGTTTAAAAAATCACTAGTTCTGCCCGCGACTTCGTTTACGTGGACTTGTATTATATTTCGTATAATTTTATGGCCTACTAAATTTTACATGCGGCTTCGCTGGCGTTAATATTGATTTTGTTAAACAATTCAAATGACGCAATAAAAAAAAACATACAAATTTTATCCCTCTCTATCCTCTCTCTCTATATATATCCCAATTCCTAAAGTTATTCGCGAGAAAAAGTATCCTATCTCCGAGTCCAAGTTCATATCTATCTCTAGACCAAAATTCATAATAATCCATTCAACGGCTTAGATGTGCAAGCGTAACAAACAAACAAACAAACTGACTTTCGCATTGTCTTAGTAAGGGTATTAGTTAAAAGGCAGATATATGATAACATGGAATTTTTGGTATAGACCTATCCCACCATACATCGCTTTGTTGTATCTCAAAATGTCCCAGACGGATTGAATTTTCCGACATTTTCAGACAATCTTCGTCATATTTCAATCAATCTATACAAAATCTTTACAAATGATACACCTGAACCTTTCTCATGAATCACTTTATATATCAAAAGGCTATTACAGGGTGGATCAATATGTGAGTGATCGTGAAGTCTGGAATTGACACCCCTATCTGTACATACGCTAATAACTACTATAACACATTATACTTTATACAAAAAAAGATAAGAATAAGACCTAAAAAAAAGATGCTGATCGAATGCTTTCGAATCGATGGTTTTCGATGACTGCGTTACTTTACGAACCGGTAGTAGCTTTAACGTTCATAAGCGTGTGCTCAAGGTCTAAATTGAATAATGATTTGATTTGATTTGATTAGTGAAAATTCCATGAAATTTCGCTTAGTGGTTTTCGAGTTTATCGCGAACAGACAGACAATCACTGCGGGCACTTTGTTTCCTAATGTGCAGTGATTTTTCAACTTCCTAGACATTGTATTTTTAAGCTAAATATAATCTTTACTTACAGGGAGTTTTTTTCCGCTTATTGAAGTTCACTCAAATATTTTAATTACGCTTAAATTTTAATTTATCTCTGAGGTGTTTCTTCGTTTTAAGGGATATTTTTATAAATTTTCGTCATCATTTTCAATGAATTGATATATCCAAAACTACCAGACATACAGTTAAAATATGCCATAGAAATTCCTTTCGTGATGTAGACACCTACTAAGAAGGGATATCGTGGAGCATCAGCTAGTAATCTATTTAATACTAAAAGTATAATAATGTTTTTTTTTTTTTAATTGATATACGTTGTTAGCCGTAAGGGGTTTGACAGCTTCACAGAACTTTTTGGGGCGAGTGCTGAGGGCACTCAGCTCCGAGGCAGCGAGCGCAAGGGTGCCAGAATGGCCGAATCTCGGCTTGGGATGCTGCGTGAAAAACAAACAAGGATCGTGGGGGTTATATAATAATGGGCGCTGAGGCTATCTAAAGGGGCTATTGATACATCAAGTGATATTGGGAGGGGCTACACAAATCGGTGGGCGGTGGAATTCCCTATAAATATCTGTAAAAAATTAGATTTATTCATTAAATTTTCCCTATAGCTGGTGATACACTAAAGAGTTTGAGAAACACTGAGGATCATAAAATTACATATGGTAACATTTATGCATCCGAGTAGAAAAAAAAATACGACCTTTCAAATTTCAAATCATAAATTCTTAACGTCATGTATGATCATACGCTATTTGACCAACGCATGTTTCTTTTTTTTTAATTACGGTTGTCGTTTAAAGCATTTCAAAGTTTCTGTCTACGGTATGACATACAGATTTAATGGACCATTAAAACAATCTATCAGCGGATGAATGAACCGTGGCCAGCCGTAGATAAATGATATGGTATACATATACCGGCTTCGTGTCGCCTCCCAAAGTAGGTTAACCACGCATTAGAATAAGTGTGGACAATCTCCCAGGTCTTTGGCGACACAGGAGTTTGAAATGTCACCGTGTTACCTTTTAATGGTAGTGTTGGATGTTTATCATTCGCCTTCTCATGGGCTTGTGCCCAGGTAATGCGTTTACCAGTTGTGATGAGGAAGTCCTTAAGAGCCGTAGGGGATTTTAAGCACCATGTTGGTAAAAAAAGGGGTATCCACACAGTAAAAATCTATATTATATCTTCTATATTGATAACAGTAGTCCGATAAAGATTTGTACATATCGATTAGTTTTTATTGGTTTTATTTTGTAGTTATTTGCTAAACAATGATAGTTTAGTGTTCGGATATGGCGTGGAACGATGTGAGTTTGAATTGTAAATAATAATACACAAATAATTTTTGAAATCCGTCTGGTAGTCCCTAAGATTAACGTGTTAAGATAAACAAACAAATTAAATCTGCTTTATAATATTAATATAGATCAGGAATAGCGCGACGTATACTTTCTATGGATGCGATCAAATTACAATATGAATTTAAATATATTCATGATCCAATAATTTCCGCAGACGAGATGGTGATCCTACCGCAATGTAATGTTTTCATTCAAGTCTACTTACTCGCTTCAACTCTTTGCTCGTTTCACTTCGACCACGTTCAGTTTCACATTTCATTGCGGTATTGGATTAATGTTTCAAAAACTTTTTATTATATTATATATTATAATTATTATTATATTTATATATTATAATATCGGTCTCCTTTTGGTATATATATATATTAAGATGGGAATCAGTCTTCTAACACTAGGTCAGAAACTTTGTTTAGGTTCATGAATGATTTTTTGTTTCACATATATATTTTCTATTAATTTGGTATTGTTATACGTTAAATCCCTACTTATTACTTATAACTTATACCTATTTATCTAATACTACCTGTGACCACTACTCTGTTCGCGTGGAAGTAAGATTTTACTTAATCATTTTCATTATAAAAATGTTATATAATTATTAGAATTTTTGAAATCGGTCCAATAGTTCTTGAGTTTATTCGTTACAAACAAAAATACATATCTTTCCTATTTATAATATTAGTATAGATAACCACAACAATAACATATTCGGAGAAAAATGTATATCTTACATAAACAATAGTATTAGCAAACACGCAAAATGAGATAATAGGAAATTACATATTTATAATCGTCTCGATTATTGTACATATAATATTAATGATATTATTACTGTTATTGATCAGTGCTAATTATATCCTATGAATGTAACGATGTAATATAGTATATCTCTTTTTTAAGATTCTTAGTTTTTCAAAGTAAAACTTCTTATGGACGGCTTTGAAATTCTGAATCGCAACCTTTTTATGTGACGCTCGTTCGGGTATCGCCGGCTCGCAGCGACTGAGGGAGCGAGAGCGGTATACCGATGTTACACTTCTGTCCCGTGGTCTTAAGCACACACCGTTTTCTTTTTCGTAGCTTAACCAATCCTGTTTGTTTAAGATCATTATTGTCATTTTCCTGTGAGTACTCTTAGTGTGATTTCAGTGTCATGAAAAGGAGGCGGCAGCCTTTTTAGAACTTCCTGAGGGAGGTTTTATGACATTGTCAGACTTTCTATTACGTCATGTATGTGCGTTTGTATCATGAAATTTTGAGTAGACTTAATCAGGGGTACAAGAAAGGGACATAGGGTGCTTTTTTATCCAAAAAGAGTACTGAGTTTCCAGAAGAAACATAGACAAATAATTTTTAGTATCACGCGAATGAAGTAGTATTATAATCGAACACTTTGTAATAAGTAAGAGTTCATTTACCTGTACAGTATTTATGACTAACGTATTTTATAGTTAGGGGAAAGTGATCAAGAATACGGAGGTCATAGCGTCGCGGCCGGTAAGAGCATCCGTAATAACTTAGCTCATTATAACTAAATCCGAGTCTTTTAAAACATGTAAACGGCACTAGATTTGCCCGCGGTGCTGCTTGTGTTTATCACGTAGTACCTATTCTCTACTACGCACATTCGGGTAAAGTCGACTAATGGAGTACGAGAGGTATCGTCAACGCGTCACAGCGAAGCTCACCGGAGCGTTACATGAAAGAAATTGACGCATCAGTCACATTCAGTAACGATATAAACACGGTATGTGCTGTGCTAATAAATTATACTTAATACGTTATACTTGTTTTTGTATGATTAGCCTCGCATTATTTTCGGCTATTTAATCACCGAAAGGTTACGCAAGCCGGCATGACGGCGGTCAGTGTGGATCTCTAGATGGTCAGTCTTGTGTTTGCATCGTATTGCTCTCACCATCAGGTACATTTCAACATATAAATTCAAATTTCATGAATATCAGATAAATAAAGATAAGGCAGGAAGCGATGATAGCTCAGTGGTAGTGTGTACGACTTCACGTCAAGGGACGTGAGTTCGAATCCAAGCGCCTACAATGAGCTTGAGCTTTCCGTGAAGGAAAACATCGTGAGGAAACCATAGCATGGTGGTAGGGCTTTTTCAAATGTCGGCCTGGCTAGCTACCACCCTCAAGTGGTAAACCTGCCGCCAAATACCAATAGGTATGTTCCGGCAGCTGCACTTGAGAGCCAGTTCCTCCACAGGTTTAGCGTGTCCACCGACTTGGGCCGTATCGTCGCTTAAGATCAGGTGAGATTATGGCCATAACGCTAAACCTTAAGTATAAAAAAAAGGTCATAAATGAAACTAGGTATTTTAAAATACAAGATTCTAAAAACAACAAAAAACAAGTTTTCCAGTATTTTTGTTATAACGTAAAACAACTTCCTCTGTTTAGTGAGTAAACGGCTTTAAAATACTTCAGCCAATTGTGGATCCCACACTTATTTTACTTCAAATGAGACTCCCGGTGGGTGACTGTATTTTTTGTGATATATTTGAATTTGTACATATTATTTACCGGCGGGACACGTAGTATTTGTTTACCGCTTTTACAATATAAAAACTTTAAGGTGCCGGATGCTCTGGACCCGGAAACCGTGGGTGATAGCTTATGTTGAATATACCTTATGCCGTGTTTGCGTAAATTTTTGGCGTACACCGAATAAATAGTTAACTTTTTATACTAGGAAAGCGGTAGGCCTGATGTTCTGACTACTGGAGTCTATAATATAGAGGTGTAACTTCTGGGTTGCAAAGTTTGTCTCACTCTCTCGTTAAGTTACTGCGATATTTTGAAGCGTAGAAGCAGTGGAAGAAACCTCCAGCGAATTTTTTTTGTAGCCGATCTTTTTTAGTTGGAATATTAGACGCATGGCTTGCTATATAGCAAGAACAACGAATCAAAAGAAATAAGGTTTTACTACAAGATATCAATAAACAAACAAAAATATGAATTTCCTCTTATCATGTGTAGATCTGAAAGCTGGGTAAAGAATGAGATGGTCGAATGAAGATTGCACGAGACATTGATGGGAATGTTTAAACGGATGTATTGCCTGACTAGAGTAGGTAAGATAAGGTATTACTATATTAAGGGAATGTGAAAATCTGACTAGAGACAGATAAGTATAGGAGTAATAGATAGTTTAAAATGGGCAAGTTATGAGGGAAATGAATTTCATCTAACTAGAAGAATGTTATATTAAAGGATAGAAGCAAACGCTACTCTTGCTTAGATAAATATCGAAGAAGGTATTGGTGAATTGTGTGAAAGCTATAAAAGCTGTGAATACTGGAATGACAGATTTGTTATAAGAAAATGAGTTTTCCAAAACAGGATGTGGTTCTTTTCTCATTAGGGGTAAACTTCTCGTATACTCTCATTATATTCGACTATGTTTACGTTTAGTTCTTATAAAAACTCAACGCCGGCCTCACATATTTTAGTCCAGGCCACGCAAATTGTAAACGCATGCATCCACAGTTCATGTAGTAACAATATCTCAATGCCATACCGCGTTTAGTGAATGGTCTGTTTCCGACGAGGAAGACGAGTTTGTGGCTATGTCAAAGTCAACACCCTGGCAATTGTATACGACATAGTATAAAATGCCTTCAAAATAACATTGGAATTCTCTTCGTGGTACATAATTGGATGCGTTTGGGACTATGTGATGCCTATACAACCTTATATATATATCTGATTGCGTGATGCAATTGTTCTATCATTTACTAACAACGACATCTTACAGCACTTCATAAAGTAATATCGGTATGAGGCCGTGATGTTTATTTTCAAAATGCTTTGTTGTTGCAATAATTATGGGTCACTTTGATGGACGTTCAAGTTCCCGCAATAAGCCTGAGGTTTCGGTGAGAAAACGTTGTGATTAAACCGTGGCAAGGTGATAGAGCATTTTCTAATAGACATATAACCGATCTGTTCAACCGATTACAATGATATTTTGTAAATTTTCATCACCTGATCCAACTTTAGAGATAGAATAGCATTTATCCTTAACCATACCACAAAACGCAATAGGTAATGCAACAGTCAACCTTTTGACTAACGTCAAAGGTAAAATGAGTTTTTTTAACGTGGAATAAATCTTTTACGAGGATACGATAAGTCTGTGGGGGATTTACCCGGCTCTTTACCGAGAATACCTTTTAAGACATAGATCTAACAACTCTACGGCCATCCAAAAATTTAAAAGTTGTTATTTTATAAAACTCCTAACGCTACTCGATTTTTCTAATAAAATGCATTAGAAATGAGTCTGTGCAGTTTTTAGATTACAATTATACTTTAGGAGTTAATTGAATAGAACTGTTTTTAATGTACGGGAAGCAACCTGAAACTATGTTTATCACGTAATTTTCCTTCGTTTCCGTACTGAAAATTTCACAATAGTCTCTTATCATTATATGTCACAAATTTCCTAAAGTAACACACACTACGCATTTGTTACAGTATTTGATCGATAGCACATTAAAGTCACAAAAAATTAAAATAATAATTAAACCTAAAATTGTAATATCAACGAGGTCTTATCCATGTGTACATAAGTATTGCTCAGGGCGTTTATTTTTGTTGTTAGCATTCGATTATCTAAGTTGTGTGTGTTACAGTATGATAGTAATAAAAAAAACTGAACGCCAGAGTGCATTTATACGGATAAATGTTAAAATTGCAGCGGAACAGGCGGCGTGAATTGCGAACCGAGTGCGAGGGAAAGTGGTTACGTAAATTTCGAGCAAAGGTGGCGTAGCATTAATTACACTAATTTATATCAGAGTCCGCTCGCTTAACGCCTTTATTGTAACCAGAGATATAAAAATATTACGTGTAAATCTAAAAAAAAAGGAGTTTAAAAGTATATAATAATTAAAAATTTTCGCATCACCTGTGATTTATGACGCTTAGTTAGGTGTGTATTGTATTATTTATATTATTTTGTATTACGTAAATTTATGATAATGGATTATATTGTTACGTAATAGAAAGAACCGAATCTTTCAATATAAATAATTAGTCTTATTTATACTTATGTATTGTTATAACGTACGTCGTTGTTGAAGCGATGATAGCTCAGTGGCAGCGTGTATGGACGCCGCGACTAAGAACTTTAGCTCCAATCACTGCAATGAGTTTGAGCTTTCGGTGAAGGAAAAGATCGTGATGAAACCATAGAATGGTGGTCGGGCTTTTTCTCATGCCTACCTGGTTAGTTACCACCCTAAAGTTGAAAATCGGCCGCCAATTACCTATAGAAGTGTTCTGACAGTTTTTTTATTTACATAAGTTTTAGCGTTATGGCCATAATCTCACCTGATCTTAAGTGACGATACGGCCCAAGTTGGTAGACACACTAAACCTGTGGAGGAACTGGCTCTCAAGTGCAGCTGCCGGAACACACCTAGTGGTATTTGGCGGCAGGTTTACAACTTGAGGGTGGTAACTAGCCAGGCGGGCATTTGAAAAAGCCCTACCACCATGCTATGGTTTCCTCACGATGTTTTCCTTCACCGAAAGCTCAAGCTCATTGTAGGTGCTTGGATTCGAACTCACGTCCCTTGACGCGAAGTCGTACACACTACCACTGAGCTATCATCGCTTTAAAAACTTCAGGCAAAACTAAGAATAGATAGGCACATGTTCATTAATGTTGGTTCAATTTCATTAATCAACATTGACTCTTTCGATTCCATGGCCTATAATAACGTAGGTTCGAGTGCCGCCGCCCGAGATAATTATTCATGTGAACCATTAAATAACTGTTCCGAGTTTGTTGCATAATGTCAGTGAATTTTGGTTATTAAGATCATCGCACTTGACATTGGCGAAAGTGTCAACACAAACAGATGATAAAATAAAAAAAAACTTTTATTTGAGATTCGAATATAGTTTAGAATATTGTATTCATTTGGGTATACGAATTTACGATTACCAAGTGTTGCAATACCTCTGATAGGAATATGGATTGAGTTGGCATGTGATAGAAAGTCCATGTCATGTTTGGTAGTGAGTTTAAGGCTTTCTCTTCCGGATACAGATTTAAGCCTTGAAAAAGATCATGTTGAACCATTTAAAGGCAATGATTTTTTTAGTAAGTCCTACGTCATTTGCGACAAAATGTTTCTTATAATATGAGATGAGAGTGTGATATAATTAGTAGCAGTCGTTGTTATGAAGTAACGTCTTATCTATTTTAGAAAGTAAAACATTTTAAAATAAATCCTAACCAATACTATAAATACGAAAGTGAGTTTGTTTGTTTGTTTTTTACGCTTTCACGTTTAAACCGCTGAATCGATTACGATGAATTTTGGTATGGAGATAGATGGGACCTTGGAGACGGCGATAGGCTACTTTTATTCGCAATAAAACTTATTGAGATTGGAGTATAGAGCTGGATAAACTTTCTATTAAACTTTTTATTGTCTCATCCGATTTGTTTCTAATCTTATAGTTCATTGGTAGAGTGTAGGATGGCCGCGTCATTAGACGTGAGTTCGAATCCAACCACCTACAATGAGCTTGAGCTTAACTGCAGGAAAACATCGTGAGGAAACCATAGCATAGTGGTAGGGCTTTATCTAATACCCACCTGGCTAGCCACCAATCTCAAGCTGAAAATCTGCCTCCAAACACTAATAGGTGTGTTTCTGCAGTTGCACTCGAGAGCCAGTCCCTCGAGAGCATTAAGGTCGGCCATATACCTGCGATTGCCTCGATGTTTTAGGTGTCCATGGGCGGCGGTGATCACTTACCACCAGATGACACGCTTGATCATATACCTCCTATTACATAAAAAAAAAAACAATATTAACGCGAGTGAAGCCGCGGGTAAAAGCAAGTTAGTAATACATTCGAGTCCATTGGTAAATGGAGTTTATCGTTTTCTTGTTATAATGTAAGCACAGTGTCTCATGCTAAGTAGACTACAATCGAAACGGAAAGCTAACTTCAATGGATAGGAAATTAATATTAGGTTTTGTTGGATATGAGGAAGGTCCGCCAGAGATTAGAAGAAGTGTGAGCGTTGGTTCTGGTCTCTGGAAATACGAGAGATTGATGTGTAGCCGTGGTGTTTTTAGTGGATAGTTTGATGTTGCTTGTCGCAGGATGAATTGCCGCATGTTCCTCTCGGCTTGGCCTGAGCCTGGACAGTGCATACTACGATGAGGGCGCCCTTAAAAAAATGCTTCCACTAAGTTAATAAAAAAAGAGTGTTGAGGGTTTACCGATACGTTCGAATTCCCTTGATTTGGAATTAATTTACGATTTAAGGAAAATAGGCAAGTAAGGCTCTGTAGTAGGCGATACTATCAAACTTTCTTATATAGATTGTAGGGTTGACAATCTGTTTAAGGATTGTACGATTCATATACCTAGTATAAAAATTCTGACTTCGACTGTTGGCGGATTGTGTAAAGCCAGCTTTAAAATAAACATACCTCCTTATTTCGCATCTAGCAAGAGTAAAGAGATAGTCAGTTTTAATATCAGGTTTAAAATGACAGTTTTAGTATGTCTGTATTAATATTATAGGGCTAAAAAGTTTGTTTGTTTGTTTGAAAGCGCTAATCTTGGAACTACCAGTCCCATTTAATTTCTTTTGTATAAGAGGTCAGAGATTAGAAACCAATAACGAAGACTTTAGGCTATTAAAAATCTCGCTACCACCAATAGGAGAAAAGTTACATTGAAAAGAGTTACAAAAACCGGCAAAAATCAATTAATAGTTTTAATTTCGACGCGAACGAAGACGCGGTTACGATATGGTATCCGATATGTGCTGGTAGTTGATATTTAGCTATTTCTGCTACCGATTTTCACTCGCGATATATCTGCTGATTTTGGTTAAATTTGTCGTATTGTGTATTAGTTTAAATTAATTTTAAAGACGAGCTTCATAGCAATCCTGGAATTCACCGTGCGGGTGCCGCGTCCACGGTATGGCAGAGACGTAAACTTCGAGGAGGTCCCGGAACTTATAACAAGGCTGTAGGTTTAAGAACCTCTTTGCGACGCACGTCAACACTCATCTTTACTATTTTTATTCTTTACAAATTTGCACATACTGCCATCCTAGACCGCACAATATATTTTTTTAGTATATTATTGAGAGATTTCGCTGGCATACATCTTGGTCCCACTTCGGCCGCGTATGAATTAACTACGTTGCCATTTTTGTTTGTTTCGTTTATTGACTCTTAGTACTTTTTTTTATTGCAAGGTTTGTCGTACAGTGAGCTCAACTAGTGCTATATGCTTAGTTGTTCTGGAAAAGAATATATGTTTCATCAGGAAGTTCAAGCCTCAACATCCTTTGAATTTTTTTAGTACTTCTTGTTAGTTTATTCGGTCTTATGCAATATTGTTGGCGTCTCATGTGATATATGTAGGTTAATTGATGTGTAAAAGAGAAGTGAATAGTAAATGATAACTTGGGTAATGCTTTGTTAGATACCACGAAAACGTCTCCGACAGTTTTGATAAGGCAGTTGCGTTAAGAACCTTGAAGATTTGTAATATATTCTGCTACTCTATATGGCATAGGCCATTAAATAAGAGGAGAAAGAAAACTAGCGTTAACTGTCTCTTTATCTCACGTTGCCAAACGTCACGTGTTAAAACGAACTGGGACAACGTGCCAGTTTTATCTGGTACATAGTTTTTATTCCGATTTACAGTTCTACGGTCAACATTCGATTCGGTGATCGCTACAATGAAAATAAACAATTTCGATCACTTTTTATTCAAGTACATAATTAGTTACGTGTTTGGAATGACAAGGGGATATGTGTTGCGGAAAATTGCTAGGTTTTTATTAGAAAATGTAGTGCATTGGCCGACGCGACGCGACGCGACGTGACGGTTGGGTATCATCGATCATACGCATTGTTTGTGGCCACACCGCCGGCGGATGTGTCACGCGATGACCCAGATAACGACGGATGCTGTCGCGCTCTGTTATGTTACCTGTAATTATCGTTATATTCTTTTTGTATCTACTAATATGCTATTGCTATCTGTGTATTGTTGCCAGGTGAGGCTTCTCCCTAAAGTTAGGGAGTTTTCAGAGATCTAAAGGAAAATTTAGAGAGGTAAATGTAATGGCCTAAGAATGATTTGCAGTAAAAACAATTGTAGTTAGAGATTTAGAGCTTAGTGTTTAATAAAAATAATAAATGTAACTGGAAATATGATTTTGTGGTACTATTTATAGAATTTAAGGAATTAACAATATTTTTTTTAATCACGTGATCTCGTAATGTTTGTTATAAGAAAGTAATAGCTCGATTCTCCAACTTGGAGACGTTCATATTTGTATTGAAAACATTAATGAAGATTGTTTATAAAACATTATTGAGGCGATAATAATTTATTGATAACGTAGTCGGTCGTGATGCTCAATGTGTTTTTTCATTATTACTGAATTTTTGGTTACGAAAACATCGTAATAACACCATAGTTATGTGGGGGAACGCTTGTTAATGTCTATTAATAAATTTATTGTTGATTATTATTTATTATCCAGTTAAACAAAATATGATATCCGTTCAAACAGAAAACCTCCGGGGGTTTACTGGTGACGGTGGCGGTCATGTTTGCCAATGGTCCATATTTCCATGGTCTTCGTTTTTCGACTGTCAGGCATAGAACAGTGCAGTCACTTTTTTATACTTCAGGTTTAGCACTATGGCCACAATCTCACCTGCCCAAGATGGTGGACACGCTAAGCCTACTGAAGTGACTGGCTCTCTAATTTAAACTTACAGTATTACTATTAAAAAGATTATTGCATCATATTGAAATATCTTGATTACTGTAATATTTAGTTAAAATTAGGCCAATATCTAAGTAGTACCTCTATCTTAATTATTTTTAACTCTCCCATTAGTAGAATTGGATTGATTATATAGTCGCAGTATTTAAAAACCTAAGTGGCAACTGAGGCCACAGATCTGATAATAATTACATGTCAATCACAGGCTATGTTGCCAGATTGAAGATGTAAAATATATAAAACAAAATGTACGATTTATACGTAAAGACATAATGTTAATATTTATATTGCTTATCGAATAATTATTTATATTTTATCTGATTATCTATTCTAGATATTAACAAGAGAGTCACATGTATGTGTGTATGTATATGAGCGAATATATGTGATGACCAAAACATACTAAACATGGTGGAATGTTTAGTTTATCTACAATAGCATAGTGCAATGAAACATATTTATATTAATATTACAAAGCGGAAATGTTTGTTTGTTTTGTTTCTTAGGTATTTCTAAAATTCTTCTTTTATTTGTTAGAGCAATCATTGAGGAAGAATTCAGGCTATTCAATACCACGTTACCGCCTGCCATTAGCAGCAAAGCTGTATTGAAAAAGTAAAAAAAATGTAAAAAACAATTTTGAGTTCCACGTGTACGAAGTCGCGGACACAGCTAGGGTATGCATAAACCGAGTACTGGTATTTCGTGGAACGTCTAAAACCTAGCAACATTTACTTAATTTTGTAATAATATCCGCTGATGGATTGCAATTTCATGGCCACACTGTGCAAGTACCGTCTCTCAGTGTGTCTCAGTATTTGACTTACATACGGTTTGCAGAATTCTACGTTACTCGCTAATGGCTTGAAACATTAATATTGACATTGACAGTCCCATTGCAGATTTGACGGTGAAAGTTCTAACTGGTATTGTTTTGTTATATAAGTGAATAGCTTTTACTCGCGACTACGCCCGCGTTAATATTTTGTCAAATCGGATGACGCGATAAAAGTTTCATACAAAGTTTATTCCTCTCTTTATCCCACTACCAATAAGATTTTTCTTATTACTGTCTGTATATACTCATTACCGTCTCCAAGTTTTTATCTGTCTCTATACAACAATTGATCATAATCGATTTAAAGTTTTAGGCGTGAATGTCTAATAAACAAATAAAAGTCACTTTCACATTTATAATACCTATTATAGTATAGATTATATAGTATATAACTTACTGTGTGTGCATAGTTTGAGTATTTAATACATTTTATATAGTTAGTTTTATTTTAATTCCTTTAAGATAATTTAATGACTTGAAGTTTTGCCATGATTTTAGAAATATCTCGTTTTATTGCCGTGTTCTGTAATATTGAATACATTTTGCGCGACACAGTTTGGTGATCGCGGCTAAAAAATATAATATACAAATAATAACTCAGAACGTGGTTTGTCTGTTACCGTAAAACATGACATTAACATAATGGTGTATAAACAGGTTAGAATTAAATATCCTAGAAGAAGAATTACAGGACGTGTGACGTAACTATCGTTGTAATTAAAAATAAAAAAAAAGTTTAAAATGTTTTGAATATCGAAAATTATGTGATTTGGTGAGGTTGGAATCGCGTCGAAATCTGTTTTAAATCGCGTGATTTAGATCATTCGTCATGCCGCGTTAAAGGTCAAAAACCCTTTTGTGTTACAACCACGGCGAGTTTATTGTAATAGACGCAATAAGAGTTTTATTAATCGATATTTTACAATCGCCGTGTAGGCACGATAATGTTTAATGTTATTGTGACAGCGCGGCAAATGGTTTTTATTTTCTTGCGGTTTCAATTTAAATTAAACACGAGCGTTCTCTCCGAGCGGCGCGCTTCAGTTGTTCGAGAGCGTGCGTTTGGAGTGTACGTTGTGTCGCGCGCGCGCATGCATTTTATAACAATAACTGATATCTAACTCCATACAATTATTACGGAAATCGAAAAGTTTATTTACATATCTCCTTTCTGTGAATATTTTTGTGCAGTGAATATAATATACAAAGAAGAGGAATTGTTGGGTTAAGATTCCTGTAAGTGTTTTTCTTTTATTGATATTTCTTTGCTTTATTTAAAAGTAAACGTTTTTATTTTGAAATGAAAAAAAAAAACGCTCTCGCTTGATTTAATTTACATACATAGAAATTTAATTACGTTATTGTTATTATCTTTTAGAATTTTTCTTGTATTGTTTATTGGGCGTCTATATTTGAATCATTTCTTCTTACAAGATCATAAAAAAACAACTTTAGGGACGTATCGAAAAGAGCGTGGAATCAAAACGAATAGACTAATCAAATTATATTTAGGAAATATTGTATTTTAAATCGGTTAAAATTATTGTTTTCGCGTACTACTTATTTTAACATCTGGTCACCAGACACTATAAAAAACCCATACGACTTTATTTTCTACGTTGTGATTAGATTATATTTCTTGATGACATTAAGACATGAATTATTTTTATAACCTTCACCTTCAAAATAACTTTCTATTAATAAAATAATTTTTATAACCGTACTAGCAGTATTAAAATTCTTGCAAATTTATTTAGAGAATTATAAATCTTATAGGTATAATGAACACGTTTTTGTTTTTTATCGGTAGGTATTACTCGATCGTAGACTTATGTCATTAACATGGCAAAATGTCGAACGGTTTGGTGTTAGTGGTGTTGCTCAGAACAAAGAGTCGTATGAACTAGACTGTATAGGTGAATGTCATATGTAATTCAAGTTCTTTATGGCTTTTGTTCCGTCATCAAGGGTAAATAGGTTGTTTCTTTTAGAGGTGATAAACGAACATATTAATGGTCTTTGATGGACCATGTTATGATTATGTGGTTTGACATACTTCACTTGTTACTTTAACAAAAGTAAAATGACATACATTACTTGAAACGTTGTGGTTGTATTATTACATTATATTATTGAACTGGTTTATAAAATTTCAGTGTATTACTTAAGCCGAGAGAGAACTTATTTTTTATTTATTTTTGTCTTTGAAACTTTTCATACGCGAATTCTTTGGTTTTTTATATGAACAAGAAGTAATTTCGCGAAAAATTAGGTTACAATTTACTCAATAGTTGAATATTGAAAAACGTTACAATATATTTTACACTTTTTTCGTAAGCACCGTAAACAAATAACTATGTATATAATGAGCAATTTTAACTCAGGTATAACTAGGGTGGTTGATAAAGAAACCTTTGCCTCATCCTTTGTTAAAACAGAAAGACCATAAAAAAGTTTATAAAATTGCTCAGAGTTAAATCAACTTTCTGTGATTAATATTGACCCTTCCATCTTGAAGTAAACAATCGTATTATACATAATATTATATGTTTAGGTATTTTTAAATATATAATCAAATGCGATGATAGCTGAGTTGGTAGTATATACGGACGATGCGTCAATGGACGCGAGTTCGAATCCACTTAAGATGAGCTTGAGCTTTTGGTAAAAGAAAACATTGTGATGAAACCATAGCGTGGCGGTAGGGCTTTTTCTAATGTCCGCTTGGATAGCTACCATCCTCAAATTGGAAATCTGCCGGCAAATACCAAGGTATGTTCCGGCAGTTGCACTTAAGAGCCAGTCCCTCTACAAATTTAGCAGGGTGAGCAACTTGGGCCACATAGTCACTTAACGTCAGGTGAGATTGTAGCCATAACGCTAAAACCACAGACAATAAAAAATGTGTATATAAAAAATATGTTGTTCTTGATATTGGTCAATTGTGATACGACCAGTGTCTTCTCAATTTTAATCGTTAATTTATTAAAATGAGGATGATATCGCCGATTTGTTCATTTAAATATTCTGAACCTTCATCAATTAGCACGATTGAAGGTGGACTAGTTTTTTTTTAATAGTTAGTATATTGTTGTGAAATATTTTTAGATTCGAGGCCAAGTAAGAAAATTATATAAATCTATATTACCACCAGCAGGTTGTAATGAAGGAGGAGCAAAGTTGTGTTGAAAAAGTTACAAGTACCCACAAAAACTGTTAAATAATTTTTAACGTCACGGGGACGATGCCTCCTTTCTTAGGGGCATCCATTAATTTCGTGAGGCATTTTTGAGGATTTTTCGAGCCTGCCCCCACCCCTAATCTCACGCGAGATTCTTCAAAATATATGTTTAAAATCACAATAATAAAATTAAATTACAAATATTAAACAAAAATTTAGAAAAGATTAATCTAATTCAGTCTATAGAGAGTCGTGCACGGCCTCAAAAGTGACAACTGGAACCAACATCTCCAAGTGTTTTTCAATAAAATCATCTGCTCGTTCAACTTCCCTCTGAATTAGCTACTCTAAGCCATTGTTGTTTACGCACAGAAGCTCAGTAACACTTCTTGTGACAATCCGCGAGGGTCGATTTGGCCATATTTTATTCTAGAAATAATTCTTTCCGCAACTTCACACCGTTTTCTGCTAGAAAAAAAATTACGTGGTATTTGTTAAGATACCATCCTCCCCCCTAAGTGATATTCGGAAAGGTTTAGCTTGATCCTCTCCCCCTAGAACACCTCACGTAATTAATGGACGACTACTTATGTAACCTCTTTAGGGTCTATAACAGATTTTTGGCGCGACCTTATTTGTCAAATAGTGTTTTTTTTTATTAAAAAATATTTAATAAGGCGATAGACTGCCGTAAAATAATTTTGATTATGTCGTTATTGGGAAAAATATTATACTAAATATTATTAACTCAAAATTCTTGAATTAATACAAAATAATACACTTTGCAATGACTCGGATACACGCGTAATTTAAATTAAAGTAACATGCCGGCTTCCTCGAACAGGTAGTTATTTAACTGTTTTGGTAACGAATTCCATGTTTTTTAAAATTTTATTATTGCAATTTTTATTTGTGTTGCTTGTCAATCTAAAATTATTTATTTTATTATGGTACATTAATCATGAATATGATGAAGTCTTTTTAAAATGACGTAGGATTGAAATATTAGCTACCACCAAGCTCTGAAAATCAGCATTATCATACAACGTGGCAATTTTGCTTGTTTGGGCCAAATTTTATTTTTAGCCTTGTTTTCATACTGTATTATATTTCATTTATAATATAGATTTTGTCAAAAATAGGATGACGCAATAAAATATCATACAAAGTGTATCCTTCTTTTTACCCCACTTCAAACAAGATTTTCGCGAGAAAAAGTAGCCTATCACCATCTCCAGGTTTCCAACTATCCCTATACCGAAATTCATCATAATCGATTCAGCGCTTTAGGCGTGAAAGCGTTACAAACAAAGTCACTTTCGTATTTATATTATTTTTAATACTAACATACTAGTATGGATTTATAAAATATTATGTTATTGTTCTGTAAGTTAAACGATCTTACAACACATTTCCTTATAATAGGCAACGAGAACGAAACTATATAACATTTCGGTATTCTGACTTATACACATAACGGTCTACCTCAAGGTTTTTTAGGGTTTGGCATTTGAGTCGCGGACTTGCGATGGAGGTCTATTATCGTTACTGTGTGGTCATAAACGTCGATATATAAATAACACACCTGGGAAATTTCTTTAGAGTATAATTATTATTGAAAATTTTGGGATAATTGTTGTGGAAGCGAAAACAAATAATTGTTTTTAATGTTTTTATTGTTAATATTATAACTAGTTAATAGTTCCTATACAAAATCCGTTGAACTGTTCTGTCTTTGTCTAGTATATATAGAGTAGCTGTATCCGCGACTGTGTTTGCGTGGAACAAAAATTTTATTTGATAATTTTTGCCGGTTTTTGTAACTTTTTTCAATACAGCTGTGCTCCTATTGGTTGTAAGGTGATGTTAAATAGCCTCAAGTCTTTCTTAAAGAGTGCTGTATCAAATATAAAAATATTTTTTGGGTTTCCGGTTGATAATTTCAAAGATTAGCGCGTTTTAAACAAACAAACTTTATAGCGAAATAAAATTAAATTAAACGGATTTTATCGCGGTTATTTATTAATTTCAGGGATCTACTTTTCTGGACAACCTACACCTCAGTCTGCCCCGTGACCATGAAGGCTGAAAGCTTTCGAAAGTCAGGATCTAAATTAATAAATAACCGCGATCAAAACCGTTTGAATTAGTTTTACTTCGATGAATAATATTCGCGTAAACATAAGAAATCATAATCTTTACAGCTTTATGATATTAATAATGTAGATTATATTTTATTACGGTTACGGTTATGATATTACGGGTTTCCGTGGATTTTTTTATTAACTACGTAGTGATTATCCTTACTAATCTTATAAATGCGAAAGTGAGATCGTTTGTTACGTTTTCTGGCGAAAACCGGGTGAAGAGAGGAATAAAATTTGTATGAATCTTCTTGTTATGTCATCCGACTTGTTTAACAAAATTAATGTACACGCGAGCGAAGCCGCGCGTAAAAGCTAGTTCAATAAAAAATATGTGCGTATATCAGTATAGATAATCTGTAAAGATTTTTGCCTTAAATTGCAGGTTACATATTCTTACTTTTTATCTGCCATCTACAAAGTAGTGTTATGTATTTTATGCGATATTTAAATCTAATAAGGAAATAAAGTCCAAGTCAATTATTAAAACATAAAGTTAGATTTTTATTCCTTCTGCTGTTATTATTTTAATACATAACATTATATTATTTGACACTGTATTGTGTAACGTGAAACATAAGTTACAATGGAGCCATAACCTTGTAAGAGCATGATGTTTAAAAAATATTCTATCGGCGTGAAATAGGCAGAATTTAGATAAGCGATCGGTGTCTCCAAATAAAAAGATAAATAGTCAGATGCCTTTTATAATATTAGTATAAAGCAGAAAAATTTGTTTGTTAGAAAGCGCTACTCTTTGGAACCGAAACTATCAGACAGATTTCAAATATTCTTTATGCATTTGATAGAGAAATAATCGAAAAAGACTATTTAACACCACGCTACCACCAATAGGAGAAAAGATGTATTGAAAAAGTAACAAAAACGGGAGAAAATTATCACGTAAGAAGTCGCGGGCACACTTAATAATATATAAATACAAAAACAAAAAAAAATAAGAGGAGATTATTTTTTTTATGCATGTCATGAAACGATTATTACACTCTACTAAACCGTGCCCGCGTCTTCGTTCTGTTGGAACTAAAAATTATTCAATAATTCTTTTGCGAAACCCTTTTTTTTCTAAAATAAAAGTATCTTAAATTACTCCTTATAACATCAGCTCTTTACTAGCGAAAGTCCCGTCAAAATAGGTACAGCCGTTTCCGAGATTCGCCGAACAAATAACATACAGATAGAAAATTAAACAAAAAAAAACGTATTTATCTAAGTACTATATATAATTTCATATGCATTTAGTAAAATGCTGTTATTTTAATATTACAAACAGACACTTGTCATTTTATTTATTTGTATAGATTCCTCAGTTTGTTTAATTTCCCCTATATTGCGTAATTATATGAACAGAAACTCTTACAATGTCATAAAAGAAGTCTCAATCAGAAAATTCTAAAGAAGCTGCCGCCGCCTTTTCACGGCACTGAAATCACCTAAGACTACCCAAAAGATAACGACAATATTGATCTTAAACAAATAGGATGGGTGAACAAGTTAGGAACAAGAAAACGGTGTGTGCTAAAGACCACGGGACAGAAATGTAACATCGGTATACCCGAACGAGCTTCACATAAAAAGGTTGCGATTCAGAATTTCAGAGCCGTCCATAAGAAGTTTCACTTCAAAAAGAATCATAAGAAAGAGATACACTATATTACGTCGTTATATTTATTATAATGTTATTAACACCGTTGAATAACGGTAATAATATCATTAATAATATATGTATAATTATCGAGACGATTATAAATATGTAATTTCCTATTATCTCGTTTTGCGTGTTTGCTAATACTATTGTTTATGTAAGATATACATTTTTCTCCGAATATGTTATTGTTGTGGTTATCTATACTAATATTATAAATAGGAAAGAATTGTATTTTTGTTTGTAACGAATAAACTCAAAAACTACTGGAACGATTTTAAAAATTCTTTCACCATTAGAATGCTATATTATTCCTGAGTAACATAGGCTATACATTAGTTAAATAGTTTTTAGTTCCATGCCAACTAATTTTAATATGAAGCAATGATAACTCTCAGTGGTAGCGTGTACGGACGTCGCGTTAATTAACGTTAGTTTGAAGCTGTCGACTGCGAGATACCTAAAAAATATCGAGACATGCCAACACAACTGGATTTAGCTGAAAAGAGGTCCTATGCTATTCCACTTTTATATTACATGAGATGAAGTGATCACAGCTCGGTTGGTAGTGTGTTCAGATACCGCTTCAATGGACGTGAGCTCAAATCTATCTGAAATGTGCTTCAGCTTTCGGTGAAGCAATACATCGTAATGAAACCAAAGCATTCGCTTGGGTTTCTTCTAATGCCTGCCTGGCTAGCTACCCTCAAGCAGCCTCAAGTTGGAAATCTATCACTAAATACGTGTAGGCATGTTCCGGAAGTTCAGTCAGTCCTTCCACTAGGCTTAGTGTGTTTCGCCATCTTGGAACACATTGTCATTTAACGCCAGGTTAGATTGCGGCTGTAAAGCTAAAGTCCTTATCTATAAACAAAACATGTTTTCCTTATGAAGTTATAATAATATAATATTTTCGTATTAATTATTAGCTAATGGCGCCAATTATTTTATAATCTTGTTTGTCGAGATTAGTTTGGCGCTAGCATGTTTTATATCGCACTTCGATTTCCGATAAAAATCTGCTTGGTGAATCATTTGATATATAAATAAATATTATTTAATATGGTTATCCTATCTAACCTTATAAATGGCAATTTTATTTTCATTGTTTGTTTTTTTTTTTTTTTAGTTAGGCCTAAGCTCATCTGATGTTAAAGGACGATACGGCCCAAGTTAAAAGCGCTACCACAAGCTATGGTCTCCCCATGATGTTTTCCTTCACCGAAAACTCAAGCTCGTTGTAGGTGGTTGGATTCGGACTCACGTCCCTTGACGCGCAGTTGTACACACTACCACTGAGCTATCATCGCTTCAATCGCATCGGTTGTTACCCTTCCACCCTTTTATTTCTGTCGTACCGTGGAATTGAGGAACCGTCTTCCCGTTAGCGTGTTCCATCCTTCATATGACATTGGGTACTTCAAAAGAGGCGTGATAAGGTACCTAAGCAGATCAGCATGGATAGGATAGAATGGATAAGATGGTACTGTGCATAACATCACATGCAACTGCTCAACCAATCGTAATGCAATTGTACATACACATTCTCATGAGGTATGGAAAATGGTATAGGCTAGTTTTCGAAGGATATTTTCTAGTTAGAAAAGTAGTTCCTGAGGGAAAAGAAAATACTTTCATGCGAATAAAGACGCGGATGTCAATATACTATAAAAATATAAGTATATATTTGTTTGTTCTGTATAAATGGTACACGCACTCTCACACCCAAATTAGTCGAGAGACGCAGCACAAGTGTGTGTCATGAAGTTTGCCGTCACGGCGTCTGTGACGATTTTTTTGTAGTTTATGGGCTTTGTGGTATGGTCACAATCTTACCTGATGTTGGACACGCTAAGCCTAGTAGAGGGACTCTTAACTGCATCTGCTCGAACAAACCTATAGGTTTTTGATGACAGATTTACGGCTTGAGGGTAGTACATAGCAAGGTGGGCATTAGATAAAGCCCTACCATGTTATGGTTTCGTCACGATGTTTTTCTTCAACGAAAGCTTAAGCTCATTGCAGGTGGTTTCGAATTCGTGTCCATTGACGCGTCGTACGTACACGTTACCAACTGACCTATCAACGCTTCGATTATGACTTTTCTACCAAGGTGAGCCAATAGGTATTTCATATCGAAATACTCAGAGCAAACAATTCTTAATCAATGTTAAAAGTGAAACAAATCTCTTGAAGTTTGATAACGTCATTTGGAAAGTAAAAGAACACATCTATATGTAAATTGAAAGATAAGATAAAACGATGTTCCGATGCTGACGCGACGAGGCGACGCGAAGTCCTTTGTCGATTTATATCATCACCGATAAGAGCCGACGAGATAAACGCCCTTGCTATACTCAAACAAATCCGTTTGTAAACAAGTAAAAACCTTCGCTGCAAATTAGCGTAGCGAATGTTTCCATTTGTACGTTGATAATTGTACGATTTGTACGTTTCGTTCTGTTTTATCGTTACTCAAATAAACCATTGCGCGGTATCATTTCATTATGTGTGAGACGAATTAACCTTCGTTTTCACTATGTCTTGTAGTTACGTGCCGGAACCACAGGTCTAATTAACGACTATTTATTTAATACTAGCTCACCCGACAGACTTTGTCCTGTCTTAACTATGAATATATTTAACTAATATTAATTCGTTGGTGGGAAGCGCCCGACGTGACGGTCCAGTGGCATGTGCGTGGTACTGGACAGTACTTGGACATTGCAACATTATTTTATATTTCTAAAATACAAGTTTTTTTTTAAATAAACGTAGCCTAAGTTACTCCTTATTACATCAGCTATTTGCCAATAAAAGTCCCGTCAAAATCGGTCCAGCCATTTCAGAGATTATCCGGAACACACAGAGAGACAGACAAAAATTGTAAACAAATGTTATAATGGTGTATGTACCGTATATATTCATATACAGGTAGTAAAAAACGGTTATTTCAATATTACAAACAGACACTCCAATTTTTTTTCCGTTTTTAGTTTTAGTTCCGTTTTAGTTCCGTTGCCACTATTTTCTGGCCGTTGTTTTCCTGCCCTTTTAAGTACTTAATAACACGACTACAGAGCCATCTATCGGATTGAGGAATAATATAAATACTAGCTTTATTTTTTTAGTTATGTTATCAGCTAACGAATACCAAAATTTTAACTTTAAATCCGGAGGATTCGTTTTACATGATAAAAAGTATCCTATTTAAACGACCATGATAATGTTAGATATGACCAAACAAATTTAAACAAACAACAGGTAAAGATAATTATTTTATTTTAAAATATTTAAGTTGCTCAGGAAAAGTACTAATTTCTTCTTACTGTTCGGGAATTTTAAGTTATCGTCTGACATCATCTACGTGATACTAGGTCAGGATTATTTTTAATTCCATTGAAATAATGTTGATTATTGATTTATATTGATGCATATTTTCTTACCTTGCCAAAACTATACTCCGATGTTACATAGAGGTAATATTCTTTCAAATATAACTAGCTATGTCCGCGACTTCGTTCGTGAGGAACTAACATTTTATTTTATCATTTTCATTAAAAAAAATGTTATATATCCTATGTTACTTAGGACTAATGTAGAATTGTAATGGTAAAAGAATTTTTGAAATCGGCCCACTAGTTCTTGAGTTTATTCGTTAAATACAAACATACAAATCTTTCCTCTTTATAATATTAGTATAGATTAATTCGAAAACAACAGCCGAAGGTTATGAAATATTTATACAATTGATCTATTCGACTTATACAAAAAAATACTTTCAAAATAGTTCACATATAATACAGAATAATAAAATAAATGATTACTCTACAAACAACATCGTCATAAGCCTGCGATACGAAAAAAAAAACAAATAACGCTTAGTTGTGATAACGAACGAGACGAAGTGTTTGTCACGTTGAATGAAAAATTGAATTTTCCTACTCGTTATATTTGAATTATATCTAATTATATAATGTTGGATTTAAATAATAGTTTTAAAGCAATTAATAGTTGTTGAATACATTTTTACATATAAAATACATCTTATGATCAGTCGGTAAATAATGTTAATGTTAGCTTCCTCTCACGGATTTTGTTGTAATTTTTGAACTGTAATTGAAATTATATATTGTTTATTATTAACCTGAAGCGAGAAATTATAAATCTTACAGAATCTTTACCATCCACTTTCAGGTTAGGGGTTTAATTTTATTAATAACCTTCTTTAATGATGTGTACAAGGAAATAAAATAAATATCTCAAATTTTTAATGTAGTTTGTCTAATAAAGAATCTGTCTCGGTTAAACTTGCTTTAAAAATATCGGTATATCTTCATATAGTGCAAACGCTTCTTATAAAGTAATTTCTATTTAACTATGTATTATATATGTATACACTAACTTTTATGTGCGGCTTTGCTCACGGTAATATTCATTTTGTCAAGTAAATCGAATGACGTAATAAAAAGTTTCATACAAATTTTATCTCTCTATTCACCCCACTTCCAATAAAGATTTCGCTAGAAAAAGTAGCCTATATCCGTCTCCTGGGTCCCGTCTGTCTCTGTACGAAAAATTCATCACAGTCAATTTAGCGGTATATGCGTTAAAGCGTAACAAACAAACAAACTCACTTTCGCTTTTATAATAATTTAGTTTAAAACGTGTATTTGACGCACTCGACATCGATAAAGTTGCCTACATGGGCGGATGCGACGTTTATAAAAAAATAATTCCACAATGTTCCACAACTTCTATTTGAAACTAAGCAGGAATGAATACTGGCTACTACTAACTTGCTCAGGAAATCAACATTGCCATACAACGTGGTAATAAAGCGAGCATTTGTGCCACAAATATGTGAAGTATCGGTACGCAATATATCGATCGTCTTAGTACAATATTACGCATATTTTAACAAATAGTTTTATTAAATAAATAAACCGTAAATGCAGAAAGAAAATAACATCAAATATTTCAATATCTGTTGTTTAAAAAAAAAAAAACAAAAAACAGTAGTTCGTATAATCTTTTTACTGCAATCTATTGCGGTACTGCCTGATATTTATTCCGGGCTTTGAAAAAAGGCGCTCGGCTTGTAACGATGCAATGTCGCTATGATTGGTAGATATCTGATAACTATTTAGTATAATGTGAGGTAAGAAACTTGCATAATTAAAACGTAACCGAATCTTTAGCTAATGATTCATTTTAAAGTTTAACACACAATTCGATATTCAGTATTTGTCTATATTTATAAATTAATGTTTACATATACCGCATACGTCAAATACATGTCGATGTGTTCCGGGTGTTGCACTTGAGAGACAGACCTTCCACTAGGGTTACTAACGTCAGAAGAGATTTAGGCTATAAAGCTAAGCTCAAAAGTATATTAATATATATACATATATTTGGTTACACCAGTCGAAACCCTGCCTGCGGGGCTGAGTGTACGTTTCCTGCGTACAGCAATTGGACTATGTATATTCGACTCTTTTTAACGTTTATACAATCCATACACAGATCTACCGCTTGCGTTTGCTTGTGCTGGCTACGAAAGTGGTATGTTGGACTCCTCTGGTGCGAATCAGGGATGGTAATAATCCCCACGGTAACACAAAATCTAGCCGTTTGTATGCCAGCCCTCTAATTACTATCTACGTGAAAATCGTTAAATAATTGCTTCGAAATGGCAAATTTGTATTCTATATCATTCAGCTTAATTGTTAACTTATTGTGAACTATTTGCGACATATTATTTGGGGCAGAATGCGGGAATTGTTTTTGCATTGATTATAATCTATCCCGGGAATATCTGGTAAAGAATACGCATGACTAAAATTCTAAATTTTACCTTGCTCATCAAAGGGCTGTTCAAGTGTTACGGAGGCTAATTTGATGGGGGGGGGAAGTTGGTTTGGTTGGTAAAACGTTACGTTATTTTATATTTATGTTATATTACGTTATTTTAAGAGTTTATTAGTATAAAGAGGTAGAACATAATTATGACTTTTAGGTAATAATCGACACTTGGGTACGTAATGTTTGAGGAATGCGCAGAATGGTACCAAAAAATGTTAGAGCGCATTACGCGGGGGGCAAGGGGGGGTCAAAATCCTCCAAAATTTTCTTTACGTAATACTTGAACGGCCCCCAAGTCAATATTACCATACAGAGTAGTAATTCTGTTAGCATTTTGGACACACTGCCTCGTGGCCACTTTTAGATTAATTTTATTTCTAACATATAAATCGCAATTCCATTAGTCCTTGTATATGTATTATTATGTAAACCTTATATTTATCTGTAGTTATTAACAAGTCGATAAACGAAATTATCAGTTTTAGACACATCGTTACAACCCAAGTTAGGGCATTGTCTAACATATAGATTGAATTGAGTCATATGATAAATATTACAACGTCTCTGTGGATTATCAATACACTTGGGTTTTTAAGTTTTCGTCTGATTGACACGCATTATCTGCGAGATCTCTCTCCAGTCGATTTCATCTCATAATCGCGTTCGTGAGATACTGTTGTTTCCGGGGTCTTGTAAACTTTGCTAAATTAATCAGGAGATGTTTGTTACAAAGCTGTTCCTGTTTCTTTATGTTAGACGTTACAGACCACTACAGTTCAAAATTAGTACCATAAGGCTATAATTTGTATATGAAAAATAACAATAATTTATTCTATTTCGTTACAGTTACAATTTCATTTGTTTTTTTTTTGTTGTGGAATAGGGTGCAAATCAGTAACCTTGTCACCTGATGGTACGTGATCACCGCCACCCATGAGCACCTATAACACCAGAGAAACTGCAAGTGCATTGCCAGCCTCTATAGGAGGGACTGGCTCTCAAGTGTAACTGCCGGGAACACGTCTAATGATATTTGGCGGCAGATTTTCAACTTAAGGGTAGTAGCTAACCAGGCGGGCATTAGATAAAGCCCTACCACCTTGCTATGGTTTTTTCAGGATGTTTTCCTTCATCGAAAGCTTAAGCTCATTGTAGGTGGTTAGATTCGAACTCATGTCCTATGACGTAGCGTTCTTATACGCTACCACTGAGCTATCATCGCTTCAATATATTGATATGCGTAAGTATTCCTACTTAAAAATTATATTGGCGACGTTTGGCGAATTTTGGCCACGTTTGAATACTCAGGTATTTTGAATTGCTTTAGGACATTGTGTATTCGCTTGGAATTTAGATAGATTATCGCTTGAGAATAAGGTTTAGAATTGCTTGTTTATGTTTGTAGTTCTGTACGTATCCTTTCAGATGTGCTCCAAGGTTATAATATTTCATTTAGTTAATTTAGCGTCTGTGGCTCTGTGTGTAATTGTACAATTCTCGGACCGTGTTTGTCAATTATCGCTTGTTCTGCTTTCTGACCTATATTTTGGGTAGTAATTGCTCCGAAGAGTTAATGTTATTCAGAGTTAGAACGAAAAAAGATGTTCTGAAGTGAATCATATGAAGAGTGTCATGTTAACAATCTTCTGTAATAAGGCTATGAGAAAAAAAATTAAGCGTAACGATTAACGCGCATTAAAACAAACAATTCATAATTGATTTATAAATGTATTAACGAGTACCGTCGTGACGCCTGACTGGAGAATACGTTCTTATGGGGTGCCTGCACCGTGAAAGCAACAACCATTTGAAATTTGAAGCCCTTTTGGTAAATAATTATAGAGATCTTGCGATACGTGAGTGGGAATCTCATATCGTGGTTATGAAACTAATTTCTGCTATATGCAAAATACAACGTTGAGATATTGAACAAACGGGGGGTTGTATTTGACAATATTCTTGCTGATAGAGTTATGATTTCTTTAGGGACCAAACTGGATCGTACAATTCTTACAGTTACATAATAGGGTTTTTTATACGAAAACTTGAGTAAAAATATGACATTTTTATTTCAAATTCGAAATTAACAAAATGTGCAATTAAGAAATTTTGTTTTGGTAACGACAATTTGTAGAATTGGTAATAAATTAAACATTTTCAAAACGCAATACATGTAATATTATGCTATTAATTTTATTAATAAGTGTAGTAAATTCATCGAACTAAAAATGTTAATTAATGATTCAACGAATTCAGGAATGACGTGATCGTTAAATTAACAGTAATTGGAATACGTTTATAATTTACGCAGTTATTATAAAATCAGTAGGAAATTCTTTAGTCTGTTGATACATTTGTGGGTTTATTTTGCTGATCTAATGAAAATAAATTAATTGAAGCAGACAGTTAGACGCTCATATCAGGCGCGGATTTTAAGTTGGAGGGGGTCGTAGATTACAGTACATCAAAGATGCAACATCAAACTTATCGTATTGTTAATTAAACATCGATATATTAATTATTTTTATATTTTTGACAAACTGAGTATAATGTTTTGCAGATTTAGACATGACTATATTTTCGGGAAAATTATGAAATGAGGCCTTAGTCTATTTAACATCACGCTAGCACCAATAAAAGCAAAGCTGTATATAAAAACTTACAAAAATTGATAGAAATAATTAAATCATTTTAGTTCAAAGTGGACGAAGCCACGGGCAAAACAAGTTTTATTATTAAAAAAAAACACGATCAAGGTATTAATAAAGTTAACGATATTACAAGAGATCAACAGAATTGCGGAAAAGAAATGGGGAAAGGGAGGTCACGACCCCAACGATACCTTCGTAGATTCGGGACTGACTAAAATAATAAATTATCTGCTAAAACGAACTCCCATTGGCATTGACCCAGATATATTGTGTATGTGTAAATATATTTATGAATGATTTTTAAGCGACTAAGAATATTATAATTTACACGTGTTGTGTAATCTTTTTCCTTGTACTTGCAGATAAAAACCTAACAAAAACCTAAGAGCTCCGGTGTTATTGAAGATTAGAAATACAGAATATTTTTTTGTTCAAATGAATATTATAAATGCAGTAGTGTCTTTGAAGTAGCAAATAAGAGGTAACCCCGACATGAATCTAAGTAATAAGTTGTATTAATTCAGAAATTGTTTAGAAAGTGTCAGTGTTTCGTTTCGGTCAGAAATTTCAAATTCTAAACAGTATAACTAAGGCTTTGTCCTTTGGTTATTTAACACCTTTACGCACGTCTCAGTTAAGAGTTTAATGGTTAACAATTAGGTATTGAATAGGCATGGCGATCTGAGATCGTAAAAATTGATTGTGTTTAATCGATTCACAGCTCTGAATTGATCTATTGAATCGATATCTCACCCTTAAAAATTGATGTTCGATAGTTATCTAGTTTTGTAAGATATTATTTATAATTATTTGAATGTTTTAGTGAAAACACATGAAAATAAATGATAATTTTTCACTAAAATCAAAAACTTTCTAGGTGGCTGTGTACTCAGTTCCTAAAATATCGATTATTTAATTATCGATATCGATTATTGTGGTCTACTTTGTGTTTTCTATTGAAAATACAGTTACGAAAATTCGAACAGAAAACATTGATTTTTATTAATCGATTTTTTCCATCTCGATTTTTTTGGTAATGGATTCATTTGATTTCGATTGGAATCGATCCAAGAATCGGTCTTATTTAAAAATAATCACCATCCCTAGTACTGAATATAACAAATCATGTCCTCGTCGCCGCTTGCGTAACCTTTAACAGTAGATTTCCAGGCTCATTATGATCTTCGAAGCGTGTTCGGCTTTCTCACATATCCATTTTATGTAACCAAAACAAACCGGCAAACGACAGTTCGGGGCGTTTTACGAACGGGAAACGCCTGCGTTGAATAATAAATAACAAGAGCTTTGCTGTCGAGAATTTAATATTTTTCGAGTTACATCATTCTTCGTGCTTAGCGAGTTCGTGAAAAAAAAACGGTCTCCAACGGTTTAATTATCGCGAATCAATATGGACGTTGGAGAGCGTAAATATCGCATTTGCAAAAATGCGAATACGAGTAATATATATCACTAGCCGTGCCCGCGACTTCATACGTGTGGAACTTAAAAATATACTTATTATTTTTCTTCTTGCGTAACTCTTTTCATACAGCTTTGCTCCTGTGATAGTAGCTTTTTTAAGGTATAAATATTGATATTGATATTATATATATTATAGTGATAATAAATAGCCAAGCATTCCTTGATGGTTCTATTAAATACAAAAATACTTTAATAAAATCTGACTAGTAGTTTCTAATATTGGCGCGTTTCAACAAACATACAAACAATGTTTTTGTTTTATAATATTAATAATCTGAATCAAAAAAAATACAGTGAACATATTTATTATCGTCCTACTGCGATGTAATGAAAATGTTTGTGCAACATAAGAAAAAAGTCCTTATTTTTTTTAAAGTTTTCTTCTCTACAGTTCATGTGTTGTGCAAGGTGTTAGAACTTCTTGTAATGCCCGCCTGGCTAGCTACCACCCTCAAAATTGAAAATCCGTCGCCAAAGAATAGAGGTTAGTTCCGTTAGTTGCACTTGAGAGGCAGTCTCTCCACTAGGGCTAGCGTATCCACCATGTTGGGCCACAACATCATTTCACATCAGGTGAGATTTTGGCATAACGCTAATGCAATAAAATATATATTAAAGAATATCTAGATACAACAAATATGCCTTCCAGTGTCGATATGTTAAAAATAAATGCGAGCTAAGTGGGCTAAGAGTAACGTTGATAGATGACTGTTTATTTATATGCTAAATCTTGAAATATATCCCAGATAGGCAATCACGTTGACATAGATACCAGCGAATGATTTATTGTGATATATCGCGAACATACCATTTGATTAGAATGTTGAGATGTTAAAGTTATTTATATACTAGCTTTCACCCGCGGCTTCGCTCACGTTAATATTGATTTTGTCAAATCGGATGACACAATGAAAAGTTTCACACAAAGTTTGTTTCTCTTTTCACCTCACTTTCGTTAAGTGTTTCGCGAGATAAAGTATCATATCACCGTTTTCATGGTCTTGCCTATCCTTCTACCCAAACTCATCATGTTCAATTCTGCGGTTTAGGCGTGAAAGCGTAACAAACAAACAAACTCACTTTCGCATTTATAATATCATAGTAAGGATAACAATATCTATATTAATATTATAAAGTGGAAAAGTTTGTTTCAATCGATTAATTTTAGGAACAACCAGCCGGGTTTCAAAAATTCCTTTTCTGTTTGATAGAGCTATCATTGAGGTAGGGCCTTAAGCTATATAACATCGCGCTGCCACTAAAACCAGCAAAGCTGTATTAAAAAAGTTACAAAAACGGGCACAAAATAATAAATAATTTTTAGTTCCTCAGTTAGTATAGTCTATATACATGACTGACCCGGTAGACGTTTTCTTTAATTCGATAGTCAATAGCTCGATTACAGCACCGTCTATAAGATCCCAGAATAGCAGCGAACCGTCATTTTGATAACAGTAATACAGAACATGATTTATTCTTCTATCAATTAACTCGTTTAGAAGTTACTTGATCACTAAGAGATATACGCAAAATGTATATGTATAAAGATACTTCGCTGACTCATCACAATAGCTCCAAAGCTATCAGGTCTTAGGCCTTAAAGTTGACCTTTGATTGATATGATATTCCTTACTCGATATAGACTTTTTTTTGTGGGTGACTAAGAGACGGTTCAAGGCTGATCGGAAAAATAGGAACAAAGTCGTGGAAATCGGTTAGTTTAGATAGAGAAAAAGAAAATTCAGTACCTTTTTTCTATGTTTCTTAAACGTTCTTACTTTTGTTTTTTTCTCTGTTGAATACTTTTTCTCCATCCATACACCTATTACCTCAAAATTTCTTCAATAATGGCTAAATTCGATTTTCCAACATTCATTATAATAATTATTTTAAAAGTATTGGAATCTTGCTACACCGTGCAATATAGATTTTATGAACTGCAAAAAAATATATATTAATAACAACGTTGAGTCATATTTCATTGAGTTTGCAAAATTTTTGTTTAACAAGTTTTACAGGTGTTACGGACCGTGTGTCATTTGGCGTAGGTGCTAAAATCGAGTGCACGATGTCGTATGATGCAAGAGAATAACGTGGGCACTAAAAACACGATTTCAAACAATTGCACATTTCGAAAAGCATTAAGCGTGTTACAAATTCAACTCTCGTGAACCTCATAGAATTAATATAACTCGATAAAATTTAAAATCATACTCGCATATCGATTTTCATGTTAAAATATTGGGGTCTCGATTCGGCTGGGTTATATTTCTGTTATTCGATGATTAGTAAAGATATCTTAAATGGTCTGTGAAATGGTTTCGCGTTTTAGATACGTGGTATGGGTTTAAATGAATTATCGAATCGGTTTACTTAAGAGAAAATGCGGTCGCAAAAGACAGTTTTAGAATAGGTCTTAATAGAAATATACTGCTATCGCATTATGTTTGAAAGAAGGCTCGGAGCGTGAAAGGGACAACTGCAGCTCAGGATGCGGTTAGAATTAAGTGCATACTAACATATTCTTCGATTCTATCTCTGTTCCTCTAACCAAGTTGTCTTACAACTGCTGACGTAAAAAAAGATGTATGGAATGACACATATCACAGTGACTTTGACATTCCACATGAACTGTCATCGTATATGAAAGCTATTGCTTTCGAAGTGAAACTTCCTATGAGATCGCTTTGTAATTATGATACGCAAGCTTTTTATGTGACGCTTATTCGGGTAAAGACGTCGCGATGCGGCTAAGGGAAAGAGTGAGAGAGAGATAGTGGTGTTTCACTTTTGTCGTGTGGTGAAGCACACACCAGTTTTTATTACATTTTTAAGGATAAAGGCTCTGGATATCGGCATCAGAATAAACATTTTTAAACTCTTATGTTACTGTTTAATCCGTTCCTTATATTTTTCTTGTGAGACGGTCAAATTGTTAAATGACCATAAATTTCAAATCAACAACGTTTTCGCTGTTCTAACGGCCTGGAAACATCCCGGCGCGGTGTTTGGATGTACACTGAAATATGATAACCCAAAGAGTGCCACTACGACGAAATTATGACTGAACATGGTGGTCGCGATTCAATCGGGTAAAGATTTTTATAGATAGATAGTAGGTATCATAAAAAATAAAAGCCTTCTAAAATGACTAATATTCCCCTCTATATAGTCTTTATCAGATATCCAGTAAATAGATTAGAATTAGATAGTAAAAAATAAATTATATCTATAGTCTTATCTACTTATATGACAGATGATAGTGAAATCGGTTTTGTTGAGGAAAAAGAGATGGAAGAAGAGGGTATATCTATATAAACAAGCGAAACTATAGTTGTCTCTCTTGCGCTCTTTTCATACATTAGGGCCGTGGAGTAACAGCAATTGCTTTCTGTTCTGTTTCTGGGATACTTCAAATGTCTTTTCGTCAGTCCTATTTATCCTCAAACACATATTGACGTAAAAACTGTTAGTTTAAAATGATCCCGTCGGGTAACGAAGCCTTACGTTTATCTATTCTGAACATACAGTTTAAAAACCGTATACGCCCGCATACCTTCTCAATGATGTGTCTTTGTTTACCCTTTGTTAACGTTATATAACGGTTTGAATATTTTTCTTTGTATTTTGAAATGTCATCGCCTTCGATGGATGACTGCACTTTGTATTTTGACTGTATTATAGTATAATGTACGTCATAGTATCTGAAATTTGAGGTCGTGATCAATTTGAGCTTCCTGTCTGTTATTAAAAAGTTCCACGTATCCATATTAATATTATAAAGCATAAAAGTTTGTTTGTTTCTTTGAACGCACAAATCTTAGGAACTACCAGTCGGATTAAAGAATAGCTTTTTGTATTTGATAGATCTGTAATTGAAGAGGGTTTTAGATTATTTAACATCATGCTAGCGCCAATAGGAGTGAGCTGTGTTGACAAAAGTTCAAAAACGGGCGAAAACTATTTAGTAGTTTTTAATTCCGTATGAACGAAACCGCGGGAACAGCAGGTCATAATATAAAATAAATTCCTCTGTAATGTCTGTCTGCGTGAACGGGATAAACTTAAATTTTCACCAATGACACAGAGATTCCTGAGGGAGATTTCCATAATTCGTTAAAGTGTTGTTTAAATTTTTGTGTATTCATAAAAAAAGTTGTAAAATGTACTTTTCTGTTTCATTCCACTTTCATAAGAAATTTCTTAAATTTTTATTAATTACTATAGCCGAATCTAAATAATGCACATATACAAATATACGTTAATATTAAAAAAACCTTTTTTTTTTTCAATAAACTATATTCTATGTTGTTAAAAATCACATCACTGTGTATTACACAATGTTCGTTCTCTAATAACAAGTTCCGTTTATGACACCGGTTTGCTTCGTCGAAATTGTGACCACTTTTTTAGCTTTTAGCGATACTTTGTAAATGTGTAGATACGATGGTGCCGGAAATAATAAGAAAATTGATCTTTGTTGCAAACTACCTTTTCTTTGGTAATGGTTCCATTTAATTTGGAAATGTAATTACTAGTGTGTTATCTATTCTCGAATGGTATGGTATGTTCTATTTTAGAAACATTCGGCCATGACGACAGAAACGTTGTCAATTTTTTTATAGCATTTCTCTTCGGTAGTATCGGACGCTTATTACCCTACGAGTCTAGCCACACGTTCCTCCAAAGTCCGGTGAAACTGTAAAAGCCATTTAGGCTAACAGTATATAGGTCCTTTAAAAAAAACGACACGCTCCTCCCGCCTTTACCTGAACTCGGGTAATATGTTTACGCGTTGCGATGAGGAAGCCTTAAAGAATAGGATTTTAAACGTCACGTTAAATTAAAAAAAAAATGGTACCAAACGTAACGAATAATTCTATGAATATATCATTAAAAACTCAACAGCCGTGCTACTATAGATTACGGGTCGTAGGGGTCACAAGGGGTTGTAAAGCCTAAAAAAAACAAAATTTAAAATACTTTTTTTATAAAGAATCGATTTTATACATACGCAAGCGCGTTATTATTGTCGTATTTCTTAAAAATAAAGTGACAAGTTGGCAATAGCTGAGGATATAGGATAGTTCGATAAAATATTATTACATACTAAGAGGATCTGACCACGAAAAAACTTGAATAACTTGATTACCACCGGATTACATACTCAAAAAGGGGGTACATTTTGTAAAAAAAACTAACACCTAATATGTAGCATTAATGTTTATTAAAAAGTTACGTCATACATATATATAGAAACATCGGAAAATACGAAATATCCCGAAATCTTTTTACATAATAAGAGGGTCGTAATAAAAGTTGAAAAACACTGGAATGTACACTCAGCAAAAAAGGTGACTTTCGTGAAGGTTAATTTCGTAACAAACAAACGGTTAAAATTTTTATTAAACATTTACTTTATAATAATATACACGTATTGGATAATTACTGACAAAATAAATGTTATTTGTTATACAATCGCTGGACAGCGTTTTGTTTCATTGTTATAATTAAACACTTGCGATGATAAGACAATAATGTTATTGTCAACAAACGTATCGATTATGTAGTCTGTAATAAAAATATATTACAGTAATGAAGTGCATTAACAGGTATTAAAAAGCAAATTGCTTTTTAAAAATCTAACACTACATTGTACGTATATGTGAACACAGTGCAATCCAAAAACAACGGTGACCACCGAGAGATATGTCCCGCGAGCGTCGAAGCGATAATAGCTCAGTTGGTAGTGTGTACGGACGCTGCGTCAATGGACGTGAGTTCATATCCACCGGCAATGAACTTGAGCTTTCGGTGAAGGAAAACATCGTTATGAAACCATAGCATGGTGGTTGAGCTTTTTCTAATGCACGTCTGGCTGGCTACCACTCTTAAGTTTAAAATCTGCCGACAAATACCTTGTTTGTTACGCTTTCACGCGAAAACTTCTTAATTGATCATCACGAAACTTTTTACACATATTGTTGGAGATATTAGATGTTACTTCTAAAATATCCAAGAATATTTTTATTGAAAAAAAAATATATATACGAAAGATAAAAAATGTTTGTCTTAAAATCTAAAAATCTTGCTACTTTAACGCCATCTAACATTTCAGAGTATAGGTGATATGAAGTTCACATGCTAGTTATATATGCGAAAGTAAGTTTGTTTCTTTGTTTGTAACGTTTTCACGCCTAAACCGCTGAATTGATTGTGATGAATTTTGGCACAGAGATAGATGGAACCCAGGAGACGGAGATAGGCTACTTTTTCTCGCGGCATTTTTATTGGAAGTAGGGTAAACAGAGGGATAAATTTTGTATGAAACTTTTTATTGCATCATCCGTTTCGATCGACGATATCAATATTACTCGAATTGAGTCCCACGTAAACTCTAGTAAACTATAAAAAAGCCTCTCTTCAACTTATCTGTGTATAGGTCATAGTATCCCTTTTTTAGTTTATCACATTTCGAGATCAGACAACGATATATCAAATTACAAAGAGCCACGCAGGCCGGTATATCAGTGAAGACTTTTAATAGACTACTTAGGTATTGCTCGACGGTCGTACGTAATTTTAGATTGTGGATTTTTTATACTTTGAAGGTTTAACGTTATATCCACAATCTCACCTGGTCTTAAGTGACGATACGGCCCAAGTTGGTAGACACGCTAAACCTGTGGAGGAACTTGCTCTCAAGTGCAGTTGCCGGAACACACCTATTGGTATTTGGCGACAGGCTTACAACTTGAGGGTGGTAGCTACCCAGGCGGGCATTAGAAAAAGCCCTACCACCATGCTATGGTTTCCTCGCGATGCATTCCTTCACCGAAAGATCAAGCTCATTGTAGGTGCTTGGATTCGAACTCACGTCCCTTAACGCGAAGTCGTACACACTACCACTGAGCCATCATCGCTTCGAACCTGATATTAAGTGACGGTGTGGGCTATAATGGTGGACACGCTAAGCCTAGTGGAGAGACTGGCTATAAAGTGCAACTACTGGTACACATCTATAGATATTTGGGGGCGGATATTCAACTTGAGGGTGGTAGGTAAACACTACAAGAAGTGTGGGCATTGCCCCTGGGCTCTAGTGTTTGATATATCGATATTGTGCCTATAACGATAAACCTATAACGTATAAAAAATAAATAAAAATCGCGTGTTACAAACTCCGACACTATTTAATTGATCTTAACAATGTTAACACACTATTGTAAATAGTAAGAAGCCCGCTAGGCCAGCTAGTTATATTTAATAATTGTATTTAGACTAGATTTTACGTGCGGCTTCGCTCGCGTTAGTGTGATTTTGTCATACAAATCGGATGACGCAATAAAAGTTTCATACAAAGTTTACTCCTCTCTTTACCCTACTTCATATAAGATAAGTTTTTCGCAAGAAAAAGTAGGCTATCACAGTCTCCAGGTTCTCATCTCTCTCTACACTAAAATTCATCATTATCGGTTCTGCGGCGTAGTTGTTAAAGCTTAACAAACAAACAAACAACCCACTTTTGCTTTTACAGTATTAGTGTGATTGTTTGTTATTAATGAGTAAAAAATATACATTTGTCAATATCTTTCTCCATTTTGTATGTTTATCGGTTGCCCCAATAGCTCGGTAACACGTTGTTACCATCTTGTGTCATATCGCTACTTATCATCATCAGATGAGATTGTGTGGAAACATTTAACCTATGAACAATAAAAAATCTGATTTATGAAAGACTACCGGTGGAGTTGGCAGAACCACATTTAGTAAGTGCGATATTTCAAGAAACTATTGACTGCATTACAGCAATATACATTTGAAATATTCTCTTATCATTGCCACGATAATTGGTTACAAAATGATTATTTATTAATATATACGTATTCTTTATTACAGGTTTTGATGTCTAGCCTCGTTTCAAGTTAGCCCTACGTATAATAAAGGTAAATATTCTTTTAGCATTATATATATATTTTTAATTAACATACGCTGTTAGTCCTAAGGGCTTTGACAGCTTCGCCGAACTTTTTGAGGCGAGTGCTGTGGACAAGGATTCGCAAGCCTAACTAATCAATAGGTCCTAGCTTACTAATTTCGTGATCCTACCACGACCTTATCGAGCAAACCGCGTAAGGGCAGCATGGGTAGTCCCTTACAGAAGCGTGTACTTAACGTGTAGGTGTGCATGGATGTTATGCGGTGTGATGATGTACTTTCAGTGATGTAGAGTGTCACTGTATCGCGCAAGCAGAGTCACTCGAGGGCTGCTATCCGGAGGATCGAACCTAGGCTCAAGCGTCTGCGGAGGGATGCCGCGGCGGGTTTATTAGTTATGTAGCGACAATATTGCTTATACAGTATTCAGGGAAAGGTTTGCCGGTGCATCTTATACGGCCACCGAAGTTTTTAATTAGTGTTAGTTCGACCGGTACGGGACATAGTGACCTCTATAAGTCGAACATCAAGGGTGTCGCCAAAAAATTCGAGTTATAGAGTTTTCAACTTACAGACCATTTTACTTAGGCGGATTTTGATTCGACAAATCGAGGTTGCGATTCGTTTTTGTAAATTTTGAGTTAGAGAGGTAAAATAAAAACAATAGTGTACTAACACTGTCTACGAATCCTTATTTTTCTTCAAACTAATTGTAATAACTTCTAATGAGTCTCAAATAATCTAGTTGTAAAATAAAACATTTCTATGTTCGAGATACCGAGAGAAAAATTTAATTTTTCCGTTATGGAGGGAAAATCTGTACCATAACGGCTTGGCGGGATTCACTGATTATCTCAACTAATAGAGGGTTGAGATTTCGAGTAATGGAGGATTTTATGTTTGAAGGGAAGCGAATAAAATATCTTCTCGAGATTTGGAGAATTTTAACTTATCGAGGTTCTACTGTATATCGATATAGTAACTTAGTACGTGTGTACTAAATCATATCATATCATTTATCCGAGAGACTTTCTGTTTAACCCTGACAACCACAGAAAATGAGGCATACAATAAACTTATATATGTATATTAATATAAAAAATGGGAAAAGTTTGTTTGTTTGAACGCGCTAATCTCAGCAACTACTAGTCGGATCTCAAAAAATACTTTTGTAATTGATTAAGCCATAAATGATGAAGGCTTTATACTATTTAACACCACCACCAATAGGAGCAAAGTTGTATTGAAAACAGTAAAAAAATTATTATTAGTTGCACCCGAAAGAAGTCACAGGCACAGCTAGTATATCATATACTCATTCATTGCCAAATCTCCAAAACAGTCTTCAAATTTGGTTTACATATCCCTTTCACAACTTATACACCCACAGAAAACGGATTTGAAGAAAGAACCGTTGAATAATATTTTGTACCAGCGGGTTTGTAAGAAGTATTTATTCTTTTCAGTAGGCGAATTTGTTTCCGAACATTATTATGTTATATGACCAGAAAAGTAATCTTGAATATTCATTGTCTGAATTCATGACTTATGATCTAGAGTTTTTGAAGCGGTGGTAGCTCAGTGGTAGCGTGTAGGAACGCCGCGTCATGGGACGTAAGTTCGATTCCAACCACCTACAATGAGCTCGAGGTTTCGGTGAAAGAAAACATCGGGAGAAAACTAAAGCATGATGGTAGGGATTTTTCAAATGCCCGCCTGGCTACACCATCAAGTAGAAAATCTGCCGCCAAATATCAATAGGTGGGTTCTGGCAGTTGCACTTGAGAGCCAGTCTCTTGTACAAAGGCCGGCAACGCACTTGCGATTCCCATAGTGTTGTAGGTGTCCATGGAAGGCGGTGATCACTCACCATCAGGTGACACGCTTGCTCGTGTGCCCCTTATTCCATAAAAAAGAATTTATAGCAGTCACAGCGAAAAAGCATTTTGATCTTTTCACACATTTTAGCGATTTTAGGATAACTCTTTTATTTCTTCTTTTCTAAAATACTTTTCCTAGATTATCCACAGTTTTGATTAAATTATTTTTACTCTCGTTTTTAGAACAACTTATTTATTTTTTCTTTCTCAAAAAACTTGCCACAGATTCCCCAGATTTTGATTACATAGATTTGGCTAAATTATATTTAAATAATACATTAATTTTAATCACGAATAATTATAATTAAATCAAGTTTATTAATATAGTCCATAATATTATACATTTGTTTGTAACACACAAAGCATAAATATACCGATAAAAAAAAGTTAATCAACAAAATACACTAATTTTTCGTGGGAGACAGAAGTCTATACAATGGACTTGTGTTACAAAATCATCAAGGTTTCTCGATCTAATTCTAATGATACCATAATAGTTATTAATTTTAATGTCAAAGTGGTTTATAATACATATCATTCAACAAGCCGACCTACTAACACCAAACGTTTTTTGACGCTGAACAATTGAGTAACGGGTAAAAGAAAATAAAATGATAAGTTCCGATAGTGGATTTATTTCCACGTCGTACAAAGTTGCATTAATAGTAAACACTTTACAAACCAATAATTTCTACTTCAGTTCTCAACAACAATTGTGTTATCGGTTATATCGATAGTTAACAATGTTCGTATACCTTTAGCTCCTGAAGGATCTTTTCTAAGTAACGTTATTAGAAAACATGTAGTCTTATTCATGGTTATGCACATATTTTTATCACTCTTGAAAATTAAATTGAAGTCTATGTACCACCGTTTTTGTAAACAACACTTAGGTATGACTAACACATGACATAGGTTTTGTTGAAATTTGAAATAAAAACTTTATTATAATCATTCTTTAACTTGTTAAATTACTTGGCTTGACAGTTACACATAGTAAAATCTGTTGTACTAACCTTGAGGCAAAAGGCGTTACTGAGCTTCGGTAGACCTTTAATCGAGGAATTTCTGCTACCTAACACCAACCTAACTTACCAGCGTGAGTAATGTTAATTTGCGATGGGAACAAATTGTTGCAACTTACTGAACCAAAAAAAATATGTCATAAAACAACTAATAAACTATTTATTATCATAGAAAATTTTATAAAATTTTAAAGCAAATTTTGGAAATATTTGGTTTCTCTTCATATACCTCAGTAACAGTTTTTATAATTAAAGGAATTTCAAATAATCCCTAATTTAGAACCGTTTCCGGTAGTAACTTCGACTAGACTATCAGAAATCCATATTTTCTGTAGATAATAAATATTTGTAGCAATACCTTGTTTAAGTGAAAATTCTTGGACGGTGATTTGCGAATTAAAGGTGACGTTACAGGGACGTGTCACGTTTACGTACATTTCGTTACACGAGGGAGAAGAAAGACGTAATGTAGATAAAAGATGAAAGGAACGTATGTGTAGTTTGTACCACCCGCGTGTCCCTTTTATGCAAATATTGTATTACATGATTCTGTCTCTTTCTATCGATTTCTCACACTGAATCTCTTATTCTCTTTTTATAAAGAAGTTTCACTTTCAGCATTTGCTGCACCAACCATTTTTGAGCATTGGTTATCGTTATAATGCCTTAAGTTACGACCATAGTTATACCTCCTTCACTAATACAGTACGAGCATTGGCGCATAGCGATTAAATGACGTGGTCTGACATAACCTTACAAGTAACAATAAAGCCATACAAGTGCGCCTTAAGTGAATTAAATCAGAACTCGTTTAAATGTGGAGCCGTCAGGAATGTTGGAAATCTTGGTCACGGAATATACGTCAGTGTTACATATTTAACTTATCAGGCTGATTGGTTATTTAAAGTGTTTTCTGTCAGCTAGGTTTGAGACTCAATGCCTGTTATGGGACACGTTATTGTATGCAACTTGATCGCTACAATCACAGATAAAACGTCTGTCATTGTGGTGCCCGTAGACGCATTGGGTTCCAGAATCACCTCGTGTGTATCTAGCTGTCAAATGAAGTAGTAACGGCTTGTTGTCGACTGTGTTTCAATCACCACGCTCATGGTGATAAACCTGCCACGACTATTCTTTTGGCTTATCACGTATCGGAATCAGCCAATATATATCTACCTGCGGAGATGCAATTTTCGACTTTACTAGTTGTTCTTGTATGCTTTCAGTTAATAAATAAAATCGTCAACCTATAAAACGGTATAAAGCAGAACGTTATAGAAATTTGGTAATTATTTTCCAGTTTTGGCAACATTGATTGTCTATTTACTAATTAGGTTTGAAAGATAAAGTCTATGGTATCTTCAAATTTCTTTAGCTCAATACCGTTTAATTTCTTTTCTGAATCTCTTTTTTCTGGTTTAACGAGGACGTTGCCGACTTGTCGGATGTTTCCGAAGTGGTCATAGACCAAAACGAAAAAAAAACAAGTTTATGAAATCGCACAGAGACTTTGTTATCTTACACTAACCGTAAAAAGAAAGATTATCCAAGTAATCATCCACTTAAAATATATTTTTGTTTATTTACAACATAATAATGATTCGACAATGATTAGATATAATTTGCACCCACGTATAAAAATACCTATAACCTAGATTCGCAATTAGGCAATCGTTATCAGCTCGGATAATGGAGATCGCATGTTGTTTTAGCCTAGATTAATAATATAAAGTTAGTATGGAGGCATTTATGACTGTTTATAATTCCTTTTTCGTACTCAGAGTAATAAAAACATTGTGGTATATCATATACGCTTTTAGGGTGCTTTGTTTAAATAAATAAATGTTGACTTATCTTTGTATAAGATGGCTATCTATAGAAGGTGGCCTCTGTTGAGGGGCCTAAGCTCGTCGGGGAAGAGATGCAATGTCAAGACAGATCCTGCTGCCCGGTCCAATAGGTGATAGAAGAACACCGTGGAGTTTTAGTGTGTATTACCGGTGAGTATTTCGTCGGTTGAGTCCCACGTACCCCTCCCAGCCCATCTAGGAGGGGAGGCCTAAAAGCATTTACCCACGATAAAAAAACATGACTATGGTTTTTTTACGCTTTCAAATATAAAATTAATGTAAGATCTATTAAGTTATTATTAAACTTAGCTTGCAATAGACCATTTATCTGTATCAATGCTATGCCATTTAAAGAGACCGTATTATGGATCATTATTTAAGATTTGTATTCGTTTTTAGACTCTTTTCTTTGGAACATCGTGTAATGAATAGATAAGTTAGTTGATAAGTTTAGGTTAAAGGTTAGAAGATAACTCGTTCGTCGAGAGTTACTCGCAATGTGAGCTAATATTACACATTTGAAATTATAATTTTCTGTATATATATATATTTTTGTTAATATTTGATTCCTTAATTTTGATTAATTGTAGTGCCTACGAAGATAGACAGTACCTTGGAGAAGAATACAGGCTACACATATGCAAAAATAAGAGTGTACCTAAAGGTGTGAAGTAGAGTAAGAAAATTTGTGTGTACGACCCATTATTTTTCAAATAAGTAATATTAAATTGATATCTATTGTTTAGGTTTCAAATAGTGAATCGTGCTTTTGATAAATCATCCCTAGAGACGATGTAATAGGACATGACTTTTATTATTCAATTTCACGTGAACGTAATAGCAGGCACAGTTAGTATATAAAAAATATAGTTTTTCCGATACGCTTAATAATAAAAAAACATGTGACACGGTTGCCAGAGTCAATTTTACCATAACTTTTCCATATTTTATAACACGACTTTTTTTTTCTAATACGTTCTCGTGAAAGTTAAATAATGAAACAATTATACGATTTCGTAATAACAACAATAATATGATGCATGTAAGACATACGGAGAAATTACCGGTCTATTTTATTATCTTCGGACGTCAAATTTCTCGTGACCCCCAGTCCGTATGAGGGTACGTTACGTTGAATGGTCTTAGTGAAATTTGCCGCAGCGTATTTATGATGTTTCGTACATCCACGTTCGAGAGGCGTGTCATAATGAGATAAAAATGAAAGTGTTGTAATTGGTATAGTTGTAATAAGTATTTTTCTTTTTGTTTTCGTTTTAAATGATACACTTGTGAAACTTTTTTTTATTAATTAGTAAAATTATAATAAGAAAGCGGTGATGGCTCAGTGGTAGTGTGCACGACTTTGCGCCAGGGGACGTAAGTTCGAATCCGACCACTTACAATGATCTTGAGCTTTCGGTGATGGAAAACATCGTGAGGAAATCATAGAATGGTGGCAGGGCTTTTTCTAAAGCCCGCCTGGCTAGCTACCACCAAGTTGAAATACTGCCACCAAATTCCAATAGGTGTGTTCCGGCAGTTGCACTTGAGAGACAGTTCCTCCACAGGTTTAGCGTGTCCACCAACTTGGGCCATATCGTCACTTAAGATATCAGGTGAGATTGTGGATATAACGCTCAGCCTTAACTATATATATAAACAAAAAATATTGTTATGCGATTAATATTAGCTGATTTAAACCCCCCAATATCTACTGACGTATACTATGAAATACGTGTAAGTTAGACTGTGGTGATGGTGAAGGAAAATATTGTGAGGAAGTCCGAACGAACGTAATCATGAAAGAGAAACTGCGGGCTTAACTAAACCTAAATAGAACTATCCTTACTAATATTATAAATGTGAAAGTGAGTTTGTTTGTTACGCTTTCACGCCTAAACCGCTGAATAGTTTATGATAAATTTTGGAATAGAGATAGACGGGAACCTGGAGACGGTGATAGGCGTCGTAAAAAATATACCGGAAGTGATCTAAGAGAAGGATAGACTTTGCATGGAAATTTTTATTGCGTCATCCGATTCGTTTGACAAATTCAATATTAATGCGAGCGTAGCCGCAGCTTTTAGCTAGTTAGGAAATGTTATTTTATTCCTGACTTTATCTATTCTTGTAACATCACACATCCATCCCAACATTCGCATTCTGCTGCATGCATCCGAACCATACAATATGACAGATCTTATAATGGACTTATATAATTTATCTTTCAACCTAAGGGACATTCTACAGTCGCAGATTGTGCCCGAGACACAGCCATTCACACGTTTACACTCAGGTGTGCTTTCGTGAAATAAAATTAGTTACGATGACTTGCCAATATACAGGTAAGTTTTTTTTTCGTCATAAAATGAAGGTTATACAATGTTATTTAGGAGCTTATATAGTCGAGTGAGGTGAAATGCGAGTGCTTATAAACCGGTGTTTTCACTAAACCACCATCCGACAGAGAAAGTCCACACAAATAAAGTGAATAAGACTTTTTTTGTACTTTATAGGTTTATCGTTATAGCTACATTCTCATCTGATGTTAAGTGACGATGTGGCCCATGATAGTGGACACGCTAAGCCTAAGCTAAGCTAAGCGGACTGGCTCTCAAGTGCAACTGTAGAAAGACACCTATAGGTATTTGGTGGTAGATTTTCAACTTGAGGGTGGTAGGTTGCCGACTATAAGAATTGCGAAAGCTGTCTCTGGCAACACGGTAGTTTGAAGTGCTGCCGTGATGAGTTATAGTGGGTAGTGTTGGGTGATTAGTACCCGATTAGTCACCACATGCCACTCACGCCTTGATCTGGAGCCCGGGCAACGTTTGGGCGTTGAGTTGAGGAAATCCTTCAAACTGGGATCTTAAATATTACGTTACTAACATGAAAAAAGGGTGACAGGTAGCCAATTGCGCATTAGAAAAAGGCTTACCATGGTTTTCTCACGATGTTTGCCTTCACCGAGAGCTTAATGCAGGTGGGTTAATTCACGTCCATCGAGGCTGCGTCAGTACACACTACCAATTGAGTCATCAAAACGCAAATTGACGCAAAAAGCTATGAATTTTGTAAAAACAATTTTCAAGGTTGCGTAACCGATAATAGATCAGGGTCGGTAATTTTTGAAATTGAAAAAAATAGTAGGATGAAACTCGTTGAAAAAAGAAGAGGTGACAATGAAAGAGAGACAAATGAAATACGTATTGATTAGCTAAAATTTTTCGTAGGTCACCTAAGTATATAAGTTATCTACATCCACAACTTTCTCAAAATATTTAAGATGTCTCATTAAATTTTAATTTTATTAACTTATTCGGTTGCATTTTCTGAGAACATTTGTAATATATACTTAAACAGGCTAGCCTGTGTTTTTTCATGAATAAATAAACCATTTAAAAATGTATACAATTTTTACTATTTGGAAATTTAATTTGTTCAAAATGAAATTTAATTTTGGTGGTACGATTATTTTTAATATAATTTTTATATATCACTAAAGAACCGCCCCGACTTTGATGCCCCGGATAAAAAGAATTCCGTTGAACTGATCGCCCTCAAACCTAACAGGATGACCTACAGAACTAATCTGATATTATATCAAAATTAGTTTAGTCGGTTTGGCATCCATAAGTGTTCATATCGAATTTATACATGTATATAAATTATACTGTTTGATAGTTGCTTATTATATTTATCTTTAATTTTTAAATATTTTATGAATAAACTTGCTTTTACCCGCGGCACCGCTTGCATGAATATTGATTTTGTCAAAAAAACCGAATAACGCAATAAAAAGTTTCATACAAAGTTTATCCCTTGCTTTACTCACTTCCAATAAGCTTTTGCGAGAGAAAGTAGCCTATCTCTATATTATAATCGATTCAGTGGTGTAGACGTGAAAGCGTAACAAACAAACTCACTTTCGCATTTATAATATTAGTAAGAATGATTTATATGTTGTCACTAAGTTTCCAGAGATTACCTCCATACAAACAAACAAAGTAGCCTGCTTTATAGTATTGAAATACAATTCATACTTACTTCGCTATTGCAATTAAAACGAAATACGTAATAAAGTGTAGTTTTATTATGAAACATTAACGTTGTTATTTGTAGAGTAAACAGAATGGTAATAAAAATAACTATATCACACTAATAATACAGCATAACGAGCTCAGTTATTATCGATAAGGATTTTTATCGAGTGTCATAACAATTACGTATCGATACGTCATTTATCGACCATTAACATCACTTATAATTGTCTCTGACTTCTTTTTTTATTTTATATTTATTTGTCGTTTGACCAAAATCTCACCTGATGTTAAACGACAATGTGATCTAAGATGTTCGACACACTAAACCTTTTGAAGACTGTCTCTCAAATAATCTTGTATTCATTTGAGAATTAAAGTTTTCTAGACCTACAATATTACCTTTCATCGCGGTTTTTCTTACATTCTATATGTACCTATATAAGCGATTAGCTGTATCAGCGACTCCGTTCGCTTGAAACAAAAATTGTATTTAATAATTTTCGTTAAAAAAAAATGTTATATAGCCTAAGGTACTCAGGGATAATGTAGCATTCTAATGGTGAAATAATTTTTGAAATCAGTCCAGTAGTTCTTAAGTTTAATCGTTACAAACAAAAATACAAAATACGTATATATCTCTATAATTTTACTATAGATTTACTGGTTACTTATTAGGGTAATGCCAAAATTACTATAACCATCGACTGACGCAGACATCTCTAAGAAATTATTCTAAGATCAGGCGCGGTAAGCGGCATAAATGAGAGCGAAACCGAGGGCATCAGCTAGTAAACTATAAGGATTATTACAAAAAATATTGAAAAAAAAATTTGAATTTTATTTTTAAAATTGAACCAAAAGGTCTGATGCTATTTTCTATTAAAAGTTTTCTGGCCTTTACAGCCTTTTGATAAACGGTTATAAAGACTTTTGTCAATTGTAATGGCGAGTATTATCATCGCATTACCCATAAATCTAACTGATGTCTTATTATGTATTCCGCAAGCAAAACGATAGCAAAAATCACTTAATATTTGCTTCGAATTGTCAAATACGTGTATTACGTATCCGCTTCACGTGAACTTTGCCAATTTACTGCAGATTTACGTGAATTTGCTATCGCTTTCCTTTTCCAAAATACGTAATAAGGCTGCCGAAATATAACCGTAAGTCCATTTACGTGTATTTTCACTGGTTAGTCCTCGGGTATGTGACCAGAGACTTGTTGGGTGAAACTGGAATGGTGATGTGTTTCTTTGGCTCCCTACTTTATTCCGTAGGTCTTGAATTATGGGAAATATCTTTCTAAACGAATTTGAAATAGTCTTTTAGCTCCCAGTACTTCGGATCATATGATCATGAGTCAATCGTGACATTGTTTTGTATTTATACCTATTAGTTATGTTTTACGTGATGCAGTCTGGTAATTGTGCGCATGTGGATTCTAAATAATACCTACAACTATGTATTATATTTTCAGTGTACTGTGTAATAATAACTTAAGAACATAACACGTATTGCCATTTAACAAACTTCCGTTTTCAAGTATAGACTAATTTAAAAGGGTTGTCCTACTTCCGGATTGTTTGGATGGTTATCGTTTATTTGGCGGTTTTATTTAACCATTTATTTATTTTATAATGTTTATAATACGTTTTTAAGATTAATCTCTATTGATTTACATGACTATGCTTATAACATGAACAAGTTTTACATTGCTTGAACGTGTAATTTTATTTTGCGGTATAAATGGATTATTAATGTTCGCTCTTTTTCTGTTTCTTTTTCTATGAGCCGAAATTTGACATGTTTATGTGAAATAGTTTTTGAGTTAAGGGGGTGTAAAAATTGGCTCCAAATGATTGGTGTAATATTGAACATGGAGCTGCTCGCCAGTTCTGTTAGCTTGAAATCGGTTTGACACGCTACCGCATAATACGCATTTTTTAACAAGTTTTTGTTATTTCAAACAGTTTTAGTTGGGCATTAGAAAGTGTCCTACAACCATGTCATGATTTCATCACGAAGTTTTCCTAGGCACGTTGTAGGCATTGCGAAAGAATTTCCATAATTTCAGGATGTAGGGTTGTTACTATTTATTTTTAATTTTTTTTAACATACTATACGCCACATTGCGCCCGTGACCGAGCAATTATCTCTCGAACTTAACACAATGATTTCTATAGTTTATTGTTTTAACTTTGTTCTGTTTGGCAATCGATTATTCTGTAATCGCACCGTGTTAGTTGTTCCGTTCGTCATGGTCGGCCATTTTGTAATTCACTCATTGGAGTCGATGCAAGCGGTTTGTTAATAATCATATAGCTTTTTATATATAAATTCATATTATACAATACATATGGGTATGTTTCATAGAATTTTAGTAAGTCCTTTCGAATGGACTTGCTAAAATGTTACATAAAATGAATAAAAGATGATCTTGTGAACGAATATCTACTAAAAGAGTTTGTAATTAGTATTATTAGGTTACGATATAAACACTATTAAAAGGCGCTAAACGAAATAATATAAAAAATATCTATATTAGAGTTAGCTAGCCTTTTTTAATAACATGGTGTTTAAAATCCTATTCTTCACGGACTACTTCTTCATCGCAACAAGCGTGCGCATTACCCGGGCTCAGGACAAGGCGAGAACATCACGTGGGTACTTGTTGGGTGCTACCAATCCAACACCACCCCCTAAATGGCACCATGGCAACACTTGAAACATGCGTGTTGCCAGAGACCAGGGTCAACGTTCATATCTCTTCTAAGCAACACGGCAACACTTGAAACTCCCGTGTTGCCAGAGACCAGGGTCAACGTTCATATCTCTTCTAAGAATATTGCGAGAGATTTAGCGGACTTAGTGGATCATATTCTGTCCCTCCCCGTATTAAATAACTAAATTCAGATCCAACTATCGGGTATTAAACTAAGGTCACTCATCTTTGTAAAATGTCTCTTATTTCTTAATACACATTACAATACATGCCTACAATACTTCATTGAAATCGATTAAGCAGTTTCCGATATTGCGATATTCTCATATTCTCATGTATATTTGAAATACATGCAGGATTGACCGCGGACTCCGGTGAACTCTTAATCTTTCTCTAAAGTCCATTGGTTTATAATTTTATGCCACAGTGTTGTCACTATGTTGATCCACTGCGAAATATAAGTTTCAGGCACTAGAGATCTGTAAAAATTAATTCTAAATTACATTAAGAACCAATGACTAGTTATAAATTTGAGGATTGTTCGCCAAAAACCATTTTTATATTGAATTTAAAATTATGAAAAGTATTGTATATCTATATGTATATCAAATTATAGGTATGTATGTATGAAAAACTGAAATTTCCAGGAAACCTTTAGATTAGCCTACGTAACTTGTTAATTTTGGTAACGATCAATTGTCTGTCTCGGCATAGAAAAATAAATTTTATTTCCATGCGAACGACGTCGCGGAAAATGCTAGTATCCTGTAGAAATGTTGTTCTTGAGTAATACCGTCTTAGTTTTTATTATACTTGTAATAAAACATAATCCCGTAAAATGAGAACGTGTTCCAAAGAAAAGGTGAAATTGGTCACTGATCGTCCGAAGAATGAAAACAAAGTTTCTAAACTGATTTATTCATAGAGAGCAGTTTATTTTCTGAGCTATAAATGTTAGCAGGAATGTTCGTGTAACGTCTGAGTCCTATTAGACTTGTATATCAGACAAGCTGTGCCCGCGACTTCGTTTGCCTTCGTTTTTACATTGTAAGCCTTTAAACAATTTGTATGCAAAATTTCATAATGATCGACTAAGTGAAAAACTTTGCTTGCGGATAAATAAATTCGGGAACGATTTTTCTTCCCACTTAACAAAAGACATTATGTAAGGCCAGTTGAGAGGTATAGCGTAATTCTAGATACCCTATATAGTCCCCGTGAATCTGGCTAGTATATACAACTAGTAAAATATTTATTCAAATCCAACCTAACGTAGATCAAGTGACTAACGCGTTCAAACAAATAAATAAATTTTCAGCATTAATAACTAAACGGTAGATGTATTCGTCGTCTCAAACATGTATAGTTTTATTCCATTCGTTTTTCCACATAAATTGTCCTCTCCATTAAGCAGATGCCGCCTCAAAATATATGGTTATAAAATTTTATATAGTATTTTAATGTTAAGATTAGAGCGTGGAGCTGAGAACTATATTTAAAAAAATCCCTTTTTTGTAACTTAATTCTATATAGCTTTGCTCCTATTGGCGATACCTTGATGTTAAATTGCCTAAATTCTTCCTCAATGATTACTTTATCAAATACAAAATATATATATATATATTTGGAAATCCGACTGATAGTTCCTAGGATTATCGCGTTGAAATAAACAAACAACCAAGCAAACTCTTCCGCTTTGTAATAGTAACATAGGTTTATTTTGAGCTTTTTCTTTACAATTTTTCAGATGGAACAATCTAATTCCACGATCTTTATGTTAACAGTACATACATTATTCAAATGCGGCTACAATTGTAGTAATTAATTCATCGTAATTTTGCAAAGATAACTGACTTTAACATTAATTAATTACCGTCTTACGAGTGTAATTTGAGAATGTTACGAGTTTGTGTTATTAATTTCTTAGCTCTTTTACTTGTTTTCGACAATTGCATGTTATTTACTTGTTATTTATAGTTAATTTATAATTGTAATACCCCAAGGCAGGGTCATGTCTTCTGCCCTGTCTCTGTCTGTATCAAATGCTCACCTGACTAGCTACAACCCTCAAGTTGAAAATCTGCTGCCAAGAACCTATAGGTGTGTTCCGGTACTAGGCATAGCGTGCACACTATCTTGGGTCATATCGTCACTTAAGATTAGGTCAGATTGTGGCCATTACCCCATACCCCATGATCGTAGTAGGTGGCCCCAGGTGAGGGGCAAGTGCGTGCCGGGGTGCAGATGCAATGTGGTTATAGACCATTCTCGCTGGCCCAATAGGCGATACAAGAACACCGTGGGGTTTTAGTGGGTGTTCCCGGCGATTATAGCTGGGTGAGTCCCACATACTCCTGCCAGCCTATCAGGGAGAAGATGCGCAAATGTATTTCTCGACATAAAAATATGAATAGTTTTTTGATGTTATTTTAATAAAGGACTTATATCTTCAAGTATATACCTTGGGTTTGTGTGTTTTAAAAATAAATGTTCAGAGTTTCATAGTGGGTTTTTATTAGTTAATTGTGTGTTGTACGATTTTAAACAAGATTAGTCAAACTTTCTGTCAATGTGATATTGACGTTACTGTATAAAGGTTGTCATTATTTAAAATATATATATAATCGTATTAAGTATTTGGAATAATACATAAACTCAACGATTTAATACGGTTTCTGTTGAATGGCTTCCGATGTAGATACACGCGCCGAGAAGTCTCGACAAGCCCTCACTTCGGTATTAAATAATTGTATGTTAATTTTCAACTGGCAATACTAAATATAGTCTACTAATGTATAGTAACTACTACTAATGTTTTGTGTTCGACTGCGGCGTATTCACCCGATATATCAAAAGTAATACTTATTTGTTTGTCTCTTTATTACGAACTCGAAATCGAAAAAACAATATCGATAAATTTTCTTATAGAAGTAGATTGAATCTTGACGGTAGACGGTAGGTGACGGTGTTGCGAAAATAAAACTTGGCAGGTAAAAATAGGGGGTGAAAGTTGGTATGGAGAATCCATAACTTATCTTTCTCTCAAGGCGCTCCAATATGGGGATGATTTTAATTGGTTAAGTTCACGTGGACGTAGTCGCGGTCGCATCTAGTGTTTTATATGTTAAAACAGACAAAATATGTTTTTATCGTTTTGCCAGAGATGTATGTGGATAATGTTATGAGTGTAGAGAATACTTTTCTAATATTCAAGGATCAAATAATACTCTTACGATTCTGGCTAGAATTGATCGAGGAACGTTTGTGTTAATTTTAAAATGTATGACACCAATTATTATTTACTAGCTTTGTCCGCGCCTTCGTTCGCGTGGAACTTTTCTACGAACAACGTACATACCTGACCTGAAGTACGTTGTGGAGGAACTGGTTCTCAAAAGCAACTGCCGGAACACAACTATCGGTATTCGGTGGCAGATTTTCAACTTGAGGGTTGTAGCTAACCAGGCGGGCATCAGAAAAAGCCCTACCACCATACTATGGTTTCTCACGATGTTTTCCTTAACCGAAAGCATATTGTAGGTGGTTGGATTCCAACTCACGTCCCGTGACGCGGCGTTCCTACACACTACCACTGAGCTTTCATCGCTTCAATTTAATAATTTTTGTACCTTTTTTCAAAATATATTTGCTCCTACTGCTGGTAACGTGATGTTAAATAAATTACATGTTAAAGCCTTGTTCAATGATTACTCTACCAGAATAAAAAAAAAACATGAATTCCGAATGGTAGTTTCTAATGTTAACGCTTTCAAATAAACAAACTTTTCCTCTTTATAATTTCTATGTATTAATACGTGAAGCAAAAACTTTGTACGCCATTTTACGAAAATTGCGCGGAGGAGTATGAAATTTCACACACTTATAATTTATATAGAGAAGTGTAGGATGCTAATTTTTTTTTAATTTTGCATCACAATTACATTAAATAAAAGAAAAAAACTTTACACACAGTACCATATATTTGACACACACTAACGCATATATACTCTTTTCTTAAAGTCTGTGGCCAAATTGAGAATAGATTATAGATTAATATTGTTTGTCTTTACTGAATGTCGAACATAACAACTTATTACTCAATGATAATGTTCAAACTTAAAATTTAAATTAATTATGGTCGAGTTCGACTACTGGCCGACCACAAATTAATATAGATATACATTCAAATACCGCTACATAACATAATATAGCGCTAAATAACAGTTTATGAATTAAAATAAATCCTTTATGTGAAAAAAAAAACTCTTCAGTTATTTAATTGCCTAAAAGCCTTATTTAATGTTTCCGATTCACATCATTACTTCAATTATTTTTTATTAATTCTGTAATCATTTTCATGAGCAAAAAGCTAAGAAACTGTTAGACATGAATTTAGAAATGTTTTTTGCTAAAAATTAACATGAACATACAACTCTCTGTGAAAGTACGTGTAATTGCAAACGCTACGAGATAGAAATCTGTTGCGAAGTCCATGACATATACTGTAACCTCTAATTTGCTTGCAACCTACTTTCGATCAGCGCTTTTGTTTCCCGCCACAGGTGTCATCTGACTTCTGTCATTGTGACAAATCATTCATTGTTTTAATATTGCGAAATAGTCTGTGCACTGGGCAAAAAGACCGTAACTCCTTACCTCAGACCTGTTTAGAATAAAGTCGAAATTATTCCGTCTCATATTTTACAATCATAATTTTGTTATTGTTTTTTTTGTTCTTAATTTCGGTCAAGGTGCGTAGTGCGAGGCGATTTGTGTAACAATGGGATTAAGTATTAGGCTTTTTAACAAAAGTATAAGTTATATGCTATTTTAAAATAATTGTAACGAAACGAATAATACAACTTGTAACATTTCTAGTGTTGTGCCAACGTTGAAAATGAATAACGTATCTGTCTATACTCATTATGACAATTTTAATCGACGTTTTTGAAAAAAAAGTAAAGAAAAAAGGAATCAATTAATATTGGTAACAATTGTAAAAATGCAATATTCACTCAAATATAATTTTATGTTAAATTAAATTGGTATTGTTTTTGTAGAGACAACTAATCTAGGCGCTTTATTTTGTGGGTATTGAATAAGACTAAGCCGTAACGATCGGTTATGTTGCGCTCGTTCAGGTAAAGTTGTCTACTTAGGGAGCGAGAAAAATATAGTAATGAAGTGTTTACTTCTGACGTGTGGTCTTAAGCACACATCATTATTTATTCTTAAATAAAGGGTTTACATGATTTCACTATATTTGTAACATCGATAGGTTAACAGAACGTAAACATTTCTACAGAACTGTTCGAGTGCTATCACTACATTATTGTCTTGTGTTCATTGTACTGTATAAAAATGTAGAACTTTACGTACGTGATTTCGATTACGGCTGTCACGCGTATCAGGCTATATTTCACGAACTACAATGTTACAGTGAAACAGTGAAATCACTGATTGACGACACATAACTCAAAGACATAACTCATATGTTTTCTACTTAGAATCGTTTTCTTTTTCCAATACTTGTTTCTCTGTAATCGTTTTGATCATATAGTTTTATCTACGTTTTTTAAATGCATTTTTTGTTCGCATATTATTATGTTATTTATTTGGTTGAAATGGATCAAGTCAACGTATATTTCTAATATTTTGCATAATTTCTTAAAGCAAATTTTGTAGAATTTTTCATCTAATGTGTTACATGTTTCAGAATAAATAATAATTATTATTTATCTAATGTAATGTCGAAATAATAACGCGATATTTTTATCGTGTGCACTATCAAAATTTATTTATATTTTTTTTTATAGTTAACGTTTTAGCGTTATGGTTAAATTTCACCAGATGTTAAGTAAGGAGCTCAAGAGATGGACACGGTAAGCTTAATTGCGGGTCTGGGTCTCAAGAGCAACTGCTGGAACACACCTATAGGTATTTGGCGACAGATTTTTAACTGAAGGGTAGTTAGCTAGCCGAATGGGCACTTGCAAAAGTCCTACCACTATGCTCAATGTAGGAACAGTGTAGTGAAGGGAAGACTAAAGTGTAGGACGAGACATCATAATTCAGCTCAGATATCAACTAGCACCGCTATGTGCTGGTCAGCAAACTGCAAGGTAGTGCCCTCTCATTTCAATCTAAAAATCCTTGGTGTACTACTCACTATTATATAAAGTATATAACAACTTCTTGGTATGGATATACATATCGATGTGTGTGCGTTGTTAAAGTTAAGTCTCATCATTTTTTCCTAACGGGCTTATAAAGTATTACTTTGATAAATAAAAATCAAAGTAGTCAAAGATGACTGTCGACAGAACTGAAAACATGAAACTATAAACAAACAGTTAGTATTTTTGGATATACATATTAATTTTTTGATTTTAAATTATATCTTGTAAATAAATCTTATATATCTAAACTGTGTACAACGAAATAAGTTATACTAATAGGAACAGATATAGTGTGTACGTTGTCGATGACGACTTACATGAATTTAATCCTTATACAAACCTTTCTACAGAAGTTATCACTTAAAAATTACTTTGTTTTCCGCTTGGGATTTTAATTGGCGATTTGCAAACAAACGAAGCATTGCTCAGACATTTTCTACATGTTTAATGTAAAATGCAAACAAAAGAGCACTAAAAAGAGTGTTGGACATTCCAACTGCGAAGAAATGCCGCGTGCTAATTGACATAAATTCTACTTAAGTAGGCTACGTTTGCGCCTGACGGCCGTCAACTTTTTCTACGCATTCACATAGACGTCAGGTTGGGAAAATTTTAAAGTGCTGTATATAAATTCCTTCATATAGACTTGGAAGTTGTATTTTATATTATTCATTACTTGGGCGGCGACATTTTAGACGTACTAGTGATCGCCTAGTGGTCGAAATTCGACCATAATTAATTTAAATTATAAGTTAGAATATTATTTTTTTTATAGTTAAGGTTTAGCGTTATGGCCATAATCTCACCTGATCTGAAGTGACGATGAGGCCCAAGTTGTTAGAGAAGCTACACCTGGGGAGGGGCTGGCTCTCAAGTGCAACTGCCGGACCACACCTATTGGTATTTGGCGGCAGATTTTCAACTTGAGGGTAGTAGCTAGCCAGACGGGCATCAGAAAATGCCCTATCATCATGCTATGGTTTCGTCACGATATTTTCCTTCATCCAAAGCTCAAGCTCATTGTAGGTGGTTGGATTCGAACTCACGTCCCTTGACGCAAAGTCGTACACACTACCACTGAGCTCTCATAACTTTATTAAGGTTCTGTTGTTAAAGACTTGTAATAATATACAGGGTTATGTTTGACATTCAGTAAAGACAAACAATATGCATCTATAATATATTCTCAATTTGAAGACAGCCTTTAACCATAAACAAAAGATTATTTTTGCATGTGTGTGTCAAATACACGGTAGTGTGTGTAATGTTTTTTTATTTAAAGCTTTCTTTTACATAATTAAAAAAAAATATTAACATTCTGCATTCCTTCTCTATATAAACTGTAAGTGTGCGATATTTCATATTCCTCTGTCCGCGTAGTAATAATTTTAGTAAAAAGAGGTACAAAGTTTTTGATTCACGTATTAAAAATTAGAAAATTTCTTAAAACCTTTATTTGAACTTCCTAATCATTAAATAGATTTATAATTCTTTATCTTTCATGTGTTGATTTTCATATAAATTCAAAAACTTTAAGATTATATATTGCAGTTCTAACATGATATATGTGAATGTGAGTTTGTTATCCTATCTTGCATTAATTACTCAACCGATCGTCAAGAAAATTTGCATACCCCGTGTATACAGAAAACGATCATATGGTACACTAGCGACTGGCGATAGATGGTAGTTCTCATTATGGTCTCTACTGTTTGTATATTGTACTGTGCTTAACGTCAGGTACAGTGTCGTAACTTTGCGGCGCCACCAAAGTTTTTATAAAAAAAAGTGTTTATGTTTTTAAAATAAGAAAGAAGTACAAAGACAGACCGACGACAAATAAGTATTATTAGAGTTAGCAACTGGTGTTCTTATTCAGAGTAAGTGTTCAAAGGTACACACGCAAGTCTCCACGCACACGGTGCAGAGCGAACAACTCGTTTGGCTTTGTCCGTGACCTCGCTCGGGTCGAATGCGACGCGTTCCCTTTCAGGGTTGTTACTTTCGATTTTACCATTACATATATTTCTTTATAACTAAAAAGTAATTACCCTTTCCTTCAGGAACATGTGGCGCCTCGATCGCCTCCATTATCTGTACAATTGGCCTTTAAATAAAGGAATCTATATTCATATTATAAAGCGGAAAAACTTCTTTGTTTCAACGCATTACTACGCATCATTCGGATTACAAAAAAATTTTTTTTTGTATCGATCGATCACTTATCGAAGAAGGCTTTAGTCTATCTAACATCATGCATTTTTTTATGCTATTGGACATTTGCTGGTAAATGTTTACCGTATCCTATAGGCAGCTGCAACACCAGGGATATTACATTAATGTTGCTAAACTTACCTAAAACAACTAGTTCTCGTTCACAATGCTGGAACACAAAGGCTCATCCTGAACCTTTATTTTGCGCCAGTCTAAACCCGAGGGTGGTTGCTAACCAGTTCGGCGACAACCCTACCACCAAGCTGTGATGGATCAAGGTTTACATGGTTAACCGTCGTGACCATAACCAAATGTGGGTCCAAACTTCGGCAGAGCCTCGTCGGTTAGTTGGCAGGGTGCATCGCACGTATGTGAGGTTGGCTTGGATGACTCATATTTTATACACTCCAAAATATTTCAATGTTGGTATGTAAGCTAGGGCTTATTAATTCTATATCAGATAATTCTATGTAATTTGTACGGTACTCTCCACGTTTTCTTAAATACGGAAAAGGGTAGCTTCAACTATGCTTTATTTTTATTTTTATCGTAATTGTACGTTACACTTTCTTCTCACTCAGTTCACGTAATATGCCTCAACGTGATTTCCGCTTGAAATTTAGCTATCAATCCTCTTCTAATTATTGAATCGTTCAGAAATATTTTTTAAAAAAAGGAAGGCAATAGTATTATTGTAAATTAAAAGTGACAACCATGAACGTTGCGCCGGTTCATTTATTTCTTCTTCATTGCACAAAGACCGCCCAAGTGATGTGAGCTCACTTCATGATTTTTATGTGGGTAGATTGTTTCCAAGGTAAACGATATGATACAGCAACAGACATTGTAATGGAGCGAGATACAATTGAATATGACCTTTCTAATACTAGTTATGTTCACCATTATTTTAAAAGGCGAATAATTGGTGATACATCCTTCATAGCGTCACTTACTTCGTATGACACGTTTGAGTTTCAGTCACCTTGATAATTCTTGATCCATATTAGAAGTGGTGGTAGCCCAGTGGTAGAGTGTACGGTCGCCGTGACAATAGACGTGAGCTCGAATCTCTGCAATTATCTTGAGCTTTCGGTGAAGGAAAACGTCACATTTGAAGCGATGATAGCGCAGTGGTAGTGTGTACGACTTCGCGTCAAGGGACGTGAGTTCGAATCCAAGCACCTACAATGAGCTTGAGCTTTCATGAAGGAAAACATCGTGAGGAAACCACAGCATGTTGGTAGGGCTTTTTCTAATGCCCGCCTGGGTGGCTACCACCCTCAAGTTGTAAACCTGCCGCCAAATACCAATAGGTGTGTTCCGGCAGCTGCACTTGAGAGCCAGTTCCTCCACAGGTTTAGCGTCACTTAACATGAGATGAGATTGTAGCCATAAAGCTAAATCTATGAACGAAAAAAAAAATAGGTGAAGTAAATTTGATGGAACTGCCTGTATCTTGAAGCTCGTTTGAAATCTAAATTTCTTTAAGCTCGCCAAAATGATACTGTGCCGTCACGCTCGGCTAAGTATGTCTCGTTCGGGTAAAGTCGGCTCGAGTCGACTAAGGGAGCGAGAGAGATAAAGCGAAGAAATTTGGTCCTTCTGTCGTGCGGTCTTAAGCACACTTCTTCTTTTTTATTGTACTTGTACTTCAAGTATGTATAGTGCAGTAATGTTGTCGAGGTAGGATAAAAAATAAGCGATCATCTGTTTCGAAGGTCGCCGGATCGTTTCCCGGTTCGTACCGGGGCAAAGCAGTCCTGTTTATTTACATAAATGATTAATTTCGCTATCCCTGCTCCTTTAACCACATTATTTCTTGTCCTGTTCTCAAGTTATTGTTGTTTTTCGTGGTCGGCGCAATGCGTTTTATTCTTCCATACATCTCTATCAGTCGCCATCTCTTCATTCACTCCCTTTTGTTACATCTCATTTCTCACACATTCTTTCCATCTTTTGCTTGGCCTTCGACTTCCTTTCCATCCTTCAACGTTCATATCCATTACTTTTCTCAACACATGCGTTTTCTCTTACTATGTTCAAACTAAGACAAACGATTGCCTTTCGACTTCTTTACCACTGACGCCTTCGAACTCCCTTTAACAAACTCATTCTAACGTGCGCCTTTAGAGTTTATGATGGATTCTTGATATTTAATTTTTATATATGAATTAGTTTATCTATTCCCACATTATGTAACATAGGTGGTATTTTACATACAATAACTTAGTTATTTCGTATAAGTCATATGGATTATAAACAGTCCATCAATTCAGAAATGGAAAGTTTGACAAGAATGACACCTGTGAATCAGGATATTAGGAGCAATACACGACTTTCACTTCAGCGTCGGGGATTAGTTGCCAAGTGAAGAAAGAAAGGGGATGAATATGTGGTTACAATACGTTTGGTAAGTCGCAGGCCGCTCTGTGTGAAATTCTAAAAAGAATGTCACTACTTTGAAATCACAACTAAACACAAGATAGCGTTAGTTGATCATTAACAATATGGTATAGCGGATTTTTTTTTATAGTTAAAGGTTTAGCGTTATAGCCTCACTCTCACATGATGTTAAGTGACGATGTGGCCTAAAATGGTGGGCATGCTAAACCTAAGGGGCTAGCTCTACTGCTTCCGGAACTCAATAGGTATTTAGTGGCAGAGAGAAGTGGTAAGTTAGGAGAGAAAGTGGTAGAAAATGAATTTGTTGTTATGCGAATAAAGTCGCGGGTCAGAGCTAGTATGTTTATAAACGAGCTTGAAGTTCCACGAAGCTATCTCGGCATTTAAATTCACCTTCACTTATGAACTATAACTAACTACAATGGTTTTATTGTCTTGCCACCGTCATATGGGAAGTTAGGTTAATTGTAATAAATCTAGATATTACCTTGAAAGTTTTTCCGAACACATATCGTTATTTTAATATTTTAATTCGAATACAAATTTTATGTCTATTTTTAAGTTAAATATACGGCGGATCCATTACACACATTTACTATATATAGCATGGTGGTAAGGCTTTTTCTAATACCCGCATGGCTAGCTACCAACCTTAAGTTGACAATCTGCCGCTAAATACCAATAGGTGTGTTCCGACAGTTGCACTTGAGAGCCAGTCTCTACAATAAAGGCCGGCAACGCCTCTGCGATTCCCCTGGAGTTGTGGGTGTTCATGGGCGGCGGTGATCACTTCCATCATTTGACATGCTTGCTCGATTGCCCCCTATTCCATAAAAATAATAATAAGGAATATTATTATATAAATACTACATAATAAAATATTATAATAATACAATTGAAGGAATTCGTCATATTGGGAATAATATGAACAATTAAAAAAAAATAGAATAGTAATATAAGGCAAATTCGAGATTAAACACAAAAACAAGCAAAAATAAACTGTTATAAAAGAACGATGTGTTGGGAACCAACTTTTCATCTTCCTCTATGCGAACTATCGGAAACTATACATAAAAAAGTTTTCTATGCTTAGACAATAAACAATAAAGAACGGAAAAAATAAACATAGCCATATCTCGCTCCGTTAGTCATCTCGTGCCGACATTACCCGAACGAGCGGATCAGAATTTCAAAACCCTCTCATAAGTAGTTACACTTCAATAACGGATCTCAACCAATATATTTTTTTTTTTTTTTTTTTTTTTTTTTTTATATTTTATTAATAAAGTTTTGTTACAAATAGTATAACGTATATTATTGTTGACAACATATCATTGCATTTGAAGGCAATGTCGCAACAGATCGTCACGACAACGCTTTGTCAGTGTCGACGCGAGCCGGATTTGAATAGTACTCGATATCAGCACTAGGCGTCATTGTATCTATGCTCAATCAACGCCTGTTACACCAACAATACTGTATAATATGAATTACAGATGATTTGTTTATTATGCAATTAAGAATATAAACATCTGTATGTCTTTGACTCACTATTGTGTAGGGGTGTTAAATAACTCGTTAACGGAATCGTATGCTAATGCTATTATACTATAAATGTTCCGAATAGAAGCATTTAAATGTTCCAAATAAAATCGAATGGGAGACAGTTGATTAACAAAAATGTATTAAAATTTGAGCATAAATTTTTTGGACTCATAATTATGTATCCCTGTCATCTAACATTGGCAATGGTGTAGGGGTTGTAAATAACTTCGTAAACGGAATCGTATGCTAATTCTATTATACTATAAATGTTCTGAATAGAACCAATTAAATGTTCCAAATATAATCGAATGGAGGACAGTTGATTAACAAAAAATGAATTTAAATGTAAGTAATATTTTTTAGCCTCATAATTATGTATCTCTGTCTTCTAACATTGGCAATACATTATTTTTTATACCATTTTATAAACATAAGAAGCTATGGTTGGGCTTGCGGTTATTGAAGTTGCTTCAATGCAACCACCGAGTGCTGTGAGTTCGAGTCCCATATAGAACAATTATTTGTGTGATCCAATTCTGTTTATAAAGTCCTTTTTATCTGACATTAGTACAACGCTCATATAGACAATACAATAATGAAAAAAAAGTTATGGTATGTAATCGCATTTCTAATACATTTGCTTAACCTATGGCACTATTAAATTAGATAAAAGAAAAAAATCGCTTTTAGGAAGCCTATATCTCTTTTGTTTCCATATGCTACAAGAACATTACAACTTATGTTCATAGATTTGTCTCAAATTAGTGAGTCTATCAATTGACGTCGATTACTGTATAGATTCATACATAAACCGTGAAGAGATAGGATTAGATAACAGAACTTTCGAGAAGGTATATGAGCAATAATGCAAAGACGCCATTATTTCGCCGTACCTTGTAAATATATAACAGCAAAACTCTTTTCTGAATTTCATTTGGAAGACTTTAAGGATTTTACTTAGATATTTTTGCTCCTGGGTCTTACAATTGAGATATTTCTATTTTTTATCGCTGCCTTATACAGAGCGAACACGCGATGCGACAACATGGCGGTCGGAGAGACGTCTATTACAGGTATGAATGATGTATATGGATATGGTTCATTTACATTCTAGTCGCGTCTACCGCTCCTTGTTCCAACCCGATGTGATTTCTTGGAATTATTATGTTACAGTTCAAGCAACTGTTTAGTCATGTGTCGGAGAACGTTGTCGCGTCGCGTCGGTGTGCGTTATTACTGGAATCAACTGGGAACACTTTTCCAATTCTTTGTAATATATTGAATTGATACATTGACTTGAATAACGTTTCGTATAATTTTAACGCTACTGCGGTAGAAGGATGTGCTGTAGTGCCAAATAAAACATCAAACTTAGTATGATTATGCTAAGTAACTTGTTATGATATTAACCGTATTCCTTTATTTTGAAGGGATATAAATTTCGTGTAATAAGCTAATACATAATATTAGGCCATACCGCGTGTGATTTCATTGGAAACATATCCAGTAGTGTCTCAGATAGATGCTCATACCAGGGGATAGACAGAATGATGAAAACTCAAAAGAAATTAATTTTGGTATCTTTATCTCTGGTAGTGTCCTGCAACTGTCTGATGGCTTACATATCGACAAAACAACTACTTGTGATGGACTTTTTATAACTTTTTCTATGTTGTTTCTCCAATTCTCTTATAATGTGAGCTATTCATTAAAATTATGAAAACTTAACCACTGTTCATATATATTTAATTGTAACTAAATGTGAATATGAGTTTGTTACCAGCGTCCGCCCTAGCGATTAGTGGCCCCGGACAAAGAGACAAATTGCCGCCGCTTAGGAAATATATAATTTTCATTGATAATAGAAGTATAATATATCCATAGCACCGAATGCTCAAATCAGCTCAAGCAGCTGTTTTTTATAAATAAGAATATAATTTCAATATATTATATATTACATAAACAATATTTTACTATATCAATTCCTACAACCAAATGGACACGACGGTGCCCCCTCTTATTGGCCTCCCGGATAAATGCCCGGTTTGCCTCCTCCCTAGAGCGGACCTTGTTACGCATTCAGTCTTAATTACTCCATCTATTAGCATTAAATGATGCGTACACGTTGTTATGGGTACAGAAAATGACATAGGGTAGGTACTTTCAGCCAGAAAAAATAACTGTATTCTGAAGGACAGAAAAATAACTTTTAATTCTACCCAAGCGATGTCGCGGACAGGGCTAGTTATGTTTTAATATATAATTGTCGTGAGCGTGGATATCGTGAGCGCTATGTGGAACGTAGGCTTAGTGGGTGTTTTGTGGCACTTCTAATACGATAAGACCTACACACCTCACGGCATATTGTGTCGAGATTTACGCAAAGGTTCCTATACTACGTTACTAAAAATAAAGAGTATAAAATTTTCGTCGATCGGCGCGATGACACCGCCATAATTGCATTCGAAACATTCACATTTTTTTTTCTCTGTGAAAGTTATGATATATGAAGATGACATCTCATAACTTAGCATATTAAGAATTGTAAATATATCAATTTTAATAGTGAAAGTGTTCGTCATATTCAACGGTACATATGCCGGTCGAACAGGCACTCTTACGGCCTCAACACGAAGCGAGTTTGTTCCGTGAGAGGTTTAGAACATGTTGACCTTTATACGTGCTATTATCTATTAAACAATCGTATTAACATTTTAAATCATGTGCCAGTAAATATTATGTTCAATTATAAAAGATTGATATTTGAAGCAAATGATAGTTTTAACAAAGAGGTCTTTTTTGTTATTTTTATTTCTCAATTGGCATTGGTGAAATTGTGAACATAGTTAGATACTGTACTAAAAAAAACTTCGAAAAACGTTCAGCGCTTTTCGAAGTGACAGACGAATATCGTGACCTACGATTTCTACACAATACTAGCCGTCCTCGTGACTTCGTTCGTGTGGAACTAAAAATGGTTGCCCGTTTTTGCAACTTTTCTCAATGCAGCCTTGATCCTATTGGTGGTAGCGTTATGTTAAATAACCTGAAACCTTTCTCAATAATTGCTCTCTGAAATAAAAGAAAATTCGTTAAAAATTAAGAAAACTATTTGGAATCCAAAATAGAATTCGACTTTTAACATTGAATTTTGATTCATGAAATATTACTTAAGCATGAATTTCAAACCCCCGCCCCCCCATCTGAACATAAGTACATGTTGACATTTTCTTAATTGCCCCCCCACTCCTCAATACCTTTACGTAATTACTGAATGGTCCCTTAAATACTAGGCAAGAAAGTTGGATTCTCAATAATGCATATATTATAAAGTTCATTTCGGTTTGTCCACAGGGCCGGTACCATGTTGCAGCAAATATTGCGCGACATGTGGGTGGATCCCGAGATCCTGGCCGAGCTCGACGAGACGCAGAAGCAGACGTTGTTTTGCAAGATGCGCGAGGAACAGGTATGGTTGACTTTCACGATTGAACTGCATATTGTATTTCTCAATATTTGATGTTAAAATGAGAAAAAAATGGCATAACAAACATAATTACAGCCTAAACTATATTTACCCTAATTAGAATTATTAACATACTCTGTAAAACGTCAAATTTACTTAAATTGGGATAATTTACCTTTTCGTTCATCTAACGATATCGTACGTACGTAAAATACGTAGTCTCGTAAGGGTCGGCCCTAGTAGAAGGGCTTTTTCTAATGCTCAATTTGCCTCGAGTTGTAAATCAGCGGCCATGTACGTTTAAGTGTGTTCAGGCAGTTGCACTTGGGAACCGGTCCCTCCATTAGGCTTGGCGTGTTCACTATCTTGAGCCACACCGTTTTCTAACATGAAATGAGTTTGTGGCCACAACACCACCTAATCTCACCTGTTGATAAGTGACGATGCGGCCCAAGACAGTGGACACGCTAAGCCCTAGTAATAGGATTGGCTTTCAAATGCAACTACCGGAACACACCAATAGGAATTTGGCCGCTTGTTCCGCTTTATCAGAACTTGCTTGTGATAGCTAAGCCAGGCCAGAATGACAGGCGGGCATTAGAAAAAGCTCTACCACCAAGGTATGGTTTTATCACGATGTATTCCTTCACCGCTCAGGGTCACGTCCATTTACGCGAAGTCCACAATACGAACTGCCATCATCGCCTCAAAGTCTCCAATAATAATACTGAATGGTAGATAAATATACATGATTTAGTCATTAAACCTGTCATTGTGACTGTCTTTTGATTTGTCAAGTATCGGTGTATGTATACCATTTGTTTTTTTCTTTCAAACTACTCATAAAAGAGGTGGATTTGGGTTGTAAAAATAGTATAGAGAAATCGTATTCATGAAGCTAAAATTTGTTAGGTAGGCAATTGATAGACATCATCGGTTTCTTTTTAATGTTATCTCGGCAAAGTGATTGCACTGTACATGATGTTATGTATAGTACAGTCTAAAACAACAGCGTTCATCGAGAGAACGACAGTCCATCGCCAGTTGCTACTGTCATGCCGGCCAGCAGTGAAACATAAAAACGAGGAACTTTCGTTCGTACCCAAATTCTGCAGCGAAAATAGGTTTTCATAATACCCAAGAGGTATGAACCGACCCGATGGGCGGAAGGGCCCTCATACCCCATCGAAGTAGGTTGCCGAGACCCCAAAGCCGGTCACCATCCGGCACGACGAGACTATTCGAGATTATGCGTGACATGATCGGGAAACTTCTGATGTTGGTTAGTCACGATTGGACCCGTGTACTATACCGCGGGCGGCCAGTGGAACAACCGTTTCTACGGGACTCCCTGACCACCGGGTCAGTGCGACTCTCTCAGATAGTATGCCAACAGCAACCTAACCAAGACCTGTGTCAATCCGGAAAGGATTTTTGAGAATTCACATCAACCTGTATTGATTGACATCCATAAATAAATAAATTAATAAGTTTTAAGGTAATGATTTCTGTATCGATCGACAATTAGAATTGGTTGATAGAAATAACATTAACGCGAGCAAAGCCGTTGGTAAAAGCTAGTTAAAAAGAAAATAAAAATCTATACTAATATTTGCAGAGGAAAGATTTGTATTTGTTTGTAACAAAAAAAAAACTCAAGAACTACTGGACCGATTACAAAAATCTTTCACCATTAGAATGATATATAAGACCTCAGTAAAATAGCCGGTAGATCATTTTTTTTATGGAAATTATTCAATAAAATTTTAGTACCACTCGAACGGAGTCGCGGACACGGCTAGTGCATAATATAATTACAAAAAAAAGTCAGCTTTAGATATAAAAAGGTTGATGACCCCTGTTCTAAAACGCTGTCACGCTTAGCATCTGTAATGAGTTTATAAACCATGGCAGGTTTTATGTTTTGGCGAGCGAACTCAATAATCTCGTTACTCAGTAGGTGGTCGATCTCTGGCCACCCGCTGTGATGTCTTGGAAAGTCTCGTCAGAGAATATATTATTACAGAACGACCGCTCTATTTAATTAGAAGCGATGATAGCTCTGTGATAGTGTGTAGGGATTTCACGTCAAGGGACGTGACTTCGGAAACAACTACAAAGAGCTTGAGTTTTCGGTGAAGGAAAACATCGTGAGGAAATCATAGCATGGATTTTTCTAATGTCCACCTGGCTAGCAATCACCCTCGAGTTGAAAATCTGCCGCCAAATACCAATATATGTGTTCCGGCATTGCACTTAAGAGTCAGCTCCTTCAGAGGTGTAGCTTCTCTACCAACTTAGGCCGTATTGTCACTTAAGATCAGGCGAGATATGGCCATAACGCTAAACCTTAACAATAAAAAAAAAACTATGCATACACACAAACGTACGAAGATTTCCGACAAGTCGGGTAAACGACAGTCGCGAGTGTTAAACTTTCCGATATTCGATATTTGTAACTACCGTATGTTTGAAGCGATAGTACCTCTGTTGGTTGTGTGTACAGACGCTGCGACAATGAACGTGAGTTCGAATCCATCTGTAACGAGTTTGAGCTTTCGCTGAAAGAAAACACTGCGATGTAACCATAGCATGGTGGTAGGGCTTTTTCTAATGGTTAGCTACCGCGCTTAAGTTGAATATCTTCCACCATTATTGGTGTGTTCCAGTACTTGCACTTGAGAACCGATCACTCCACTAGGCTTAGCGTGCCCACCACCTTGGGTCACATCTACACTTAACATGAAGTGAGATGGCGGCCAAATCGCTAAACCTACATGCATTCGCTAAAACCTTTTATAAATGTAACGTTATTGCATGCCGTAAAGGGAACCAACCAAAAAATAAAAAACCACATCGAGTTTCTTGTCGGTTCTTCTCGATGACTGGATTAATTTCCGTCCCGGTGGTAATTTATGAGCGTCTTCCCAGGGCCTAAATTGAATAAAGTTATTTAATATATAAACTATTAAAATATATATATGCATTGATTTGCTAGCCTTAATAATTAAATAGGATAAACATTCAAGGTTGGTCGAAAGTGTTGTTCACGAAATCGTTTTTATGTTTAAAACTAAAAGCTAAAAATTGATAGAGATTACACGCTTCGTTTTTGTTTTTGCGAAAATAGATCAATTTGCATCTTAATCATGGTCCGTATTGACCTTGGTTGAATTACTAATACCTATTTGATTGGATAGTAGGAAGTGTTTTTTTTCCCTCGCTCCATTATGTAAATAAATGTACAAAAAATATATAATCTAAATTAGACGTTATGACTTTGCAACATTTGCACCGGCTTCCTCTAATTCGTATGAAAGGAAGGAACTTAGTAATAAATCAGGATTAGTCTAATGGTATTAAAGATATACATACGAGAGCTAGCTTGTACCTGCGGCTTCGTACGTTTTTACTATCAAAGTATTTGCTTGTCAGATTTCAAGTCAACCTAAAGCGATGATAGCGCAGTTGGTAGTGTGTAGTATCCGTCGGCTGAGCTCTGAGATTTCGGTGAAGGAAAACGTCGTGATGAAACTATAGCATGCTGGTTAAGTCATTTCTAATGCCCGTCTGGCTAGCTAATCCTCTCAAGTTGAAAATCTGTTGCCAACTAAACAGATAGGTCATACACACTACCACTGCGCTATCATCGCTTCAAAATATCTAATAACATTCACCCCAGATATTATAAAACATAGTCCTCCATCGCATCTGTCTGTTCGCGAACTACTCAAGAACTATTAAATGGATTTTCATGCGGTTTTCACCAATAGACTGAGTAATCCCTTAGGAAGGGATAGGTTTATAATACATTTTTACAGGTTTTGCATAAATTAGTTACGATAACTATTGAAAATTTACGGTCTCTATAAACACAAAACGCCAAGCGTAGTGTATGTTGTCATCTAAAATCGCTCAATAACGTTCCTACACATAACACCGACTTAGCAGATCGTCCACAACTAAGGCGACTCTATATTTAGGTACTAATAGAGTGCTCCCTTATACATCAACGAGTCGGGAATGAAGCAATTGAAATACTCGGAAATTATGACTCAGGAAAGTGACTCTTTTCATTGGACTTACACCCGTATAATACGTACATTGTTCTTTATTACAATACTGACAACGTATAGTAAAAATAAAGGAGGTCTGAATTTATAGAATGACACAGAAAAATCTTGCATCCTCTTTGTAGAAAAAAAAATTTAAACGTAAAACCTTTTGCTTACTTCACATTTTGACTACTATATTATAACATTTTGTATTATTTTTGTATTCACGCCTGAGCCTAAGTTTCAAATATACTTAGTGTCTCTCGTAAGTAGGTTAAGGTAACAACTATTTATAGATTTTATTCATTCAACAATTGGACCGTTTATTTTGAAAGTGGTGTAAGTCCATTTTTGAGAAAAATGAGCTATCACGGAATTCATGCCTAATTTAATGTAATTTTTTTATATATAACTAGTCCGTGTTTAATTTCTAAAAAAAACATTTCTGTTTTGTACAACTTAAAATCGGTCGGTAAATGAAATTGCATTATCAACAAATATAGTAACCTTTAATTTTCTCGAAACAAAAGAAAATGGACTTACACTACTTTCAAAATAAACGGTCCAATTATATACGCAATTTCGAAAAGTGTCCATCTCCTATATTTTGACAATTACGTTTTTTCATATAAAAGCTAAGCTAAGCTAAAAGCTTCCCAATATCTTTATCGTCGAAAGGGAGACATCTCTAGTACTTATTGTAGTGACGACGTCATGGCGTATATAAAGATAGTCTCAAAAAGATCACAAATCTAAGAGATGTGACCTTTTCGAACTATAAAACTATTGTGACCACAGACAAAAAACATTGCATTATACTAACAATTTGTATACTAATACTAATATGATTGTAATTACTGAAATAAAATTATATTATTGATATTATCATCCATCATTCATGGTACTTCCATGGATTTTACGTGTGAACTTACGAAAAGGACTTAAAATCATTTAAAATAGGGAATAAACATGTATGATTTAAAAGTAATGGAACTTATAAAAAGGACTTAAAAAGATTTAAAATAGCGAATAAACATTTATAATTTAAAACTAAATGGAACTTAGGAAAAGGACTTAAAAAGATTTAAAATATGGAATAAACATTTATAATTTAAAACTAAATGGAACTTAGGAAAAGGACTTAAAAATATTTAAAATAGGGAATAAACATGTATAATTTAAAACTAAACATTTTTGTAGCTTTCAATTGCTAATCGATCCCTGAATGTATAGGTAACGTAAAAATAGCTTTTTAATATTATACTTCTTTAGAAAATAAATATACTTTTCACTTCCTGAAAACTAAACAACCAGACACTTTGCCCTTTACGAAATTATATATTCAATTTAGAATGACGGAATATAAAAAAAAAAAATGTTTTTTTATTATAAGAACTGTATATATATTTTCATATGGATCTAGTAAAAACTTTTATTTTGATATCACAAACAGCCACTTCATTTTCATTAATTATTATATAAATCTTTTTGGTGTTTGTTTCATTTACTAGTTTTATATTATTAATACTCCTAAATTTGTATGAGAAATATTCTTTTTAGACCGACATAGATGAGATAATATAGTACTGTATAAGACTCAAAGTTTTCAATCACCTAGTGTATTGGTTTGACGAGATTTAGATTCAAAAGAGATTTATGTTTTATACAGATATTAATAAATATCGATATAATTATTATAATGGCTGTCTTATTTCGCATTTGCGTTTGGATTTACTTAATTTAGAGTTATTGTATTCTTATAGGTATTTATAATTTGGACTATTATGTGCATACTGCGAAGGTTCCTAAACTTGTACCATTTAGGTGTTTTTTGTCACAATGTCTTAAAGAAAGTATATGTCTTAATATTTTTTAAACCACCAATACGACTCCATACAGCCTTTTTTGTTTGTACTAATTTCTGATTTCCTGGGTATTTAGATTTGAAGAAATCGATTGTAGATCATTCTCGTATTGGAATGAATCCTGTTATCCTATAAATTTTGTTCAAATGTATTATAATATGTCCATATATATTTGAAGCGGTGATAGCTCAGTTTCTAGTGTGTACAGAGACCGCAACAAGGGACGTGAGTTCAAATCCACCTACATTGAGCTTCAGCTTTCCGTGAAGGAAAACATTGTGATCAAACCATAGCACACTGGTAGGAGCATTTTCTATTGACCACCTGGCTAGGTATCACCTTCAAGTTAAAAATTTACCGCCAAATCCCTATATGTTCTGGGAGTTATACGTGAGTGCAGGTCCCTCCACTAGGTTTAGTGCGTTTACCATCTTGGGCCGCGTCGTCACTTGACATCAGACGAAATTGTAGCCATAACGCTAAACCTAAGGTATGAAACGAATAGTCTAATATATTATCCTTTGTTCTTTATGTGACTTTGTCAAATGTAATTAATATAATCGTGTTACAGATACGACAATACAGTTCGTTCATGAACTTTCAATGTCTACAAGGTCGTTGTTTGTTTGTCACTTAATGCGTAGTTGATTAGATTCAAATATATTTAATTCAGTCTATAACATTTTATTCAAAATTATCGATTTGACTCCAACGAATAGATCTGCGATAAAAACAAACATGATTAAAAATAATATATGTTAAAATAAATGGTCAATAGCTAAAGTTATTCCAAAAGATGGAAATATACATGGAAACATTTTGCACAAACAGAATTATAAATGTAATCGATAAGCATGATTATATATAGATTCATATTCATTATTAGCCGTGTCTGTGTCTCTCTCATCGTGATTTTAAAACATACGTCGCGTTAAATGATGCATTACAAGGTTTACTGAAATATCTCTATCGTCTTCATAACGTCCTTAAATACTGAATGTAACTAAATATATATTAGAATACACTAATCTATACTAATATTATATAAAGGTAAAGTTTGTGAGTTTGTATGTTCGGGGTAATCTCCTGTAATAGGTACTGATCCGATTTTAAAAACTCATAACTTATAGAAAGGTATGTTATTCCTGAGTGTCATAGATTACTTTTATTTATTTTGCTAAATGTATATTTTCAATCATGAATCACAATAAATATAATCGAATTTGGCCAAAATTCTATAATATGGCATGCGCTGCTCGAAGGTTTGAAATAAAAAAATAAAATCTATATTGAAAATATTAATTACTTTTACCTTTACAATAGAGTCCGCGAGTATCTAAGTTTAATATCTGTAAATTCGCATACATGTTGCCAGTGGTACAGGAAAGAAAGCTGGTCACTTTTTATTCAGAAAAGAAGTATGTAAATATTTTTTTAAAACCACGCGAACGAAGTCGCGGTCATAGCTAGTTAATTATAAAGAGTATCATGTAAACTAGTGCTCGAATTAAAGCAGGCTAACTCACAGACAGAAAACGACATGTTACGTTATATAATATTTAAGTATAATAAAATAGAGACTTCGTACATTACGATGGAAATAAGAGAATGACTTAAGAATTTGTATCTAACTAGTGTATTTCTTAGCAGTCTACTTTATTTCCGATTGTAAGATCAAGGTTATACCCGTTACGACAATCAGACCATAAAAGATTCAATAATTAAATTTTAATTAATAGTATATCATGACGTTATTCAGCGTGATACCAATTTGTCAAGGCTTAGTTAAGTTTAAAGTTTGCATTCATTTGATTGTATGAAATAAATAATTGCTATTTCTAATGCAATACTGACTTATGCTATAAATGCGAAAGTGAGTTTGTTTGTTTGTAACAATTTCACTCCTGAAGTGCTCAATGAAGGGCTTCGAAAAGGACGTAGGGTACTTTGACGGGACGGAAGGTTGTAGCTAGCCAAGTGGGCATTAGAAAAGCGCTACCACCATACTATGGTGTCATCACGATGTTTTTCTTCACCGAAAGCTCAAGCTCCTTGTAGGTGGATTCGAACCCACGTCCGTCCCAAGACGTTGACACGGCGTCTGCACACACTACCTCTGAACTATCATCACTTCAACACTCTAGAGTTCTCGGACTATGTATAATTATTGGTTGATTTCGATTTCTTCCAGGTTCGCAGATGGCAAGTCTGGGACCAGAAAATTGATACGGAGGAGACACGGCCTAAACTGCAGAAGAATGAAAAGAAACAGGTGCAGTTCTTGAAAGGAGAAGACGGTGAACCCTGGGTAATAAAATCAGAAATTGTATTGTTCAATCATAGAGAGTTAAAGTCAAAAGTAATGAACTTATCGGGACCTGACTATGATCCTTCGATGCGGAGTCTTGTTTAAATGGTTTTAAGGAAATAAGTTTCTGGGTACGATTGTGGCTTAGTCATTTGTTTTTAATTGTTGTTTATTTAGAGTTCCTATAAAAGAAAAACAGTCAACGTATCGAGCGGTTAGTTGTTTATGAAGATAAAGTAAAGCGAATATTTTTAGCATTACCTATCCGTACTAATATTCTAATACGGAAAAGTTTGTTTGTTTAAACGCGTTAATCCAGCCAGCAGTTGTATTTGAAAGATTCTTTTTGTATTTGATAAAACAATAATTGAGTAAGGCTTTAGGGTGTTTAACATCACGCTACTACCAACCGGAGGAAAGCTGTATTGAGAAAAGTTACAAAAACCGACAAAAATTGTTAAGTCGTTCTCAGTTCAACGCGAACGAAGTCGCGAGTACAGATAGTATGATGTAAAAAGGTAAAGTCGAAATCATTTAGTACTTTTTCTGCTGTGTTTATCAAACGATTTTATTTCTTATTTAATTTGTATTTATTCACGACCTTAATCTTAAAAATGCAATATAAAAAAACTTTCATACATATGATTTTGGTTGTGTTTCGAATAGTAATAATTTTTATTTCACACTAATAGAAAAAAAATACAATTTAGGTAACAAAAAATGTAGCAAAATTATTAGAAATGAAGATATGTTAGTAATGTCTATTGTAAGTTAGAATTTGTTTGAAGTCTGGAGTCTCCAAAAGGTACGATGACCTGAACTACTCCAGACATTTGATGATGAAGTTAGATGAGTTGATATTATTATACTTTGATTACTTATGAAAGAAGTTTAAAGCGGTGATAGCTCAGTGGTAGTGTGTACGAATACGCGTCAAGGGATTTGAGTTCGAATCTAAGCACCTACAATGAGCTTGAGCTTTCGGTGAAGGAAAACATCGTGAGGAAACCATAGCATGGTGATAGGGCTTTTTCTAATGCCCGCCTGGGTAGCTACCACCCTCAAGTTGTAAACTTGCCGCCAAATACCAATAGGTGTGTTCCGGCAGTGGCACTTGAGAGCCAGTCCCTCCACAGGTTTGGCATGTCTACCAACTTGGGCCGTATCGTCACTTAAGATCAGGTGAGATTATGGCTATAATGCTATTACCTTAAGTATAAAAAAAAGTTCAGTAATTTTATTTAATGTTCCAGGTGTGGGTGATGGGAGAGCATCCAGATGACAAATCGATTGAAAGCATACTGGCTGAGGAAGCCAGACAGCGTGCCCTGGCGCAGGCAAGAGAAGAGGCACATCAGTTAAGGAAATCCGTGGAGAAAGAGTTGACTCAACTTATCGATTACAAGCCGCTCGATAGCTTGGAACAGGTATAGCTATGATTTTATTCGGAAATCGTATAAAGTCTACTGATATGTATGTCTGCATGTTTTTTTGCGATTAACTCGAAAACTACTGTACATATTTTCATGCGGTTTCCACCAATAAACAGAATGATCCTTGAGAAATGTTTAGGCGTATAATTTGTAAAGTTTTTTTTGTGGATTGGTGGAAATATGACAATAATTGAGGAACAAGTCGGAAAAAGTCGAACCGCGTGGCTGCTTTGACGCCTAGCGTAACAGGCAGATGACTGTGTTCAATACAATTCTATGTTATTACAAAACGTGCGAATTTGAGTTTCTTTCTTCCTTTGTGACGTTCTACTTGGCCCTATTTTATGAAATTTTGCATACACATCGCCAGGTGTATAGGAAAAGTACATAAGGCACTTTTCATCTTGACAAGAATCGTTCTCAAGGGATAACTGTTGGGATATTTTTAGGGCCCTATCTCATTAGGACGCTATGGTGGTGCCATCGGTCAAGCCATCGTTGTGTCTTGAGTTACCAAGCGAGAACCACCAAAATAAATACTACGATTGTCAGATACAAAATGGACGTCGAAAAGTAAAAATTATTTTGCTGTACAATGAATCCAACTACTGTCTTCTTTTATTTTTATTTAACTTTCTTTTACGTCATTCGAATAGCAAAAGAGCTGTTATAATGTTGTAAAAGTTGTTTAATATTATAAGAATATAGAACTGTTTGTTGAAATTTAAAATGAATAAATTAGTAAGAATCACTATTTCGATGCTATTTAAATTTAAATTAATTAAATTAAATTTAAATATACATTTTTTATAATATAATTTATATTCTTCGAATATACATCCTTTTGTTGCGTAATGAAATAAATAAAAAAAAACATACGTGAATATGAAAATGTCAGATATCGAACACACGATCCTTGAGCACGCTTCACTAATATCCGTTCTCCCAATAATACTAATGTTAACGACGTCATTACCGTAGACAACATGCAATTATAAGCAATCCTTTTTTAGTAATGACCCACGTTGGTTTTATTTAAAAGTCAAGGCGACATAACCGCTGCTGCTGTTGTTTGCTTAAGCCCACAACAGACAGAGCTATAATATATATTAATTTAGTAAGCTATATATTACGATATAGCAAGGTGCCACAGGCGGCGGCTATGCTGTAATATATGAACCGTTTATTTTGAAAGTGGTTTAAGTCCATTTTTGTGAAAAATGAGCTATCACGTAATTCATGCTTAATTTAATGTAATTTTTTTATATATAACTAGTCAGTGTTTATTTTCTCAAAAAAATCCCATGTTTTGTACAACTTAAAATCGGTCGGTAAATGAAATTGCATTATCAACAAATATAGTAGTAACCTTTAATTTTCTCGAAACAAAAGAAAATGGACTTACACCACTTTCAAAATAAACGGTCCATATATTTTTGCACTCATTAGCTCTGTGGCAGTCGTCCCATGAGCACGTATTTGTGCTATTTTCTTAATAAAGCATGTTCTAATTTTAGATATCGTATAATGGATCTTACTAGTTATATTCAGAGTGCACGCAAATTACAGATGAAAAAGTACACCCTGTTGATCTTGAAATATATTAATATATACGTGAATGCTTTACTATATCAAAATATGTCATGCTATATCTGTCGACATATTTTAATGACGTAACAATAATACGTTACAGTTGTGTCTGTGACCACTGGTCAATGACTACAGAAAATATACCGTAATATACCTTGCTATAATTTATATTAACATATAATATATGTTACTATACGACTATGTGACTACTAGTAAGCTGATCTGGCAGACGTTGTTCTGTCTTTTCGAGTAGTCAACCACATCGACTACGCAGCGACATCTATCGCGTTATGATCACTTAGCGAGATAAAAAGTATCATATCTCTCAAGTTGGATCAAACTAGACACAATGTACAAAATTTGATTAAAATCGGTTCATTGGTTTAGGAGTTCATCGCGGACAAACAACGTGAAACGAAATTTTTATATACAAAGATTTTAGCTACGTCTGTTGTGGGCTTTATGCTTTTTAAATAAAGCAATATTATATATTTATTGAGGCGATGATAGCTCAATCGGTAGTGTATACGGACGCCGCGTCAATGGAAGAAAGTTCGACTCCGTGCAATGAGCTTGAGTTTTCAGTGAAGGAAAATATCGTAATGAAACCATAGGCGTGGTGGTGGGACTTTTTCTAATTCGTTCCTGGCTAGCTAGCTACCACCCTCAAGTTAAAAATCTGCCATAATAAACTATAGGTGTGTGCCGGCAGTTGGACTTGAGAGCCAGTCTCTGTACTAGGATTAGCGTGCCTACCGTCGTGGGTCAAACCGAAGCTACCGATGAAAAAAATTTACAAACCTGTCTGTAAGCCCAAATTCCTTTAAGGATTTCTTTCTTGCATTTGTGGAGGCTTGTGGGACTATCTTGGTGCGACCCAAAAAAAAGCATTAAAATCATCGGTTCTTCCGACGTAAAAGAGAAATCTTGACGAATTTTCGTATAGAGATTGATAAGACCATGCAGAATGCTATTCTTATTATGAAATATTATTATATTATTATGAAAATGACACAAAAGTGAGTTTGTTTGTTTGTTACGCTTTCACAGCCAAACCGCTGAATCTATTATAATGAATATTGGTATAGAGATAAATGAAAACCTGAAGACGGCGATAGGCTGCTTTTTCTCGCGAAAAACTGTGGAAAAAGTCGGAAGTGGGGCAAAGAGTGGGATTAACTTTGTACATAACTTTTATTGTGTCATCCTATTTGTTTGACAAAGTCAATATTAACGCAAGCTAATAGGGAATAAGAGTATGATGATATCATTATTTAACAAATTAGGGATATATAAATTGTATATTATAATAATAGAGTGTTTCTTGTTAAGGTATGAAAAAACATTTTTCTGAGCAATACAAGTGGGAATAATTTAAATTATTCAATTTTACGTAGAGTAGTCGCAAGTAAAGCTAGGTCTGATACAAAACGTTGGTTTATTTCAGAAGTTCGACTTGTCCCCTAAAACTATAGATCCTTTGGAAGACCTGGAGATATACTGCACGGTGGACGAGCTCAGGCAGCGGATCCAGGAGTTAGAACCAGAAGTAAAGATCTCTGAGAAGTCGGAGATCAGAGACAATCTGGTTGACAACGAAAACATCAAGTTAGACTTGAACAAGAATAATCTGCATTTCAATTTTATCGAGGGGAAGAGAGACGTTTTGCAGGTAATTCCTTGCGATAAATGTCTTAACAATAATTAAAACTGTGATGTTTGACAAGCTCCTAGGCAGTAAGATCGACCCGGATGCCGTCACGCCAAACGGAAAGACGCTCTCTTATGGTGTATATATGTACTGTACTACACTTCATTGCACCGTTGTGTTAGCTGTTTCTATTTATACATATAGTATACGTTATGTATTTATTATAATGTAATTAGAATTATAAGAAAAATATATTGACTTTATTAATGAAACTATTCTTTTTTATTATTTACTCCATATTTACTTAATTGGTTTTTGTTTAATAATTAAAATCATAAATTCAAATATTAAGTTTAATGTCTCGCATCTGCCGGACGTCCCGAGATGCCTAACTTTTTTATATACACGTTATCAGCTCAGATATTGTTGTTGAGTTTTTTTTTTTGAAACAGGTTTATCGTTTTGCCGCAATATCACTTTTTTTTAAATTTAATATGGGGCAAAGGAGCCAGCTTGCCCTCTAATGGTAAGTGTTCACCGCCTCCCATGGACACTCACAACACCAGGAGAATTGCAGGTGCGTTGCTGGCCTTTGTCAAGTGCAACTGTCAGAACACACATATTGGTATTTGGCGGCAGATTTTCAATTTGAGGGTGGTAGCTAGTCAGGCGAGCTTTAGAAAAAGCCATGCCACCATACTATTGTTTCCTCACGATGTTTTCCTTCACGGAAATATCAAGCACATTGTAGGTGGTTGAATTGGAAGTCTCGCGGCGTTCCTACACACTACCACTGGCTATCATCGCTTCAAAACACTCTTCAAAAAATCCTATTCTTTACGGACTTCGTTATCGAAACGCGCAAACGTATTACCCGGGCTCAGGCCAAAGGCGAGAGAAGTATGTGGCAATACTCGTTGCGTTATACGGACCGTACTTTACCCACTAAAACGTATCACGGCGACAGTCCAAACTCCCGTGTTGCCAGATACCAGCGACAACTTTCGAACTTGTTCTAGTCGCCACAATTTCACCTGATGTTAAGTTATGATGTGGCTTACATGTTAAACCTACTGGAATGATCGGCTCAAAAGTGCAGCCACAACACACCTATAGGTATTAGGCGACAGATAACGGCTAGATAGTGATAATGGAACGACCTTTTCAAATGCCCTCCCCACTCACTACGAATTGAAAATCTCGCGACAAATACCAATAGGTGTGTATGTTTCGACAGTTTGTTTCCTCAGTGCTCTTATTTTATCAATACACCATTATTTGAGATTTTACACTAATTATTATGTAAAGAATTTACTATATAGAAAAAGTTTCCTCTATTTTGAAAAGAGAGATACTATTTGACGACTTTTTTAAACGTAACTAGCTGACCCGATAGATGTCCTGCCCTAACTATGAATAATGAATTATAATTGGTATAATAAATTAAAAAAAAAAAAGTATTACTCAAAAACATAGTATTTATTATTGTTATGTTCCATGACAATTGACAGTTATGTAAAATTATTATTATCGTAAAGTATCTTTTTAATTTTATTAAGTTTTTTAATATTCCACTCAGCTCCCTTATTTTTTCCTTTCAGAAGAACCTTCTTCTGACGATAATTAATACAACAAAAAAGAATTACCGAATTTGTTCCATTCGTTCACGCGTTATGCGATGACCAAGGGAAATACAGATTTATTTATATATATATATATATATATAAAAGATTTTTTAACATGTCATACGGCAAGTCAGAACTAGTAATATATCATATCTGTATATAGATATGATATATTACTAGTTCTGACTTGCCGTATGACATGTTAAAAAATCTTTTAAATTAATGTTTGTGTTCAGAGTCGAACAAAAATATTTACTACTTTAACATGCAACTAATGTTGGATTGAACAAATAGGTACTGAGGTGAAGAGTTGCTTTTGAAAGCCAGTACCTCCACAAAGCTTAGCGTGTCCACCATATTGGGCCACATCAGCTGAGATTGTGGGTAAACGTTAAACCAATATTTTATATGTAAAACATAGCTACCTGCAAGTCTATTTGAAGGTGGACGTACACTAATTGACCCTGAAATACGAGAGACCCTGAATGGTTCATAGGTCCTCGTGATCAAAATGATTTTAATAAATATTGTTTGAATATTACAGGACCTTGGTTTGCCAAATAACGGCGATTGTGTAAGCCATCGAGTAGCTGCTTGGGAGAGGCGCGTCGCAGCCGCCAGGGTGGGGGATATCCTCAGAGGCATTCGAGCACGTCGAGCCAGGACATTAAGAGACGCCCAGTTACACGCGCATGATGATGATGAGGCTTGGCGGGAACAAGGTCAGTTGTAAACCTACAATCTAACTGGATATTATGATAACTGATACTTTATAAACATTTGAATCGATTCAAGCAGCTTGTTTAACATTTATGTTCCCTTGTTAATTGATATACCTATAACTGTGCCTCAAAAAGCTTTAATGCCATGCAACAACAATAGATCATAAGGGATTTATTTAATATCATTTTAAATTTGTCTTTGCACCAAGGGACGTGAGTTCGAATCCAACCACCACCTACAATGTGCTTGATGTTTCGGTGAGCTTTCGGTGAAGGAAAACATTGTGAGGAAACCATAGCATGGTGGTAGGGCTTTTTCTGATGCCCGCCTGGCTAGCTACCACCCTCATATTGAAAATCTGCCGCCAAATACCAATAGGTGTGTCACTTAAGATGAGGTGAGATTACGGCCATGACGCTAAGCCTTAACTATATAAAAAAGGAGATATAACATTTACAGTTGAACCTCTAGAAGTCGAACATCAAGGGAGACCCCAAAAAATTCGAGTTATAGAGTTTTCGACTTATAGATCGTGGAGGTTATGGTGTTTAGCGAAGGGAACAAAACATTTTTTCGAAATTTGGAGGTTTTTGACTTAGTTCGATTTAACGACGTTCTACTGTATATGAGAAGTAAATAAAAATATAGTTATAATTTAATATTATCACTCTAATAAACATGAACCAAATTTACAAAATAAATATACATATCTGTTTCTTATCACAAGTCCAACCTAAAGTTTTAAAGCCATGATAGCTCTGTTAGTAGTGTGTACGGACGTCGCGTTAACGGACGTGAGTTCGAATCCACCTACAATGAGCTTAACTTTTCAATGTTGAAAAACATCGCGATGAATCCATAGCATGATGGTAGGTGGGGCTTTTTCTAATTTTCGCCTGGCCAGCTACCACCCTGCCGCTGAAAATCTGCCACCAAATACCTATAGGTGTGTTCCAGCAATTGCACTTGACAGCCAGTCCCTCCACTAGGCTTATTAACAATAGGTGAGGAAAACTTATGGAACACTTCAGTTCACCTACGAGATCATTTTAAATCTAAGCATATTTATAGTAGAAACCGTTAGTTTATAGTTCATTTTTCGTTTCTCAATAGAACGTAAAGCGAAGGAAGCCGAAGCGAACATGCGAGAGATCGCTAGAGTCGCGCGTGAAGCCCACAGGCGCAGTACGGACCTGAACGCTGCGAACATCTACCCTGACACAACTCAAGGTGAGTTCCCACACTTAATATCCAGGGCCTGATCCTCGTATTCGCTCATGTGAAGTGATGATAGCTCAGTGGTAGGTATACGACTTTGCGTCGAGGGACGTGAGCTCGAATCCAACCACTTACATTGAGCTTGAGCTTTAGGTGAAGGAAAATATCGTGAGGAAAAGCATGGTGGTAGGGCCTTTTCTAATGCCCGCCTGGCTAACAACCATTTTCAAGTTGAAAATGTACCGCCAAATATCGTTATATGTATTCCGACAGTTGCACTAGAGAGCCAGTTCTTCAACAGGCTTAGCGTGTCTACCAACTTGTGCCGTATCGTCACTTAAGATCAGGTGAGATTAGAGCTCATAACTCTAAGCCTTAAAAAAATTATTGACAATTTGTTCATAATAAAAAACAAATGCTCATTTAACTGTCAATTCCAGCTGGAAAACCACCGAATAGAGAGGCCGTCATGGAATGGTTCAGAACACAGGAGCTGAAACGTGGCGTTGGTTTGGATGAGAACAATAAAGCGATCAATTGGTTTCATGGTAAGTTTACGTATTTTATGTATATTTTTATATCATTATTGTGGCAATTAAAACAAATCCCCGTGCGTTAGAAATTACACTTGTTTGAGTTGTAGTTAGAAGTTGCTAATATAGTATTTAATTTAAATATATCTGTATAGGTGAAGAATTTTTTTTAGAGGAGTTAATATAATTACTTTCTTGACTATTTGCACATCTTTAGAGGTATTTTCATGTCTATACACAAACACTTTGCCATTCTCTTTCTCTTTCTCTCTCTCATTCTCTGTCTCCCTGTCTCTCTCCCTCCTTCCCCCGCTATCTCTCCCTCTCTCTTACACACACATACACACAAACGTACACACGCATATATATATACACAAGCACGTAGTATATTTTAATTAAATGAAATTAAGAATTTAGAATTTGATTTAATAGATAAACAAACATACAAAATATTACATCTATAAATTAAATAATAGGAAAATCCATAAGTGCATGTCCCATAACTAGGCTTACCATACGTCCCGGTTTGACCGGGATAGTCCCGGTTTGAGATCCGTGTCCCGGCGTCCCGGTCAAACTTGAACAGCACCGACACCCCGACCAATCGTTCCCCCGCGCCCAAGACAATTCAATTCATAATAATTTTGATTGCATTTCAAATATGAAAAACACAAATTAAGCGAAAAGCAAAATGAAAATGAGCCTCTTTCTCTTCTGCGTCCCGGTTTGGCTCTTCGTAATTATGGTAAGCCTACTCATAATGTGATTATAATTGAGTGACATAGAATTAAGCGTTCTTATTAAGTAGGAAGTAATCCGATGTCATTCTAGATAGATGAAGTTTTTTGGACGTAATCGATACACATCCATACACACAGACATCCGGACGTCCACGAAATAAAATTCCTCATCAAGATTTTCTTTACTTTATAATGAAACAAATGAATTTAAAAATCATCTACTGTGATAGTGAGAGTGGTGTAAAATAATGATCATTAAAGTCTCGAAAATTGCTCGATTTTGGTATATTGAGAGTAATACACAAACTTAAACGCTTCACGTTATGAGGCGTGCAAAACCGTGTATATATGTAACGAAACATATATAATGTAGTTGTAACATTTCCGTTTCCTTACCATTATTATATCAATAAAAAATTACTCCTAAACTACAGAACCGAATTTAATCAAATTTTCCACACCGTGTACAGTTTGATCCAATATTTTTTATCTCGACAAGTGATGTCGCTGTAGTCGATGTGATTGACTACTGGAAAAGGCAGAACTAAGTTTGTTAGGGCAGCTAGTAACATGTTTTAGTCACGACTAGAAAATGTCCGAATCTTTAACATTATTATTTTTAAATATATCAGGTTTAATAACAAGGGGGGAGGCGGAACAAATACTGAGCAACCATTCGGTGGGCAGTTACTTGGTGCGTATATCGGAGCGCGTGTGGGGGTACGCGATATCGTACCGGGGCGAGGGTCGATGCAAGCACTATCTGGTGGAAGTCGGAGCCGGCTACCGGCTGCTGGGCACTGCCCAGGTCACACACAACAGCCTAGGTGAGGATCTATCTTACTGCAAAAACCTGGATTTCGCGAAAGACCGCCATGAATTATTTTTTTCCTTATTGGTTTATCGTTACGATACAGCCCAAGTTGGTAGACACGCTAAACCTGTGGAGGGACTGGCTCTCAAGTGCAACTGGCGGAACACACATATTGGTATTCGGTGGCAGATTCTCAACTTGAGGGTGGTATTTGGGTGGAGGACTTTGAAAAAGTCCTAACCGTGTTATAGTTTCCTCACAGTGTTTTCCTTCACTGAACGCTCGAGCTCATTGTAGGTAGATTCGAACTCAAGCCCCTTCACGCGGCATCCGTGCAAACTACCACTGGGCTATCATCGCTTCAAATACTAGAAATCGTGACAAACTACTCATCTCTTATTTTAGACTCAGTAAGACCGGTAACAGTTTTTTAAAAACTGTTAGGTTTTGCAGTAAAGTACTAAAACACGTTACCGATTTGTGTGTGTGCCTCAGTGTGCCGTGGAGGGAAAACATCATGATGAAACCATAGATTGGTGGTACCTGATTAGCTACCACCCTCAAGTTGAATATACCTTTAATCTGGCAGTTTCACTTGAGAGCCTGTTCACCATCTTTATACATTCACAATATTCTTTATAGAGACCAGGATCAGCTATCACAATATTCTAATGCCCTTCTGTCCCTTGATAATCTGCTGCCAAATATATATACTTAAGTTTCGGAAGTTGCACTTGAGAGCCAGTCACTCCACTAGGCTTAACGTGTCCACCATTTTGGATCACATCACCGCTTAACATCAGGTGGATCGTGGCCATAACGTTAAGTCTAAATATAAATTAATATATTTAAAAAAAATGTGTCTTAGTAATAATACATAAGTCGATTATTTAAAATTGTTTTATTAATTTCAGCTGATCTCATAAACTATCACAAAACAGTGGTGATCACAGAACGCGGTGGTGAACTCCTCACCACACCCTGTGGTCCGGCTCAGCCACCGGCTTGTCTCTCGTATTCTTGAATATTTTATTATACTTAAAGAGATTTACAGACGATCAGTCGCAACTGACAGTTTTATTGAAACAATATACTAATCGTGTAAATATATAGCGTTATGGTCTGCTTAAAATGTATACAGGCTTTTGTAAATTACGCTGTCTGGATAAATATGTCTGCTTTTGGACATTTTTATATCATATATAAATAATACTAGTATAGCCTGAAAAATACTAGTACGGAACTGATAAATTAACTTATCAAGAAATATTGTTTGGTATCAGTATGTAGCAGGAGGCTTGATCGTCTTAAGCTTTGCATTCAAAATATAAAACTGAGGGACCATTTGATTTGTAGTCTATATATTATAATATGATTAATTAAGATATTACTCAATACATTTAATTTAATGAGCATGAGAAATGATGAAAATTGCTGACAAATGTGTGCTGTCAACGTAATATGACAGATGTCTTTTTTCTGTCAAAATTGGCGACCGTCGAATATTTAGTTATTAAATCCTATACTTGTTATTCTTCATCGCGAATTTTCATGGCATTATATCGATTTCATTTACATAAAACCTCATTTATGTTATTACTTTTATATTAACTACATTATATAAAGTAAAGTTTTAACTGTAAACACCTTTAGTAAATTTTCATGCATTTCATCAAGCTAGACTGACATTATCAATGAAAATCTGCAGTCGACTTTATTCTGAAATATGTAAACTCATTTCAAGGTCAACTTATTGTTTTTTTTTTATTTTGGACCGGAGTTCCTAATCGCATGTTGTCGTTCTGATTTGTTTGCGGACTAAAGAGCTAGGCCGAAAAAGGTATCATAATGACAAACGACACCAAAAACCTACATGTTTTACCGGTCATTTTTGATGCACTTCCAGATCAACTAGACCTATAATAGGCCGGCATGACAGTAGCGATTGGCGATGAATTGTCGTTCTTTCAATGATCGCTGCTGTTTTTAGACTGTGCTGCACTTAACATTAGGTACAATGCAGTCACTTTGCCAAGCTACCATAAAAAAAAAAATATATTAAAAAGGCGTTTTAGCTGGCCGTCAATTATGAGAATATTCAAAAATATTTAAAATTTTACTCATAATTAATTATCATTATTAAATATAAACACAAAAACATACAGCGAAAAAGGAACTTAAACCGGGTATCTGTGAGATACCTCTCTTTTTTTAAATACACTGGCAACAGTAATTCCAAGTGCTTCCATGAAATTTAATAAAATACAAATACAGTGTTAACTCTACCTAACGTTAATATATTTGACAACAAACTTACTAAATTGTTTTACATTTATTGGTTAAGCTTTTCGTCTACACAATAGTATTTCCTCTCCAGTAAACGACGTGAAGCGATGATGGCTCAATTGGTAGTGTATTCGGACGCGGTCTCAAAGGACGTGAGTACGAATCCACTTGTAACAAGCCTGATCTTTCGGTGAAGCTACCACCGTCAAGTTGAAAATGTACCGCCAGATATCTAGTGTGTTCTGGCAGTTGCACTTGAGAGCCAGTCCCTCCACTAGGCTAAGCGTGTCCACCATATTGGGCTACATCGTCATGTAAAATGTGGTAAGATGGTAGTAATATAGCTAAACTTATATTAAAAAAAAGACTTAAACAGTTTCATAGAAGTTTACACTGTATTTTATTGTATAATAAATTTTGTTTAATGTTGTATAAATCGAAGGTGCTTAATCGAATAATATCATTGGCTGATCTCGCCGACAGTTCTGTTCTGTCAATTAGTATTAAAATATATATATATAATTTTACAAGAACAAAGGATATTATTGTAATAATTGTCAGCTTTATTTCATTCGCATCGCTTCAGTATTATCGCTAAGTTCTGATAGACCAAAGTTGAATTCATCAAATCGGAGTTTTCTACCCTTATTATATTAATGCCCTTTAATCAAGTCATCTATCAACAATTGCTAACTTCTTTACATTGACAGAAAATGTATGAGAAGACAGATGTCAAAGTGACATTGACATTTTATACTGATTGTCACCCCGTGCTTTATTTTTCTAAAGGGCTCCTGTGGTCTCTAAACTCAATTCACCCAATTACATGTGATGATTATAGTAACCCCAGTGAGAGAGGCACTTCCATAAACAATAAAGAATACTTATAAACCTTAATACGTTTTCCGTGGACAAAAACAAAACGAACTCACGTAAAACTTTTCTATTTACGAACGAAAAAGAATACCAGAAATGAATGCGATGACAGCTGTCAAAGTGGCATTGACACCGTGTACCGACTGTCGTCCATTTTATTTTTTGTTCTGTTTAAGTTAGCAATTATTGAAAGATAATTTGTCTGGGGGCATAGATATCGAATTGTTTTGTAATGTATACGCCATTCGTCTCGTTTATAGATACTCTATAGATCTATAATAATTATAATCGTAATTTTAGTCATTAACTGCCAAGTAGTGTAATAAATATGATTAAATATACTTGTATTTTTTTTGTTTACCTTTTCCTTTCCTCTATTATACGAGAATAGGATTTGTCTGACACTGACCTTTAAATATATATATATATATTACCAGATCGAGTTTCTTGCCGGATCTTTTCGATGACTGGATTATTTTCAGAACCGGTAGTAGCTTTGACGTTCATAAGCGCCTTGCCAGTACCTAAATTAAATAAAGCTTTTTTTATTTGATTTTCTTCGTTCGCGTGTAACTAAAATTTGTAAATCACGGAAATGGACATCGGATTGCTACCAAACTTTACACGGTAGCTATTTGAGCTAATCCGATTATTGCCTGAAACGTTTTATCATACTTCGCTTAGCCGTTTTAAAACCTGTAGGGAACGTACATACACAGATCTTATATATGTAGATATTAGATACATTCTTGACTTTTTTCACCGCCACTACATTAAAAATAATCATCTAAATATATAATTTCTCCGAATTAATTTTTATCGCAGTCCCCGTACATCTTTGATTGTCACAATTACGGATTTAAAACGTAAATATCAAGCGCTAGTTTTCCGCTATTGACAAAGAATATATGGACCGTTTATTTTGAAAGTGGCGTAAGTCCATTTTTGAGAAAAATGAGCTATCACGTAATTCATGCTTAATTTAATGTAATTTTTTTATACATAACTAGTCCGTGTTTAATTTCTCAAAAAAATCCCATGTCTTGTACAACTTAAAATCGGTCGGTAAATGAAATTGCATTATCAACAAATATAAGTAACCTTTAATTTTCTCAAAACAAAAGAAAATGGACTTACACCACTTTCAAAATAAACGGTCTTTAGCTGACATGAACGCTGTTAGATTGTTTATTTTCAATATACAAATGTAATCTATTACGAAAATCAATCAAGTTTAAAACGATGATAGCTCAGTTGGTAGTGTGACGGACGCCGCGTCAAGGGACGTGAGTTCGATCCCACCCACAATGAGTTTGAGCTTACGGTAAAACAAAACATCGTGCTGAAATTATAGCATGGTGGTAGAACTATTTCTATTGCCCGCCTAGCTAGTAACCACCTTCAAGTCGAAAATCAGCTGCCAAAAAGCCTGTAGGTGTGTTCCGGCAGTTTCACTTGAGAGTCAGCCTATATAGGCTTAGCGTGATCGCCATTTTGGGCCACAACGTCACTTAAAACCAGCTGAGATTGTAAACATAACGTTACACCTAAAATATATTTTTTTAATATGCACTTCGATTTTTGATTACGATTATGAGTGATATTCGCACGTCCCAGCTTAGTTTTTTTTCTTTTATACAATAAATTACGTGTGTAATGTGCCTATAGATTACTATGTATATGATACAGATGTGAGAAGTGCCTACAGAGGCTGTAAAGGTTTTGGGGTGGCAATCACCACACCCACACCGGATGAGATATTCTACTCCGGATTTTTATTTAAGTGACCGGTCATCTCCGATTTTTCATACGTATACAATAGAAAAAAAAATCGCCTACCTTCCAACCAATTTATTAGCCCCAACAGGTATAAATAAAAATAAAGTACAGATCAATACTAACTTCTGTAGGTGGTTTCAGAAATATTCAAAACACAGCGTCAATTTTACGAAATATTTTATTAATCTCTCGTGTAACAACACTATACAATATTTACACGTTATCTAACATTTTCCATCCATTAATTTAAAGCTACAATACAATGTCAAAACGCACAAAACACATCGAAAATTTACCAAACAAAATCGATCTTCAAAAATCCCGTTTGGCAATAAGGATTATCACTGTCGATATACCTAATTAATTAATTTATCAAACTTTACCCCGAGTCGATATTTAAACTCAATAAAAGAGATAAAATTACAATTTTCGTCACAATTTTCCAATGCAGACAGAAGTCATATTGTAATGTACGGTGTTATTTTTTAAACTTTTTTTTCTTACTAATCAGAGAGAATACTAGAATAAAAAAAATTGTGTCAAAGAATTTCTAAGTAAATATTACGTTTGATATTCGAGTTAGGAATGCGCCTTGTAACAAATACATCGAAGTTGATATCTGCATAGCATCAAGGTATTGTTATTACATTAGAACAGTTTATAAAGCAAATTCGTACTCACTATTAGATTAAATATAAATAACATCTCGGTTTTTTTACATTACTGAAACAATACACAAATTAATTCTCAAACTTTCTTTATACGAAAATATCAACGTAAATTTTATACTTTGAAAGTAAGCAGTTTAGAGGTAAGGAAAAGTATTTAATTTTCCGTATATTTAATAGAGTAGTTAATATAACTATGACATTAAAATAAACATGTAAAGTTATTACATAAATTAAAGTTGTCATATCTAACAATTTTTAGCGCTTTCTTTGAAATCTATAACTTATGCTACTGTAACGCCATTTCAATCAATTTTGCTTAATGGACACTTTTCTATACATGGATATACTTCTTACGTCTCTCTTCATAGTTCTACAAAATGTGTCTACAAGAATTGAATTTTTTTACAAGCGTCAAGCTAAATATTATTCAAAGCAGTCTCTAGAACAATGTTTTCTTTTTAAAGAAAGAACATTACGAAATACAAATCAGAAAACCTGAAAGAAAAATTCTTTGTTTATTATGTACTCTTTTCAATTTTGGCTTGAATTTTAGTAGGCAATTATGACGTTGTCAAAGATAAGATGTGGTTCCTGTTTTAAAAATATTTATAAATTATAGTAATATTTAGCGGTATGAGGCTTTATAGCCGGATACGTGTAGTCACATGTAGGGAAGATTTGTCGGTGTTCGCGAACTGGAACTAAACTCCGGTCCAATGCGCTGGAAATTAAATAATCATTATAACACTGTTCCCCGAAGTTTTTGGACATGATTTTATTCTATCACATTAATCATTTTATTTTTTATTTATAAATATGTTTATTCAACTCTACCTATAACTATACTAATATTATCAAGCGGAAAACTTGTTTGAATAAGTAGGGTTTAAATAAAATATGTTCTTATTTATTTTTAGAGCAATAATTGAAGAATACTTGAGGCTATTTAACATCAGGTTACCACGAATAGGTGCAAATTTGTATTGAAAAAGTTATAAAAAACGGGCAAAAATTGTTAACAGGAAATAATAGCATGTACCATACATTTAGAGAGTTTCCATACAACTCTACTAGATAATATACTAAGACGGTACAGCTCACAGTCAATATAATGTTCTCGGCCCACCATCGTTATATTTCAGCCGATTCATATATTTAAATTTATGTAATAACTTTACATGTTTATTTTAATGTCGTACTTATATAAACTGCTCTATTCAATATAAATTCATTATACGCTTCCGTCTATTCGTGAGAACTCTATGAAAATCCGTTCGGCAGTCGTTTGAGTCTATTGCGTCCAACGGACAGACTGACAGACGTGGTGCGGAACTTAATTTTGCAAAATACGTCTAGTTAATATGTAAAATAGGTAATTGTATACTCACAACATTCTCCCAGTTATCGTATGATTTGGCTACGGAGTGCTGGTGGACGGGCTGTGGCTTCTTCACTTTCTTCATCGGACTGTTGCTGGCTGCAAGAGTAAAACATATACACATATTTTTTTATAGTTAATGTATTATTAGCGTTATGGCCATAATTTCATCTGATCTTGAGTGACTAGCTATCAAGTATGGAACTACCGAAACACACCTATTAATATTTGGCGATAGATTTTCAACTTGAGGGTGGTAGCTAGCCAGGCGGGTATTAGAAAAAGCCCTACCACCATGCTATGGTTTTCTCGCGATGTTTTCCTTCACCGAAAGCTCAAGATCATTATAGGTGGATTCGAATTCACGTCCGTTGACGCGAAGTCGTACACAATACCATTCAGCTATCATCACTTCAAAGTTAAGTACACTATTAGACAATTGGGTAAATAAAATTAATGGGTTTAGTTGTTTGTTTGTAGGAGATCCTTTTAAGAGTTACTGGTCGAATTTTAATATTTTTAATTTATTAATTAATGCCCACCGCATTGAGGGTGATTACCAGTTTTGAATATTCGATTCTGATGTTTGAAATAGTTTCCTCCTGAACGGCTCGTCATATTTCCCTATACTTAGGAGCCGTCCATTAATTACATGAGTCAGTTACGAGAAGGGGGTGTCGAGCCTAAACTAAGTCAATCTCACGTGGGAAAGAGGGTGACCCCGGTAGATATCAGGTAAAAAAAAAATCCCCAAGAAACAGTGCAAGATTACGAAATACTGCGGTACGCTGAGAAACAATTTCCAACAAATTTTTTTCTTAGCTGAAAAGATCAAACATTTTTCCATAGTAACTTTTACGTTGAGAAAAAGTGTTCTTAATATGGGAAATAACAGTTTTGCCTGAACATTCGCAAGTTACTTTTTTTATTGTATTATTTGCAAATCAACTAGAAGTTAATTGTTCTAGAATTTCTTTTAAGGAAAATTAATTTTTTTTTAGAAATCTTTCTAACGAGTTATTATATCTTAAATAAAAATAATTTATTCAAATTGTTTTTCTTTTCTTAAATAAAACCAAAGTAATCAAACACAGATTAGCTTATTTAGATTAAATGTATGCTTTTGAAAAATCTCACGTTAGATTAGACGAGGGTGGAGGTGGTCGAACAAAATATCACAACATCACCTCACGTAATTAATGGATGCCCCTTTATGAGGTCATTTGGACTGTTATTACAGAAATTTAGACTAGTTTATTGGTATTGTTGTCGATATCATTTTGGTAGTTTTTTATTTGGATTTCCTATACTAAAATCATATATTCCTAATTTATAGCCATTTATTACTTCTTAATACTTTAATTTAATTTATCTCAGATACATATTTCTTAATTATTTCACTGTAATACCATTTCATACTTACAATTGTAACTTTGTAAAACAAATAGCTTTTGCTAACCTCCATTTACATATGGCAATGAAAAATCAGGTTGAATCTTCTTGATATTTTTCTTGGCGACAGCTCGACCGCGTAGCAAGTCCTCGTCCATTACAAGCTTATTATTGACTCTGAAATTCGTTTGATATACATATGTTTAATCTACATGTTACACTTAAGGGCTTCATTCAAATAAAGTAATTGAAGCAAATATACCTTCATTTTGAAGTGTACGGAAACCACGTCAATAGACGCGGGTTCGAAACCACCTCCAATGAGCTTGATCTTTCGGTGAAGGCAAACATTGTGATGTGAAACTATAACGTGGTGGGTAAGGATTTTTTTTTGTCCGCCTGTTTAGTTACCACCCTCAAATTGAAAATCTGCCACCAAATACCTATAGGTGTGTTGGTTGCACTTCAGGCTTCGTGTACTTATCGTCTGGGGCCATATCGTCAATTAACATCAGGCGAAACGTATGTATGTCAGATGAAATTTATTGTGTATTTAGTAAATGCATGCCTCATAAGCGAAGCGTTGAGGTGGGTACTACTGTCACTTAACGCAAAATAATTGATTTTTTAACTTAAAATGTCTCTATTTGTCATGTATTGCACTTGTAAAATAATATTTACACACACATATCAAGAAAATACACTATTTTTAACACTCTGCAGAATATAGTTAGGAAATATAATTTACCTCCATTAAACAAATTTTATCAACTTATCTCGTTTACATAACGAATCTTATCAATGATTCCTGCTTATTCCACAATAACTAATATATCGGCAGGTTTAGACACGTTAAATTCTTCGAAAGGCAAAAAATTGTAAATAGACTTTCAATTAAGAGACTCTGTATTATTTTTCTAAGGTATTTTCATTAATTAGTGAAAATCCTTCGGTTTAACATGACAATCGTATCTACATAATGTCGAGGTTAGTCAACAAGTTTTCTTACCTCTTAAAACGAATATAAATACCTTATGGTAACAAATGCAATGGTATAAAATAAATTTTCCGATTCCCCTCAGTTTCGTTATATCCACAATACGTCCTACTCTTTACTTACTTTTTGATATAAGGCGTTCGTGGATACACATTCACCGGAACCGGAAACGTCTGTAAAACAAATTACAAATGGATTGATTTGTTTAGAAGAATGAAATTCAGTTATAATCTCAACAAACAATCTTATTTACATAGTATATAATGAAATCGCTTCCGCTGTCTGTTCGCTTAGATCTCTTAAACTATTCGACTGATTTTAATGCAGTAATCAACAATGGAGTGATTCACGAGAAAGGTTTATATGTGTAGTACATACATATTATAGTAAGGAAAACCTGAATTTGTATTGTGATTCGAAGTTCACCGGGTAATATAGCATAGACTATTACAAAGAAATTGACAAGCCAGCATGACAACGTAAAGCTGCGACCGGGTCTCTTGGGCTACGATCCGATGAACATCGATGACAATTTGCATGGTTTATAGGGCTTTTTCTGATGCCCATTCCATTCCAATTTCCATTACCCTTTACCAATAATCCAGTTCAGACTAATGAGAATAGAACAATAGTATTTATAGAATGTTTTTGTCGTAATTTATATTTTAGCCATTGTTATTTAGTTAAACGTTATAATATGTTAAATGTAAATACTAAGTCTTTGTGTCTATCACATTAGAAACACGATATGATTATAAGAATGCACTGTTCACTGTCTACTTAGAGAGTAAAGAGGAAAATATAGATTAAAATTGACGAAACTATCAGTGGACAAATGTAGAGAGAAATGGTGCCTTTGCATGGTGATAGGGCTTTTTCTAATCCCCGCCTGACTAGCTACCACCCTCAAGTTAAAAATCTGCCGCCAAATACCTATAGGTGTGTTCCGGCAGTTGAGAGCCAGTTCCTCCAAAGGTTTAGCGTGTCTACCAACTTGGGTCGTATCGTCACTTAAGATCAGGTGAGTATATGGCCATATTGCTAAGCCTTAACTATAATAAAAAAAAAGGTTTAAAACGACTGAAATATACCTTCAACGGTTCCGTGTGACGATGGTCGTTGTAGCACGTGACGTCACCAATGACGTCGTTGTTTACACCTAAACGCGACTGAGCTAACACGCTAGGCTATGTGACGCTCGTTCGGTTAAAGTCAGCTCGAGTCGACTAAGAAGGCGAGAGTGATACAGGCGAGCGCTACATTAGAGAGCGTGACGCATCAGTCCCATTCCGTATCGACACACACAACGTATTTGCTGTGCTAATACGTTTTATTTGATATGTTACAGGTTAATCTTTTATTATTAACCACGCCTTGAAATTTTCATATCCACCGTTTGATCTTAAGCACACACTAGTTATTTAGTAATTATTATCTGATAAGGTATTAATAAAAATACAAAATTATATACTTGAAAGGTGTCATTAATAGCTTTCGCCAGCGAGCGCGATGGCGCAGGCAGAGATGGCGGTGGCAGTGCTGAAACTAATTCGCCCAACTGAAACCACACCGACAAACAAAAATCATCAAAATCTAAAAGTGAGAATAGCTACACAAACAACATATAAACAATTGTATAAACACAAATAATTGTCTCGTGCGAGAATCGAACTCACGACACGAGTCTCCGCCAAAACGTTAGATCAACCGCATGCAGTCTCTTATTAGCTTATTATTCTAGAAAAATCTATTACCTCATTGTCTTGACATTGAATGGCGGCGGTGCTAAGCGACGACTTCCTCTCGACGGGTCCAGATTCGATTTGAGCTTCCGCGCCTAAACCATACTTTATACATAAATATTATAATCAAGAGGAAAGATTTGTATTTTTGTTTGTAACGAATAAACTCAAGAACTACTGACTCTAAAACTAAACTAAAAACTCTTTCACTATTAGAATTCTACAGTAGCCCTGAGTAACATAGGCTGTATAACATTTTTTGTATGAAAATGATTATGAAAGTATAACAATTCATTTTCTCTAGCACTTAGCAAGGGTTATTCAGGAGTGCTGAGGGCAGATATGTAAGGTTAACATAAGAGTTCCCAAAGGTAACCGACTCCCAATTGCTTAAGCCAAATCAGGGTTTAACTTTGGAATGAGAGGAAGAAGCTAAAATACTTGTCCACTTCCTTCCCCTCATCCCACGTAGGTAGAGTCGGCACAACATGTTTTGTTCTTTCATTCTACTCGATCAGCTGTCATCTCAGTATTCACTCTTTTATACACATACCATTTCTCACACAGTCTGTCCATATCTTCTTTGTCCTCCCTTTCCTTCTCTTTATATGGCTTTCATCTCTTCTCATAATATGCCCATACCACGCCAATCTGTTACTCCTTAACTTCTCTGTCACTGGTGCTATTCTCAAGCTTCTTCGAATGTATTAATTTCTTATCTTTTCCTTAGACGAAAAAGCTACCTTCCTAAGGAGCTCAATACTTGTTTCGATCTTTATTTTGGAGTTCTAAATGTTGTCTCAAAAGTCATATACAACAGTCCTTGTATTATGCATGGTCGAATGGTGGACGCTAAGCGATGATAGCTCAGTGGTAGTGTGTACGACTTCACGTCAAGGGACGTGATTTCGAATCCAACCACCTACAATGAGCTTAAACTTTCGGTAAAGGAAAACATCGTGAGGAAACCATAACATGGTGGTAGGGCTTTTTCTAATGCCTGCCTGGCTAGCAGGCACACTGAAGTTGAAAATTTACCGCCACATACCAATAGGTATGTTCCGGCAGTTGCACTTGAGAGCCGGTCCCTCCATAGGTTTAGCGTGTCTACAAACTTGGGCCGTATCGTCGCTGAAGATCAGGTGAGATTATGACCAAAACGCTAAACCTTAAGTATAAAAAAAAACGTGTACACATATGTGACTTATGAGGCTATATTTAGAACGTAATATAGATCACACACAAGTATTTATTTAGCTTCTTATCTCTCATTCCGAAGTTCACCCTCTAATATGACAACATGTTTTTCTTTTATAGTTAAGGTTTTAGGGTTATGGCCATAATCTCACCTAATTTTAAGTGACATGTACAAGAACTGGCTCACAAGTGCATCTGCCAGAACACAGCTATTGGTATTTGGCGGCAGATTTTCAACTTGAGGAAACATACTATGGTTTCCTCAAGATGATTTCCTACACCGAAAGCTCAAGCTCGTTGTAGGTAGATACGAACTCACGTTCCTTGACGCAAAGTCGTACACACTACCACTGAGCTATCATCGCTTGAATGTTCGACGTTAGAAAGCATAAATGTCGTATCTGCAGAAAGGTGACTACGAGTTATACACATTATTTGAATCAGAAAAACAAAACGCATGTAATGCGATGATATAAAATTGTGTTTGATACAACATTAAAAAAATTAGATGAAATATCATTTATAATATGTATTTTAAAGAAAGTTTTTTTGCATCTCATGTATTGTTCATTTATGCAAGATACGAAAAATATGCGTCGAAGTGATTCTTCTTGTGTTGTACCAATTACCATACACTTATGTATACCTTGCCGCACGATTACTTCCACGAGCAATATTTGGAACTCAATTTTAAAGTATTTTTAAATTGTTCAGTATCTTTCTAACCATATATATATATATATATATATATATATATATATATATATATATATATATATATATATATATATGTAGTTCATAATATTATATTTACTACTTGAATAGTATACATATTAGGATTTAAAGATCAAATGTAGTCTTGATTTTACTGTTGTTGATTACAAAGCAGGTATTTCTTTGTTATCTTTAGCTCAGACGTTGTTATTTTTAGATGTATTTTGTAGTATTTATTTCATGTACTATAGGTAATTTATTATCACTTGAAATGCGTGTTATGATATACGTGTATTGTATAAATTTGTATGTATGTGTGTATATTTAAAAATGTAAGTTGTGTCCGCATCTATAATAGTTCAATTTCAACTTGATTTTTGTAAACATACGAAGTGTTAGATTTGAATTCAGTTTTGCTGACCATTTAAATATATAGGTATATAATATACTAACCGGGTGTATATTTGTAATCGATGAGAGATTCGCCAGCCGTACTGTCCATCCGTGACCGGCTGTGATCCTGTCATTAAAATGTTATATATATACTATCACCCACTCGCAACGGTTGCTTTCATTTGATTTAATGGCTCGGAAAAATATATATCAAAGTAAATCGAAAAAAAAAATGTTGCAACAGAAATCTAAAAACTGAGTAGGTACCCTAGAATGATCTACAAAAAACACAGCGTCGAATTGTCATAGAGACTCATCTCAGGCAGCAAAGCTGTATAGAGAAAAGTTGCAAAAACGGCCAAATATATGAAATAATTTTTAGTTCCGCGCGAACGAAGTCGCGGGAACAAAGAGTTGTGTATATAAAATAACAACTTACCGGCATAATATTTAGTGTCCATTGCTGTCTTTGTTTGGCGGTGAACCGCGCCGTGCTTTGTTGTGGCGACGGTGTCTAACGAACATTATAATATTTTTTTTAATCTTAACAAAATATCTTAATATATAACTGGCTTTAAGTATCGTTAATAATTTATCAAAACTCTATTTATTTAAAACTGATAGAAACAGTTATCAAATCCGCAGTAAATACAATAATAAGTACTGAAATAAAAACTAGAAACTATTTAAATGAAAATCAGTCAAGTGAGATCCAAAATGACGCACCGAGAACAGCTTGCACTACAATCACAACTTTGAACAATTTAATGTAGTAAATGAAATTGACTCGATTCAAAATTTTATTATAATGAATCACCTATAGAGAATGTTGCAGGAAACTGCTTTAAAACCTATATACTAAAAAAATATTTTATTAAACGAGATTAAACAAGTGTATATTTCATAAATAGCCACAATGTTTAAACCATAGCCTCATCATTAAAAAAATGTATCACTATTATTCTCAACTTGACATTGGTTGAAAGCCATCTGAAAATGTTCTTCCACGATGTTTTATTCTGTTTTTAATAAGATCTATAATAATTATGCACTTACTTCAATCTCTTTTCCGAGCTTTTGCCTTAGTTCGGCGTTGAAACTCTCAGCGAAGTTGTCGATTGTGAAATACCTGAAACATTTGACATGCCAATAGAAGCGATGATGGCTCAGTCGGTAGTGTGTACAGAAATTGCGTGAATGGACGTGAGTTCGAATCCACCTGCGTGAGTGTGTATGTTCGGTGAAAGAAAACAACCTTCAGAACACATACCATGCTGGTAGGGATTTTTCTAATGCCCATCGAGCTAACTACCATCCTCAAGTTAAAAATCTACCATACTAACCTGATGTAGCTCAACAATGTGGACACGAGTGCAACTACCGGAACACGCCTAATGGTATTCGGCGGCAGATTTTCAACTCGAGGGTGGTAGCTAGCCAGGCGGGCATTAGAAAAAGTCCTACCACCATGCTATTGTTTCATCACGGCGTTTTCCTCTTTCGAAAGCTTAGTCTCATTACAGAGATACGAACTCGTGTACATTGACCCGAGGTCCGTATGCATTACAGATTGAGGCATCATCGCTTCAAAAGAAACCCCGCTTCAAGTAGATTATATAAGAATTTGTATTGTCATCATTATTGTGGTCTTAAAAAAGAAAATACATTCTAGTTAGTGATCTATATATTGTAATTATACTATTCATATGTACTATTATTTTAAAACGTTCCACCTGCTGAGTCAGCTGCGGCAGAGTCCGCACTCCGCAAGAATGGATGATAGCTCATTGATAGTGTGTACAGACTCCGCGTGAAGGGACGTGTATTCGAATCGACCTACAATGAGCTGAAGGAAAACATCGCGGGGAAACCATAGCATGGTGGTAGAGCTAATTCTAATACTCGCCTGTCGAGTTACCACACTCAAGTTGAGAATTTGTCACCAAATACCAAATAGGTGTGTTACGGTGGTTGCACTTGAGAGCCAGTCCCTCTACAGTTTTAGCGTGTCTACCGACTTTGGTCGTATCGTCACATAAGATCAGATGAGATTATGGTCACAACGCTAATCCTAAATAAAACTCCTGATCTATCGACTATAATGATTTCTTATGTTTACGCGAATATTATTCATTGAAATAAAACTAATTTAACGGATTTTATCGCGGTTATTTATTTATTTTGATCCCGACGTTTCGAAAGCTTTTCAGCCTTCGTGGTCACGGGGCGGACTGAGGTGTAGGTTGTCCAGAAAAGTTTATGTTACTGTGTCTACCTTCAATTTAATTTTTATTATTGATAGTGTTCCGATCTACGCAGAAAGAGCTCACAGTGTCTTGAGGTCTGGCAATTGGTCTTTTTGGGTTCCGATTTAATTAAATGTATAATCGGATCCCAGGCTTGTGCTAGCTTCCAACCATCTTCTCTATTGAAATTTTGATGTTTTTTAATTTCAATAGCCTCACGAATCATCCTAGGTAGGAATCGGTGTTCTTTTGCAAGGATTTGTGGTTTGTCGAAACTAAGATAATGTTTGGAGCCTTCTTCTGAATGTTCAGCAACTGCAGACTTCGTAGAGCGTCGGTGTTTAACATCAGCTATGTGTTCTTTTACGCGGGTCCCTATATTTCGTTTAGTTTGGCCGATATAGGAGAGGTCACAGTCACATTCGATTTTCCACTATAGTTCGATACATACTTATGTTTGAGTAGAGCGGAAGCGGCGGGACGAGCCCTCGGCTCAGTGCGCAGGCAGGCGGCCAGCAAGTCCTTAGCGTGTCCGGCGCCGGGTAACACTCCTCGGGGTGCATTAGCACCGGACAATGCCGAACTACCCGACAACCGGGACACGACTTGCTGGTGACGAGGAGCCAGTTTACCTATAAAAACGATGTGGTAGTGTGTACGACTTCGCGTCAAGGGGCGTGAGTTCGAATCCAAGCACCTACAATGAGCTTGAGCTTTCGGTGAAGGAAAACATCGTGAGGAAACCATAGCATGGTGGTAGGGCTTTTTCTAATGCCCGCCTGGGTAGTTACCACCCACAAGTTGTAAATCTGCTGCCAAATACCATGAGGTGTGTTCCGGCAGCTGCACTTGAGAACCAGTTCCTCCACAGGTTTAGCGTGTCTAGCATCTTGAGCCGTATCGACACTTAAGATCAGGTGAGATTATGGCCATAACGCTAAACCTTAAGTATAAGAAAAATATAAAAAAACACATGTTCAGCCTTTTCAAGGAAAATATCCTTTTTTTTTTGTTATAGACCCCTAATGATTAACTTTGATAATTAGGAGCAGTATGTTGATAAACACTATTTTAATAGGTCAGTGGTTAATTATGAACAACGAGTCATCATTTTTATGTCATAAATACTTTTTAATTAGGGGTGAAAAAATCTTGCTTCTGTTAACAGTAGGAATTGTCCTTTGCCATGTTTTTTTTTTTGAAAAGGCTAAATATATGTAATTTATTATTTGTGCGCATATAAAATGATTATCCACTCTTATAGTTTTAGAATAATCTCCCCTTCTGTATATTTTCTTTCTATAAACGCCTCTAGCCAAGTAGTTACTTTCTACAATCAACCGCGTAAGTGGAAACAAATAATATAATATGTAAACAATCAGAGAAACGAACAACTTGGTTAGGGGCTAAGTAAGAAACCGGTCTTCCAGATATAAAGCGAAGTGTTATTTACGAAAAAAAACATTATAAAGGAAATTGGGTTACGTGACATATGATGCTAACCGTTGTTCTTGTATTGAATGTTACCTACCATCAAATATAAAGTCGTCAATTTATCTCGTTAAAATAAAAGGCACAATCGATAGTGGACATAGAATTGCATCTTGCATCTAGTTCTCAAGTACAATTGATTTGACAAGTTGATTTGATTTAAAAGGCTCACATGTCTCGTCAGAATAACCAAACGAACACAAAACTATCAGTCTGGCTAAAAACTATTATTTGTGGATCACACAAACGAATCGCTAGACCAAATGTGCAGTCATGAGACTGCTTTCGGATTATATCGATTCAACACTACTTGAAGTCAACCTCGGATGCCTGGATAGTTCTGAAATTACACTCACCAACAGTTTTGATAATGAGCGCCAATTGGTCGATATCCGAGTCACCGGGAAATAGTGGCTCCCCGGTCAACATCTCTGCGAAAAGACACCCTATAGCCCAGATGTCCACCTCGGGGCCGTACCTGAGCAATTAAACTAATTAGTTTAAATTTCCTAGCCATAATATTGTATTATTGGCACTTAAGGACGTTGGATTTAGCTATATTTTTTGCGTTTTGGCTATAGTCTCAACTGATCTTAACTGACGATACGGCCCAAGTTGATAGATACGCTAAACCTGTAGAGGAATTGGCTCTCAACTTCGGTTAATTAGAGTGCAAAGATCGATCATCTCTTCCAAATCTCATCTCATCGACTCCAAATCAATCTTTTCTCGAAGACATTTCAATTCAATATTAGACTGATAAAATAAAGTAATGATGTAGATTCAGACCTGTGCTCTGCTACCAACAGTTCAGGAGCTCTGTACCACCTCGTCGCCACGTATTCCGTGTAAGGTTCACCGGGAGCGGCCAGGGCACGAGCGAAACCAAGGTCGCATAGCTTCACTATTCCGGCATTGGAGATCAGCACGTTTTCCGGTTTTACATCTCTGTGAATTATCTGAAATGGAAAGAGATGTTTGTCCGCTAACATTAAGTCGTCCACTTTAGCGACCCCCCCCCCCCCCCTAAATCAATGTTTGTACAATTGTTCACTTCTTTCACTAGTCCAGTTTATAGAATGATCGAATCTTGTATTGGTTTAACAATAATTATTTGCTCGATAATAGTAAAAATATTGCGTGCGTCTTTAATGGACCGCACAACTTGTAAACAAATTGAAAGATTTTATTATATTTTTTTATATTTAAGGTTACTTAAGGCCATAAATTCACCTGATCTTAAGTGACAATACGGCCCAAATTGGTAGACGCGCTAAACCTGTAGAGGAACTGGCTGTAAAGTGTAACTGCCGGAACACACATATTGGTATTTGGCGGCAGATTATCAGCTTGCGGAAGGATGCTAGCCAGGAAGGCATTAGAAAAAGCCCTACCACCATACTATGGTTTCCTCACGATGTTTTCTTTCACCGAAAGCTCAAGCTCATTGTACGTAGATCCGAACCCACGTACCTTGACGCGAAGTCGTACACACTACCACTTCAAATTCATCAAGATTTAAATCATATTCATGTAATATATTTCTGTTATTAAGGCTATGGTTCACGACTATTTTAATGTTCGATAGTTGACTCTGTGGCTAAGTCATTAACTATAGAAAAGACTAGAACAGTACCAGCAGGGTTATTTAGAACCATGCAAATTCTAAAAAGTGGAAATGTATAGTTACTACAACTTTTCCATATCTATATTATTTTGGACCGTGTACAGTGTTGTAGATACAAGGCATTTAAATCAAAAATTGTTAAATGAATTACTGATATGAATCAGATCTTCGAACAATAAGCTTACAGAATTCTGATGACAGTAGTCCATGCCCTTCAAAAGTTGGAATAGGTGTTTCTTGGAGGTGTCCTCGCCGAGTCCACCCGTTGATGCTTCCAGTTCATCTAGCAGTGTGTGGTCTAGATACTCGAAGACCAAGTAGAATCTCCGCTTGCGGCGGAACACCTCAATCATATTGACGAGGTGATCATGACGCAGTTTCTGTGAACGGAAGAACTTATAGCAGGTCTAATTTTCATTAAGCATTTACAGTACATACCAGTTTCAGACATATAGAAACATTATCTTCAGTTTACGTCGTGCAATGTTTTGTTCATCCGTGACAGAAGCATCGATAGCTCAGTTGGTATTGTGTACTGATGCTGCGTCAAGGGATGAGAGTTTAAGTCCATCTAGAGCTTGAGGTTACGGTGAAGGAATACATCGTGATGATACCATAGCATGTTGGTAGACCTTTTTATAATGCTCGGCTGGCTAACTACCAACATTAAGGTGAAAATCTGTCGCCAAATACTTGTAGGTGCGTTCCGGCAGATGGACTAGATGGCCAGTCCCTCCGCTAGGGTTAGTGTATCCATTATTCTGAGCCACATCGTAACTGAACATCAAACATCAACATTACAACATAACTATATAAAAAAAGAAGAATGTCTATCTACATTGGCAGTTAATGTAGCTATTGTTGTATATACCTTCAACATGCGAATTTCTCGCAGCGCCATCTTTCTGACAGCAGCGTCGTCCTCGGTCTCCAGGAACTTCTTAATGGCGACCAGCTGCCCGGTGTCACGGCGTCGACATTTCAACACAACACCGTACGAGCCTTCACCGACCTGCGTGTTAGCGAGTTTTTATACCGTAAACTATTCCAAGAATTCGACCGTAATCACCTGATTTAGTCAATTCTTTTCACTCAATATGGTGTTAAAGCCAATACTTTTATATTTTTTCATGTCTCGGGATCAATGTTTGAAGTGATAATGACACCTTTGGTAGTGTGCACGGACGCTGCGTCAATAGAAATTAGCTTGAATCCACAAGCAATGAGCCTGACGTTCCGGTGACTGAAGCCAGACTGAACCATAGCAGGGTGATAGGGGCTTTTTAAATGCCCATCTGGTTAACTACTAACCTCAACTTGAAAATCAGTCGCCAAATAACTACAGGCGTCTTCTAGTAGTCGCAATTAAGAGCTAGTCTCTAAACTAGGCTCAGTGTGTCCACTGTCTTTGGCCACATCGTCACAAATCATTACGCGAGAGTGTGGGCATAACGCTAAAAACTATTAATAAAATGTGGAATTCAATTAAACATTTTCATTTTAAAAATATCCCTTATTCTAAAATACCCATGGAACATACAAATTATGATCTTCATTACAAATGTCGTACGCGCCATCTTGTCATATGAAACAACCATACTTCTCTTTCACTTACACCTTGCGTTCCGTTTCTCTTAACATTTCTAAACAACATATTCAGCTGCAGAAAGGTTTTTTTTTCATTTACCTCAGTCACACCTGTTGGAAAGTGAAGACGAGACCTAAGATGTAGCGCGTTCGTGCTGAAGAAACTGGTTCACTCTTCGATTGAAAGTAGACATTGTAAAGTTGAGGGATAATCCTCACAATAGAGCGCTCATCTGCGAGTGTTTCTTGTGTTTTTGGAATAAACTATGTCTATAATCGAGTACAGTGATGCGACTTTGGGATGATACAATAAAAATAATGGTAGAGAAGTGAAATGTACTGACCACAGATAGCTGTTCGTACTTATCCATACCGTGGCTGCTAGACGTTGACCAAGATGACGTTAAACGATGGATCAAGCGTACCAACATTACAATAACGTTCCTGGTGAGCCATATTCAACAATCTCGATTCGTAACTCTGGAACATATTAATGACAATAATATTAAAAATATATTTCAGATTGATTGACATAGCAGACGTCCTATACAGTAGTCATTAACTCGACCATATACCCGCATATATTCTGAGGTAACAATTCGTACCAATTATCATGGCGATCAAGACTATTATCGGTTAAATCTCTTGCTTTCTAGAATATAAGTGTCCTGAATATTATTCCATAATATTAGTTATGACTATGTCAAATTTCATAAATATCTGTCACACAGTTTCAGAGAGATGCTTGCACAATGAGATAGATAAACAGACAAAAACCTTTGGTGGGTAAATTCAACTACTATATGGTTAGAAGAGTACAACTACTGTATTTTTATCTATACAAATATTATAAATATGAATGTTTGTATGTTTATGACGCAATGACACTAAAACGTATCAATGGATTTTAATGAAATTCGGTACACATATATTTTAGTAGCTAGAGTAAAGTATAGGATATGTTTTATTTCAGAAATATTTTAGGTTATTTTGATATTAACGCGGATGAAACCTGTGTAAGAGTTGGTATTATATATTTTCATATCAATAAAGTTACCTTAGGATTTCCTTCGAACAGAAGTTTAATAAAAGCAAAACCTTATATTTACTATCCCGATCAAGTTTTGACGGTAAGTCTAAAATAACTTGAACCACAAAGCTTTTATGAAAAGGCACATCATTCTGTTCCATTAAATGTAACATTGCTATTATAAAATCTATAAACGAACCTCGAATTGAATATTAAAAAACCATACCAAATTACAAGACGAGGCCAAACGTAAAATTATAGTGCGGGAGACATAATTATTTTATATGTCATCGACTAATAACAAATGTATGACTGTAATGAAGATAATATCGGGAAATAACAAGTCCTTGTCGATACTATCTAGGTCCGTACATTTAGCATTTAATTCATTAATGACAGCAATCGTTTGATTGTTTGGTCCAAATGAACGAAACAAGCGATTTGATATCACTCGAATCACTATATTTTTTTAGTACCAATCAAATTAAATTTTAATTTCACGTATTGTTAGATTCGTAACAGAAATGGTGTATGTTTAAGATCATGCGACAGAAGTGCATCATCACTACATCTTATCTTTCTCGATACTTAAGACACATCGAACCGACTCTACCCGAACGAAGCGATGACAGCTCAGTGGTAGTGCGTACGGACTCCGAGTCAGGGGCGTGAGTTCCAATCCACCTAAAAGGAGCTTGTGCTTTCCGTAATGTGAAACATCGTGAGGAATCCATGGCATGGTGGTAAGGCTTTTTTAAATGACCACCCGGCTGTCTACCCTAAAGCTGAAAATTTGCCACCAAATATCAGTAGGTATGTTCCGGCAGTTGCATTTGAGAGCCAGACCCTCCATAGGTTTAGGGTGTCTACCAACTTGGGTCGTATCGTCACTTAAGATCAAATGAGATTATGACCATAACGCTAAGCCTAAACTATAAAAAAACGAGCGTCACACAAAAGGGTTGCGGATCAGAATACAAAAGCCCCCCTCTAAGATCTTTCAATTCAAAATTACTTTATGTTTTTTTCGTCACTAATTAAAGCAGTACATTATTACTGTCTTCCGGCAGTAGCACTTGAGTCCCTAGACTAGGCTTATTTTATCCACCACATTGGACCACAACGCTACGTAACAACAGGTGTGATTGTAGACATAACTCTAACACTATTATGTTAAAAAAAAGTATAATAAGTGTAAGAAAAGAACACTGTGGTCAGGACCAAGCGAACATTAGACAATAGTTTGTTGTGTTTTAAAACATAATAAACTCTATCACAATTCAATATTTTTTGTACTCTCAAAAAAGGAAGATGACGTTTTCCCTAATCATACTGATATTTTTCACATAAGTGCCTTCAGCACCAATGATATACCTCCTCCTCTAGCCAAGTTGTCATTTAACGATCACGTAGGTACGTAAAGAAATAACAAAAAATGTATGGGGACATCCCATCACATTTCAAAAGTGGTTTTGGCTAAGGGTATTATTGGTCTATTAAGGCGTAACACAGTCTTTTGTTTGATTGATTGTGTTTTGATAACAGTGTTTTGAAATACGTTTATAGTAATTTTTTTGGAGCCTTATGTGGGAGCGCTGTCTCGTCGTCTCTGACAACACAGGAGTTTGAACCCCTCTCGCATTAGCCTGAACGTTTGCGAAAAGAATTGATTTTAAACTTACGTTAATGAAAAAGGGGTTGTTATAAGGGGTGCTAGTGATTTACTGTCTATAATCGTATAAACTTTTGCCTAAATTTAAAAGTTACAAGTAATATTTTATAAAATCGCAATGCGGTGTTGACATGCATCGAAAATATTATTTCAACGCATGCACAAGTTCCCACGGACAAAACACTGCTTCGGAAATGTGTCAAGGAAAGTCCAGAATATCTTTAATTAATATTAAATGAAGCCGTATTCTTTATGTCGCCATCAAAGCTGAGACTCCATAATTACTATTTTATTTACCATGAAAAGGTTGTAACGTATGAAATTGATATCTATTTTAAGATCTCGAGCAATGTGTAACAGGATTTTTTATAATTATCTCGAAAATTACTATACTTCAAGTCGAATATTTTGCTTTCTTCCAAATTATTCTTATTATACCTCTATCAATGACATTTAAGGTACATTTAGAAAAATTTAAAACATTATAAATACATAGTTCTAAAAGAATCTAGGTAGTCCTATGCGATATACAATTCAAGACCACGCAAAAGCATTCGCAAGCGTAGTTACGTTGAAACAACGTCAATGTAGTTCACTGAAATATGTTAAAATAAACCTTTTTTCGTTCTAAATGCAAATCTCTAATGTATATGAATACAATATTAAGCAGAAAAGGTTGTTTGTTTGCACGCGTTAATCTTACGAACTACCAGTTATTTTCCAAAAATATTTTTGATATTCGATAGAGCAATCCTTGAGGAAGGATTTAGGCTTTTTAACATAAAACAACCACCGATAAGAACGAAACTGTATTGAAAAAAAGTTAGAGAAACGGACAAAAATGAATAAATAATTTTAAGTTCCTCGCGAACGAAGTCGCAGTCACAGTTGATAAATATTATAAAGCGGAAAGGATTCTCCAAACCGGAATTAAAAAAAAAAAAATTTTTTGTGTGTAATAGAGTAATCTGGGTTGCAGCTGAAAATCAGCGCTGAGTGCTTCTTAAAACGCCTCAGCATACGCTGAGCTGGACACCTTTATAATGCCGTGATGTGGTTTTTTCTTCAGTTTTGGATACTTTGTGTTACATATACTTAAGGTTTAGTGTTGTGGCCATAATCTCACCTGATCTTAAGTGACGATACGGCCCAAGTTCGTAGACACACTAAACCTGTGGAGGAACTGGCTCTCAAGTGCAGCTGCCGGAACACACCTATTGGCATTTCGCGGCAGATTTTCAACTTAAGGGTGGTTGCTATCCAGGCGGGCATTAGAAAAAGCCCTACCACCATGCATTATGCGAATTATGAATAAATAATTTCTTTCTTCCTAATCATCAAGGAAAGTTCTAGGTTTTAATATCACTTTAGCACCAATAAGAACAAAGGGGCCATTTATTAATTACGTAAGGATAATTTTGGTCACCTTTGATCGCCCTACCCCCATGTAAGTATACCTAAGATTCCTCGAATCCCCTTCCCTTTCTTATGTAAGAGTTTATTTTAATTTTCGAAATAATAAACTGTTATATTAGGAAATTATATGTTTTTTATTGTTTAAATAATAAAAATACTATACACGAAAAAAACAAAAAAATGTATTATAATTTTATCTATACAACCAAACATGGATAACAATAAAAACATATGAAATTTTAATAAGTTGTTGTTTTTCAATGAGCAATAAAAATTATTTAAATAAAATTCAACTGCACACTTTAAAATTAAGAAAATTATTTGGAAACTGAAATGGAGTTAGAATTTTAATATCAATTTTTGATTCACGTAATGTTACGCAAGAATGAATTTCACCCCCCTCCTGCCCTAACATAAGGATATGTAGAGATTTCTTAACCCCAATACCCTTACCTAATTAATTAATGGCCCCAAACCGGTAGTGAATGAAGTAAAATAGACGGGCAAAATTAATTAAATAACTAGATTTTAAGTGCGGCTTCGCTCGCGATGATATAGATTTTGTCAAACAAAAATTGTCTCTTTCTTTACCCCCACTTGCAATAAGGTTTTCGCGAGAAAAAGTAGCCTGTCACCGTCCCAAGATCGTTCCAAGCTAAAGAAGTCGCGGGCCTAGACTAGTTGTTAAGATAACCAGATACAAAACTCTTATATCCGAAACATCTAATAATTAACAGGTGTCCTAAGATAGCTGAGACTTCAACTCCCAAAAAGAATTATTACTGTAAAGCGTCCCTCGGCAATAAATTTCTTATGTCACGGATACGTTCAATAAACAATGTCAGTTTGAATGTCCATTTATAGAACTGACATTGAAAATGAACGTTTAGCTTTTATTACTTCGGGCTCGGGACCATGACGTGCGTTTAATCACCATGTGGGTCCGGTCAATGTCAGACCTGTATATTCATCATAAATCATTATTTACAATTGGTACAATTATTGGTAAAGTCATTTAAACTAAAACACGAATATTGTGAATTATGAATGTTAGTGTAAACTAAACGTCGTTATATCATAAATTTCAGCGATGATAGCTCAGTGGTAGCCTGTACGGATTCCGCGTCAAGGGGCGTGAGTTCAAATCTACGTGCAATGATCTTGAGCTTTCAGTGAAAGAAAACTTCGTGACGGAACCATAGCATAGTGGTATGTAAATGTCCTCATGGCTAGCTACCACGCTCAAGTTGAAAATGTGCCGCCAAATACCAAAAGGTGTGTTCTGGTAGTTGCATCTGAAAGACATTTCCTCCACAGGTTTAGCGGGTCTACCAACTTGGACCGTAGCGTCACTTATGATCAGGTGAGATGATGACCATAACGCTAAACCTTAATTATAAAATAAAAACACAATAGACAGATGTCCTACAAGTAGGTGACATTCGACGGTCCGAATTATTCATAAATCGTACATAGGCGAAGGAAGAAAACACAATAGAAATTCATCGTAAAAATATTGCGGGGACGTATTACCTACCCGATACAGCGATTACGAGAAACAAAATTTATTGATTAGTAATTTGTTATACTGGAACTAAGTATAAATCGACAGAGACACGCGACATTCGACTCTCCGCCTTTATTTACATTTGCCGCAGACAGGAAATACAGTTTCGAGCGAATTGAATATCATAACTTTAATTTGCGAGTCCCTTGACGACGATTTTAAAAACAAACATACCGAAATCATACTTAAATCATAGCATGGTGGGCGGGCTTTTTCTAATGCCCGCGTGGCTATCTACCATCTTCAAGTAAATGTGTATGCTTAGAGTGTCCACCATCTTGGACCACATCGTCACTTAACATCAGATGAGATTGTGGCCATAACGCTAACCGTGTAAACAATAAAACGACCCAATTAAAGAGCCCAAATAATTTTAAATCAGTCAGACTAGAGACAGTTGGCATCGGAAGAGAATGTCGGTAATAAATGGGGGGCAGCTTAAAACATGTTATATATTTTTTAATCAAATATGAAATACTAAATTTGTTCAGAATCATACTAATATTATACATGTGAAAGTGAGTTTGTTTGTATGTGCGTTACTATAAGCGTATAGTTCACATACACAAAGACACACACTCTGGTTTTATATATGAGTCATATAGAAGCAAAGTTGGTAATCTGACTTTTTAACATTTTTTAGTTAATGAGAAAAACATTTTTGCTTATGTTCATGTTACTTCGGTTACTTCTTTATTATTATTTTAAAAACGAAGTGAGTTTGTTTGTTCCGTCGATTATGGTGAATTTTGGTATAAAGGGAATCAGGAAACGGAAATAGGCTACTTTTAGTAGCGAAAACTTATTGGAAGCGGATTAAAAAGAGATAAAGAGAGAGAAACAGATAAACTTTGTATGACCATTTTTATTGTGTCATCCGATTTGTTTGGCAAAATCAATGTTCACCGTAACCGCAGTAAAAGCTAGTATCAAATAAAAAGCTTACGTCTTCAATACTGAATACATACCTGCCGTGATATCTACTGCTGGAATTAGAAATTCGTCCCTCACATTTTCCCTACCTTGAAACTACAAACGCAAGAACTTTTCACAACACGATAAACCCTTAATTATTTAAAATTAACGTTGCCTTTTTTGCAAAATAAAACAAAAACTTTAGCTTATCGCTATACTTGTTATCTATAGCATTTATTAATTACGAGTTAGTACTATATAATAATAATATATAGTAAAAATAGAAAAATAAATGTTAAATAATTTCTATGTATTTATGTAACACTAACGCGGGTACTCTGAGAAAATAAGGCATCTTGCTCTCTTTGAAGCGGTGTTACTTCAGTTGGTAGTGTGTACGGACGCCGCGTCAAGGGACTTGGGTTCGAATACACCTATATTTAAATTTCATATAATTAAACGGCATAAACTAAAATAGATGAACAACCGAAACAATATTATATATAGCCAGTTCTATTGATTTCAAAGAATTGAAGTTGGTAGAATAATTAGTATTGATTATAGATAATCAAAATGTAAAGAAAAATAGAAATCGGTTAAATAGTTTTTGAGTTTTACTAAAGAATAACGATTATAAATGATACAAAGTACACGGGGTCAGCTAGTTTGTAATATAAATTTAAATCGTATACTTTTAATTTATATATATTTTAAATGTCAGTTGACATATGAAAATTAATAACTGTTCCATAGAAATAAAAAAAAAACATTGTAACAATTAAAAAAAAAAACTTTATATACCCGTGTGAAGTCGCGAGCACAGGTTAGTTTAAAAATTAATCCAAATTGATCATGTTAAAAAATAACATAAGTTAACTGTCGTTGAATATTTAAATAACATGCTAGTATTTTATACTAATATTATAAAGTAGAAAGATTTGTATTTTTGTTTGTAGCGAATAAACACAAGAACAACTGGATCGATTTCAAAAATTCTTTCACCATTACAATGCTACTTTAACCTTGAGTAATATAAGCTAAACCCTTTTTTTATGAAATTGATTTAAATAAAATTTAAGCTCCACGCGAACGGAGTCGCGAAACACAGCTAGTTGGCGGATAAAAGGATAAATGAATCTTGTAATTCTTATATATTAAATACCTCGCATATATTCTCAACGGAGTCCAAAACGACTGGACCGATTTTGGTGAAATTCGCAGGCAATTACTGATTACACCAGAGATCGGACCTAGTCGCGATCGGATCAACAGTTTTTTTTTATGCTTACAGACAATTAGCGCTAACCGTATGAAGCCGAAGAGAGTCGCCATTGTAGTATTTACTAAAATATATAGGTCTTCATGTCAAAGTAATGGTTAATTTTAAACTCATTAATACATTTATTACCGCTACAATATATTCATGGATGTATTTAAATCACAATACGATGTGCATGCCTAATCGTGATCGTTGGCCTTATTTCATATTCCCTTTGAATTTTTTCTTTAAGTAAATTACTTTATAATCATACCGCATGCACTAGAAACTTCGAAGAACAGTAAGTTAGCTATCGCGTACCACAATTACACGTTCTAGAAACATGCTGACACAAAGTAGTCTAAATACAGAACCGAGAGTCTGTTTTAAAACATGAGATCAGTTGAAAAACAGCTTGCATCGTGCCCATAGATAGTTATAACTAAGACTAAAAATAAAATTATCAAGAAATATGTTCTATCAAAGTACTTTAATACCTAGATGGAGCGATGATAACTCAGTGGTAGTGTGTAGGGATGTCGCGTTATGGGACGTGAGTTTGAATCGAACCACCTACAATGAGCTTGAGCTTTCGGTGAAGGTAAAACATCATGAGGAAACCATAGCATAGTGGTACGGATTTTTCTGACGCCCGTCTGGCTAGCTACCACCATCCTCAAGTTGAAAATCTGACGGTATGTTCCGGCAGTGGCATTTAAGAGCCAGCCCCTCCACAGGCTTAGCATATCTACCAACTTGGGCCGTATCGTCACTTAATATCAGGTGAGATTATGGCCATAACACTAAACCTTGACAATAAAAAAAGAAGATCATTTGAAACACTGCTTCTAGAGTGCACAGAAGTCATCATGAAAGGAAAATATTTTTTTTACCAAAACCAATAAACGAAGTCCTTCACAGTCCAAAAGTCAGTCAAGAACGTTTCTGAACATTGTCAGTTACATTTTTTTTTATTATCGTGGTGAAATAATTTAGATCAAAGAGGCAAGACTCGAAACGACTATAGTCCAATTGTTAGTGTATACGGAGGTCGCGTCAACGGAGGTGAGTTCATTCCCTGCAATGCGCCTGAACTTTCGGTGACGGAAAACGTGGTAATGAAACCTAAGCATGATGATAGAGCTTTTTCTAATGGCCGCCTGGCTAACTACCTCCCTCAAGTTAAAAATCTGCGCCCAAATACCTGTAGCTGTGATCCGGCAGTTGCACTTGAGAGCCGTTCCCTTGGGCTTAACGTGTCCACCGTCTTGGGTCACACCGACAATTAATATCAGCTGAGATTGTGGCCATAACGCTAAACCTAATAATAAAATAAATACGCAACTTCCTCTCGTAATGCGTAATCACTATGCGTCGGGCAGAATAAGATAGGGGCGTGTGGTAAGTCTCATCAGGCGACAATCACCGTCAAATGCCGATTAAAGAGGCACCACGGCGGCTGTAAAACTCTCATACTGCCTTACACCAGTGTCAGATTCCACACTTCTTCAACAACAGTCCGATACACTCACCTAGTATTAGATTGTCATAAACCTATTCGAGTGTAAGAGTCCTCTGGTGCATCTTCAAATTCAAGGCCAAATGCAGATGCGAATGAAAATTGCCCAATCAACTAAAAAAATTAAATATTTTCAAATCCGATGATCGGTAGCTTCTAAAACTAACGACAAACAGTATAAACAAAGTTTTTTCGCACTTTAATGTTAATATTGGTTCAAATAAATGATTTATGTTTTGTAGATTGTTTGATCATTGATTTATGAGTTAATAGTAAATAATAATGGCTTGGGTTCACATAATTATAAAATAACAACTTTTAAAAGAAAGTGACATACTTCGAGTATGATTATTTCATATCGGCGATACATGGAACACGGTTACGTCGTAGCGACTACGAGACGCGTTCGCCTACGGAGCACGGCGGCGTAGACTGACTCCAAATCAAACTACCTAAACACAATTTACGATAATGTGCGTCACACCGGCATTATTTTATATCAATACTAGCTTTTACCTGCGGCTTTGCACGCGTTAATATTGATTTTGTCAAACAAATAGGATGACGCAGTAAAGAGTTTCATGCAAAGTTCATCCCTCTCTTTAACCCAATTCCAATAAGTTTTCTTACAAGAAAAAGTAGCCTATCACTGTCCATAATGTCCAGTCTATTTCTACACTAAAATTCATCGATTCAGTGAATTAGGTGTGAAAGCGTAACAAACAAACAAACTCAGTTTCGTATTTATAACATTAGTAAGGATGACAAAGTGACGACACTTATGCGAACTACAATCGAAAACCATGTTTTAATACAGCTCCCTCACTAATAATGATGATGATCTAACTATGTGTCGCGGGGGACTTTCCAAACTTACAATTAACGGACACTTCAAAAATATTTACCCAATTTAGGCCCCAAGTAGGCAGTTATAACGTCAAAACTATCAGCTATTAGTTCAGATAGTGGATAAATACTAAACTTATAAAAAGTTAAAAAAGGAATTCAACAATTGATACGAAGCCATTGGCTACAAAAAAATTGTTAGTTATTACAATGTATGTAACTGACCTTAGCCAAAAATATAAACAGACTTAGTTAAAATAATAATATCATGTCAACAAAGTAGAAAAATATATATGTAAGCCTAAAACGGCTTGAAAATATTCACAGGCCTGAAAAGTATTTGTTGCATGTGTTTATTTATTTATTTAAATATCAATATAAAAGTTATATTACAGAAACAAATATATTGCACAGTACAATCTTGTCTCGTCACGCTGCACAGTACAATCTAAAATAAGAGTTTTATCAGATCCCTAAGGGGATCAGTTAGCTTAGCTTAGACTTTTTCTTTTTATTATTATAATATTCTCTTTTTAATAGATAGTACCGCGCTCGTTTTCTCGTTCGCGATTCGGCAACAGCCCAAGCCGAGGTTCGGTCACTAGTGACACCCTTGTGCGAGTTGCCCCGCGGGTTTGAGCGCCTTTAGCGCTCACCCCACTAGTTCAGGTGAAGCTGTAAAAGCCCCTAAGGCTAACAGTGTAGGTCCTTTCGAAAAAAAAAAAAACAAATATATTTTTGTTGCAATATCACGGAAAAACGTGTTTTTTGGACCACAAAACCTAAAAAGCCTACGCAAGCAAATCATCAAAGTTCAATCGCATCCACAAGAATGGTTTAGAAACGCCTAGAGTACAAACATACAATAAGGCATTATATCTATTTACATATATTATATTGTGTACAAATCATACATAAATGTCAATTTCGATCAACTTAATTTTGAACATTATTATTTTATTATATTTATTAAGCAGACTTGTAATTTTCGTCGAAAGAATTTATATAAGTTTCTATGAAAAAAAAAATTACTGCCACAAACTATTTGCCAGTTTAACGAACACCAAATCCATGTCGACAGAACGTAATAACCCAAAAAGAACTCTCTATAGCATCATTATATAAATCAAAAAACTCACGGAAGCGCCCCCACCGCCGTCGCCGTGGGTTCGAACACAGAACCCCTATTGCAATGATACTGCTTACTACAATCGGGTAATATTTTACTGCTCAATTATGCAGCAAAAACTGGATTACTGTAAGCGAAAAATAATAATAATATTACAAGCTTTTTTATATTTTTTGGTGAAAAACTACATTGAAAGACTTCCTCATGAAATGTGGTGGGAACACTATAAGGTGATCAGGTGATAAGTTACCTCAAGTACCTCTTAGAAAGAATTACGGCGACACTCAAACACCCCATATTACCGGAGATCATTTATTTGTTTCATTTGTTAAAGAAAAGGCAAAGGTATCTAAGACCATCCAGCCAACTGTTAGAGACCAGAGATAATTTTTACACTGTTTCTAGTATTTAAAACAACACGATGACTCTCAAACCTTCGATACTGTTGAGACCATTTTTGATGTGACACATTTAATGCGGCGGATGAGATCGTTGATGGTGTGGCGACGCATCGCCACGAAATAATAAAATATAGTTGAGGTTTAGCGTTAGAGTCATCATCTCACCAGATCTTAAGTGACGATACGACCCAAGTTGGTAGATACGTTAAACCTGTGGAGAAAATGGCTCTCGAGTGCAACTGCCGGAACACACCTATTCGTATTTGGCGGCAGATTTTCAACTTAAGGGTGGTTGCTAGCTAGGTGGGCTTTAGAAAAAGCCCTACCACCATGCTATAGCTTACACACGATGTTTTCCTTTGCTGAAAGCTCACGCTCCTTGAACGTGAAGTGGGTTGTATATGTATAGACATGACTCTTGGGAAGAATCGAGTTATCTCCATTTAATTTGTGTATTTAAATTAGTATAAATTATTAATTTACACCCATAAAAAATTATTATGTTGTATCTTTAAAAACATCTCAGTAGTTTTAAAATTTTTGATTGTGACGTATTCATTTCCTTTCTTAAACTTCAACTTTTAAGTTTATAATTTTTTCAAAAACATTATGATGTCTCACATCTTTCAGACGTCCCGCGACGGCTCACTCTTTTTGATACCATTGTTAAAGATTAAGCAATGGTATTTACTATGCAGCCGACAGTTAGGAACCAGAGACAGTTTTGACACTTCTAGTAATTTTTAAACTTCCCTAGCAGTTCAAGACTAGGTGAATGTCAACACACTGAGAAGTTTCGAGGCATTAATTTAGTCCCTCATTGTATAGTGTAATTTTATCAACTTCTGATAAGACGCAAATTCATATTCCTTTTTTCTATTGGTAAATAAGTTACCGTGTTTCTGTGAAATCGGCCTTCATAGCTGCGAAATAGGAGTTAATTTCAAGTATTCAAGATGACGTAGACGCCGCCGAGGGTACAGGTAATAATGTGATAGACAAACATTGTCATTTTTATTGTTAACTAACTGACCCCGGCGAACTTCGTATCACCTAAAATCGATGTTCTTTATTCTCGCTAAGCAAAAACGGTTTGACCTTTTTTTATTTAATTTCAATTAGCTATAATCAATCCTAATCAATATTCTAACTTCAATTCGTTAACTCAAATAAAACTGGCTGTATCTTATATAGTTTCCGTTTTTCATTTCTTTTGATTATTGAATGAACTTGTTTGTAACTCCAATGAATTTAATGTCTTTCGATTATATGAAATTTAAATATAGGTGGATTTGAACTACGCTTGACGCGGCGCCCGTCCACACAACCCACTGAGCTATCGTCGCTTCATTACTTTTCACATTATGAGACGTACAAAAAAAATATTCGTGTTTTATTTATTTTCTTATACAAATATTGTCCTCACAATAACGAACATAATAAAAAAGAGTTATCCAATTTGGTACAGTCGTTCGGTAGATGCGCGTACATACATTTCGGCGATTAATTTTTATATACATATGATGTATGTTTTATATATATAAAACGTTCATTATATTAAATGTTTTTTTATATACACTTCTATTATTGTTTTTATGTGGCCCAAGATGGTGGACACGCTAAACCTATCTAAATACAAAATTTTATTCAAATCGTTAGAGCCGTTGCCGTAAATTATATATATTAGATATATATATATATATATATATACAACAATTGCTCACTTAATAGTATTAGATAGAGAGATATTCGTGAAAAGGCATGAATTTCAATTTTGAGGTTACCAATTTTTTATCTTTACGTTTTACCATTGTGACCATAATCTCACCTGAGCACCTATAACACCAGAGAAATTGCAAGTGCATTGCCAGCCTCTATAGGAGGGACTGGCTCTCAAGTGCAACTGCCTGAACACACACATAGGTATTTGGCGGCAGATTTTCAACTTTATAATTGTATCTCTTTTCTCTTTCTCTTCTCATCTCTGTGGTATCTTAAGCCACATTGTCACTTAACATCAGGTTAGATTGTGGCCATAGCACTAAAAGCCTTAACTATAAAAAAAAACTCGCTACTCCATAAATATAAAAAAAATGTCGTCACGCAGCCTGCTTGGTTGACTAGATTGTGAATACTTCATTTCGCTTCTTGTTTGTTTCAGGTACTGAATGCCCATTGAATGAAGGCATGAAATTTTACCCAAAATCCAATCAAACAATATTAATTATGCACATTTTTATTGTAATTCTTCATTATTCTAAAAATGCGCTTGTTTTTAGGGATAATAAACATTATAAAGCGGAAAATTTGTTTCTTCCTTGATGTTTGATCATTTGATTTTCAAAATTTGTTTTTATATTTGTTAGAGTAACCATCGAGGAAGGCTTTAGACTATTTAACATCACTCTACCACTATTAAAAGCAACACTATATTGAAAAATGTTGCAAAAACGGACAAAAATGTTTTTTTTTAGTTCCAGACGTACGAAGTCGATGGTACAGTTATTAATAAATAACTAATACTATAAAGAGGAAAGATTTTCATATTTGTTTGTAACGAATTATAGTAATAGACTACTCGATAGATTTCAAAAATTCTTTCAACATTAGAATGCTACGTCTGCCCTGAATAACATTTTTTATGAAAATGATTAAATAAAATTTTAGTTCCACTCGAACGGAGTCGCGGACGCAGCTTATATTTATATAAATTTCAGGTATCTCAGAAACGGCTCTATAGATTTCTGTGAAATCATATATGTAGATAGATTTTGGCTTTATAGGTTCACCTATATAGTAGCATTTTTCATGAAAACACAACTTTTTTTTTCATAAAATATAATATTTTCTAAAATATTAATTATATTTGTGTTTAAAATCTGTTCGGACAGATGAAACATTATACAATGTGAGTGTATGTGGTGCGCATTTAAATATATTTTTAAAAATAAACACAATTTAAAAAATCCGAGCATAGCTCGGTCACCAAGGTGCTAACATTTAAACACGCAATAAAAATTACACGCTAAAGTAATACAATGGGTAAAGATAATGATTGCGGGAAATTCATAAGAATTAACCTGAAAACATCATAAAGAAATCCCAAACGAATGTTATTAGTTACGGGCAACCCCTTGACCGTAGCTTGAGGGGCACGCGAGGGGTCGACGACCGGTCGACGGTCACATAACGACCACTACCACCTCTTTTGGCTGCATTGTTTTTACATAATTATCCTTTTATAATTTTAGCAAAACTTGCACTAGATACAAAATCGCCTGACTTTAATTTCATAGCAAATCTACTATTTACTGACACAAAATAATTTATACAGGAGTCGAAAACTATGAAAGGTATATTGCAATTTAAATTTCGATTTAATACATAATATAATAATGCTACATTTATCGGTACTAATAATATAAATGTGAAAGTGAGTTTATTTGTTATGCTGTTACGCCTAAACCGCTGAAACAATTATGGTGAATTATTGTATAGAGCTAAAAGGAAACCTGAAGACGGTGATAGGTTACTTTTTCTCGTAATAACTTATTGGAAGTGGGTAAAAAGAGGGATACACTTTGTATGTAACTTTTTATTGAGTCCTCGGAATTGTTTAACAAAATCAATATTACCGCGAGCGAAGCCGCACGCGAAATCTATTAAAGTATAAAAAAGAACATATTAAAGACAAGTCAAAGCACATCCAAATAGTTATCTTATATACTTTTGTTAGTTTATTTTTTTTAATCTATAACAGGCGAAGTTATAAATATTGGTGTTAGTAGGTACTACAGTTTACATTGTCGCCGAGATAACATTACGCGGTATCAACTAAAGCATTCAGGATAGGATTCATAGAAGCCTGCATCAGCCAGTCGATGTGAAAAGATCTCATTGTACCCGACACGTTACGGAGAAACGATAGCGTTTAGCGGAGTCAGCGACGCCTCGCGCCATACCGCGACCGCGACGTAAGCTAAACACTCTGGTGTCGGCTTACAAACTCCGTGCTTCCATAGAGAGTAACGTCTTATGCCGGCTCCACATTAACTGAAAAACGAGCCAACGAAGCGAACGAACGCAGGCGAAACATTATACATAAAAAAATGGCGTCATACAGCCGCCATTTTGAATTCTTTGCAAACAATATACCCCTTACAACCACTTATTTTATTTTCGACATAAGCGCGCCTATGAAGTTATATAAATATAAACAGGGAACCATGGACAAAAAATACAACAGTACATGCACGCTGCTTATGTTTTCTATAGTGAAACGACATGTTTTTTACCCCCGATATTTATCAACGAATATTTGTCAAGCTCATAGATTATGTAAATATTATAATTTAATGAAATGAATATTTGTAGATGTTCTTTGTTTTTAGCTTACACTCAAAAACAGTTTAACCGACACGAGTTTTTTTTATACAAACCATGTCCTGACAATCACGAACACAGTAAAAAAAATCCAATTTGGTACAGTCGTTAGTTCATTTTTATATACATAGATATTAATTTAATTATTATGTATATAATCTATATATATAAAAATTAATCTCTATTTTCCTTGGTCATCACATCACGCGTGAACGAATGGAACAATTTCGCTAATTCTTTTTTGTTATATTAATTATTGTCATAAGAAGGTTCTTATGAAAGAAAAAATTAAGGAAGTTGAGTGGAACATTAAAAATATTAAGCAAATAAAAATAAAACTTAATGATAATATTAATTTTATATAACTGTCAGTTGTCATAGAACATTATAATAATAAATACTATGTTTTTGGATAATATTTTTTTTAAGAATTATACCAAGTCTAATTCAATAATCATAATAAGGACAGGACGTCTGTCAGGTCAGCTAGTTATTAATAAAATAAGCAATTAATGTTATATACTGATACATGAAATAATAGTCATTTATACGTCTGTGTGTGTTTATAAAACAAAAATGTTGAGAAAAAATAAAATACTTATCAACGTGTTGTTCGATTTCGCGTACTTTCATCCGGTCGGTCTGAACCCGGCATTAATATAAACAGAAATCAACATTGTATACTTCTCTTGATTAAAACTTAATTCTGAGAATTTTAACTCTGTAACCTTAGCTCTTAAAAACACTTCAACGTTTGAAAAAAAAAACATTTTACCTACTTATAAGACCTTGGAGCTTGAAACCAACGTAAAACTGGTGACCGATCTAGTAAGTACGGAGTCAAAACGGGGGTCGCTGTAGGGATTTTTAGTGGGTATCACTAGATCGGCTCATCTCGTAGACATCTGTACTAATGTTATAAAGAGGAAAGATTGTATTTTCGTTTGTAACGAATCAATTCAAAAACTACTGGATGGATTTCAAAAATTCTTTCACCATTAGAGTGCTATATTATTCCAGAGTAACATAGCCTATAAATTATTTAAATAATTTTCAGTTCCATGCGAATGAAGTAGCAGGCAAGGCTAGACGTAGATATCTTTGGTATCGTGATTAAAAAAAATTATCTATTAAATATAGACAAATTTTAATATCAATATTCAGTCACCAGAATAAATGAGATTTAAGTCTACATTTCTCGTAATATTATTCGTAACTTTTTGTTACGTCTTACAAACATTTCCCGGCATGTTTCAGCCTTTAACATACAATAGTCGCCTTAACTTAATATACTTTTAGTAACTTGTGATATAGGTTAAAGATTTACCATCGCAAAAGCTTGCGTGTACTAACTGCGATTTGGCCATACTGAACATGTCGAAGTATGAACCTTGTTCTTTTAAAAATGAACGCGGTGGACAAACGGTCTATATTACACATCACACATACATTAAATATTGAATATTTATGGGAAATGCTAGCTGAGCTGGCGATGTATTTCTCGTGAACTATCAATTATTCTTACATCCTAACTCCTTCTTAATGTTCAAAATCAATAAAGAAATTTCCATTTCCCTTTACCAATAATCCAGTACAGATCAATGAGAATAGAAAAATTGTGTTTATAGAATGTTGTTGTGGTATTTTATATTGAAGCCATTATTATTTAGATAAACGTTATAAATAATTTGTTAAATGTAACTACTAAGTCGTTGTGTTTATCAAGTTAGAAACACGATATGATTATAAGAATGCACAGTTCACTGTCTACTTAGAGAGTAAAGAGGAAAATATAGATTTAAAATTCATGAAAATATCAGTGGACAAATGTAGACCAGAATGCCTTTGCATGGTGATAGGGATTTTTCTAATGCCCGCCTGGCTAGCTACCACCCTCAAGTTGAAAATATGCCGCCATATACTTATAGGTGTGTTCCAGCGGTTGCAATTGAGAGCCAGTCCTTCCACAGGTTTGGCGTGACCACCAAATTGGGCCGTATCGTTACTTAAAATCAGGTGAGATTATGGCCATAATGCTAAAACGTAAAGATAAAAAAATTTGGGTAAAATTGAAATTCGTGCCTTAATTTCACCCCATTAGGGATTAATGCTTTCGTCATTTTTTAATACGACCAACCTTGGGTAGCATCGATTCAAGCAATGTAATAATCGTTATAATATGTTCACAATTGACGAATATTTATCTACCTAATACTATTAATAATAATAATAATAATAAGCCTTTATTACTGTTATAGTTTAAACTTATTTCTACAAATATACTTGCTTTAAAAACTATGAACTTAAACTAAATTCTAATCTCCGCATCCCTCTGATCTCTTCTTTTAACAGCTTGTCTTTCGAGAAAGGCCTCCTCTAATGCTTTCCACTTAGTTTCTGTGGGGTTCTTAGTGATCGTATATTAAATGACGCTATGTGTGTGTAGCAATAGTTACTCCTTTCTTTCTTACCTATTCTTAGAGGGTGTTGGTCATTTTCCACCACGATGACCAATCGGCCGACCAAATACTAGGCCGATAAATAACAAATAGGCCGACCAAAACCTAAGACTATTAAGTGAGAATTTTTCTATAAATATATATAATTTAGGGTATATCGGTAACGGCTCTAACGATTAAGATAAAATTTTATATTTAGATCGATTTTTACTTTATAAAGTTACCTACATTTTTCATTGCATTTTTTGCAACAAAGCAATTTTAATATGTTCATTATTTTTGGTGTGTGCTATCAGTTCGTAGGTATGTAACATCATAAAGTGTGGATGTGTGTGATGCGCATTTGAACATATTTTTAGAAATAAACACATTAAAAAAAATTCGAGCTAAGCTCTGTCACCCAGGTATTATCGAGTACTTAAAAAACATACACATATTGAAGGAGGTTGAAAGGGCAACGTTCAAAACAATATTGGTATCAAATGACTCACGTGAATTCTCAAGTACGGAACCCAATAATCAGTCACATAAACAAAGTCTTATATAATTATTGAAAAAACACGTCAACTGTTTGTATAATTTCACTAAATATATTTCCACTTTAAAATTAGAAATATACAAGAGTTTCGGAGCGATAGAAACAAAACTGTCAATTTTAGAATATTGGATATGATTGTCAATTTCTTTTTTATAATATATTTTATTTTCAGCCTGTGCAATTGAAAGACCCAAACGAAATATGTTTTTATCGAAATTATTAAAATTAACTATTTAGACACTGGCCGAAAATGTACATCGCGCACGGTTCAAAAACTAGTTATCTTTACTACCAGTTAATACATGAACATCTCGTCGATCGCCATGAATTCGATCTTTAATGAGCTTGACTTTTCGATGGAAAAAAATTTAAAACCTTAGTAAAAATAAAACCAAAATAAAATTTATTCGTGTAATAAGGTGCCATTCTCAAGTTAAAAACTTATTGCTATGCACCAATTCATAACATACCATACATACCATTCATTTAATTAAAAAAAAATACAACAAGCCGACTTGTTTTGTTAATTAATATCTGAATCCGCGACTCCGTTCGCGTGGAACTAAAACTTTGTTTCACGATTTTAATTAAAAATAAATGTTATATAGCCTATTTTACTCAGTTACTATGTTACTATGTTTAATCGGTTCAGTAGTTCTTGAGTTTATTCGTTTCAAACAAAAATACAAATCTTTCCTCTTTATAATATTACATTTATTACTAGATTGTATGTGCGGCTTCGATCGCGTTAAAATTGATTTTGTCAAGCAAATATGATGACGTAATAAAAAGATTTATACAAAGTTTATCTCTCTGTTTACCCCACTCCCGATAAGGTCTTCGCGAGAAAAAGTACCTATCACCGTGTTCAGGTTCCCGTCTATCTCTACGCCAAAATTCATCATACTCGATTCAGCGGTTTACGCGTGAAAGCGTAATAAACTCACTTTAACATTTATAATATTAGTAAGGATTTTATTAATTATTTTAATAATTAATCTATATTCTTTATGCAAGCGCGATTCATTGCTTGTCACAAAAACTCCATATATAGTTTATCTTTGAGTGACCCCAAAAAATACTATACAATTTTAATTTCATCACAATTCCTGGAGTAACCCTTATGATCCATGGAGTAAACAGTATGCTATAGTAATATAGTTAAATAATATAGTTAAAATTTGTCTGCAATAAAAAAAAACAAATATGTGGTTTCTCGTGCTATAGTAATATAGTTAAATAATATAGTTAAAATTTGTCTGCAATAAAAAAAACCAAATATGTGGTTTCTCGTTCCACAACAAAGTATGTCGTGATTATAATTTTCATCGAATATTTATTTAATACAGTTCGGAAGTTTACAGATTTATAATATTTATACATGCATGGATACATTATAACAAATATATGTTTACATCGAGCAGTCAATTTGACTGAATACTTGACAAGCTTTTGACATATGCCATAGAAAGCCGAATAAAAAAAAGTTGCGCAACGGAACAAAAAAAAAGCTAAAATACTTTAAAACAATACAAACTCGGAAGAGCATTACTTGTACACGTGTTTGGGACTAGGAAATATATTTTTTTCTTGACTTTATGAATGACTTGGATGAACAAAGGGAGCCATATTACATACAAAAAATTAAGAATTAAATGGATCACTTCCGGGGATGCAATTCGTATTTTAAAAGCGAAATTTAGTCGTGAATAAACTTGATATTATTAACTCTAAATATATCGAGCCTTAATAGGAAAAATATCGACAATTTGCACTTTTTACGGGACAGAGTTTTTTTTTCTTAAAAATCAAATGAATGGTATGAGGTGTGGACTTTGGGATTTTCCAAACTTTTGTTAATGCTCGATTATTGCGATTAATTGTAGTAGCGCAAATTTGTGACCAATCAGGCAATTACTAATTTACTAAATATTTCCCGCAGAGTACAGGTTTTATTGAAACACAAAATTTATTACAATCATAGATTTAAATCATCTATGATTACGATTACACGAATGTATTATTAGTACAATAGGAAAGATCTAATTGTGTGTAATTTAAGATATTTAAATTATAATGTATACGACTGAAACACTTTGTATCAATGGACATGAATGAACAAAAAATAAACGTTTAAAAGTACATACGAATTTTAAATAACAATTCATACAATATAATACGTAACATCAAAACAGATAATAAAACGAGTCAACTAACGCGTAATAAACTCAATTGGTTGGCATCATGCTTATTAATTGGCGGGAATGGGCTGGAAACCTGGTGACGTTAACCGGACGAAACATGTTGACACCCGACTGAGTGATTCTGCGTAACTGTAACAAATATTTAACTTACCCGTGTAACAATCGAATAGTTGATCGCTTTGATTTGAATAGATATTGTTAGATTATTTCATGCTGTATTATATTCGTCGTGTATCAATTTTTAAATGTATGTAATAAAGAATCTTAAACATAAAAACAAAATATGTGTTAAAAATTACATTAATTGATAATCATGTAAATAATCTATATTATATTTTTGAAGCGATGATAGCTCAGCGGTAGTGTGTACGACTTTGCGACAAGGGACGTGAGTTCGAATTCAACCACCTACAATGAGCTTGAGCTTACAGTGAATGAAAACGTTATAAAGCCATAGCACAATTGTAAGGCTTTTTCTAATGCCTGTTTAACTGCCACCCTCAAGTTGAATATCTGTTCCGGCAGTTGTACTTGAGAGCCAGTTCCTCCAATAGGCTTAGCGTGTCCATTGTCATTTGACTTCAGGTGAGATTGTAGCCACAGCGCTAAAAGTTAAGTTTAAATCGAAATAGTATATATGTGAAAATCACTGTTATTTCAATGGTTTTATTTTTCGTTTATATCGGCAGTTCTCGGTGACAGCCGACTTTTTTTACTTCGTAAAATGTCGATTCGGTAATGGGAAAAACGTGAACGAAGCCAAGGGCTATAACCAGGCTATAATATACAGATATTACAGTAATTTATTAAAGAAAAAAAACAACACCAAGAAATAAATTATTCAACACAAACGAAAACGTGGCAAAACACTTATACAGGGAAAAACAAGAGTTCCTCAGAGTTATTTCTCAAAACAGAAATAATTCACACTTGAGCCACTTCAGAACGCTTAAAATAAATCATTCATTATAACATGGCCCTTATTTCGAGTGAACTGTTATCGATATGTATTGCTAGGTGCCCAAACACAGAATGAAGATATTAAACTTCAAAATTTCGCTATAGATACAATCAGAATTTATTTCAAATTGCCAATTGTCAATTGTTTGTAGATCTATTCATTATGGCAAAACGAAATAGGTTATCTTATCATCCTTACTAATAATATAAATGTGAAAGTAAGTTTGTTTGTTTGTTACGCTTTCACGTCTAAGCCATTGAATCGATTATGATGAATTTTGGAATTTAGTTAAATGGGACCTTGGAGATGGTTATAGGCTACTTGTCCTTGCTAAAAATTTATTGTAAGTGGGGTAAAGAGAGGGATAAACTTTGTATGAAAATTTTTTATTGTGTGTTCCGATTTGTTTGACAAAATCAATATTAATGCGAGCGAAGCTGTGTGTAAAAGCTAGTTATTATTTATTAGGTGGCGGAAAATATTTCTTCTCTTTTTATATGAGAACTCAAGACATTTTTTCCAAAGGTTATTTACATTTAATTACAGTAGGGTAAAACACTACAATACAACCCAGTTGATAGTACGCCCTACTACGCTTACAGACACACAAATATATATATCAAACAAGTAGTGATACCCACGAAACCGCGACAGGTAATCATAAACATGAGTACAAGATAGGTGTGATATTTGCGATTTGTTTAGAAAATACATCAAAATCTATTCCCAGTGCTTGGGGTTGCATGTGCTGGGCATTGATCTTTTTATGTAAATTTAGCTTCTAAATATGTGTTTAGTTTTAAATCACCTATAACTTTCAATGAATAACAATCAATAGTGTCGAATAGGCGACTGGGGCGTCATGTAATTAAATAGAATACAAAACGCCTCAATCATTACAGTACAATACGTCCCATCGCCAAGACAGTGCATTTTATTTCACAGAAGTCGCGAAGTTATCAATGAAAGTCCCTGCTTTTGTTTATACTTTAACTAGTTCCGAATAGAAAGAGATTGGGACTGTTACAGTTTGTTGTTAGCTCGAAGTAACTATATGTCGCCAGTTTTTAAGGTAGCTACTACAAACCACAGGTTTCTGAAGGACCGTCACTTAGTTCTCTGGTATTTTAAGATAACTAAGCTCCTTATGAATGGATCAATAAGATGAAGCGCTAATGATAAACAAAATGATAAAAATCCATTCGAATTCTGATGAAAAATAAGATAGTTGCAGCAAATGTACAGCAAAATTCTAAGACTTCTAAAGAATATTGGGTATAATGTTCATATTGGATGCATGAGTTTTGTATTTGTATTTTCATTCGTATTTGCAACGTTTGTAGTAAAAGAGGTATATAGAAAAGTATCCATAACAAGACAAAAAAAAATGTACAACAAAAAAAAATGTTTTAAAATATTTACGTTGATTAAGAAATTGATCTTAAATTAATTTCCAAGACTCGTTGTTGATTTTTATTACTTAAATTAAAATGGATTTTGTCAAATTTGTTATATTTTTGTAATAATTACACCCTGGGGCATTGTGTAATAGACGTTAGGCATATTACCAACACATACACTACACCCCGTCGAAGGGATTAAATTTTTTTATTTTTTGCGAAGATATGAGGAAGTGTTATTAAACTTAAATGCCATTTTGTAGTTAAACTACCTGTTGTTATATTTTCAATAAATATGAGATTAAAAAAGATTTAGTGATCATTTTGTTGAGCATCACGTAAAAGTGGGGCGTATCGTAGCGTTTCACCCTATATATATTTTGTTCAATGATTTTCCGCCATCTTGAAGGTACTCATAATCTGCCTATTTGTTTGTGCACGCATCACTCATAAGCAACAACGCTTATGAAATAACGTCACCAAGGAAATCATAAACCGTATCCTCAAGTAACATTTAGTCTTTGTTTCATTCAAATCGATTACCTCTATCAAAAGTTATTGCAATTTGAATGACGGTGCAAGATTTAATAACTCTTGTTCCACGCAAACGAAGTTGCAGGCACAGCAAGTTTCAAATAATAATTATACTAACTACTACCACAATATGTAGTTAATTTGTAAATTCAATTATTATTGGTGTAGGTCTATGTAGATTTTTAGTTTTTCAATGTTATAATAGCAACATTGTAAGAACTACTACACAAATCTTCTTTTATTTACTTGTAGCTCGAATCTAGGTCAAAGTCAATCTCTAATGTAAATGTTATTAAAGGGTACTCCAGACAATTTAATGTCTTTTGAAACAAACAATACACAAAAATATGCAATGTATTCGTAACTCAGTTATATACATAACTGACAAATTGTCTTTATGTAGTTCAAGAAAGGATTTTATAAAGTTTTTAAATCCTTTTTGGGGAAAAGATGTCTACACTACAATATGCACAAAAACTTGCAAAGGAACTGGCTCTCAAGTGCAACAGCCGAAGCATAACTATAGGTATTAAGCGGGAGATTTTCAACTTGAGAGGGGCAACTAGCTAGACTGGCATTAGAAAAATCCTACCACCATGCTATGGTTTCATCACAATATTTTTCTTCACCAAAAGGTCAGTCTTAATGCAGAGATTCGAACTGACGTCTATTGTTACTTCATGTAATTTCATTCACAGCAACATTTTAACTCTTATCACTCATATTCTAAAGGTAGCCATTTGTTATTCGGCAAAACATTAGTTTCGGAATAAAATTAGTTTCATATGCATCCGTTTCAGAATAATGCTGACCGATGCTAATCGTGAAAGCAGAAAGATTATAATTTTCAGAAAAATTCAGTGTGTTGATTTAGCCATCTATAGCATCTAGGTTCTTATCTATGTCTATATCACAATCTATCATAATCGATCCAGTGGTTTAGACGTGAAAGCGTAACGAACACACAAACTCACTTTCGCATTTATAATATTAGTAAGGATGAGTTTTACTTGTATCTCTGTCAACTCGTTTAGAAGTTATACGATCACTAACAGACGTACACAAGATTTTTCTTTTTATATATCGTTGTATGTATGTAGATAACAAAGATTTATGTATTCAATATATAAATATATAGGTTACGCGTAATAAAAATCCATTGATATTCTACAACGGGTGTATTGTATTTCAGTATATAAACAGTCTGTCCAATCTCGTAAACCTAATTCTTTTAAAGACTGTAGTCATCGTATTTATCGGTATATTCGCTATTAATATAAATTAATTACAAATAAATTATGTCCAATCGAAACAAAGAGTCTTCTTGGATGACCTTTATTGAATTACTTGGCGGTACACAGATTGTTAGTGTTGTTACAGTTTCGTGGTTGAGAGCGAACCGAAATATTGCTCTCCCCTGAGTCCCCGGCGCGGTCGGTCGCGCCCACATGTTCGCGACTAGTGTTGTTCCCTGTTAATTATAAAAACATATCGATATATCGATTCGTTAATTGTTCAATTGAAACTTTTTGGATGGGGAGTCGATTACTTTCAAAACTCGGTCGTCTGCTTTTGGGAACAGGACAACGTGTGTCCAGCGCACGTCGAGCTGGTTGTCCGAGGTGTGGGTATTATATCTCAGACTTTCTTAGACAGGACCTGCGGTGAGGGTTATGGGCAGCCTGCCACTTTTGTAGTCATGCAATAAATTCTTTGGCGTTAATGTATGTGACCTACGTGTTTGTCACTGTTGTTCTGGGGCTGTTTGGGGATCTGCTGCGAGATCGATAAGGTCAGAAGGACAGTAAAAAAAAAAAAAACATTTTTTTATTGATATGATCTGTGCTGTGGCTTAACTGTAAATTTAGTACGTATTTCCTTTATTTTGGTTTGGAATGTACTCATGATAACTCAGTTGGTAATATTTACGGAGACCGCGTCAATAGACGTGAGTTCGAATCCATCTGAAATGAGCTTGAGGTTTCGGTGAAAGAAAACATCGTGATGAAACTATAGCATGGTAGTATGGTATTTTCTAATGCCTGCATAGCTTCCACCCTTAAGTTGAAATTCTGTCCAAATACCTATAGGTGTTTCAACAGTCCCTTCACTATGCTTAGTGTGTTCACCAACTTGGGTCACATCGTCACTCAATATCATGCCAGTTTGTAGTCAAAAACCTAATCGTATATACAATTAAAAAAAAAACACTACATGTCTCTTGCACCCATAGTTCCTTCGAATCGATTTTACTTTAACCAACATCACATAAAAGTGATCAGATCAAAACCCTCCCATAAAAAAGTGAGCCGTCCCGGGACGTCTGGCAGGTGTGAAACATCGAAATTGTTTTGTATAAGTTATATGCATAAAAGAACAGGTTACGACAGGAATCAGATATGGCATAATGAAAAGATTATAAATTTGTTCCATAAAATAATCACTGTTTATTACATAAAATTCATTATTATCAAATACAAAATGCAAAATTTAGCTAACTAATTAACACTACTACGTTCCATCAAATATATTCCATTATATAGCGTGGCGATGTGTCGCCACGGCCTGTATCGCCACGCCAACAATCAGGTTTACCCTCGCCCAAAGGATTGTTTCACATCAAGAAACACATTAAAAAATTAATTTCTCGATAACCCACGTCCAAGACAAACGACATCACTATTCTCCGCATCTCCCGTCTTAAGGAGTGCCGGCGGCTGCTAGTCATAGTGCAGACGGCGCGCGCGCATCCCGTTCGACGCAACCCGCGTTCCTAAAATACAATCGTCCAGCCCGGCCGGACCGTTGACATGGGCTGACGTACGCGCCGTGCGGATTCCTGAACGAACATTCGAAATTCAAAATAATCGCTAGTGCTGTGCTACGTCCTTGGTACCGTCACTCATATCCGTCGTTTTGATTCAAATCACTCGATTCTAATGGTGCTATGTCGCCAACTGCGATCGGCGCGGACCTGCCTCAGTGGTGCGGAAAAGCTGAGGGCTGCCCGCAAGCTTTACTCGGATGGCTATATCTGACACACGATCAGAATGATCAGGTACGTACGTTTCGAGTAACTCGTAAATAATTATCATACTAAAATGACTGTTAAACAAATATGCACTCTAATATTGATTAGCTTAAAGTTCATTTTCACTTGTAGGTTTATTATAAAATCGAACTGGATACGTTTGAAGTCACCGCAGCTGGATTATGGGGCTTACTGTAAATATGTAATATTATTTTCGGTTTACAGTATAAGTCTTTGAATTTTACAATGAAAATATACAACAGTCATATGTAAAATGGTGCTATAACTAATGCCCTGTTACCTAAAGATGTACGCAATCGACCAAAAGCGAAAAATATGTATTGGTTAAAAATCCCGACCTTGATTTCTTCTTGATTTATATGTATTTGTAAAATAAAACACCTACCTCGATCTAACTTTATGGAACTTGGTACATTTAATATCATTTAAAACATTTCCGTCGTTTAAAACTTATAAATATAGAAAATAAACATAATATATTTAAACTATGTATTACATTCTTAACTTATTAATTTTGTATTAAAAACAAAATATATAGAACTAGCGTTTGACCGCGTTCTCGCCCGAGTTAATGTTGATTTTCTCAATTTTAAAAGTTACTTTTCTAGCCCGTGGAGAGAGCATTTTTGTTATGAATCGAAAGTATCGTTTAGGTACGTAGTTAAAGTATGAAATGTATAAAAAATTAACAAGCTCACACATTCGTATATTAGAATAATTACTGTATGCAGATTGCATGGTGCTAGGGCTTTTTCTAATGCCCGCCTGGCTAGCTACCACCCTCAAGTGGAACATCTGCCACCAAATAGCTATAGGTGAGTTCCGATAGTGGCACTTGAGAGCCAGTCCCTTCACTAGGCTTAGCGTGTTCACCACCTTGAAGCACATCAGCTAAATGTATGGCAATAACACAAAAAATCTATTTACGAATAATCAAATGTAATGAGCCTGTGAGTGTCACAAAATGTTGAACATTATTTGGATCGACTTTCCCGATATTTTCAACACAAATAGTCACGTTTCAACCAATTTAAATTAAATACTTGACCGATTTTGATGCAATTTTCTTGACTGTGTAGCTGATTCAAAAATCTGAATCAAATTTTAAAACTTGTAATAAATCGCTAATAGACGACATTTGGAAGGTAATATTTTCGGGCAGCTTAACGAATTCTGTAATCTATATTAATACGCAGTAACATAAACTTTTCTGGACAACCTACACCTCAGTCCGCCCCGTGACCACGAAGGCTGAAAAGCTTTCGAAACGTCGGGATCAAAATTTAATAAATAACCGCGATAAAATCCGTTTAAATTAGTTTTATTTCAATGAATAATATTCGCGTAAACCTAAGAAATCATTATATATTAATACTATAAAGCGGAAAGTTTGTTTTTTTGTTTGTTTCTTTGTTTGAACTCGCTATTCTTAAAACTACCATACTGGTTTCAAAAATTGTTTTTGTATTTAATTGACCAATCATTGAGGAAGGCTATTTACCATCACGCTACTACCAATAGGAGTTAGGCTGTATTGAGAAAGTTACAAAAACGAGCAATAATTATTAAAGATTCTTTGGATCCACGCGGACGAAGTCGCGAGCACAGCTATAAGGAATAATCCATAACAGGCCAACGAACTCACAGACAAAGTGAGTGGGTAATAATATATTAGTGTTATGCTCAGGGATTGCTTGTTCGATTCCTACACGAAGTATTTTAATTGTTCCGTTATACATTATACGTGCAAATGTGAGTTTGTTTTTTGTTGCGCTCTCTTGCTTTAACTACTTTACCTATTACAGTAGAAACTCTATAAGTCGAACGTCAAGGGAGACGCCAAAAAATTTCAGTTGTAGAGTATTACACCTATAGAGAATGGAGGTTTTTCTGTTTGAAGGGAAAGAAAGAAAACATTTTTTCGAGAATTAGAGGTTTTCAACTCATCGAGGTTCGACTTAACGAGATTCTATTGTATTACGAAATTTTGCATAATACACAATGCCAGCAGTACAGTAAATGCACATAGGGTATCTATTGCCCAGAAATATCTATTATTCCCGAATGAAACTAGAATAACTTTCATATTAATATATCTGCGACTTAATTTCTGTATACTTAAAAACATTTTATAATATTTGGCCGATCTACTAACGTTTTTCAATACAGCTTTGCTCTTATTGGTGGTAGTGTGATATTAAATAGACTTAAGCCTCAGTGATTGCTCAATCGAACACAAAAATAGTTTTTGGAATCCGACTGGTAGTTCCTAAGATTGGCGCGTTGAAACGAGTAAACGTTTCCGTTTTATATTATAAGATGTCATAAAAAACTTTTTTTATATAGTTAAGGTTTAGCGTAATGGCCATAATTTCTCCTGATCTTAAGTGATGATACGGACCAAGTTGTTAGACACGCTAAACCTGTGGAGGAATTGGCTCTCAAGTGCAACAGCCAGAATACACCTGTTGGTATTTTGCGGCAGTTTTTCAACTTGAGGTTGGTTGCTACCCAAGCGGGCTTTAGAAAAAGCTCTACCACTATGCTGTGGTTTCCTCACGATGTTTTCCTTCACCAAAGCTCAAGCTCATTGTAGGTGCTTAGATTCGAACTCACGTTCCTCGACTCTAAGTTGTACACACTACAACTGAGCTGTTATCGCTTCGTTTATTTTGTACGAATAACTGTGCAGTGAGATTGAAAGTATAGCTTCGAAAAATCACCACAGAACGTAGACAGCGTTATATATGCAAGTTAATCAATCGCATTTGTGATTGATATAGAAATTAAAGCAAATACTTTGCAAGTATCAATCAAATAGCTCAATCTGGAGTAAACGCCAAAGTAAACTTTGTAATGTCAATAACCTTTCCGCCCGGCGGAGTTGCCTTAAATCCACGCACATCACTATTTTCGTCGATAACTGTTATTTACCCGGTATACCGATAACGTACTCAGCACGTTTCACGGTGATGGAAATCTTCAAAAGGAAACCTAAATATTTTACTTCCTATTATTTTTACTTATAATGTCAACATGTGTTTGTTTATTTACGATTCTGCCAATGCCACGTCAATAACATATTTTGCTACTCGTCAAACTTCACACTCTAATAAAATAAATGCTGACATTTTTTACAGAATTTTCTTGAGTAGTTTCAATTACAAATTTGCTTCAAACGCACACATTTATTAAATCAAGTTAGTTACCTAAAATGCCACTAATGTTTCGTATTATAGGCTCAAAAAACAAAGGTTCATAAATAAATAAAAAAAACACTATATGTCAGATCAAGATCCCGCCAAAATGATGTATATGTCTTCTTCTTCTTTTTATTCTTGGCAACTCAGTCTTCTTTAGAGACTATAACTGCTATTTTCAAGTGATAAGATTTAGAGACTATAACTGCTATTTTCAAGTGATAAGATTTGGACATTTTGGACAGATAAAACTATTTCCAACACGATGGCGACTCTCTTGTTGAAGTTCTGTTGGGAAATTTTGTAGCAACTAATATATCACGTTCCGAATGATTATTTATAATTCACTTCACTTATGCTATTCAGCTATACTAGATCATGTAGAATATCGCCTATAATACACAATACAAAGATAAATAAATAAGTATACAATAAAAATAACAACATGACAGATCAAGATACCACCAAAAACTTCAATGCAGATGTATCAATGTTGCTGTCTCTTTTTTTACAATCAAGGCAAATTGCTAAACTGTATTCAGCCAAGTTAATGTAAGTATTTTGCAATCAAGCGATAGTTTTAATCTACAGGAAACGAAGTACATTTTGTTCGAAATTGAAGTAAATGTGTACCGTTAATTTTCGTTTTAATAGAATGACTGTTTGTACAAAATAAATAAATGCAGAAGGACTACTTCGAGGAATCTTGAATTCAGTCACCTCCTCTCGACTCTCACTCTGATACAATAAATAATACTTACACTTTAATAAATAAAATAGAAGAAACGCGCTGGTGTCGTGCAGCACTCGGTTGCAACGCATTTCCTTACAGAGCATATTATTATAAATAAATATTATTGTGTTATCGATTGACAAATATAAATAAATGAACTACTAGCATCTGAAAGCAATTTAATGAAACGCAGGGAATTAATGAATTGAAGGAATGGTAGGAAACGGCTTAATTAATAATTTTTATTCTTATGCAAAAAAATGTGTATCGTTCAATACATATAATACGCAACAAAAACACTGACGCATATGACGTGTACAAACTATATCTGCGTAGCCGTTGAGAAATTACTGGCTGTCTTGAACCAATAAACGCGCATCGATGACTGGCCACAGCCAATAGCGTACGCGTTATAGATAACCGTCTGCATAATAGAAATACAGTGCAATGTAGAAGACACTCAAGAGAGTCGTACCGGTTGAGACGTCAAATTTACTTATAGGGTCGGTATTCAATGAGAATTAAAAAAATACATGCATACGAAGATGCAATAAAAAAAAGACATTTCGTTCTAGATTTTCCCTCCTTGCAACATAGTGTGTTCCAGCAGTTGCACTTGAGAGCCAGTCCCGCCATAAGGCTTAACTTGTCCACCATCAAGTGAGATTGTAACCGTAACGCTAACCTATTAAATATAGAAAAAAAAAAACAATAAAAATTAATTATCTATTCATATTATCAAAAACCAATTTACCAGTTATACAATTTGTATATTAAGAATATAAATCATTAGCTATATATTGTAAGCTATAAGAATTATCAATAATATTTAGTAGTATAAAAAATAGCAGAAAAAAATAATTGGAAGTAATAACTGATTATTTAAGGATAATGTTACATTAATTAAAACAATTATTAAAATAAACGTTTCTCAAAGTTTCTATGTTGCCTACATTATTATACGAAATGTTTTGATGTTTAAACGTTTTATAACAGATTTTTTAAAGGCAAAAATATTAATAACCACCATATTCAATATCAAAGAAGTGAGTTTCACTTTTATGTCATTGGGAATAGGTATACATCCAAATAGGGCAACATATCCTTAAATGTATGTTTTCTAAAGTCTGAAGTTCTTCAAGTGCAACTGCCGGAACACACCTATCGGTATTTGGCTGCAGTTTTTCAACTTTAGGATGATAGTTAGCCAGGTGGGATATAGAAAAATCCCTATCACCTTGCTATGGTTTCCTCGTGATGTTTATCTGCACTGAAAGGTTAAGCTCATTGTAGGTGGTTATATTCAAACTCACGTCCCATGACGCGGCGTTCCTACACACTACCACTGAGCTATCACAGCTATTAGCCAGAAAATAAATAACGTGGACACCTCCATCGCACTCATACCTGCGGGCGGTAACTTTGAGAACCTACGTTCCAGTACAGTCGTGACTACCCTTTCGAAATTTAAAAGAAACACAAACAAGCATGTTGCATACGAACAGGTAGTCAGCTATGGACGCTTCGACTAATTATAGAATTTTAATAGTGTTTGCTCTGTGAATGGTGCAACATGCGGTTCGAACTCGGTGAAACCGTCCGAGTTCGTTTCATCGCGGTAATATACCGGTATGCAATTCATCGTTCGCTTCTGTTTCCGCGATTTATAAAATTATATTTAGATCATTCGTTGTACCGTTACGAGCGGTACGCGAACACAGTGTATGGGAGACGACTGTTTGATCTCTTTGAATCGTAGTATGGTAATGACTGTATATATCGTTATTTCCCGAATTCAGCACCGGCGTTTACTTACATTGTCATATCGTACTTACACTGTGTTGGGGTGCACCCATATGACTGTGGTATCCAATTTTTGCCGTTAACATGCGTTAACAGATATTATATGTCAGGATACCGTTAATTTAGCTATACAGAATATCAACCGTGCTGCTTATGTTGATCTCTTTTAGTTTCCAGACCGCGCCTTCTCTGATCCTCTAATGAAAACATGAAAACAGTTGGGTTTACTAATTGTTTTCATTCAGACCTATTTTTAGCCAATTCTTCCCACCGAGAGGGTTCTGTGTTACATGATTTCATATGACTTTTCTGAACATCTTTATAGATAAGGTACTGGCTACCAGGTTTCCGCTTCTCGTTCTTGTAAGGACGGTAGTATTGAAAAGCGACAGTAGTCCCAGAGAGATTAGCAGACCATCAGGAGTTTTAGCTTTGCGACTGGAGACTAAATGACCACGGAGACAGGCCGGCATGACAGTGGCGACTGACATTTTAGGACTGCAGTGTACTTTTTATGTTGTGCAGCATAGTAACTGTACTGCACCTGGTTTTAAGTACAGTACAATCCAGAACACCGGTGACTGACAATGATCCAAAATTCACAATCGGTCACAGTCATTTAACATTAGGTACTGTCAGTGGCGAAGTTACACTTTTGCCTCCCGCAGGCTATTCAAATTTTGCCGTCCCTACCCCCTACAATTAACATTCCACCAAGAACTTAAATTTTAGAAAATAAAATCAATATAAGACTTAGATTTGTACTAGTGAAACATATTAGCTAGCAACATTAAGATATATGTATGAGTATGAATCATTTCAGTTAAAAAAAAAAACCCAAAATTTTCCGCCTCTAAAACCTGCCACCCTAAGCTCCAACGTACTTAACCTACTGGTAAATCCACTATTGAGTACAGTGTCGTCATTTTGCCTAGCTAGGAATGCGAAAGTTGTCACCGGGCTCTGGCAATAAAAGACAATTTCCCGGAGAAAAATACCCATCAGAAATTTTGGTCACAAACAAGCTGGCTTACAAACCTATAGACGGTCGGATCTGGCTAGATTGACCTAGCAGTAATAGAGTAAAGCCTTCACTGACACTGATTTATCAACGATTGTATGGTGCACGTAGTATCTAGTCGACTACAGATCGATACAACTTTACAGTTCGTGCTGGTTTAAGAACGTGATATTCATTTTTATACTTCACAGCTTTAGCGTTAACATACTCAAGTGAAATTAAGTGACGATACGGCCCAAGTTGGTAGACACGCTAAACCTGTGGAGGATCTGGCTCTCAAGTGCAGCTGCCGGAACACACCTATTTGGTATTTGGCGGCAGGTTTATAACTTGAGGGTGGTAGCTACCCTGGCGGACATTAAAAAAGCCCTACCACCATGCTATGATTTCCTCACGATATTTTCCTTCACAGAAAGCTCAAGCTCATTATAAGTGCTTGGATTCGAGCTCACGTCCCTTGACGCGAAGTCGTACACACTACCACTGAGCTATCATCGCTTTTTATATTTCATAGTTTTAGCGTTAACAAACTCAAGCGTAATTAAGTGATGATGTGCACAAGATGGTCGAAACGCTAATCCTAGTGAACGGACTGGCTCGCAAGTGCGACTGCCTGAATATAGTCATACGTATTTCGCGGCCAATATTCCACTTGAGAGAGCTAGCTCTATCCAGGCGGGTATTAGGAAAAGCTTTACTACCATGATCTGGTTCCTTCACGTTGTTTTTCTTCATCGAAAGCTCATGCTTTTTACACAGATTTGAACTTACATACATTGCTTCGTATGTCGCGTCGTTACTCTCAGTCGGTATGTTTGATTCTATTCATATATATATATATATATATCAGTAAAGACTTATTATTTTTAAAATACTCATAGAAATTCAAACAATTGAGGTTCATATTAAAACAAAAATACAATACATTTTTAATTTAATTAACGGATGATCTACAATTCTTTATTCTCGCTACTTCACGGTTTATAACAGAAAATAATCAGTATGTAAAATGAGAAGTTAAATATGTATAATAGAAGGCGACAATTGAAATAGTAATGAATATATAGTACAATTCGTACGTTCTATTTATCTTTTTTATATAGTACAATTGGCCAAAGTACTGTAGATAATTACCTATGCCTATATTTAGTACGGTTGGAACTTTACACATAACTTTACTTGATGCGCATAGCTAAAGTTATTCATCATTTATAGTAATTCGGGTTATTAATATATTGCTTTGGATGAAAATTGCCTAATAAACGAGAATCACCATATTGAAGCGCTAACCCATAAATAATGAAGTAACGTCTATCTTGGCTGCATGATGTCAGCACCTGTGCCTTTCCTTCAACAGGAAAAACTAAAATAAAAAGTCTAAGACGGAACAAGAAGCTGGCCTGTAATTAAAAATAAAGTGAAATTATTCCTTGGCATTCCGGTATCCAAAGTAATGAATATGTTGATAAATTGGCAAAACTGGCTGCTTTTCAAGGCGTTTCTGACAACGTTTTCTATAGTCAAGATTCAGTTTATTTTCTACCTCGTCAAGACTTGGTTGAAAAGTTTAATTTGGACTGGAATCATTCAAATAAAGACTTGATTTTACATGCGGCTTTGCTCGCGTTAATTATTAATTTTCTCTAACAAATCGTATGACACGATAAAAATATTCATACAAAGTTTATTTCTCTCTTTACCCCACTTCGAAAAAGGGTTTTCCGAGAAAAAGTAGCCTATCAGCATCTCCAGGTTCCCATCTATCTCTATACCAAAATTTACCACGATCGATTCAGCTGTTTAGGTGTGAAAGCGTAACAAAAAAACACACTTTCGTATTGATAATATTTATAAAAATTGTTATTAAGCCGTGTACTCTCTAAATGGAAATTAACCAAGAAAGTTACAACTATTATTTCGAAGCTTTGTCCACTGCTCTTCGCCAGTCCACATGAACAAATAAAGAATCAGAGATACATCTGTGAGTGTGGTCTGGAAGAGGGTAATATAGTTTTTTGTATTATTATAAGGCTGTTCTTCCTTGTGACCTATCATCTATCCTATCTATTATTAATAAAGTGTATATTAAATCATTACTTAAATTTCTTAATTATCATTGTAGATTTCTCATTTTATTTATATACTTTCTGGTCCGCGTATTTGTTAAAAATATTTAATCACCTTTGGCCGTTTTTATAACTGATTTCTATACAGCTTTGCTCCTATTCGTTGTACCGAGATGTCAAGTCTTCCTCAATTATTTCTCTATTAAATACAAAAACATTTTTTGAAATCTGACTGGTACTTCTAAGAATAGCGCGTTTAAACAAACAAACTTTTCCGCTATATAGTATAGACTAACACTTGATAATTTACTCGCCTTTTTCCTACATCTACCTAAAATGCCGAAACCCTTTCACTAGAAAATAACAGTACTAGATTCTAAGGAGGACAGAGTTGCCAAAAATAACAAAAAGCTGGTAATAACCGAGGCTACTGGTGTATATAGTTGAACATATCAAGCCTTTCAGGAGCCTTACATGAAAGAGTTCTATCATTCCGAATGAAAAAGTTACAACTTTATATTCATAATTAACCAATGATATATTAAAATTGTGAGCATTAACATAATGCTTGTAATTTACAAAGATAATTACTAGCAGGTTACAATAAAAAAAAAACATTTTTCTAAGATTTTTGTCGCTTACGAACTTTTTCCTGAACGGGCTCGATATATCAACAAAAAAAAAGTTCTAACGCACGTCACTAGACCATGATTCACGCCTCATCGAAGCTCACATAGTATTTGGAGCGTTAGTGTTAATTCGTTGAACAGATGCGCGCGCGCACACGCTGCCCGGCCAATGGCAGCGCGTGCCCTATTATTTACTGCAATTTTATTTGTCTAATAGTGAACGTATTTGTGCCACATTGATTCTAATTAAAAGAATGTCTGCGGCTTCGAGACCATCGTTGTTAGCTGCTGTTTGATGCGTTGTCAAACGGATGAATTACGTCACTATTATAACGTCAATCCTTCCTCAAATCTTTGTCGAGATTATTAATTCAAATATCACTGAGTTATGTATTCAGTTATTGTCAAAAGTAGAAAAATTGTTCAAAAACCTATATTTTTCATTTTCGAAATTGTACTTTCATTAGAAATCCCGCCAATACGTTACAAGCATCATCTATGTAACTAAAATGACAGCTGTAAGGTTATTAATAATTATCCTAATTGCCCTGATGCAGTTTCCCCGCACCGCACCGATGCGAACCAGGCGAAGTCAGATGAATTTGTTTGTTTAAATTATACTTTCTTACAAATGTAACCTATGATGAAAATTAATCAAACACTATTTTGGTGTCATTATCATAAAAATGTGTGAAAACGTTAAAATAAAACCTTGGTACATTTAATTTTTTTTTAATTAGATTTGTTACAAAACCGTTTTTTTTATTTATTTTTTAAGTATAATTAATTTTCTTATTTTGTAGTCTCTTATTTTCAAGGTGTATGCGAAAACTTGATGTAGCGACATCTATGATGCCATAATTGTACTATCTTTTATAAATGAAGCTTGGTGATTTTCGTTCATTTTGACAAACCTGGTGAGGGGTATTAGGAAATTATTATGATATTACCGTATTGTTCAAAACTATTGATACGTATTGTGAAAATAATTTTTGGTCTCTGGCATGGACGGAGGAAATGCAGGATAGACCCGACGCTGGGGTTTTAATGGGTATTTCTGGTTCTTGAAATCCAGTAGAACTCCACGTATACGTCTCATAGTCTCTTTTTTTCGTGTACAAAACCATGTCTATTTGATGATGACCTCACGCAACGCGTGAACTTCATTAGGGGCCGTTCAAGTATTACGTAACGAAATTTTGGGTGGGAGGATCAGGGTTCTTTTAAAATGCTATGATGCGTTACTAGGGCAGGATGAGGGTCCGAGCTACGCGTTTTATGTTAAATTGATTTTATTTCATTAAAATAAACAACTAGCCCATTAAAATTTCCCAAGTTCCCATGTTTATGTTTTACAGAGAGTCCCTGGACTACTTCTAATCTCATATACAGTAGTTAAGATAAATAAATTGTTTATTTTAAGAGTTTATTAGTAATGAAAAAGATAAAACATAATTATAACTTATAGATGAAAATTCTCACTTGGGTGTTAACTTGGGCGTTTTACGAGGGGCAAGGGGGCTACAGAAAAATGTTACGGCGCGTTATATAGGGGGAGGGAAGATCAAAAACCTTCAAAAATTGCATTACGTTATACTTGAACGGTTCCTTATCCGGACGCAGTTCAAGGTACGAGGTAGAGATTAGGGATGACAATTCTTTCTTTATACTATCGACATTTGGGTGGTTTTGAATCGATATTTTGACTCATCAAAAATAGTTTTATTTTCCATTCGCTTTTCGTGCTTACCTTTTCAATATAAAACGAATTATAGAAAACAAAAAAAAAAGTCATAAGAATCGGTTTTATTATTTACATATGTGAAAATTTATCATTATATATTTGTTCGTTTGAAACATTTAAATAAGTGTAAATAATGTATTATAAATAGATAAGAATCAAACCTCGATTTTAAGGTGAAATATCGATTCACCGGATCGGTTCGGAGCTGTGAAGCTATTTATATAACCGATTTTTGTCCTAAACCATAGATTCTTCATTAGTCGAACTAAGGTCACCATCCCTAGAAGCGACATGCGCGCACCTGATCGGGTGACAAGCACTGTAAAATGCCCACTAGTCAAAATACTGTATAATGTTTTTTATCTCCCGCGTTTCCAGAGACCACAGACAGCACCTACACTTCTTACAATCACCTCTCCTGTAGCGTCTCCATTATATTAGAAATAACGATATGTAAAATATATGTAACCAAAATAAAAAAGTGAGCCATCTGACAGATGTGAAACATCAATATTTTTGTTTGTATAAATTATGAACTTAAAAGGGATAACCTTATGAACGGAAATAAATATGGCACAATATAAAAAATACTAAAATGTTTTAAAGATGAAGGTGATTATTTATCTAACAAAGATTGAAATTAATTTAATATGTAATGAAATGGAGACAACTTGGTTCATCTCATAAGTCACTTCTTTACATATACTAATCATATAGCGTGGCGACGCGTCGCTATGCTAACAAACGGTCTGAGCCGCTACATTAAATGTTTCACATAAAAAATATGCTCGTTACCCGTGAAATATTTCAAGACAATAAACATACTCCTAGTTTGATAAAATTACGTCGAAAATTCCTAAGCATTTTTAAATAGTTTTATACATTCAAGTAAAGCTAAGATAAACGTGTTCAAAATAATAAAATGAAAACCTGTTTTAATTAAATTTAACGGAAAGAGTTATTTTTTATATTGCCGAAAGATCTACGATCTCGAAAAATTGTTATATTCCTTTCCGTTTTAACACCAAAACCTCCATTCTCTATAAGCCGAAAACTCTATAACTCGAATTTTTTGGCGTCTCCCTTGTTGTTCGACTTAGAGAGATTCTACTGTATTAGGGTTAAGAATATGTTTGTTAAAAATTGAATTCTCAGTAAATATTATGGTCAAATTTTGACCACCGATTCAACACTATTTAAGTAAAATAAAACGCACTAACTGTATCCGCGGCTTTCTTGGCGTGGAACTATAAATAATTTAATATTGATTACCGTTTTTGTAACTTTTTCAATACAGTTTTGCTCCTATTGATGGCAGCGTGACGTTAAATAACTAAAAGCCTTCCTCAATAGTTACTCTATGAAATACAAAAGGAACTCTTGAAATCCAACTTACAGTTAAAATTAACGAGTTCAAAATAAAATCAAAAAACCTTTATTCAATTAAGGCCCTGGGAAGGCGCTTATGAACGTCAAAACTACCACCGGTTCGGAAATATGAACCGATGCGATGATAGCTCAGTGGTAGTGTGTACGACTTTGCGTCAAGGGACGTGAGTTCGAACCCAACCACCTACAACGAGCTTGAGCTTTCGGTGAAGTAACACATCGCGAGGAAACCATAGCATGGCGGTAGGGCTTTTTCTGGTGCCCGACTGGCTAGCTACCACCCTCAAGTTGAAAATCTGCCGTCAAATACCAATAGGTGTGTTCCGGCAATTGCACTTGAGAGCCAGTTCCTTCACAGGTTTAGCGTGTCTATCAAATTGGGCCGAATCGTCACTAAAGATCAGGTGAGATTATGGCCATAACGCTGAACCTTAACTATAAAAATAAAAGAAACCGTCAAGAAAATCGAACTCCATTATGTAGCGATGACAACTCATTGGTAGCGTGCAGGAACGCCGCGTCATGAAACGTGAGTTCGAATCCAACCACCTACAACGAGCTTGAGCTTTGGATGCATTGCATAGTGGTAGGAGTTTTTCTAATATCTGCCTGGCTAGCTACCACCCTCAAGTTGAAAATCTGCCGCCAAATACCATTAGGTGTGTTCCGGCAATGGCACTGAAAGCCAGTCCCTCCTATAAAGGCCGGTAACGCACCTGCGAATCCTCAGATGTTGTGGGTGTCCATGAGCGGCGGTGATCACTTACCATCAGGTAACACCTTGCCAATATTCCATAAAAAAAGATCTGGTTAATTACAAACTTTGAACCGGTCAAAACATACTTTTCTGCTTTATATATTATTAATATTAGATTTATTTTAATAATAATGGTGTTTAAGCTAATACATATTTCATTACACTGGATTTCCTTATGTAATTCCAGTGGATGCCGGGTTCGGTATGGGGGCCACTGCCGACCGCCGCTCCAGGGTCTGCCCCACCACCTTCGGATGACACCAGCTCTCTTGCAGAACAGCTCACGGCGCTGTCACTTCGCCGGCCACCACGGCCGCCGCCACCAGCTTACATGTGCCATTTATGCTTCAAGAAAGGACACTATATCGGCGATTGTCCTCAGGTGAGTGGATTCCTTCATCCTACGGGTACGTCATAGTTTAATCAGTCTTTTGTAGAAATCTGCCGAATTGATCAGTTCAGTGGACTGATGCCGCAAAGGTTGCAGAAGTCCAGATGGATTCCCAAGATGAAGACTGAGAACTATGACAACAGTCTCTGGTCTCTGGTATTGACGAGTTTCAACCCAGGTGCGGAACTAGATCCAAAGAAAGGTGGGGGTATACAGCCGCCTGAAAATCGGCCAAATGCGAGTTGGCATAAGAACTTGCTCATATGATTGGAATAGTGTATTCCTATCAAGCAAATGTTCATAAAATATTATATGAGCATGGGTGAAGCTGTGGGGCAAACACTAATCTATATCTATACTGTGATCTATACTGTGAAAGATGTGTATGTTTGTTTGTAGCGAATAAATTCAAGAACTACTGGACCGATTTCGAGAAATTCTCTCACCATTAAAGTGCTACATTAGGGATGTGTAACATAGGGAAATATGTATAACATTTTTTTTAATGAACATGATTAACACACATTGCGGTCACAGTAAGCTAATAAAATGTCAGATTTGTTCTCACATGAAAATTATAAAATTGAATGCGCGTTTGTTTGCACATCACAATGTCATTTACACTCAAAATATTGAACCCAGTTTTTAGATTTTAATATATAATATTAGCTTTTACCCGAGGCTTCACTTGCGATAACATTGACTTTGTCAACACGGATGACGTAATAAAAAGTTTCAAACAAAGTTTATTCCCTTTTACCCCACTTTCAATAAGGTTTTAGTGAGAAAAAGCAGTCTATCACTTTCCAATGTCGCATCAATTTTTCTATATAAACAATCATCACAGCCGATTCAGCGGTTTAGGCGTGAAAGCGTACCAAACAAACAAAGAAACAAACTCACTTTCGCATTTATCATATTAGTAGTATAGATTAGCTGTCTACAACTTCTTGAAACTAAAAATTATTAAATACTTTTTGCCAGTTTCTGTAACTTTTTTCAATTCAGCTTTGGTCTTATTAGTGGTAGCGTGGTGTTAAATAGCCTAAAGCCTTCCTCACTTTTTGTTCTATTAAATACAAAAAAAAATAATACATATTCAGTAATACAAAAAAAAAAAAAACATTTTTTTCTAGCTTTTTATGTTATTATAAAGCAGAAATGTCTGTTTATTTGAACGCGCTAATCTTAGAAACCACCAGTCAGAATTCAAACATTCTTTTTTTATTTGATAGAGCAATTATTGAAAAAGACTAGGCAATTATATATCACGCTACCACCAAAAAATATTATATTATTTTTAGTACCACGCGAACGTAGTCGCGGGCATAGCTAGTCTTCATATAAATGGTTAAAACAAAACCAGCTTTCTCAATAGATTTTCTTATATTTTTACTTTACTACCGTTCGAAGAATTCTAGTGTTATTGCAAAAATAATGATTCAATTCATCCCCACCTTTGTTAGAAATTTTCTAATATTTTCAACAATGCGTGTTTTTATATTCGACCGCTAAGCGAACGCTTGTTAAAATAAACAAGTATACGATATCAGAGAGACGCGTCGCCAGTAAGATGAAGCGTTTCTTGGAATGGGATAAAAAGGCGCCGCCAATTCACCTACAGCGGCGGACATTTTGCATTTTTAATTTATAATAACCTTTTGATACGTTGAACTGTTAGGTTTCTAAGAATAGGGACAGCTTGTTAGAATTTTTGATAAGGAAATTCTTATCTTATTCACATCGGATGTTTTGAATTACAATTTTGCATATAACCAGCTGTGCCCGTGATTGCGTTCGCGTGGTAGACTAATCGACCGACTAGTCGGCCAACCTGACCACAGTTTAGGGGATTTCCGTGAAACAGCGTTTACAGCTGTTTCGCGCGCAACTCGCAATCGACACGTCGCGTGCGAACATGGCGGAACCTGTTTTGTTTATTTCACATTGTTTTTTGATTTTTGCTTTGTACATGCCAGAGTGCTGTTATCGAGCATATTTTGTAAATATAATACTGTATAATAATGTAATTGTTCTTTAAACTAAAAGACTAAAGGCTTAGGTCAGGGGATATAGGCGTATATAATAAAGAACTTCCTCTAGGTAACAAAACTATATTGTTTCACAATCTTCTACTTTGCACGTCTTACTCTATACAGCACAAAACAACGACTTCCGATCGAATCATGCCGACTTCTACAGCCGTCTCGTATTTAAATGCGACAACTTGACTTATAGTACCATAAAGTACTCTAATTTATTTCTACAAATATTTAAAATATATTTTAAGTATGGTGCTTCGATTAGTATGTGATGACAATTTGACTTATAGAACCCTAAAGTACCCTAATTTATTACTTCAAATATTTACAATATGTTTTAAGTGCGGTGCTGGTTATAAGTTGACAATTTGACTTATAGTACCATAAAATATCCTAATTTATTAGTTAAAATATTTACAATATGTTTTAAGTACATTAATCAGTTAACAGTTTGACTTAAGTACCCTAATTTACTATTACAAATATTTAATAATACAATATTACTGTTATGCAATAAATACACCTAACAAATATTAGTGTTATGTAATAAATAAACCTAACAAGACGTAAATGAAAATTTAATCATTTCAAACGAAAGTCTCGTGTTTTTTTGAATAATGGGATAATGATTCCTGTAAAGTCAAGTATAACCAATGCCAAATGACAATTCATCGTGGTGGGTAGGGAAAATAGTAATTACTACATGTATGAACAGCTAAATTAAATACCGACATCCAACCCTGATACTTCAGTTACGTTCTGAGATCAAATATTCACACATACACGACTTCTTCCGGTCGCAAATATAAGCAGAACTACCTTCAACAGTTCCAAGCGTGTAATTTGTAAACTGATTACCAGAGGAAAGATCGTTTTATCTTTAAATTTCAAAATGTGTAAGACTGATAACAAAATAAAAATAATATTAAACAATCAAGGTTTTTTTTAACAAGCACATTTAATAGCTGGATGATAGTCAGCTTTACGGAATAATCGGCACATCTCTAAATATAATATACATATCTTTTAAATTATTTGTGTTAAATTTCTTCCAGGCGCGTCCTAAGGGCGAGGGACTAACCCCTTACCAAGGCAAGAAACGGTGCTTCGGCGAGTATAAATGTCCAAAGTGTAAGCGCAAATGGATGAGTGGGAACTCGTGGGCAAACAACGGGCAAGAGTGTATCAAGTGCCGCATCAACGTCTTCCCACATAAACAGGTGAATAATATTATTATATATAATATAATATAATATATATAATAATAACAATTCAGGCTTTTGAAGCGATAGTAGCACAGTGGTAGTGTGGACGGGCGCCGCGTCAAGGGACCTGAGTTCAAATTTACCTACAATGAGCTTGAGTTTTAGGTGTAAGAAAATTTTGTGAGGAAACCATGGCATGGTGGTAGGGCTTTTTCTAATGCCCGCATGGCTAGCTACCACCCTCACGTTCAAAATCTGCCGCTAAATATCAATTGCACTTGAGAGTTAGTCCCTCCACAGGTTTAGCGTGTTTATCAATTTGGGCCCTATCGTCACTTAAGGTCAGGTGAGATTATAAGACCTATAAACAATAAAAAAAGGTATGCTATATTAAAAAAAGCGGAAAATTTGGTTTGTTTCCTTGAACTGGCTAATTTTAGGAACTACCAAACAGATTTCAAAAAATATTTTTGTACGTGATAGAAGCAATCGTTAAGGAAGGCTTTAGGCTATTTAATATCACGCTACCGCTAATTCGAGAAAGCAGTATTTTCAATAAGTTCAATAAAAGTTACAAAACCCGACAAAAAAATTAAATAGTTTTTAGTCATACACGAACAAAGTCGCGGGCACGGCTAAGGAAAACTTAGGTAAAGAAATAATGGGGTGATAGAATACAACAATTACCAGTTAACATCGTCGAACTGAGTATCTGTCGCTAAAGAATTATATTTGTTTGGGTAATACCATTTAAAAGACTTCCTTCAATAGGCCTAACGTAATTTCGACGGCATCTTGACCCACGTTGTCAGTCAGCAAGTGAAATTATACAACGCTAAACTTAAAAAAGAAGAGACTTAAGACCATTGACAGATGTGACACATCACTGTATCCTAACTCACCCGACATTAGTTGCCGGGAATATCCGCTAAAACCCCAGGGTCATCTGTCACATTGCTGGGGCGACGAGGGCTCCAATTTGCAATCACTGCGTTACAAGAATTGGTAAATGGACTGGCCTTAATAAATAAATAAAAAAACCTTGCGTGTTTAAGATCACACGACGGAAGTGAAACTATATTCAAAACCCACCCGTAAAACGTTTCACTTCAGAAGGAGGCAGTCATCATGGAATTTACAAAACAACACCACATTGTATTTCCAAATTTATATTTTAATTATTCAGAACGATGAATGTGACGTTTTGGAGGTGCCGTCATCGAAATCGACGAAGATCGTATTAAAATTGAAAACTGCTATAAATAATAGTAAATTAATATGATCTTGCTAACATCTGCGAATCTTTTTCTTATCTTCTAAATATCCAATTTTGAACTACTTGTTTGAATTTCACAATAGATTTGATAGATCATGTTCGAAATCCTTACTAATATTATAAATGCGAAAGTGAGTTTGTTTTTTTTTTTTTGTTACGTTTTCACGCATTACCGTTAATTTTTTTTATATTTTGAATTTTAAATATTTTGAATGCTCAATTTATTTTAAATATTTTGGGATAGATGGAACCTTGAAAATGGTGATAGGATACTTTCTCCCGAAAAACTGATTGGAAGTGAGGTAAAGAGAGGGATAAACTTTATAGGATTTTTTTTATTGTGTCATCCGGTTTGTTTGACAAAACCAACATTTCAAGCGATGCTATAAATGAAATCTAACAACTATTGTCATGTTATTAAAGAGATTACTAATAGATGGCGTTTTTTTACATTTTGTTGATTAACAAACAGAATTTGCGATCTTTAAAAAAATGGCGGTTTAGCGTTATGGCTACAGTCTCACCTAATGTCAAGTGACGATGTGAACCAAGATGGTGGGCATGCTAAGTTACACGCACACTTTTAACTGGCTCTTAAGTTCAACTACCGGAACACACCTATAACTATTTGGCGGCAGGTTGTCAACTTCAGGATGGTAACTAACAAGGCGGGCATTAAAAACCCTATCACCGTGCTATGGTTTCATCACGATAATTTCCTTACCCGGAAACTCAAGTTCATTGTAGTGATTCGACCTCACGTACATTACCACATTACCACAGAGCTATCATGGCTTCGATTGTTATATTTTTATTGCAATATTAAAAAATATAAGCTTTAATATGACATTGAAATCAATAATTTCAATAAAGAATTAAGGGATATATATCTTTGCCACAAAAAACTCCTTTGAGAAATGATATTTAGATAAGTGATGATACATTTATTTATATACGACACATGCATTTGTTTTTAGAGACCACTGGAAAAGCCAGACGGGTTGGATGTCAGCGATCAATCGAAAATCCATCCGCAACACTTGTGCCAGAAGTGTCGCTCATTGGGTTATTACTGTCGCCGAGAATACTGATTTACTTAAATATTCAAATATCTAACGAACGGATATATCTTTGCTCGAACTTTATAACAAGCGATAACTTAATAATTGTGTAGATAAAAATTAGGTTAACGATCTATCAAATTCGCAGGCAAAAACGCTGGCAAAATCTTTTATGGCAAATGTCAAAACAGTGTTTAGTTTTTGAATACAGCAACACTAGATTACGAACGATTTGCAGTCGTTTTCTATTGCTTGATATATTTGACGGACAGCCAATAGTACATTCTGATATTATGTATCGATATCAATAGGCAGGAGGGACATTAGATACAAAGTTCATTTAAATTTATCTCATTAATTAATTTATTATTTTGAATCTATGGCGAAACTTAGATTGGAGTTTTTGGCGGGATCTTGATTTGTCATATTGTGTTTTTATTTTTATTCATATACATACTTATTTAGCCCCGTATTGAGAAATATAGGCAAAATTTTACATGATGTAGTGTAGCTGAAGATCATATGGAAATTGAATTATAAATTCGGAACATGATATATTAGTTGCCAAAAAAACTCCCAAGAAAGCTCCAACAAGAGATTCGCCATCTTGTTGAAGATAGTTTCATCTGTCATAAATGTCCAAATCTTATCAATTGAAAATGGAAGTTATAATCTCTAAAGAGGTCTGAGTTACCAAATAAGAAGAAGTAAAACTTAGAAACGAAAAAACAGTTATGTATTTCAGTTTAATAATCAGAATTTTATAAAAACAGATTATATAAAAGCAAACTGCTATTTTCAAAACGTAAAAGATTTTCGTTGATATATTATATTGAACTGCAATATAAATACGATTCGATTCTCCTGAAAAATACAATTACATATTTTATTCTAATGGCAAAGGAACGATCGCTAGTAAAGTTATAAATCGAGCAAATAATCTATCCGAAAACTGTTTAACGTTATAAATATAAGAATAACTGTTATTTTAAACAGATAATATTTTATTGTATATTTAGAAGATTTATAGTTTAAAAAATATACTGTCGTTAGTTTGTATTAACTGTTGTATATCTGTGAAAAAGGTTTGTTTGCGAAAGCGACTTTTAAATTGATTAAATGCGTTTTACATGATGCATTATTTTGCTGCACTTAACTTTGTGAAGATTTTCAATTTTTTATTAATTTAATTCTTATTCCCGGACAAAGCGAAATATTTTTGAGTCTGGTATGTAGTGGTCTTTATTTTATAATTTCGTAAAATTGCGATATTTGGATGTACATAACTTATTATTGGAGGGTATTTTACGACATATACACTGTTTAGATGTTGAAGGTATTTATATATTATAGTTATTAACAATAAGTATATTTACATTTTAAATTGCCGAAAAACTCATCAGACTTTTTAACAAAGTAGCCACGAATCTTTTAAGGAGATTTTCTAAATAGTGCGAAGTTTGACTCGATGTGTGTACATCCAGGCTAATATACCGTGTAAAAATAATAAGAACTATTTTAAAAAATAAGGTATAAGCATTAAAATCTATTATAAGAGTCGCAAATGCAAGCAACTTAAAAAATATATAATTAATTATATTACTCCAAATGGCATTACAGTTACTTATGGATTTTTATATGTATATTTAGACACTTAAATGTATTGTTTTATAGATTGTAATATGTGCCATGTTGATATTATATTTTATTAAAAATATGTACCAGTGTCATATAGACTATAATAAAAACAATTAAAAACAAAAAAAAAAAAACAAAATAAAGACATGATCTTTGATATGGTACAATAAAAAAATATATTAATTCTAATGTTAAAATACCACAGTTTTATAATTATGACTTTAAAATACTTTTGGAAGGATATAAATATAAAATTATATCATATATACATACATTTAGGGTACCCCTAAATTAACACGAATCAATTTATTGTTCCAAAACAACAAACTGAAGAACCTTACAAAGACAATAATATATTTAGATAAGTTACAACATTTCCGAAAATGAAAAAAAACACCTGTATTTTTTTAATTTATATTGTACATTGCACAGACAAAAAAGCGTTTAAAAAAACAATTGATTGAGATTTGTACAAAGACACTTATTGATTTTAATAAATATATTCGATAAGCATTTGCTTTGACGAAATCAACACAGTTGACAATTGGCAACTGGAAGCGATTAACACCTTTTTATCGCGCCATTAAACACATACAAGTTAAAACATACGTCTTTGGAATTTCTTACAAGATTTTTAAAAGAACAGATACGTCGAATATTAATTGTGTTTACGATTCAAAACAGTTTTAATATTTTTCCGTTTAATTAAAATATAATTTAGTTTATTATAATGTTGTAATTAAGATATTTAAACATTATTAACAGTTTATTTTTTGTTCTGTATGACAAACATAAAACGACCCAAAGATAATCTAGCCATAGAGTTACCATTCTCATTTTTATTAACTCATTATTAGAGACCTAAGCCATAAAGCGTAAATATTATTATAACATGATATTCATTTTCGTAGTAGTTTAGTAGAACAGCTTCAATAAAAATGCGTAGTTTTATTGAAAGATAAACAAAATTTTTGATTTTATTCGTACATAATAATAAATTGATACAAGAACGAACTTTGTATAAATTTTGGCGGCAATGTAAACTTAATCAGCCATTTTTTATTTTTAACTGTATGCCATCGAAAACTATGGAGTGTAGTGGCAAAATGACACACCTCCTACGGTTTAGTTTACAAAAAAATCCACTAGAATTTAAAATATTAAGATGTAATAAATATTGTACAAATTAAAACAAAACAGTTACGTTAAATACAAATATGTGGTAAAGATTTTAACTCGCATGTATAAATAACTAAGAATCGATTATATTCGAACTAATTAACTGTTACTTAGTAGTATAATAGATTCGTTTTATTCTCACGCCCAAAGAGCCAGTGAATTCTAAATGTGCCAAATATAAATATTGTATAATTAAATGTTTAATTATATTATGAATGTTAAGCATACTTTAATATAACTGCTTTTTATATAAAAATATATTTCTATGAATAAAGATACTGAATTATAAATGTTTTAGAAAAAAGTTAAAATATATTGTAGTGACAAAGTTATATTTAAGTAATTAATTCGTATGTCAATTATCGGATCAAATACAATACGGTGTATTTTTATAATTTTTATTAAGTTTGATCCTGTAAATTTTAGAAAACTCTTTTTTTAAATAAGAATAACGCAGTTTGCGTGCGGTTGATTACATAAATTATTACACATTAGTGATGCGACTCAAGCCAGTTCTTACTCTAGTAACTCCAGTGAAACTGTTAAACTCTTATTCGAGTCACCGAGTTAACTCGGCGCGCCGAGTAGATAAATTTTATTTTTCTTCGTTTATTAATGACAGAAATAAGGCAAATAATATCCTGTATTTTAATTCATATTACTAATTTAATAAATGAATTTACAAAAAATCTTAATCTAAACTAATCGAAACTCACCTCAAGTGATAAATTCTTAAAATTACTCGAGTGGCTCGAAACACAAAATTCTACACGATTCGCATCTCCTGTACATATATAGGTACATTCTATGGCCAAAAAATGCCGGTTCTAGGTTTCAGTAGGGAAATGTAACAGTAATATTTAAACCAATTATTTTATTGACTGCGTATTGAAAAATCAGTTAGGAATAGGCATTTTGCATCGGTCAGATTTAGTCCTGGAACCACACTTTAAAAAATTGATTTTAATTAAAATATTTTGAATTTCATAACCTAAGTTACATGAAACTAACTTTATAGCTTTTACTAAAACAGCAGATATTAGTTTAATATTAAATTGAAATATTTAAAGAGCTGTCTCGCTCTGACACGTGGCTAAATTGTGTAAAGTTAAAAACCCGCTACCAAGTAACTATAGATGTATTCCGGCCACTTTACTTGAGAGTTAGTTCCTCGATTACATTTCGCCGGTTTACCAATTTGGGCTACGTCGTCACTTAGTGAAATTATTAATCAAAACAGTAAGCTTATGGATTGGAAAAAGATAAATTCCTTTTCCATATTTTTCCTTGAAATTATTTGCGAAATTTGCAAAGAGTGTCTACTAAATTATTTAAAGTTTTCTTTGTGTGTTAATTTTAATCAGTTTTTTTTTTGTTATATTTTCCACTGTGCAGTAGCGTGTATTGATTATAAGTTCTTGGTACTCACTAAAGTAAAACGCCATGTTGATGAAGGCCCCTTTCGTGTCCCAAATCGAAAATAATATTTTTATTATTAAAGTACTAAATATAAGTATGATATCGCTGAATCTAAGGTGCTAAATATTAGTCGTTCATTTGAGAAGAAGTAGAAAAATTTCAATGTGCTATGTAACGTACTAATACGATTAACTATATTTGTAGACATATTTACATCAATTTTGAAATCTCTATATACTGAAGCCAAAGGTCGTTTATATTCTACCCAATTTAAATTATTACCACCTCTCTCTAACGATTTTTTTATAATTTATACTGTATTTAACTATAGAATAAAACTTTTACTTGTAGGTTTGTACGTCAGAAGTGAAAAGTTCTAATCTTCAAGTTTGTAAGCATTATTTTTGAGTTGTCAAGAAATATTTGATTAGAAAGTAATTATTCTTTATCAACGTATTAATATAGTTATAAAATTTTCATTTATGCAGTTTTACAGGTAAATAATGATTAATATCTATAGAATATAAAATATACCTAGACATACAGTTAGACTTGTCTTTTCCAGTGGACTCCCTGGACACTTGTCCAAGGTCCCGCGATTGACAGGGTCCCTGGTTCCTGCCAGATCACCAAACGTTAATAAAAACGTATTTATTTCGGAACAATCGAATTATTAACTTTACGAATTTATTTTTTAATATTCATTAAATATAATAGTTAATCAACTCCAGAAGGGTACATCTTCAATCAACTGGATTGCTAATTATGTATTATGTACATTGTGTATTTATTGAAAGAAGTAAAAATAAATCTAAAACCTCGCTCATCAACTTTCTTTGTTTGTTCTAATAAAATAGGGCTTTCTCAAGGTCATATGGACCCCATTATATTAATGAACCCAAGCCTCTACTAGGTTAAAGATGGTCCTGCATTCGGTTAGCATGTTCAGTGTTGTTTTCCCACCCCGAAAGTGCCCAAGGTGCCTAAGGAGGCTTTCACTTCTAAACTTTTGATATTTAAAATTTATTTTTACGATTGAATGTATTAAAGATTCGTATTTGGCGATATCTTAAGTCCATTTTATACTCTGAAACGTGAGATTCCGTAGACATTTTATAGTATGTAAAGTGTATTAAGAATAAATATCCAACACCTAAAGTGAATTCAAAAATGTTACAAAAGTTATCTGCTCGATAGATTACGACAAAAAAAGGTAATTAAAAATAAGAATTGATATCTAAAATAACAAAAAAACCATTGATATTATATAATATCTGAAATGGTCGCATGACTTTAAAAACGTGACATATTAAGGAGTAGCCAACAAAGTATTTTCAGAACGCCGAATTAGTAATTCAAATGTATATATTTTTTAATAACTAAGATTATTTCTACTAATGTTTTGACTTACGATATAGTAAGTATGCCATATTTTAGTATTAGTAAAAACATATTTTCAAATTATTATTGATGAACATAATCATGTAATCTGTTACTTAAGTAAGATTAATATTTGTATAAGATTTTTAAAATTTTAATTATATATTTTGGAAAAATATTTCGTGTTTTTTTTTAATTGTATTCCATAGCTCGGTCAAGGAACGATACTGTGTGTGATGGTATACACAGCAAACTTAAAAAAAAAGCGTCTACAGTTAGATCGACAATCCATTGAAGGTTTAGATTTCATCCCCATTATCTGGATAAATGGAGATCCACGACGGTACGTTTCGTGTGGATTTTTTTTCCTCGCACGAATTGCTTTGTGGAAGTAACTTGCTTCGACGGTGTTTTCGAAGCGATTCTATATGGAGACCTTAAAGAAGAGAGCTTACTTTTCCCTTAAAGGCCCTCAACGCACCTGCGTTCCCTCTGGTGTTGAGGGTGTCCATGAGCAACGGTGATCGCTTACCATAAGGTGACCCGCTAGCTCGTTTGTTCCCTACTTCATAAAAATAAGTAAGAATAAAATAAGAAAAGGTTTATTACTTTGAGCGACGTCAGGCCTACTGTCAATGGCTACATACCACACCACTATGAAGATAGATAGATATAGATCAATAGATTTATTTTGCTTTTATGTACTGAGTTGAAAGGAATTTACGTTTGTTTCATTAATAAAAATAAAACACGTTTATAAAAATACTTTTATACTCTAACTTGATTATGGTTTAAGAGTTGACAATATCCCACAATAGCCTATTATTAGATCGATAGGCATGTTTACATTTTTGAAAAACAAATTTAAATGATATAATTACAATCGAAAGAAAGAAAAAAAAAACATTGAATAAGCATTTATTAACTGACTTAATCTAACAAAGTGTCTTAATTATTACAATGTACATATACCTATATTGCATTAATCCCGATAAGCCGAATAATTTTCCAAAAGTCGTTTAATGGAGGAAAGCTGGCAACACACGGATCCTGTGAGGTCTTTCGAACGCGTTCTCCTCGTTCGACGCAGCCGGTTGGTAGCCATCATCGTCTCCCTCGTCATAGTCAGCTTGCCTCTTCACGAAATGGCGACCGTTGTTTGATTGAGGTTGGCTCTTTGATTGTCCAGACACACGTGCAGGCGATGCCTCGACCAGTAGAACCACAAACGCAACGAACAAGAAAACCGCTGTCAACTTTCCAACCGACGCCATCTTGTAAACTTTTATTAGACGAAATTTAACTTTTTATTTTTTAAATAGTGTTGATACGTGTAGTGCTTTATCCGAATTGTGTCGTGAAACAGATACTTCAAGTATTTATATAATGCTGTTTTTGTTATTATAAATAATAATACCAGTAACGCTAACACAGTTCTAATGCATTGTTCATTATCTATCGTTTATCATGTTATTTGTATAGGAAAAATACGGTCTAGTAAACGTAATTTTATTATGTTCCTGGTTAGCCTTATTATTATAATGTTATTGTAAAAAATCTACTATATATCTAATCAAATTCACGTGCATATCCGGAATTGGGTTGTTTAAAATTTTACAATTTTACAATTTAAAAGGATGATTCGCGTCAAGGGACGTGGCTTCGAATCCACGTACAATGAGCTTGAGCTTTCGGTGAAGGAAATCATCGTGAGGAAACCATAGCATGGTGGTATTGCTTTTTCTGAATCCCGACTGGCTAGCTACCACCTTCAAGTTGTAAACCTGCCGCCAAATATCAATAGGTGTGTTCCGGTAGCTGCACTTGAGAACCAGTTCGGCCACAGGTTTAGCGTGTCTAAAAACTTGGGCAGTATCGCCACTTAAGATCAGGTGAGATTATGGCCATAACGCTAAACTTTAAATATATAAAAAAGGATGGTAGCTAGCTAGGTGGGCATTAGAAAAAGCCCTACCACCATGCTATGGTTACCTCCCGATGCTTTCCCTTCACCGAGAGCTCGAGCTCATTGTAGGTAGTTGGGTTTGAACTCACGTCCCGTGACGCGGCGTTCCTACTCACTACCACTGAGCTATCATCTAGGGGATTTGGGGCGGGGGCGGACTCCCGAGTTCTAACTAGTGAGCCTCAGTGGCTGATGTCTGCGTCGATAGTAACAGACGAGAATGATAAAACGATACGGATGAAAATACACTATAGAAGATATCACCTATAAAAACAGGGACATGGATACAGTAAATATGATTTCCAATATAATAGAAGAGGAGTTTATCGCAGCTGAGCCAGCGGGTCAATGACGTCATAAGTACCCTTTAAATAATAATGAATATATATATATATATATATGAAGACCATAAATAAGTAAGTTATTTGTATTGCGCATTTTTATAAGGAGTACTATAATTAAAAAAAAAAAATACTACAATTAAATGAAAATGGTGCGGACCAAGAGTTTGCAGTGTGAAGAAATAATTGATAAAAAAAGAGTCAAACAAAGCCGAACGAAGAAAATATATATATACCGATTAAATTTTACAAAAAAATATTTACTCCACCGATACATTTGGCTTAGTTTCAATCTGATTAAATGTGCAGATATTATTCTAAATCTGTTTAATGCGCACAGAATTATTTAAATTATGTATAACGAATTGATTTATTAATTAATTATAGCTTGTTTTGATGGTAAAACAACCTACGTAGAAACGACGTAGTAAATATATGAGTCATATAGAAACAAACGTGACTATCTTATTATTTAAAAGTTTTGAGTTAGTTAATACCTAAAACATTTAAATATGATGAAATAGGCTACGGTCCGTTTAGCGTTCACCATACTCACTCTCACAACCGCGGTTTTCTCGTTCCATTTGCCTCCGGGCGTTACAATCGTTAATTCAAGATTAATAGACTATGAATCACCATTGCAGATGGGCCGTTGTGAGATATATATCCATTCATATAATCCATCCTAAAACTCAACGCTAATGTCTTCGTTCAGGGGTTCCCAAAGTGTACTCCGTAGAGAGTGAAGAAGGGCGCCGAGGAGCGATTCTCGTTTCATTGTACCTATCTATTTTGACTAGCTGAATAGTTTAGAGCGCCGCGACAAAATAGTAAATATGCATGTGTGCCGCGAATTGAAACAGATTGGGAAGCCTTGTCTTAGTTATTTAACTATAGCGCTTTATAGGAAATATTAATAACGTAAACCAGGCCTGGCACGTTCGTTATCGCCTTGGAGTTAGTTATCTTATAATATCTTAGACCTAACCTCTCTCGGTCATTATCCACTGTATAATTCAGCCCAGGGTGATATAGGATAACTAACGAAACCCATTTCCAGCATTTATGGAGTTTTTATCTGTACACGCATCACTACTCAAGTAAAAAGTTTATGATAAAACGTCACCAAGGAAATGATAAAGCGTATCCTCGAGTAACATTTAGTCTTTGTTTCATTATAATCGGCTAGCTCTATCAAAAGTTATTGTAAATTGAGTAACGACGCGAGATTAAATAATTTTAGTTCCACGCGAACGAAGTCCCAAGCACAGCTGGTCTGAAATAAGTTTAATGCATTTGTTTTTCTGAAAGATGAAGTGCCTCTCCTATGCCTGACAATAATCTATGTATAATCCAGAAAGAACGTTGTCTATTGATACCATAGAAGATGTAAGTCTCTCGGTATTTTTATATACATGACTGATCCCAAAACGGATCGAAAGAAAATAAATTACTCTGACGGGTTTATCATCAAGTATATTGTAGTTACGTACCGGTGGTCGGTAACAGTCCGCAAAATATCAATATTAAATTTACTTAAATAAAAATAACGAAATATTCTAATTTTATAATATAAAAAATATTATTAATTTATATTCACACAGTATGGTATAATGTATTTTCCTCAAGAATCAAGGTTACGGGAAATATTTTAAATGTATAACAGACTCCGTAATAACATAAAAAGATGTGGGTAAACTTAGAAACATATTCTCCTTATTCTGCTGTCGTGACCTTTTTCTTAACGTAGGGAAATGCATTTACCCTCTCGACCCGGGCTAAAAAGTGGGTCATGTGAGCAATACCGGGATTGTCCACTAAAACCCGAGGGCCATGTGTCGCTTTTCAAACTATCAACCCTTTTTTTATAGTTAAGATTTAGCGTTATAGCTATAATCATACCTGATCTTAAGTTCTTCAGTGACGATACGGCCCAAGTTGATAGACACGCTAAACCTGTGGAGGAACGGGATCTCAAGTGCCACTGCCGGAACACATCTATTGTTATTTGGCGGCAGATTTGCAACTTGAGGGTGGTTGGTAGCCAGGCGGGCGTTAGAAAAAGCCCTACAACCCTGTTATGGTTTCCTTCACCGAAAGTTCAAGCTCATTGTAGGTGGATTCAAATTCACGTCCCTTGACGCGAAGTCCTACACACTACCACTGAGCTATGACTGCCCAAAATTCCTATCAAATGACCGGACTGGTGTAATGAGAGACAAGTCCCCCACCTGCCCCTCATAATCTGATGCAAATACACGAGCGCACCGACCTTTCTTCCATTCCCGATTCATCTTTACCAGAGTGGGACCACCAGGGTCCACTTCAAAATAGCTGTCGCGCAGAAAAAGACAATAGCATTTCACGATCTGTCGCTATCGAGAATGACTTTCACCAAGGCATCCATCTAGAAAACCATACCCACCTCCGCCTCCAGGGTGTGGCCCGAACAACGCCCTCCTCACGTGACATAGCCCATAGAGGAAGTACGTGAATACACTTTTTCAACACAAAACAAAAAAAAATGCGTATAGATTTGTCCTTTCTTGTTCGATTACAGTATATACACCTGCTGATTCTATTATACCTACTGTATGATGGTCACCATTAGTTCTGACGTTATTGTCTCGGACTGGAATGTTTTCAAGTAAATATATTTATTGAAATACTAGATTTTACGTCCGGCTTCGTTCGCGTTAATATTGATGTAATCAAACAAATCGAATGACGTAATAAAAAGTTTCATACAAAGTTTATTCCTCTCTTTACCTCACTTAAGATTAGGATATCGCGAGAAAAAGTAGCCTATCACTGTCTCCAGGTTCCAGTCTATCCCTATACCAAAATTCATCATAATCGATTCAGCGGTTTAGGCGTGAAAGCGTAACAAACAAGCTGACTTTCGCATTTATAATAACCAAAGTAATATGAACATAAAAATGTTTTGCAAAATAACTCAAAAATGTTAAAAACTCAGATTATCACCTTTGCTTCTATATGACTCATATATAAAACCAGAGTGTGTGTGTAAATATATGTGAACTAACTACATAGACGAGTCCGTATGCCTGTTATAAAGTAATTTATTTTATAACAGGTGTTGAAAAACAAAATAAATTAAGAAATATTAATCAAAGGCAAGAAAGATGAAGCTATGATAGCTCAGTGGTAGTTTGTACGGGCGCCGCGTTAGAGGACGTGAATTCGAATCCCTGAAATGGGCCTGAGCTTTCGGTGAAGGAAAACATTGCGACGAAATCATAGTATAGGGATAGATATCTAATGCTTGCCTGGCTAACTATCACTCTCAAGTTGAAAATCTACGGCCAAATACCTATAGGTGTGATCCGGCAGTTGTATTTGCGAGCCAGTCTTTCCACAGGCTTAGCGGGTCCACCACCATCGGCTACATCGGCACATCGCATCACTTAACGCTAAATCTATAAACAGTGTTAAAAGCCATAGAAAGATGAATATTAGAGTATGGTTTAAACCATCACTGTTATGGCAAAGAAAAAAAACTCATTTTTTTAAAACGCTATTTATTAATTATGAAATTTAAAAAAAATCTGCCAGACTAAGAGAGAGACAAAAGTACAATGTATATTCGAAAAAATATTTTATGTATCTATTTGACTCCGTTACAGTTTTATTATATGTATAGATGAAAACGATTTATTAAGACAAATCGGAGGTATAGTGTGACTAGAAAAATAACTAATTTAATAGACGAAGTCGCGCGAATGAGGTTGTATTGAATAAGGAAAATCATGGCGCCCCACCGGACGTATTTTAGTGCGTCAATCTAGTATTAGACTGTTATTGTAAATGGACGAATCAATAATAAACAGTTTTTTGTTTGTTAACCAATTCAGTATGGAGTTGTGTGAGTATTTATATATCTTATTATTTATATACGATATATTATAATATATTGTACGTTCTGTATAAAAAAAAAAGTTAATGTTTAGCGTTATGTTCATAATCTGGCCTGATCTTAAATGACGACTGAGGAACTGACTCTCAAGTGCAGCTGCCGGAACACACCTATTGGTATTTAGCGGCACATTTTTAGCTTCAGGTTGTTTGCCAGTCAGGCGGGCACTAGAAAAAGCCCTACCACCATGCCATGGTTTCCTCAAGATGTTTTCCTTCACCGATAGCTCATTGTAGGTGGTTGGATTCAAGCTCACGTCTCTTGACGCACTACACACTACCATTGAGCTATCGCTTCAAATATTTTTTATGGACTATAGAATTAGCGTTTGGATTCCCATTAGCGGATATGATCACCCGGTCTGTAAGTGACTTCTTAGCAAATTAAATCACCCTGATGAATAACATTCTTGTTGTATTTCTTTATAATTCATTGCATGGTGGTAGGGCTTTTTCTGATGCCCGCCTGGCTAGCTACCGCCGTCAAGTTGAAAATCTGCCGCCAACTACCAATAGGTGTGTTCTGGCAGCTGCACTTGAGAGCCAGTCCTTCCAGAATAAAAGGCCGGCAACGCACCTGCGATTCTCCTGGTGTTGTGGGTGTCCATTGGCGGCGGTGATCACTTAGCATCAGGTGATACGCTTGCTTGTTATATTTTTATATATTAGCGGAATCTAAAAGGAGTTTGCAATGAAGAGGCTACAAGTGTTTGCCCACACTCCCGTTTCATGTTAAGTGACGATAGAAAACATTGTGCTAAAAGCATAGCATGGTGGTAGGGACTTTTCAAATGCCCATCTGGCTAACGACCATCCTTAATTTGGAAATTTACCGCCAGAAACCTACAGGTGTGTTCCTGCAGTTGCACTTGAGAGCCATTCCCTCTACTAGAATAGGCTTGGAATGTTCACCATCTTGGGCCACTTTATAAGGAAACATTGTGGCTACAGTTAGTAACATCCAACACTATACTTTATTTTATAAAAATATTTTTCCTTTCACAGCTGTCAGATTCACAGTACTTCTAATGGTCAGCATGGTCTCAGGGTACAGTTTTATTGAGGAGAACTCTTGCCCGTGTGGAGGTCGCCATAAACTGGTGCCTGTATGCGGTTCCGATGGCAAGACGTATTGGAGCGAAGCTTGCGCTGAATGCATGAACCCTGGGGTCGTTGTCATTAGGAAATGGTTCTGCCCGCGTCTAGATCTCGAGCTAGAAGGTTGAATATAGAGAGAAGACGAGAAAACTTAAATACATCATTTTTTTTTTTATATCTATATGTATATTAATATTACAAATACGAAAATTTGTTTTTTTGTCTCGGTTTCAAACCGCTAAATCGATTATGATGGATTTTGGTATAGAGATAGATGTGACCTTAAAGACAGTGATGGGCTACTTTTTCTCGTGAAAAACTAACTCCAAGTTGGGTACAGCGAGGTAATAACTTTGTATGAAACTTTTTGTTGCGTCATCCGAATTGTTTGACGAAATCGGTATTAACGCGAGTGAAGATGCGGATAAAGGCTAATTAATATTATAAAGCGCAAAAGTGTATTTGTTTGATGGAACGCGCTAATTTTATGAACTTCCAGTGGCATTTCTCGTGGAAGGCTTTATGCTATTTAACATCACGCTACCATCAATAGGAGCAAAGCTGTGTCAAAAGATGTTACAATTGTTAAATAATTTTTAGATGCACGCGAATGAGGTCACGGGCATATCTAGTCTACATGTAAATGGACAGAGATAAAACAGCTCAGTACTTTTAGATTATTGTTTGATAGTTATGGACGATTCATATGTTTTTTTTTCCGACTGACACACTCTTAGCACCAGCGGCTTTGACAGCTTCCCCGAACTTTTTAGGGCGAGTGCTGAAGGCTCTCAGCCTCGAACACTCTGGTTTTCCTTCAATACGAATAAATCTTTCGGCCTTGACGATTCATGTTCACAAAAAAATAATTAAACAATGTAATTTTCCTATTGTCCTCTATACGGCGGTAACATCAATTACAACTTGGTTCTGTAAGGGACTACCCCCGCGGCCCTTGCGCGGCTTACCTTATAAGGTCGTTGTTAGGATCACTAAATTAGTAAGTTAGAACCTGTTGGTTAGTTCGGCTTGCGAATCCTTGATCACATTCCGGTAGCAGACCAAGCAGAAGGTCGGCCATTCTGGCACCCTTGCGCTCTCTTCCTCGAAACTGAGTGTCCTCAGCGCTCTTCCCAAAAGTTTCTAAGAAGCTGTCAAAGCTCTTAAGGCTAACAGCGTATGTCAGATCAAAAAATACAATTACAATTTTTTGTACATAGATTATTAAATCCTACAAATTATAACAATATGCAATATCGTATTGAGATATTATTTATCTTATAGGTGCTTATTCTATTCAAGGTTATTGTTTGTCGAAATATTTAATGTTTAATTTCTTACGGAATATTTATGTGGCGCGTATATATACTGAAAAGTCGGTGTGATTATAAAAAAGGCAATAAAAGAAAAAAGGTAAAATTGTATAAATGTATTCATATATATTATAAATGGACACTAATGAATATTTCAGGAGTAAACGAACTGTGAATAGATAAATTAACAGAAAAAAATCAATTGACGTAACTTATACAATAAATCGTGTTTTAAATTAGATATTGTAGATGTATAGTCATTTTGGTTCAGCTCCGGAACTACGATGTTTTCAAACCGGGGCAAAAACTTGATAGTAGCGCCCCCTCTTCAGTGTGTGAGGTCAATTGTTAATAATCATCTGGTATGACTACCTCCTTTTAAGCGTAGTTTTGTACAGTTTTGATTCAAGAAAATATGTTTCTGCACATTATGACTTTCGTGCCCCCTGAAACTGCCGCCCGGGGCAGGTGCTGCTTTTTCTCCATTCCATCGTCCGACTACCGCTACAAAAGCTGGCAACGCCGTTGCTTTAGCAGATGTTTCCAAGCGGCTCAAATATTAGAATTTGAATAATATGTATGCGTTTGAGCCGTTTGGAGTTGAAACGTTTGTGAAGACCGAGTACATACATTTTGTAAAAAGAAAATGCGCGACGTGTTTGAGACTACGCAGGAAATAAATGATGGCCACTATTTAAAGTATGGTCAAATGCCTTATAACATGGCAATGCTGCCAGCATTTTTGGGACGGTGCCTTGTGGCTCCAATATGGTGTTATCAGAATAATATTTTATTTTTATGTTTGTTTATACCTAATATACAAGCTGATCCGACAAACGTTGTTATGTCTTATAAATTCTAACTTGTAAATTCTTTGGTTCTATTAAAAAAATAGAAGATGAGGGTAGGAAAGTGATAATTTAGGATTGTATATATTTTTAATGCCCCATCATAAAAAATATTTTTTTTAGTATTTTTTTTGTAACAATCTCTGGTTTTCCAGGTTTATTAACAAAACACACAAACGATTTACGATAACACGCGATCCACGCATGACGTCTTATTTATTCTGTTTGTTTGTTCGTAGTTATCGGCAGCGGTTTCTGTAACATGCTATTTTCGGTTTAGTTACACGAACGTGTTTTGGTAATGATGAAGTTACAAGTGAAGTCTTAATCAATGTTATAAAAGAATACCTACAGAGTATAATTTGCCTCGGTATCAATAAACTTTAACACGTTACTTTGAATACGAATATTGTGTCAGAGCCATTACATTGGTGACAGAGAACATACATAACTATTCAATTTATTTATTTATTCCAAGAGCAATAAAGTAAATGACATCAATAAAAATAGATCAGAACATGTTCAACACGGGAGATGAGAAATCTATGGCAATCTATTAAAAATATTAATGTTGGATAAAAAGGATTCTGCTAGATTGTTACTTTTGAAGAGGATGTTGAAACATCTGATGAAATAGCAATGCTATCAAACGGACTCGTTTAGAATAATTCAAACATACAAAAAAAGATTACAACATTTGTTTTTACCGCGAGGAAATACATTTAGGCATTCTCGCCCTGATGGTGAAATACCCGCTAAAACCCCTTTGTTTTTGTATCAGGATCTGTGTTCACGGTGCCTCTGCTCCCTGGCAGGCGCTTGTCCATTGAAAAAGGCCTTTCCTGGGTATTTTTTTAAGTTTTTTCTTCTTCGCACACCGGACGGTTAAGCCAAGCACCTCGATCTAACCAAAGGCGTGAGACACGATTATTGGCATACAGCAGCGCTCTGACGGGATTACGAGATCTGTGGAGGCAAGGCAGGATGCCTCGCCCGCCTGGCCAATGGTAGTGTGAGTACATACTATCATGTACTCTACACACTCTCCGTGAGGAGGAATGACAGAATGACTCCATCCGGTCAGGGTATCAGTCGCCGGCGAGCTTGGCCGGAAGTTGCCCGGGGTGCACCACTTAGAGGTTCTCTGATTACGCACCACGAGCCAGACATATGTCAGCCAAATCCATGTTAACAAAACTTTGAAAACACAGTGACAGTCAAGGCATAACATTAACCGGTGGGTCTAGAACCATGAAATTTGACCTGAGTAGCCCTTGAAGTATATGTGTGAGTACAATAGAAACATTTAATCTCTTGATAAACGTTATGAATAATTAAATTACAGAAATAGAATATCTTCAATAACTTGAACTGATGCGTTGAGATTTACGTTTTATTTCTGTTACAAGTTCAAAAGGGTTTTAACATAAACGTATATTAATTATTATGTTAATTAAGGGTACTTACGTATTAACCCCACCGTAGTAGAAATTCGTTGAATTAGCCGAGACATTTACGACAAAGATATATTTCATTTATTAATGACTAGGTAAATATATATTTTATCAATACAAATCAAACCCAACCTAAGCCAACGAATTCCTACTGCGGTGTCGTTAATATGTAAGAACCCAATTAGGGTTTTATTTATATTTTGAAATGGACTCGCGAAATCGATTGGGTGTTTTGCTGAATAAATAAACCATAGCTATATTAAATACTACAAAGCGGAAAACTGTGTTTGTTTGTTTGACTGCGCTCATCTTAGGAACCTTAGTAGGATTCCAAAAATATTTTTGTAGTAGATAGACCAATAATTGAGGAAGTCTTTAGGCTATTTAACATCACTCGATAGGAGCAAAGTTGCATTGAAAGAAATTACAAATAATTTGGAGAGTCCAAAAATGCACGACTCACAATGTAATTATAATCGAATGACATAGATTTAATTATTCATATTAAATAGGAAGAAATCCGATGTCATTCTAGAGCTCTTCAAAAAGAAATGGTTCCAATACATTTTTGGGCGTTATCGATATACATCCGACATTTTTTTATTTCAATAAGATGTCGTTTCGTTTATAATGAAATCAAGGAATTTAACAATCATCTAGTGTGATAGTGAGAGTATTTCTCTGGAGAATAAATCATTTGCATTACCGTAAAAACACAAAGGATTTAAAACAATGATCATTGAAGTCTCGAAAATGGCTCGACTTTGGAATGTTAAGAGTAATGCACAACTTCAAACGCTTCGCGTATGTGGCGTGGAAAACCAGGTAAATGTTTTTAAATAATTTTAATTTTAATTGGATGCGACTGAAGTCGCGGGCACAACTAGTAAAGATATAATTAGAATTAGATAAAGATAGACACGAAAACGAGACCTTAGAGTCCGTTTATCATCATACGGGCTGTCATCGAAAATCAACGTTGGAGTACTGCTGTAGTACACATTTTGATGAATGGGTTTGCCAATTGTTGGATATTTTTTTTTTCTTTGTGTTTTCATATGTATACATTTTTTTTCTGTCTAATTAGTTTGTGTAATTTATTTTAATTGTATGGTTGTTTCAACAATAAAGTATTTCTTTTTTTATCTCTTTTCTTTCCAATTTTGATTTATCTATATCTATATTATTATAAAGCGTAAAAGTTTGTTTGTGTGTTAAATGCTGCCTACATTATACATACAGGCTCAAACAAAAACTCCCGACCTATTTACATGGTACACAACAAACAAAAAACTTCATATATTATTAATGACAAACTGTGTTCGAGACTTAGTTCGCGTGGAAAAATATTTACTAAATTGTACTAGTTTTTGTTACTTCTTTCATTAGTTAGGGCTGTTTCTAATGCCCGCCTGGCTGGTTACTACCCTCAAGTTGAAAATTTGCTGCCAAATATGTATAGATATATTCTGGCAGTTGTACTTGGGAGGCAGGCGAGCATTAGAAAAAGCCATATATATGGTTTCCCCACGATGTTTTCTTACACCGAAAGCTCAAGCTCATTGTAGGTGGTTGGATTCGAAGTCACGACCCAATACGCGGCGTTGATGCTACCGCTGAGCTATCATCGCTTCAATTTAAATATTTGATGTGACGAATATGTATATTTGAATGATTATTTTAAGTGAAGATTTTTAATAGTTTTTTTTTTACAACGTTGGCATCTTAGCTATGAGGCGTTAGTGAGAATGTTCGAGTTTTGATTGGCGATGGACGCGGCAAAGATTCGCGATATATCAGAGTTGTTCGAATTTTTCGGTGTCTATCAAATACTACAATTATTTTTGATATGCTTACCGATACTATTCATTACGATGGCAGAGATCAATTATGTGTTCGTCGCAGGTGATCTGGAATACAGGTAACGGATATGCATAATTAAACCATTACTAATATTATAAATGCGAAAGTGGGTTTGTTTGTTTCATACCTTTTCAGATCTAAACCGCTGAATCAATTTCAATACATTTTGGTATAGAGATAGATGGGATGGAGATAGCTGATAATGTAAAAAAAAATCACAGTTACCCCTATTTTAGTTTTGCGTGTAGGCAAATTAAGGCCAAGTTTTTAAACATTTTGAATATAATGTTTTAATTAGCTTAATTATATCTATATAACCTATTAATATTATACAACCCTATTTAATATGTGCTAATTGAAGATTGATAAGATTGTTAGAGCATTCGAAGGGGTACATTACAAAACATCTTTGAGGTTCTATTCTGTATGACCCTTTGGGTTTGCTGGCTCAGTTGGTAGGGTGTAGAGACGTCGCGACAATGCGCGTGAGTTTGTATCCACCTGCAATAAATTTGAGCTTTCTCTGAGGAAAACATCGCAATGAAACTATAGTATGTAGGTAGTGTTTTTTGTAATGTCCAACAACTGGCTAGCTATCACACTCAATTTGAAAATCTGCCGGCAACACCTATAGTGTGCTTCGGCAGTTGCACTTGAAAGCTAGTCCCTCCACTAGGCTTAACGTTTCCACCATTTTGGGCCACATCGTTGTTTAACATCGGTGGGATTGTGGTCAAAATGCTAATACCTATGCTACAAATTATTAAAAAAAATATACTCTGCCATATAATCATTCATATATCATTCATATTATTTTAAAATTCTGTGAAATTTGATCATAATCTATATCAAGTTGAAAAAGGAACTGACAGAGTTTAAAAAATAAGTATATATATATATATATATATATATATATGTATATATATTTTTTTTTGGTCTCTATATCTTCAATATAGTATACATTAATCATAATTTTTGAAAAATATTTATCGTTAAGATATGTCTCAAATATGTTTATTTATATACATAGACTAGTTATGCCCGCGCCTCCGCTTGAATAAACCAGTTTGCACAAAATTATTTCGTTTTGTATTGTCGTACTTATGAACACGCTACATCAGCCTTACTACTTTGTTAAAATTAATATGTTAAACAATTTTATTGGAATATCATATCTTATTCCATGTAATATTATATCATATTTCGTAAACTTATATATTCCGCTGGTTGAAAATGAATGTGTTAATTAAAAAAACGTACTTTCGAGGTAAAAACCTACAGGTCCACTACTTAAAGTTATTTCATAGTATAGTAGCTGACCCGGTGAACTTTGTATCACCTATACCCTGGAATGCTAGAACCCGTTAAAGTAGCTAAATTTTGAGATTTTTAGAGAATTTTTTTTTTTTTTACTTTCGTATTTTTTTTTTTTCATTAAAAAGTATCCTATGTTACTTCTGATACCTCCAAGAATATGTATACAAACTTTCATTCACATTTATAATATTAGTACGATACACTGAAACCCTGTATATGACATTGTATTTAAGAGTTAAGTGACGATGTGGTCCAAAATGGTGGATATGCCGAGCGCAGTTGGAGACGGTTTCTTAAGTGCAACAGCCGGAACACATCTACAGGTATTTGGCCGCAGATTTTTAACTCAAGGGTGGTAGTTATCACCATGCTAAGGTTTCATGACAATTTTTTCCTTCACCATCAGTTCATTGTCATTGCAGGGGTTCGAAGTCACATCCCTCGGCCCGGGGTTCGTACACACTACCAACTGAGCCGTCATCGCCATAAAATGATTTTTATATATGAATATTATTAATTGTGGTCGACGTTCTACAATCGAGCGACCATAAGACGTAATGAATACTTTTGGAAATGTGAAAGTAATACATTGATGAGCGATCAGTAAATTCAGGCATATAGTATAAAACCTTACAGCCTACTTTGTTGCGCTTTCTCTGGTTTGACATATTTAATATCAGTCGACCTGAATTAATTACTGCCTTTCGACTTCCCTGTGGTCATATTTCATTAAATATTCTTTTTTATTTAATAAAACTAATGCCGTGGCCAAATTGTGAAATGGTATAGACGATGTATATCATATAATGGCAGAATGCTCACGGAAACCAAGCTTCAAGAATAGCGCTTGAAAATAAAATACAGAGATCATTGTGATCCGTCGGTTTATGTATTAGCATCCTCGCTTCTCCGACATCCAGAGAAGCAAGGATGCTTTACAGTTGGTTATGTGTGAAATTCGGAATCGATGATAATATGTAATATAAATATGATAAATCACTTTACTTCGGAAGCTATCACATGGTCAATTTGTGATCAAACCCCAATTATAAAAATGAAGAGTAAAAAAATAAAATAAAATAATGTTTTTACCGGAAAGGAAAAAAGGTGTAAAGGTAATAAATACTTCGAGTAATTAAATATATAAAAAAAATGCTTGAAACGGTACATATAGATTATTATAATTAAAAGGGATTACTAATTAATTAAGTTGATTTTTTAAAAGTCAAGTTTAGCGTTATGGTCACAATCTCAGCTGATGTTAAGTGATGCTGTAACCTAAGATGGTGAAAACGCTATTTTTTTTCGAACTGACGTACGCTGTTAGCTCCAATGAATTTGACAGCTTCACAGAACTTTTTGGGGCGAGTGCTGAAGGCACTCAGCCCCGAGGCAGCGGGCACAAGGGTGCCAGTACGGCCGAACCTCGGCTTGGGCTGCTGCCGGTAAATAAAAAAAGATTCATGATCTTAACTAATTAACAAGTTCTGACTTACTAATTTAGTGATCCTAACAACGACCTTATCAGGTAACCAGTTCAAGGGCCGCAGGGGTAGTCCCTTACAGAACCGTGTACTTAACGTATGAGTGTGCACGAATTGTATGCGGTGTGATGATGTACTCTCAGTGATGTAGAGTGTCACTATATCGTGAGAGCTGGGAGATACATTAAGCCTAGTTCAGGAACTGGCTCTCAAGTGTAACTGCCGGAACACACCTATAGGTATTTGGCAACAGATTTTCAACTTCTCGGCGGTAGCTAACTGGGCGGGCCTTAGAATAAGCCCTACCACCATGCTACGGTTTCATCACGATGTTTTCCTTCACCGTAAGCTCAAGCTCATTGAATATGGACCACGTCCCTTGACGTGGCATTCACATACACTATTAACTGACCTATACACGATCAACAACAAGTACGATACCAGAAAGATTAATTTAGTTATAAAAGCGATATCTCTGTACATGTTTTGATGTATTTAGAGTGAGGCTTCAGTAAAAGGCGAGATCGGTAAATTTAATCTTTTCCCAACATCGATACAGAAATAAGTTAATTTTAATGGCTTATTTATAATCTACTCATTTATTTTATTTATTAAAAATAGTTCATCCGCAGTTACACTAATCCTTTCTACAATTTTACGAGAAATAATAATTCATGGTAAGTGAAGCAACGTCTTGCGATCAAACACCGAATGAGTAAGTATCTTGCCTTAATTACATTATTATCCATGTTTTTAGTATTATTATATACTACCTGACTCGGTGATATTCTTTATTCTCGCTAAAATTCGACTGATTTGATTTCCTTTTTTACATTTTACTTAGCTATTATTCCTAATCAACCTTCCAACTTCAATTCGTTAAGATCAATAGTATTGGCTATATCTAATATCGATTCTGTTTTTCATTTCCTTTGTTTATTAAATATAACTTGTTTATAACTCCAGTGAATGAAATACCTTTTAATTATATGAAATTTAAATATAATTGGGGTCCCTTGACGCGGCGTCTGTACGCACTAATATCTGAGCTATCATGGCCTCATTATGATATATGATAAGATTTAAAAAAATAACCGTTCTTTTTCTTTATTCATTTATTTATTATAATACAAACTTTGTCCCGACAATAACGAATACAATATAAAAGGATTAACCAATTCGGTGCGGTTGTTCGAAAGTTTTGCGTGTTACAGAGATATACGTTTCAGAGATTCATTTTTATATATATAAAAGACAGATATGTCTTGATATCTCTTGATAGAGTAAACCGATTGCGATGAAACAAGAACTAAGTAATACTCCAAGTTTACGTACAAAAGTTATTTACATTGTTTTTGTACGTTTTACGTGATGCGTGCACAGACAAACAGATAAACAAAAACGAATTCCAAAAATGCTGAAAATGTGTTCTGTTGGTTATTCTTGAATACCCTGGCTTTTTTTTCTGAAATTTATTCAATGTACAAAATCGACTTTTCTAGAGATTTATTATATATATAGATGCGAAAGCTTTCACGACTTAACCGCTGAATCGATTATGATGAATTTTGGTACAGAGATAAACGGGACCCTGGAGACAATGATAGAGTACTTTCACTTATGAAAAACTTATAGTAAGTGAGGAAAAGCGAGGGATAAAATTGTTTTAAATGTTAGATAATAATCGCTTATAATTTTAAATTTTACATAAGCTCATCTCTACCTATCTATCTATCAATAGACCAACATCCTGAAATAAATAATTTAATAGGAAATTTAGTTTTATATATTTTTTTACACATCAAAAAAACAATACATGGCACAAAAATAAATGGAAATCGAAAAATAAGAAGAATTATAAAGCATCAAACGCAAGCTCGTGTACAGTTCGTATTAATACTTCAATACTGTTCAAAATGTATATCAATTTCTTCACTAAAATTATTAATATTCCTGCAAAACCTAGTGAGAGAGTTTCTTCCAATATTGCAAATTACTTATAATATCCATACATACCTTCTCTCTACATTAGTAGTCGTCGATAGACAACTTGGCTACTGGTACTGATTCTGCAATATGTCACGTGAAACTTACGGCAGTTGTTCCACCGGGTTTATGATGTTCGCAGATTTCTTATTTATCGTGCTCTGTGTGTCTATAAATGGGGGAATATTACTTTATTCCAGATGTATAGTACCTCAATGCGAGGACACGAACTCAACAGTGGAACACCCTGCCTGGTGGCCGCGCGCGTCACATGACAGATGCACCAAGCCGGTCCTAAGAGACGACTTTCGGATCGGAGCTTGCACCAACGCGAGCTTCACGGGCTATTTCGAAGAGTGCAGCGAGTGGATTTACGAGAGCAACAACACAGTTATTGCTACGGTTTGAACTAACAATTCAATTATTAATTGATTCGGTGGACATTGTCATGCTACTTAGGGGCAGTGGTGTAACTAGAGGGTGGCAGAGCTCGCAAAATGCCGCGAGCTAAGAAGTAACAAAATTGAGCGAAAATTGAAAATTTTATTTAAGTACTCAAAATTAATTAAAGTTAAGTTTAAGTCGAAGCTATGATAGCTCAGAGATAGTGTGTACGACTTCACGTCAAGAGACGTGAATTCGAATTTTCCTACAATGAGCTTGAGCTTTCCATGAAGGAAATTATCGTGAGAAAACCATAGCATGGTGGCAGGGCTTTTTCCAATGCCCGCCTGGCTAGCAACTACACACAAATTGAAAATCTGCCGCCAAATACCGATAGATGTGTTCCGGCAGCTGCGCTTGAGAGCCAGTTCCTCCACAGGTTCAGCGTGTCAGTCAACTTGGGCCGTATCGTCACTTAAGTGATCTTAAGAAGTGACAGGTTTAGCGTATCTACCAAATGGGGCCGTATCGTCACTAAAGATCAGTGAGATTATGGCCACAACGCTAAACCTTAACTATAAAAACAAAAGTTAGACACAACTAAAGACCATATACAAATTCCAATAAATCATTTAAACTTAAAACCATTCGTACGAAAAGGTTTAACTTTAGAATGTATCCATTGACTATTTATATTATGATCTCTACTAATATTATAATTGTGAATATTAAGTTTGTTTGTCACGCTTTCACGCGACAACTACTCAACCGATTATCATGAAATTTTGTATACATATTCTTGGAGGTTATTAGAAACAACATAGGATAATTTTTATTGAAAAGAATGTATATTTTTTACGGAAGATAAAAAAATTGTCAAAAAATCTCAAAATCTAGTTGCTTTAACGCCATCTAGCATTCCAAAGTATAGGTGATACGAAGTTCACCATGTCAGCTAGTTATAATATAAATCAGATCCAATCAAAAATCTTTATTTAATTTAGGCCCTAAGAAGGCACTTATGAACGTCAACACTATTATAAGTTATAGTTATATAATTATAGACTATATACAATCATATTATACTAAATACTATATACTTTATTATTGCTTTCTGACTGTTTCTAATCTCTACTGTGTCACCTATCGCTTTCAACTATAACTAATTCTCTATGAAAAAAAAGATCTAATTTTCATGGTAATTTATCATTCGTTTTTTAAGCGATAATAGCTCCGTTGGTATTACGTACGGACACCACGTCGATGATCGTGAGTTCGAATCCACCTGCAATGGGCTTGAGCTTACGGTGAATGGCAAAGTCGTGAGAATGCGTGATACGGTGGGGAGGGCTTTTTCTAATGCCCGCGTGGCTAGCTAGCACAGTTAAGTTGAAAGTTTGTCCCCAAATATTGTATGTGTGTTTTGCAACTTGCATTTGAGAGCCAGTACCTCCACTAGGCTTAGCGTGTCCACCATCTTTGGTCACATCGTCACTTAATGTCAGGCGAAATAGTGACCATAACACTAAACCTTCGCACGATACGTCCGAATCGTAGATATTAAGTAGATTTATGGTTAACGGACCCCATTTTTTATTGTTATTAAATAATGTACGTAGCCGTACGAGAAATGCTGAAGAATGTTTCATCTCTGTGGTGTTGGAATCACGAAAATCAAAGACACGCTATAATTATAAAGTAAAAACATTTCTACAATAATATGATCTAAGATCGGGATTTTCAATAAACAGAATAGTCTACGTTCTAAAATTGATCCTTTTCTTATGAATGCCTTCAAACTTGACTAATTTATTTGAATTTGTATACGGTCGTTAGTTGTGTCTAACTTTAATTCATTTCAAGTAGCTTATTATATAAAATTTATATTTTTTACTAAATTCTGTTAAAAATGCTAGGTTACTTCTGAACTCGTCGCCTATCGGGCCCGAGGCTGCGTGACGTTTTGCAGCACTGTCACACTACAGTTACGCCACTGACTGAACTATTAAAAAGAAAAAAGAGGTCCCATATGAAACCTATGTACTCACTATGTGAAATTAGAACTGGTTTTATTGGCGCTTTATATCACCATTACGTCGCGCTTCACGGGCCTCTCCTCAATAAACGACCTTCGACCAGCAGTGTATAATTTATTATTTGTTATTATTATTCATTGGAACGAATATACTTGTCGCACGATACGGTTGGAAGCTGGACGAACCCAAATGTAAGATTTTACCATCATGACCCATTCTGTAGTCTGTTCTATATTGCACTATATTTCTATAGTGTAGAGTTGACGATTAGTCATAGCGCGTATGCTATTGGCTGTGCCCAGTTATAGGTGCGCGCTTATTGGTACAGGTCAGCCAGTAAGTTCTCAATGGCTGGGCGGATATAGTTTGTACACGTCATACCCATTAGCTGTTTCGTAGTGTATTATAATGAATTAGATGAATTGGATGATGTACGAGAAAATGTTTATTTTCGCAACTATAAAAATCATTATAATTACGAAATTTCCGAGAACCGACTGTTCCATGACACAGACACATATTTTTATTATCATTGTAATTGGTAACTTAATTGTTATTTTTGTAGCTGAATTTGGCGTGTCAACCTTGGAAAATTAGTTTAATTGGCACAATTCATAACGTTGGTTCGCTGGCATCTATGTTTTTATTGGGATGGATATGTGATAAGTATGTTTTTTTTTATTGTTAAGGTTTAGTGTTATGGCCATAATCTCACCAGATCTGAACCTGTGGAGGACCTGGATCTAATGTGCAACTACCGGAACACACCTATTAGTATTTGGCGGCAGATTTTAAACTTGAGGGTGGTTGCTAGCCTAGGGCATTAGAAAAAACCCTATCACCATGCAAATATATGGAACATTTTTTTTATGTTGCCCTGTATAGGGATGTTACGCCACCCTCAACAACCTACACGTGCTTCAGCTACCACCCTCAAGTTGAAAATGTTCTGCCAAATACCTACAGGAGTGCTTTAGATTCAGTCCCATCTCTAGTCTTAGCATTTCGACTATTTGGTCACATCGTCACTTATCATTGGAGGAAATTATGACCAAACGATACACTAACAAAAATCTGGAATTTCAAAGGGCTCGGTTTTATTAATAACAAACTTATTCCATTTTACAGGTACGGTCGTAAGCCAGCATTTATAATCTGTGCGTGTGGGAGCACTATTGGACTATTGAAGATACTGATGCCCACTTGGAACTATTACGTGTTTGTAGAATTCGTAGAAGCCGTCATGACTGGCAGCGTTTATACTTCCGCCATTATACTTAGTAGGTATATTAAATCTTTTGCATCGTATATTGAAGGAACCTGGCCTTCCTAGCCAAGCCATTGTTTTCAACAATCATTATCGTAAAAATAAAACAAAAAAGTGTATGTACAACAATGATGTTCATTCCACAGCTGATGGTCTGTTTTTTTAGCTTAGCGTTATGGCAACAATCTCACCTGATGTTAAGTCACGATGTGATGCCAAATAGTGGACACGCTAGCCTAGTGGAAAGACTGGATAGTTGAAAATTTGCCGCCAAATACCTTTAGGTGTGTTCTGACAGTTGCACTTGAAAGCCAGACCCTCCACTAAGCTTAGCGTGTCCATCATCTTGGGTCACATACTCACTTAACATCAGGTAAGATTATGACCATAACGCTAAATCTTAACTGTATATAAAAAAACAGGTGACGCTTTTTACAACCTTAATTATGTAAAAAGGTAAAATAAGGCTTAGTAATCTTAACAGGTATTGCTCTAGGTTCTTTACGTTAAACCAAATACATAACAATAAAACATCTAATCATATAAAAAGATAACATTTAAGGTAGAAAGATTATAAATCAGTCGGTTGATACTTAAAGAAACTAACCTGGCATTAGCCCAAGCCACTAAGGCACCCTTGTGTTCGTTACCCCCAGGTTGAGTGCCTTTCGTCCTGGCCCCACTACGGTGAAGACGTAAAAGCCCCTAAGGCCAACAGGAACGTCCTCACGATAAAAAAATGCAAGAAACGAACACTTTTAAAACATCTAACTCTGCTCTTGAAATTACTATACACTTAACTTTAACTCTTTCGTATGAAAATAGACCATAGTTGAATAAACAAATCTTTATTTTCTTTTGCTCACCAGTGCTGGAAATAAGCGGTATAAATAAACGAGCAATGGCTTCGGTTCTCTTCTCCTACTTTGTTTATAGTGGCGAGACTATATTCGCGTGTTTAACAATGTTCCTACCTCAGTGGAAGACCATTGTCTACATTATATACACACCTTTAATATTAATCATCTCGTACACTTTCCTACTACGCGAAAGTCCGCGATGGCAGATCGTGAAAGGGAAATGCGAGGAAGCCAAAAAGGGGCTATCTGTCGTCGCCAAAACAAACGGGATAAACATAAATTACAAGGAACTTGAAAGTGCTGGTTTGGAGAAACTGAACGAGAAATTCAAGATCGGCACCAATTCAGTTGAAGAGGGTTTAGTATCAGCTTTGAAATCAAAAGAAATACTCAAAAGGTTGTCCGTGTCTTGCTTAGGCAGATTCACCATTTCTTGTGTGTACTACGGTATGATAATCAACTCCGTTCACCTTCCTGGAGAGAGGCACGTGAATTTTTTATTGGCTACTGTAATGTCGTATCCCGGAGAGCTGATATTCTTGTATTTTATGAACAAATTCGGTAGGAAACTACCGCTTATAATCAGTTTAATTGTCAGCAGTACATTATCAATTGCTTCGACATATGTTCCATTGGGTAAGTGTTTTTAATAATAAAGAGATGATTTAGTGATGATAGCTTAGTGTGTACGGACTCTGCGTCAAGGGACATGAGTTCGAAAATATCTACAATGAGCTTGAGCTTTCGGTGAAGGAAAACATCGTGAGGAAACCATAACTCGGTGATAGGGATTTTTCTAATGCCCGCCTGGCTAGCTACAACGCTCAAGTTGAAATTCAGCCGCCAAATACCAACAGGTGTGTTCCGGCAGTTGCACTTGTTAGCCAGTCCCTAGACAGGTTTAGCGTGTCTTCCAACTTGAGCCGTATCGTCAATTAAAATTAGGTGAGATTATGGCCATAACGCTAAACCTATGAACTATAAAATAAAAAATACGATTCGACTGTTACTAATTATAATTATACCATACCTACCCTTACATTTGACGAAAACTTTAAGAGTATTCCTTATTATATCATATATACTACTAACTGATCCTACTGACTAAACTTTACCTTCTCCTTTAGCTAATAACTCACATGAGTATTCCAGATAGCACCATCTATGTATATTCTATAAGGATATCACAAGAGCGTCTTCGTTAAAAAAAGCTATTAAACCTATTTTAACTGAACCTATTCCATATACCAACATCATTTTTATATATACAAGATATTTATTTCTTATGTCAAAAGACATGGGCTGTGAATAAGATTTTAATTTATGGTCAATAATTAATCAATGATTTGGTGCGTCAAAATTGTTTAAAATTGACATTAAATTTTAGATAGATAGATAGTCATCCTATACATTTATCGTATTTCCCGTAAGTTAGCAACTGTATAAGATACAACTTGGCTAGGAATCCTGGAGATCAGACCAAATAACATTTGGACGTTACAAAACACCCTGTCAAGGTACTTACTACGGTTTCATTACGATTTTCTTCTACATCGAAGATTTAAACTCAAAACATCTTAATACACATAGAGTCTAATAAGAAATGCAATAATGATTTCAGACACCCCTTGGGCCCAGACGGCGATGTTTCTGATAAGCAAGATGATAATAGCAAGTTCTTTCACCGGTGTCGTGACCTACACGACAGAGCTGTTCCCCACAAGTGTAAGGGGCTCGATGATTAGCCTATGTTTCTTCTCATCCCGGGTCGGAGCTATGCTTTCGCCGTTGACTCCATTATTGGTAAGATTTTAAATTAATTTTTACCAATATTATACATAAACAGGAACCGATAATCACATTCTTTGCATACACATTGTCAGTGATACAAAGAAGATCTCGCATTACGTCCAAATACAAGCTACTTCCTTAAAGGGATAGAAAAGTAATTTTCGTTCCACGTAAACGAAGTCGAGAGCACATCTTTTAAACTAAACATATATTTAGGCAGTAACAAAGATCATATATGTAAATGAAATATTATTGAGTTATTTTTATATTTTGGCGTTCTGTGATGTGACTGATGATGTTGTTGTATATACAGCGTTCAAATATAGTAGGGTTTTGCTCATTCTCCCGCCAGAGTCTAGAATAAGTGTGAAAGATGTTCCTGGTCTATGGCATTACGTTAGTCTTTTTGTGGATATTTGGTGCATCCCAATATTATCCCGAAAGACATTTATCAAGGTTAGACATTTATCTCCGTCACGAGACTACGTGGAAGGCCAAGGAGTATTTGCAAAACATTGATCCTCTTCGAACTTAATTGGGCTGCGGAAATTTTGACATGGTTAAATGGGACTTTAAACAAGAAACCAAGACCTATGTGACTGTCGGGAAATGTAAATTATAGTGCATTTACTGTCATGCCCCCTCTGTCCACACTTCCTGCTTACTCTCTGATCTATCCTTACTGATTGAAATATCTAGAGAATGGCCGAATAGTGGTCGATCTTAATTTAATGCAATCTTGACGGTTGTATTTCCTGATGAACGCCTTCACACGTTCTTCTCTCCTTGTCCTGAGCTCGGGTAGTATGTTTACGCATAGGAGTAAGTAGGAGTAAGTAGGAGTAGGAGGAAGTGCTGACATGTATTTTCCACTTAGTAATAAAAATAAAAAGCATGCTAACTCTGATGCATTCCTTTCGGAGGTTTGTTTTTTTTCTGGTAACATTGGAATTTTCATAATTAATATGTAGTTGTTACTTCTTCCAGAATACAGTTCCCGTGATTAGTCCGTCTGTCTTCTTCGGGCTCGTTGCAATAGTCGCTGCTGCAGTTTTAACACTGACTCCAGACACGAAGGGCGTGCCGCTGATGGACACCATACAGCAAGTCGAAGACAGTGTCAAGAAATAACACAGCAAATATATTTAATAATTAATATAATTATCTATTTTCTACGCAAAACTGTTATTTTTTCTATGTATTAAAAGATAACTTTTTTTCTTTTAATAATTCATAAATTTTAGCGTTGACGTGATTAATCTCTTCTGATGTTAAGTGACGATGTGGTCTCAGATAGCGCACATGCTAAATCTTATGAAGAGACCCACTTTTAATGCAACTGCCGTAACATATCTATCAGTGGCGAAGGGTGGCAATCTGAAAAAGGGAAACACTCGTCAAGGGACGTGAGTTAAAATCCTTCTACAATTTCGGTAAAGGAAAACATCGTGATGAGACCATAGCAGCTACTTAGGTAGGGCTGTTTCTAATGCCCATCTGGCTAGCTACCACCTTCAAGTTGAAAATCTGCAACCAAATACCTATAAGTGTGTTCAGACAGTTGAACTTGAGAGCCAACCATTCCACCGGTGTATCGTGTTCACCAGGTTGGGTTACATCGTCACTTAACATCAGTTGAGATTATGGCCAACACGCTAAAACTTAACTCGAAATAAAGAAGTTTACAACGATTATAATTTTGAAACAATATTTGTTATGGTAAATATTAGCTTCAGCTTCAGTTTTATTATATGTATATATTAACAGTAATTACGTACATACATACGTGCTTATTATTCCGCATGTTTAACGTTTTATTTATGTACTGATAAACAATGCGACAACATATTTATTTAAATGTATTAATAATAATATTAATGTCAACAAAAGACACTCATAATTTTCAAGATAATAAAATATTTTTAACGTTTAGCGCTATGCTTACGATCTCACCCAAAATTGAATGTCCACATGGCCCAAGATGGTGGAAACACTAACCTAGTGGACGGACTGGCTTTCAAAATCAATTACCAAGTACAGTGTTGCATCGTAAAAATTTGTTTCGGATAATCCTTTCGTATTTGACAGATCAATCATTTCGTATTTAGGCTATTTAACATAACTCTTCCACCTACAGGAGTAAACCTGTATTGAAAATGTTGTAAAAAAGTGCCAAAATTGTAAAAAAATATTTTAATTCCACACGTACGAAATCTCGGATACAGCTAATCCTTTATGAAAAGTGAACACATTTTTCGTTTTCCCTGTACGTTAGCTATAGGAGAAAGACAATTTGGCTTGAAGTTGAACTTTTAGGAAAACATCGTGAGGAAGCCATGGAAGCCAGGAGAATCGTGGTAAAGCTTTTTCTTATGCTCGTCTAGTTCGCTACCACCCTCAAGTTGAAAATCTGCCGCCAAACACCAATAGGTGTGTTCCGGCAGTTGCACTTGAGAGTCAGTTCCTCCACAGGTTAGCGTATCTACCATCTTGGGCCGTATGATCACTTAAGATCAGGTGACATTATGGCCATAACGCTAAAACTTAACTATAAAAAAGTGTACTGCTGTTTTACCTACATAAATTATCCTTCGTAGTTCGTCATTGTTTCTGAACTGTCCTCTACTTATTATCAGGTAATGTTTAGATATTTTATTGTTCTATGATAAAAAAAAAATATAGCACAATGTCATTAAAACTTGACAGTACATTAAAGTTGCCGAAGCTATGAAAATAGCGAATATTCTTCGTTCCAGGACACAGTTCTCGTGATCAATCAGTCAATATTGTTCAGGCTTGTCACAATAGTGGCTGCTCTTAATCTATTACTGGCTCCAGGGATACGAGATTGCTGCTGATGGACACCATACAGCAAGCCGAAGATAGTGTCAAGAGTTATACCAAAAAAAAAATGCAGTCACAAGACGCCTGGTATCTTTAAAGACAATTAAGTTCATAATTATAGAATTTATGTATATTAATATTACAAAACGAAAAGGTTTGTTTCTATGTTTGTTTAAACGCGTTACCAGTTGGATATCAAAAAAATAGTTTTGTATTTGATAGAGCAATTGTTAAGGAAGGGTTTATGTTATTTATCATCACGCTACCGCCAATAGGAGCAGAGCTGTATTGAAAAAAGTTACATAAACGGGCACAACTGATTGATTTATACATACCTGTTTTTGTTACCTTTTTTCAATACAGCTTTCGACCTGTTGGTAGTAGCGTGATATTAAATGACCTTACGCGTTCCTCAATAATGGCTCTACCAAATGCAAAAAGAATTTTTGAAATCCGTCTGTCAGTTCTTAAGATTAGCGTGTTCATACAAACAAACAAATTTTCCGCTTTGTAATATTACAGAGATTTGATTTTCTACAACGCTATGAGATTTTTTTAAATTTTAGCCTCTGCCTATGTTAGCAATTTCCATAATGTCGAGTGAGAATAACCATGAAAGCATGGAACGCAATGTAACTTCCTAACTCACAACAATCAATAGTGAGTAACACAATAATTGTTCTATGTGAGAGCGGAACTCACAGCTTTTCTTAATATCTTATATCTATATATCAAGCTGTGTTTTTCCTTATGGACTCCAAAACGGCAGGGGCAAATTGACGTTATAAAGGATAACCGAGCCTTATGTTTACTCCACGCGAACAAAGTCGCGAGATCTACTTGTGTATCGTAAATAGGAAAACACAGTTCTCGCAAAGAAAAACACTAAGAAAGGTCGATGTAAAATATGACGTATTTCCCGTATGTCAATTGAAAGGCATTTTATTATGTTATAATATTTGTTCAAAACGACAATGTGTTTACAATGTAAACGAAATAAAGATAAAATTATAAAATTAATGTTGCCACGGAAAAAACCCTATACGAAGGTGTTTGGAACGAACTCGAAACACCGAGGCTTGCTGTAGGGCTGAATTTTAATGAAATAAAAATGACGTTCATGTATTTCGGCTGCTGGGTAAAAGGAAATGATTGAAGTAACCAGACCGCATTCACTGTAGGGTTGTGCTAAAATAGGGTAAATTACTGGACAGTTGGTTTAACGGTTGTAGCCTCGCTGCAACTGGTGATCCGAAGTACTGTGGTTTTGAGTCCCGCCCAGGATAGTCCCTCGTATGAAAGCCGGTATCGCACCTGCGATTCTTCTGGTGTTCTGGTGTCCATGGGCGGTGGTGATCATTTACTATCGGGTGATAGATATGCTTGCTCGTTTGCCCCTTATTCCATAAAAAAAAGTTATTGTGAGTTATTGCTGAGTTTGGTTGTAATTGTGTGCCCTTCACACTTGACACTGGCGAAATTGCCAGCATAAGCAGATGCTTTTATAATCTCACCGTTGATAAGTGATGATACGGCTCAAGTCGGTAGACACGCTTAACCTACGGATGGGCTGGCTCTCAAGTGCATCAGACGATACACACCTATTGGTATTTGGCGGCAGATTTTCAACTTCAAGTTGCTAACTAGCCAGACGTACCACCGCTATGGTTTACACACAGTGTTCGCTTAAAAAAAAATTCGTGCTCTACATTTAACAGCATATTTTTCGGATATATCCTCTTATTCAATGTTAATTCCAAAACATCAGAACCAAATTGACGTTATAAAAGATAACTTAACCTACACATTTCTTTAATCCACGTGAACAAAGCCACGGGCACTGCTAGTATATTATAGAAAATACAGCCTTCACAAAGAAATATTAAAATATGTAAAACATGACGTATTTTCCGTATGTGATTTGAAAGGCATCTTATTATGTTATAATATTTGCTCAACAACAAATGTGTTTACAATATAAACACAATACAGATAAAGATATAAAATTAATATCGTTCAAATGTTGCTAGGGAAAAAACCGTATATGAAGGTGTGTTGAACAAACTGGAATCACCGAGGCTTGCTTCTGTTTAAGTACAAATATCAAATATCTGATTTGAACTAACTCTACTAACAATACAATGGCGCTCATATATTTCAGCTACTCGGTAAAAGATAATTACTGAGGATATGTTCCAATATACACTATAAGTACTGTTCAGTACACATACTAGGAAGACATTTGTTCCGTTATCAACTGACGGTATACTGCCGCAGTATACTAGGAAAATATATGACGTTGTAAATCATAGCTATTTTTCTGCTGTGAACACTTGTTAAGGTTTAGCGTTATGGCCATAATCTCACCTGATCTTAATTGACGATACGGCTCAAGATGGTAGACACGTTAAATCTGTGGAGGAACTGGCTCTCAAGTGCAACTTCCGGAACACACCTATCGGTATTTGGCAGCAGATTTTTAACTTGAGTGTAGTAACTGTCCAGGCGGGCATTAGGAAAAGCTCTACCACTATGCTATGGTTTCCTCACGATGTTTTCCTTCACCGAAAGCTCAAGCTCTTTGTAGGTGGATTCGAACTCACGTCCCTTGACGCGAAGTCGTACACACTACCAAGGTTCTCTCAGTGCTTTGATCAACAGCGTCCGGAAATGTAACCATTATTAGCATGAAAAAAACGTATATATTGAGTACGGACAATAACTCCGTGGTCAGATCTCGTCAGGATATCTGGTATCTTGTTAAATCGTTTTCTAGAATTGTAACATAATCCATCGAAGCGACGTTAGCAGAGTTTTATATAAACATTATAAGGTAAAGTAAGGTAAGCACAAAAATTGCAGGATTGTAAGAAAATGTAGGAGGATTCGAACCGACGTCCATCGAAGCAGGTGTCAAATGTATTTGATATTTAAATAATATAAATGATTGAAAATTCAGTTTTTTATAGTTAATTGGTTTAGCGTTATGCTACAATTCTCTCGAAAACTTATAGGAAATAGGATAAAGAGAGGATAAAATTTTATATGAGACTTTGTATTGTGTCATCCGGTTTGTTTTTTACTTTAGAGGAAAATTGCTTATAATTTAATCAATATTAACGTAAACGGAGCCGCGGGTAAAAGATTGTCAAAATAAATCTTTTTTTTTTTGTTAGCGATACACGATCCCTTTGCGGAAAGCAATGGTTTGCGCCAGACACACTATTTGCTCATCACTAGATAAGACTGTATAATAATATATATATATCTAAATAAAATTCATTGCTTGTCGAGCCGCGTTACCAGCCTGGTCATATTAAGGCGTCCTCGAAATGGGCAATTAACCACGCGACATTATTAATAAGATCCGAGCCGTATCGTACGAATGGAAGTCGATAGAAACATGCCAAAAAACAGTGATTCCAGTTCGGATGCGAACAAAATTCACGATATCAACGAAGTGATCGATGTTTTTGGTAAATTTCAAATAATACAATACACTTTGATATGTATAGCTACAATTTTTATCACAATGATAGACATAAACTACGTCTTTGTTGCTGGAGAAGTCGATTATCGGTAAGTGTTTTTTTTATTGTTATATCAATATTCAAATATTAATCTAAATAAAAGGGATTCCTTAATAAACATAGACGCGACTGTAAGATAAATAGGCAATTTTAGCGTTTACCGAACATATCACTAACCAATTTCGCTTCCGGGTTTTACTCGATTTTTTAACGTTACTTTTTAACATTAAACGTTGGCTGTAAACTTAAAGACGCTTGTTGTCAATTTGCCTTTGATATCTTACCAGTAGAGAGAGAAAGACGAATTTCTTAGCAAACTATCGATTCACCGAACGTTTGTCGTGTCCATCGTGTGGTAGAGAAAAAAACTTCGACCAATGTCCGAAACTTGTGACACGTATGAAGTTCAAAGGGGCCCCTTTCCGACGCGCGGAACACGACCCTTCACTAGCCTTCATCTTCCTGCCCATCGAAATTTAAAATTTTAATACAATTTACTGTAGTCCTAGACAGACCAAGAAGTAAACGATTATACAGGAATTTAGTAGGTATACCTCTCGCTCCGACTCCAACCTATATATTAACCACGTAACCATTCCTGTTCAGCTCATTTAGCAGCTCGTAGAATTTTTAATAATGTGCATATAGTTAAATGATGGCGATAAATAGACGGGCTTAAAGATAAAGACGCAAGTTCTCAATTAAAGCTTTGATATTTGAACAGTCGACCCAAAATGCTGTATTTTTAATTGAAATCAATTGATTCTTTAATTGATCCCATAGGGCAGTAGTAGCCGACTGTCGTTCACTGTCGATGGCCACAACTGACAGTGAAGTGTCTAATGTGAAGCGGAAAAAATTGTTTATTTGAACGCGCTAATCTAAGAATTTGAACAATTATTTTTGTATTTGATAGGGAAATTATTGACGAAAGTTTTAGACTGTTCTACAACACGCTACCAACAATAGCAGCAAAGCTGTATTGAAAAAGTTACAAACAGGGCCAAAGAATATTAAACAACTTTTGTTTCTACGTGAACGAAATCGCGGGCACATCTAGAACGTATTTCTATTAGCGACGTGTCAAACCCGTCCTTAGTGAGCGTCTATATATCGGAAGAAACAACTATAGTGAATTTTAAATTGATCGAAACTATAATATTAGGGATATAGTAATGAGCTATTTAAATATTTAGTTATTCAATGGTATTTTGCGTATATGTATATATAGTAACTGGATAAACGAGCTTAGCTGGATTTTTTTTTAATAATATATTCAGATTCGAATTTCTTGAATAAATTTCCGCAATTGACGATTGTACATAAGTATAAAATGACTAATTAAAAAGAAAAAAATTTTGAATATAATTAATCATTTTCGTGGAAATAATTTGCGTGAATAATGTGAGTTTTTACTAAAAAAAAAATTTCAATTAGCAAGAATGTGTTTAAATATAAAATTTCATATTTATATACATATAAATCAATCTCTATTTTCCTTGGTCATCACATCACGCGTGAACGAATGGAACAATTTCGCTAATTCTTTTTTTGTTGTATTAATTATTTTCAGGAGAAGATTCTTATGAATGAAAAGAATAGATTAAAGCGATTAAGAAATTTAAAAAATAACTTAACGATAATAATAATTTTAGATAACTGTCAGTTTTCATAGAACATTATAATAAATAATAAACACTATGTTTTTGAATAATATATATTGTTTAATTTATCAATTCTAATTCAATATTCATAGTCAGGACAGGACGACGTCTATCGGGTCAGCTAGTTGTATATATTTATAGTTATATTAATATTATAAAACGTAAAAGTTTGTTCGTTTGAAAATCATAGAAACTACCAGGCTTATTAAGAAACGTGGTCAACCAAAACAGAGTAGGTTCATTACCATTGGCATTCTGTTCGCGACCTAGTCGGAGACAGAACGAAAGATTTATTTTACATACATACAACATATAATTGTTTAGTTTGAACTCGCTAATCTTAGGAACTGCAAGACATATTTCGAAAAAAAAAATTGTTTTTTTGATAGAGTGAATAAGGCGTAAATCCACTTAACATCACGCTACGACCAACTATTGAAAAAAGTTGTAAAAACAGGCAAAAATTTTTAAATCATTTTTAGTTCCACACGAACGAAGCCGCGTGTTCAACTAGTTCGTATATATATAGATACCAGCTGTCTCAAGAGATGTTGTTCTACCCCCTTCGGTAACTAATAACTTGGACACACCGTCATTTATCATATAATGGAATAGCTATTAACTAGGGATGGGGATCTGAAATCGATTAGTTAAATAATGGATTTTTTAATCGATTCACTACTCTGAATAGGTCGATAGAATCGTAAGTTTATTGTTAAAAACTGGAGGTTGGTTTCTTATGTTTATCATAATACATTATTTTGAATTATTTGAATGGTATACCTAAACATATATAAAAAATGAATATTATTATATATACATACACATATACATATTATTATATATACATACATATATTATAGACATATAATGATAAAATTGATTATTTCAGTCCTGTGTGTGTTCTGTGATTGGTATTATATTGGAAATTTAACAGGAAAAGCGAATGGAAATAAATCGATTATTGATTAATCGATCTTTTGGGTCTTAATTTTTTCGTGAATCTCTTTATTTGATTATGATTCAAATCGATCTAATAATCGATATTTTTCAGAAAGAATCGCCATCGCTATTAGGAACCATTGTCATTAAATTTATTACTTGAATTTTACTATTGTCAGCTAGCGTGTTTAGAAGTTACACGGTCACTGACATACATACCTACACAAGATATTTATACATATAGATGACATGTAGGTACAATGTAGCAACTGATTACTTAATCTTGTTTTGCTTTGTTTGCTATAAAAGGCCGCTTGTGTAATCGTAACGCATATTTATACCTTCTATGCACGTAATAAAACTGTAAATAATGTACACCAAACATTTATCGAAATTAATAAGCTATAAGCTCGTCAACACCTTCATTGACGAGTTCTTAAAGTGATTCGAAAGTCTTATAAAATCTCGTCTCCACGTGGTAACTTATTCAAGGTTAAAACGTAACAAAAATCAGGTTTTCACGAGTATCTCCGTTTTTGTTATAAAAATTGTATAGCATAAATTTGTGATATTTTTTTTTACACGAGCAACCGTTATAAAGCTATTCAACTAACGAAATATTTAGTAATGATAAATAATTTGCATTATTTATTAGTTAAACAAAAATATTATATATATGCAAAACGTTATATCAGTCCAAGGCGAAAGAGACGTGTGGCAAGACTCATCGTCTGCTAATCACCCTATCGCACCACCCACTGAACGCTCCACGGGGACAAGTTTATCTCCCATGTTTTTTTTTTTTTATAATTAAGGTTTAGCGTTATGGCCATAACCTCACCTGATCTTAAGTGACGATACGGCCCAATTTGGTAGACACGCTAAACCTGTGGAGGAACTGGCTCTCAAGTGCTGCTGCCGGAACACACTTATTAGTATTTGGCGGCAGGTTTACAACTTGAGGGTGGTAGCTACCCAGGCGGGCATTAGAAAAAGCCCTACCACCATGCTATGGTTTCCTCACGATGTTTTCCTTCACCGAAAGCTCAAGCTCATTGTAGGTGCTTGGGTTCGAACCCACGTCCCTTGACGCGAAGTCGTGCACACTACCACTGAGGTATCATCGCTTACTTATGTATCATCGCTTCTGTTACTAGAGACCATAGATAGCTTTCTCAAATCTTGTAATCTCTGGCGGGGAAGACAGCTTGATAGGGGGATCCCTCAAGTTGAAAATCTGCCGCCAAACATTTGTAGATGTGTTCCGGAAGTTGCTCTGAAGAGCCAGTCCCTTCATTAGGTTTAGCGTGTCCCCGTCATGGGCCACACCACACTTAACGTCCGAAAAGATTGTGGACATAACTGTAGCAAAACTCCACTTGAAGATATTTCCATGAGTACAATAAAGGCTTAAAATTTAAAACGTTGCATAGTAATGTATAGATGTTTATCTCTCGCGCCTGATTTAAAAAAACATTCTCTTCAGATATTTTTTTTAACCTAACATACACAGTTAGTCTTAAGGCTTTACCGAACTGTTAGGGACGAGTGAAGAGGGCAGCAGAAGCGATGATAACTCAGTGGTAGTGTCTACGGCTGTGCGTCAAGGAACGTGAGTTCGAATCCAACCACCTACAATGAGCTTGAACTTTCGGTGAAGGAAACATCGTGATGAAACCATAGCATGGTGGTAGGGCTTTCTCTGATGCCCGCCTACTAGCGACCACCCTCAAGTTGAAAATCTATCGCCAAATACCAATAGGTGTGTACCGGCAGTTGCACTTGAGAGCCAGTTCTTCCAAAGGTTTAGCGTGTCAACCAATTTGGGCCGTATCGTCACTTAAGATCTGATGCGATTATGGGCATAACGCTAAACCTTTAATTATATTTTAAAAAAACTCAGCCCTGAGGCAGCGGCTATACTGTGGCAGAGAAAGAAACTTCAAGTAGTTCCCGAATTCCCTCCGCCCCCCCCCTTTCCGACACGCCTCAGCACACACCTTCACAGCTCTTGTTTCTCTCTCTGCCCAGACAAATTTGTCAGGAGCCTGCTAGCGCAGCTTTACAGACACGTTCTGGTATAGAACTAACTGCAGTTATAGACAGGACAACATCTTTTAGAAGATTATAGAAAAATTTAGATGGTATACCTCTCGCTCCTACTTCCAATATAATTCTTGTAGACCGTCATTTCTTTTCCTATATAAAAATCTTTTTCGCCGGCATGAGCATAGGTGACCGTGCATTGATAAATTATAAAATAATTTTTATCGAAATGAAACTAATTTAAACGGATTATATTTATCTCGGTTATTTATTAATTTTGTTCCCGACGTTCCGAAAGCTTTTCAGCCTTCGTGGTCACGGGGCGGACTGAGGTTTAGGTTGTCCAGAAAAGTTCATGTTACTGTGTATACCTTCAATTTAATTTTTGTTATTCATAGAGTTCCGATCTACACAGAAAGAGCTCACAATGTCTTGAGGTCTGGCAATTGGTCTTTTGAGCTCCGATTTAATTAAATGTATAATCGGATCCCAGGCTTGTGTTAGCTTCCAACCATCTTCTCTATTGAAATTTGAATGTTTTTTTAATTTCAATAGCCTCACGAACCATCCTAGGTAGGAATCTGTGTTCTTTGGCGAGGATTTGTGGCTTGTTTAATCTAAGATAATGTTTGGAGCCTTCTTCTGAATGTTCAGCAGCTGCAGACTTCGTAGAGCGTCGGTGTCTCGGTCGGTGTGTGTTCGTAGAACAAAAATTAAATTGAAGGTAGACACAATACATGAACTTTTCTGGACAACCTACACCTCAGTTACCGTGACCACCTCGCGAAGATTGAAAAGCTTTCGAAACGTCGGGAACAAAATTAATAAATAACCGCGATAAAATCCGTTTAAATTAGTTTTATTTCTATGAATAATATTCGCGTAAACATAAGAAATCATTAAATAATTTTTAGTTTGACGCGGACGAAGTCCCGGACACAAGAAGTAGTCTGATATAAACAATACAAAGTTCATACAGAGAAGCACCACAAGGAATTCGTGAGTTGTGTTGCAGAGCCAGTGCGATGGCATAACACAGCGTCATGCAGTTTGTTGTGACAGCATAGGGGTCGATTTTACAGCCAGGGCGAAAAAAGCTTTTTCATTTTCACTACAAAAACCTTTGTCATTCAATAGATGTGCTGTACCAGAATGTGAAGATGGAAATTCGACAGCTACCCGACCACATTGGTGGCCAAGTTCGGTGCAGGACCAGTGCTCGAAGCTTGTCCTCAGAGGCGACGCCCAGCCAGATCACTGCTCGAACACCAGCTTCACGGATCAACTGGAAGAGTGTACCGAATGGATCTACGACAACAATTATACTGTTGTATCTGCGGTACTTTGCCTTTTTTTTTATTACGTAATGTACACTTTGCATAGCGACTATGTTCAGCGTTATTGGGAGCTGTCGTTAAACAGAGAGAAGATACCCTTGTACGGGCATCAAGATAAACACTCAAAGTCAAGGAATGTCAGCATTTTAGAAGGAACGCTTTATCATGGTCGTAGGGCTTTTTGTAATACACGCCCGGCTAGCTTTTAACGTGGTGTTTAAAATTATATTATTTAGGAATTTCCTCATCGTAACGAGCAATTTGATTACCTGGTCTCGGGTCAAGGTGGTAGAAGCATGTGGTGACTCAGCGGTGCTGAGTACCCAACACTACCCACAAGGACACACCACGGCGACACTGCTGACTCCCGTGTTGTCAGTGACCACACTTCTATAGCTACCACCATCAAGTTAAAAATTTCCGCCTGTATGTGTGTACCGGGAGTTGTGTTTGAGAGCCATTCCCTACATTAGGTTTAGCATGTCCACCATCATGGTCCTCAAAGTCACTTTAAATCAGGTGAGATTGTGGTAATAACGGTATAAAGTAACCTATAATGTAGAAAAAAAATTGAGTCTTTGAAACTGGCTTCAATGCTATGCTTTTTTTTATTTCTCTTTTTACAGTTGAATCTCGCATGCCAACCTTGGAAAGTGAACCTCATAGGAACCATCCACAGTGTCGGTATGCTGGTTTCAATGTTCGGTTTCGGTTGGGCGTCTGACATGTAAGTACCATATTACCTTTCCAACTACGGACTATTATTTAGCTACTTGCTGCAGCATGATGGTCGATATTGCCGCTAATTTTCATGCTGCTAATTTTATGAAGCGATGATAGCTCAGTCGTAGTGTGTACGACTTTGCGTCAAGGGACGTAAGTTCGAATCCAACCACCTACAATGAGCTTGAGCTTTCGGTGAAGGAAAACACCGTGAGGAAACATTAGCACGGTGGTAGAGCTTTTTCTGATGCCTGCCCGGCTAGCAACCACCCTCAAGTTAGAAATCTGCCGTCAAATACCAATAGGTGTGTTCCGGCAGTAGCATTTGAGAGCTAGTTCCTCCACAGGTTTAGCATGTCGGCCAACCTGGGCCGTATCGTCACTTAAGATCAGGTAAGATTATGACCATAACGGTAGACCTTAAGTATAAAAAAAAAAAAAAAAACAGAGTAGAAAAAGATGATAAAATAGAATAAAAACCATGAAAATAATAACATAATGAAAACGAAAAACATGGGGTACATCCAATACATACTATAAACATGCCTTCTCGTAGTTTAAAAGAAAGCGGAAATGGTGTGTCCAATGCAATTTTGTACAAAGTATATTAAAAACAGCAACTTTCAATAGAACCTATGAATGTGTGTGTTACATTAGTGTAGGTGTGTATTAAAAATACTTACTTCTTTTTGTAGTATCCTTTTAAGGCTCGCTTATGATCCAAAAATATAATGTGCCATGTTTTTATAACGTAGTACGTATACGTAAAAGTACAAAATAAGAGATTGGAAACGAAAAATTTGGGGCGCATGCAATACATAAGAAAAACATTCGCCCCATGTTTTTCGTTTCAAATCTTATATTATATCTAAAAAAAGTACTTTTCTATTATCTAAGGTTAATAGCTCCGAACTTAGGCTTTAAAATAATGTTTAGATCATTAACTTTGAAACAAAATTATGGGAGATAGGACGTTGCTACAAACGAGACAATAATGGCTCCGTGATAACGTGCACAAACACCGGGTCAACAGACGTGAGTTCTAATCCTTGCAGTGAGCCTGAGATTTTAGCTAAAAGTAATATATTAAGACCTAAAGTTGGAATTCCTCCCTTTTCAGGTTCAATCGTAAACCAGCTTTGATAACATGTTGTGTATGAAGTTGTTTTAAACACGTCATTGCGTTTTTTTTTATCGTTAATGTTTAGCGTAGTGGCCATAATCTCACCTCATTTTAAATTACGATACGGCCCAAGTTGGTAGACACGCTAAACCTGTGGAGAAACTGGCTCTCAAGTACAACTGCCGGAACACACCTATTGGTATTTGGCAGCAGATTTTCAACTTAAGGGTGGTAGCTAGCCAGGCGGGTATCAGAATAAGAATAATGGTTATTCTAGGATGACTTTATAATGCCCGGTTGTGCTGGTTCGGTTTTTTAATTTGTTAATTATAAAATAGCCCCGAATATCGTAGGGAATGAAGATAAAACACTGTCGATATATGTATAACAATACTGGATAGGATGATCGAAAGAAAGCGCTCACCTGAATGTCGATTTTGAAAGCTTAGGAGGCCTCCTCTTCTTGTAATGATTCGCCACTTAATCTACAATAATTGATGCACCATAGTCATATATGATCGACGTCGCTCGGATTCAAACCGCAACTAATTTGCTAACAAGATGAGTGGGTAAGGAAAGATAAGGGAGGGTTTAAGGTTGCATAGACAAGGTATTAAGACCAATGTCCACAATTTAGCCTAAACAATTCCCGTAGGTTAAAAGAATCCTTTTTTTTTCAGGTTCGGTCGTAAACCAACCTTGATAATATGCTACGTAGGAAGTTGCATTGGGCAAGCCAAGGTGCTGATGAGTTCGTGGACTGCGTACGTGGTAATTGAATTTTTAGAGGCTTGCATGTCCGGAGGTACCTACACCGCTGCGATGGTTCTAAGTATGTACCTTCTATTTATGGTTTTTCTAGTAGGTTCCCATTTACTACAAATCTGTGCCTCTAACAGAGTTATCATTCAACATAGAATATAAAAATCAGTTTGAGATGTGTCATCTCGTACATTTTTCCTTCTTCATTTTTTTCATGGTCCTAGGGGTTTTTCCAATGCCCGTCTGGCTAGCTACCACCCTCAAGTTGAAAATCTGCCGCCAAATCCCAACAGATGTGTTTCGGCAGTCGCACTTGAGAGTCAGTTCCTCCACAGGCTTAGCGTGTCTGCCAACTTGGGGCGTATCGTCGATTAAGATCAGGTGAGGTTATGGTCATAACGCCATAATTCATGACCATAACGCAAACTATAAAAAAACTATTTTCTTTCTTTGCTTTTTCTTCTCTTTGTTTTCCACGTTTCATTTAGGAAAAAGTACTGTGCCTTAGGTTCATAAAAAAAAACATGCGTGCGTACAAAGTACACATGTCAGAAGTGAAACTTCTTTGGCGAACTAATTTATAAATCTTGTTTATATTTATACAAATCTAAAACTTTAAATTAACTTTAAATTAACTTTAAATTAATAATTTAATTTTTAACTTTAATTTAAATTTCCCTGTCTTACTCTCTCTCAATCGGTCTCGATCACTCTCTCTCTCTTTTCCGACACTTCCGTTGCATACCGGCATGACGTTTCATCTGTAAAAAATTTACCCTCATGCGCCTAAAGAAGTTTCACTTCAAAAACATGCGTGCGTACAAAGTACACATGTCAGAAGTGAAACTTCTTTGGCGAACTAATTTATAAACCTTGTTCGCTCTGTCTCACTTTTTCTCTCAATCTTTCTCACTCGCTTGCTCCCTACTCTCACTCCACGGCTAGTTGCTCATGCTACGTTCGCCCTGTCTTACTCTCTCTCAATCGGTCTCGATCACTCTCTCTCTCTTTTCCGACACTTCCGTTGCATACCGGCGTGACGTTTCATCTGTAAAAATTTTACCCTCATGCGCCTAAAGAAGTTTCACTTCAAAAAAACTTTCAGGTAAACAAAATCTATGTTAACGCGTGTGAAACCGATTGAAAAACTATTACAGATATTTTTAGAAGTGAAACTTCTTATAGGGTGGCTTTGAAATTCTGATTCGCAACCTTTTTGTGTGATGCTCGATCGGGTAAAGTTGACTCGAGGCGACTAAGGGGAGCGAAAGAGACACACTGATGATTCTTTCCTGTCGTATGATAACACGCCGTTTTTTTTCTTGTATTCTAACCATTCAATTATACTTTTTTTATGTAATAGGTGGCAAACGAGAACGCGTGTCACCTGATGGTATGTGATCACCGCCGCCCATGAATACCCACAACACCAGAGGTATCGCAGGTGCATTGCCGGCCTTTATAGCAGAGAGTGCCTCTCAACAGCCACTTCCGGAACCCACCTAATGGTATTTGGCTTTCAGATTTTCAACTTGAGGGTGGTAACTAGCCAGGTGGGCATTATAAAAAGCCCTTCCACCGTGCTACGGTTTCTTTCACCGAAAGCTCAACCTCAATGTAGGTTGTTGGATTCGAGCTCACGTCCCATGAGGCAGCGTTCCTAGACGCTACAACTAAGCTATCGTCGTTTCATGTGTAATATCTCGTGTTCATTTTCAGTGCTCGAAATCTGCGGCAAAGAGAAACGTATATTATCTGGCGTTCTATACGCTTATTTCATTTACTTGGGCGAGAGCATGTTCGCTTGTTTGGCGATGCTCATACCGTACTGGAAAACATTAGTACATATCATATATACACCGTTTATATTCTTCATTTCCTATATATTTATTTTACACGAGAGTCCAAGATGGCAGATCGTTAAAGGGAAATCTGAAGAAGCTAAAGCAACTCTGGCACTAGTTGCCAAAGTTAATCATACAACTATAAACGATGAAGATTGGAAAAGATTGGATGATGTATCGTTAAAAGAAAAATTTAATATCAGAGAAGACCAAGTTAAAGAGAATTTTAAAACTGTTTTCACATCAAAACCAATACTCGTCCGGCTTGTAGTGGCATTTTTTTGTAGGTTTACTGTGTGCTTTGTATATTATGGGTTAATGATAAACTCTGTTTGGTTGCCCGGTGATAAATACGTGAATTTCTTGTTGTCTACGTTGATGTCTTTCCCTGGTGAACTGATCTCGTTGTATTTTATGAATAAAATTGGAAGAAAGTTGCCGTTGATTGTGGGTTTCTTGCTCAGCGGGCTGCTTTGCCTTATATCTGGATATGTTCCACTTTGTAAGTATCTTATTTTTTTTTTTACTGCTAATGAGCAGAATAACTGCATTGTGGCTTATGATATGTAAAATACATAAATTTTTGATTATCACTATCATGTCGAAATGGAAACCTTTAAGTATTTAGATTAATGTTTCTCAATGTGTAGGTCGCGACTTAAATTCAAATTGCGGCATCTCACGGGCAGATAAATCCAGCAGATTCTCTTTCAGCTTGGTTGCTAAAATTTGCCTAATTTATAATACATTTAAAAACGGATTTAAGATCCACCTTTGCCCAGTATTCTTCGATATCTCTTGCATTGAGAAGGAAGGACACAATTCTTCTTTCAACTTTTCTAACACCATTTTCATACCAACTATGAAATGTGGTCCAGTTTTTAGGTGTGAAAAATAACAGACACAGAATTACTTTTGTGCTTAGTATATTAGTATAAATATATAGTGACACTATATAGATCAGACATATATATGAATAAAACTTTACGTTGAACATTTAACTGTTGATGAGATGGATGTATGGTATTACAAGAATAGATAATGTTAGAAATGAATATGTTAGAGGGAGTTTGAAAGTGGCGCTTATGGTAGAGAAATTGAAAGAGAATCTTTTGTCTTAGTTCAGAGATGTCATGAGAAGAGAGAAAACGCTTGTGGTGGGAAAAGTAATCGATATGAATGTTGAAGGATGGAAGGGAAGATGAAGATCAAAGAAAAGATGGGCAGAGTGTGTGAGGAATGAGATGAAAGAAAAGGGAATGATTGAAAGCGTTCCGTCTGATAGAGATTTATGGAAGAAGATCCCAGATGACTTAGGAACAGGACATGAAGATGACGATGAACATTTAACTGCTTCATTAGGAAACTTTTACTTCTGTAAGAAGAAGAAGGAAACTAAAATTAGAAAAGTCTGAAGAAAATTAAAAATCAAATACTCCTGCTTTCAGCATACACTTGGATCAGGATTATTCTATTTCTTGTCAGTAAGATGATTATATCAGCTTGTTTTACGGGAGTCCTTACTTACATTATGGAACTGTTTCCAACAAGCGCCAGAGGTTCACTGCTCGGTATAACTGCATTTGCTTCAAGGCTTGGTGGAATGCTTGCACCGTTAACTCCGCTTTTGGTAAGTAATATGCTTATTTGCAGTTAAAAGTTAGAAATCTAGTGTGGTGATTAATTTTATTAATGAGCAAAATTCGACCGTAAATGAACACATTATTAAGATTCAAAATTACTGAAGGTCTTTTGTAAATGACGAATGTTATAATAACCACTAAAATTTTTGCATATAGTTTCATTGGTTTTTGTGAATGAATTGTTTTTATTTTCAGTCTTTGATTTTAATCTGTATACTTTGTACGACTGTTTCAATACCGGTGTAATACATATTTACAAAACTTCAGAATTAACAGTACGGATTAAATCCTTCGCCTGTCCCATTAGACGAATATTATTATTACTATATATTGGTAGTGATATTTTAGCGAGACCTTGATTTGTCATGTTGTGATTTTTATTTTTATTCATACACTTAGTTGTTTAGCCCTATATTGTCTAAATTAAGATGATATTTTATGTAATGTAGTGCAGCTGAAGAGAGTGAAGATTGTCAGAGTGCAGTGAATTGTGAATAATCATTCGAAATATGATATATTAGTTCCCACAAAAACTCTCAAGAGAGCTTCAACAAGAGAGTTACCATCTTGTTGAAGATAGTAGCATCTGCATTTAAAACATCTGACTTGGCTGCATAGGCTAAATACCTTTGCCTTTTCCTTTCTCAATTGAAAGGGAAAACAATACCAAAAACAATTATATTGTTACTATGAATATAATTAACGAGTTTATTTTAATGTAATTTTTATAAGCTTTAGATTTCTTATATAATTTTTTAAAAGCGTTGATATAATCGAAATTTCAAACACTTCTGCGCGCGTAAAAATGCTATCCACCATACTGCTCTGTTTTATAATTTAAATACTTATTTAATGCATCAACTATACAAATATAGTTTACTAATCTATGTTAATGCTGAATGGTAATGTTGAAGTGATAACGGCTCAGTTGGTGGTATGCACAGATCCCGCATCAATGGACTTGAGTTCGAATCCATCCAAGGAGCCTGGGCTTTCGGTGAAAGAAACTATCGTGATAAAACCATAGCACGGTAGTAGCGACTTTTCAATTGCCGGTCTAGCTAGGTACTATCCTTAGACTAGAAGAATTGCAAAACTTACCCTGGTCTCTGGCAATAAAGGAGTTTGAATTGTCGCCGTGGTGCATTTTAGTGGGTAGCGTTAGGTGATTGGGACCTGATGAGCCACCACATGCCCCACTTGCCCCACTTGCCCCACTTGACCCTCATGCCCCTCGTGCCTTTGACCTGAGCCCGGGTAATGCGTACGCGCATTGCGATGAGGAAGTTCGTAAAGACTAGGATTATAAACACCACGTTAATAAAAAAGTACTATCCTCAAATTGAAAATCTGTCGCCAAACACCTATAGGTGTTTTCCGGCAAATGTAATTGAGAACCAGTTCCTCCATTAGGCTTACCATATTCTCCGTCTTGAACCACATCGTCACTTAATTTCGTGTGACATTGCGGCCAAAGGGTAAACGAGTAAACTGTAAAAAATACTAATCTCCAATATCTTATTCATTTCAGAACTCTATATCACTTGCATTACCTTCGATTTTATTTGGGGCTTCAGCTATCGCATCTGGTCTGCTCCTTATTCTAACACCGGAGACGAGAGACTTGCCGCTCATGGACACCGTTGAACAAATAGAGGACAGTGTAAGAAAAACAAAGAAATCTACAGATGCTGGCAAAGAAAGATCTGGACCAGTTTAGTATAAAAGAAATACTTCGTTGTTAAAAATTGATTTGCGACAAAAAAGCGTGCTATTAAGTAATAGAACTCCGAATATTGACTACGGATCTTAAATATTCCTTTAGCGAGATGTCTTTGAGAAGAAACTTTTTATGCATATTTTAGGATTGCTAAACATACTGTTGAATATTTGGAATCGACTGTTTACATAAAGTAACAGTGGTAGTTGTTGAGAGGCCACTGTCGCAAATTCCGTTTCACGGTAGACCATAATGACGTAATTAAATAAATCTTACAATTCTGATGTGTTTCATTTTATGACTCACTAACAAGCTTTTAACCACGTCTTCGCTCGATTTAATGCTGATTTTTCTAACAATTCACTGTTTTAGGAATACAGTGGAATCTCTATAACTCGAACCTCGTTAATCGTAAGCCTCACTAAGTCGAAAAGAAATACCACTCCCTTCCCTTGACTCCTAAATACGTATTTACTTGAATTATTTACATTTTGTAACTAGAACAAAACGTTATTTCCCTACGACGTATTTATAGTTGGTGTATATTTATACTGTATAACTCGAAAAACCGTACTTAATAAGTCGTAGTTAGTAAAATATGATGAAGCCTTACATGGAATTCTCTAAACCTATAGTTTTTCTTATAGCCGAAAAGTTCCTTAAATAAAACAAAGATTTTTTAGATGTTGTACTTCACTAATGTCTAATTTTTTTCAATAAATATGTAACATAAAATTTATCGATATATTATTTATCTTTGACTCTACAACTAGAAGAATATAAATCGTCGAAATGTAAGCAATTAAAGCCTTCGTATCGCGAAAACTAATTAACTTAAGATTTTTAGTATTTCCCTTATCATTTGAGTTAGAGAGATGCCACTGTATATTATATCATCGGAGAGTGGTATAGAAAAGAATGTGCTCGTAGACATTTTTACACAGCCGCTTGCAGCGCACATCATCAACGTCAACATCGGAGTATACTTAATACTGTCATAGATTACGAAACCTATTATTCGTAGCTATGTAAGCGAACAGCTTATCGACCTAAGTACCTTCAAAAACTGATCATCAATATTAGAAAAAAGATTGGAAACGAAAAAGTTGGGGCGCATGTTTACAGTTACGTATTGCATGCGCCCCATAGTTTTCATTAGCAAGCTTTATTTTTTACTTTTTAGTTCTTTATAAAGATATTGTACACTAAAAGATTACAAAGTTAGTCCACAAATTTAAAGAATAGTTCGAATACTATAATAATAATAATAATTTATTTATTTCAAAATTGTTTTACAATTGGTTTACGCAATAAACAGAAAACACAAATATCACGCGATTTATGACCACCAGGCTGCCAAACTAAGATTCCCTGTATCTTGGCAGCTGGCTTGTCTCCGACTAGGTATAGTTGCGTGCTGTATCTGTCGATCCCACAGTAGTGAAATGAAATGTAGAAAATATTACAATTTAAGAAACATGACTACTTGTGTATGTATGTGGGTGAGTGAGTGTGTGTGAATGTAAGTTTATGCAGTGTGAAGCAAAAGTGTACAGTACATGAAATTATGTTTATTCTACGGTTTTGAGTAGCTCCTCTGTTTCTTCGTACGACTTATTCATAAGCCATCTTATTATTATTTTTTTACTTTCATACTTTGTTTTTCTATAGATAAAGACTTCGCGATTAATCTTATTATATAAATAATCTCCAAGAAAACAGAAAAACCTATGTGAAAATGCTGTGAAAAAACAGGTTAGTTTTACAAATTATGTCCTTACGACGTCGAATTGTGGTTATATTGGGTTTATATAGCAATGATGAGTGTTTCTTTAATATTACTTGCTGTATAAATAATTGATGGATCGACAAAACTTCGGCTTTATTATATAACAGGAAAGTAGAATACTGATAGGGAAGGAAGTACATTACTTTTAGTACAGCTCTTTGGGCTATTTCAAGCCTTATTAATTTAGTTTTCTTTGCCCCTCCCCAGGTTGTTAGGCAATATGTGATTACGGATTGGCAAAGTGCGTAATAAATAGTCTTTAAAAGTATATAGTCTGACACATGTCTAAGATTTTTGAAAATAAAAATAAGTTTGCGAACACGAGTAATTACTGCGTCAATATGAGAATTAACTGAGAGATTTTGATCTATTATTACTCCGAGATATTTAACTGAATCAGTTTGATGAAGGATAGGGCAATTATCGCAGAAGTTGAAGTTATCGTAAATATGAGCAGATATAGAATAGTTGTAAATATTATTTTGATTGTGGTTGCTGACACTAAATGTTATGTAACTTGTTTTATTTGCATTAAGGGTTAAAAAATTTGCTCTAAGCCAATGTGTAACTTTGTTAAAGCCTTTTTGTGCATTATCAAAAGCTTCTTTCCACGTATTACCAGATAAAATATGTACAGTGTCATCCGCATAAGAAATAATATGTCAATTTTCAAGTTCTAATTCACATAGGTCATTAATATAGATTAGGAATAGTGTCGGCCCTAAAATACTGCCCTGAGGTACTCCATATTCTACAGTATCGTCTTCGCTAATAAATTCGTCGATTTTTACACATTGTTTTCTGCAGGAAAGATAATCTCGCAGTAGTTGCAACTGTAATCCCCGAATACCCAACCTTTCGAGTTTCTCAACTAAGTTAGGAATGGAGACCGTATCAAATGCTTTAGCTAAATCTAAAAATATCGCTAAACATTTCCTTTTACTGTCAAGATTATTTACAATATAGTCTGTAAGTAGGTGAACTGCGTCACTTGTAGATTTTTTAGAACGAAATCCAAACTGGTTGTTACTTAATATTTTATTATGCTCTAAGAAATTTATAAGTCTGTTGTTTATTAGGCGCTCCAAGATTTTCGACATTGATGACAAAATTGAAATTGGTCTAAAGTTCAGAATACTATTTCTGTTACCACCTTTATGAATTGGGTGTATTATAGCTTTCTTAAAGGCATTTGGGAATATTCCACTTTTAAAGGAAACATTATAAATGTGCGTCAGATATGGTATTATAATATGTCTATATTTTTAATTAAAGATATAGGAATTTTGTCCCACCCAACAGCACGATTAGATTTACAAGACATAATAATACGCTCAACTTCGTCATGATCAGTATCTATGAGAGCGAACGAGTTTAAGTTACATGGTATATTTACGTTATTACAATTTGAGGTGTGTTTAATTCTATCTGCAAAATTTCTTCCTACATTGGCAAAGTATTTGTTAATTGAGTTAACAGACTGGTCAAATGTGTCTTCCAATGATAACAACTCTCTAGGCGATTCACTGTGTTTATCGGTATGTGTTATTTTTTCAATTACTTTCCATAGTCGTTTTCCGTCATTTCTTGCATTCCTTAATTCATTTCTTTCATATTTTCTTTTAATTTCTTTCAAAATGTTGTTACAAAAATTCCTATATCTAATATATGTTATTTTGAGTATCATGTTTTTAGGATCCTTTTTAGAATCTGAATGTAATTTGTCTCTATTCTTTATACAGCGTAGAAGCCCTGAAGTAATCCATGGCTTGATAATCCGTCTACTCCGAGGTATCTTCAAGGTTTGTGTATTACTTACAACAATATTGGTTAAACAATTTACTAAGATATTAGTAGCTTCATTTAAATCATTTGTGCAATAAATATGATTTAAACATATTTTTTTGAAATCCGCGTGAATCCCTTGTTCATTAATTTTGTCATATATTCCAATGTTAGACTTTAAATTAGCTTTATAATTAATGCTTAGTATGACTGCATTATGATCGGTAATAGATGAATTTAGCACCAAAGTAGTATAAATAAGTTTACTTTTAACCATGAAGTGATCCAGACAGGTTTTATCTCTGGTGAGCAAATTATGGGCAGGCAGAAATCCATGAAAATACATGAAATTTATGTAACTAGATTCATTGTTATCGTAACTATTTGGTGCAATGTTAATGTTGATATCTCCAACAATAATAACATTTGTATAACCTCGTAAAGACATTAGAATTGTGTTTAGTGATTCTAAAAATTTAGTACTATTAGTATAGGAGGGTGATCGATATATTCCAACAATAGCACTAGTTTCGTTCATTTTTACCACCAAACAATTGGAATCAGCGATATTGGGTTCTTCTACAACAATATTGGCAATATCATGTTTGATATAAACGACTACTCCATCATTTTGAAAGCTGTTTCTTTTTGTAAAAAAATGAATGTAACCATTTATATTTGGTATACTTTTAGAGCTAGAAACCCAACATTCAGTGAGAACAATTACGTCAGAAGTTACTTTTATTCTATAAAGAAGTGTTAAAAAATTATCTGAGTTACATTGAATACTACGGATATTTTGTGTTATTATATGAAACGAATTAGTATCGTTAATATAATTGAGACATAATTCTGGTTCGCAATAGTAAGCATTTGGATTGTAGCACTCGTCAATAGTTTGTATTGTGTGTTTTGTTTGGCTATCGAATTTTAAAGAAAAATAAGTACATAAGCAGATATAATAATGGACACAAGAAATTGTTTTAGAAGTGTAGACACAGCATGCCACAAGTGATAAATCGTTGTATTACTGTAATCTTTGAGACGCAACATATTACTGTGAATCCATTTGTCGAAAATAAATATCGTATTTGTGAATTGAATAGAGTGTGTGTATACTTGTAGTATATATTTGTTTGTGTATGAATACAAGAAGTCGGTGACATTGTTTAGTTTTATAATATTGTAAGTGGTTTGTGTAATGAATATATAAGATGAGTACCATACAAAATTAATAAGAACAATCAAAGACAAGACAAAATAATTAATATCATTACTTAAATAAATTAGAGCTATGACTAGTCACGCTTGTTTCAAAATGTTATTTAAACTTTCAAGTGACTTGATGGTAATGACTTTAGAATCTTCACTTTTCTTTAGAAGAACTTTGCCATTTATTGAACAGCAGAATTTGTAACCATTATTCTTGGCAAAAGCCCGTGCTTCGTAGAATAATTTCCTTAGACTTGCGGGTAGAAATTCTGCAATATAGACCGGAGTGCGTAGACCAGGCAGATTAAGCTGTTCAGTATTTAGCATTTCATGAGTAGGCCGATTTTTATTGAAATTTCTGACCGACTCAATAATTTTGTTTTTAAGAGTAACTGCGTGAAGTTCAGCAATTATGGTTCTTTTTGTACCCGGCTTGCCTTGTTTCCTATATACATCCCAAATTTCTGTTTTTCGAATGTTTACATTTAAAAGCTCACCTATTTTAATTACATGGGACATTAACTCAACTGAACTTTCATTTTCTTTACAGGGAATATTTCTAATTTCAATACTTGAAGAACGAGAATACTTAGGGTTTACTTAGATTCGCGAAAGTTGCGTACCGGAAATGATCCAAGGCGGCCCGGCCGCTTGGTACAATTGCGATCGGTTGAAGCGATGATAGCTCAGTGCTAACGTATGCGGACTCCGCGTCAAACGACGTGAGTTCGAATCCAATCCACCAACAATGAGCTTGAGCTTTCGGTGAAAGAAAACATCGTGATGAAACCATAGCATAGTGGTAGGGTATTTTCCAATGCCCGCCTGGTTAGCTACCATCCTCAAGTTAAATACCTATAGGTGTGTTCCGGCAGCTGCGCTTGAGAGTCAGTCCTTCCACAAGTTTAGGGTGTTCACCATCTTTGGCCACATCGTCACTTAATATGAGGTGAGAATGTGGCCATAACGCTAGATCTTATCTATAGAAATAAAATGCGCTAGTCTTCTTTCAGCTAAGTGTCTTGGGCACTCTCTCCGCAAGTCCGGTGAAACCGTCAAGGTCCTTTACATTAAAGGCAACAGTTAAGTCTTAAAAGAAGCGGTTGTCGTTTCCTAAATGGCCGACTGTTCCTAGATTTCATTGACCTTTACATCAATTATAATGCCAACGTAATCACTAGTTGTTTTGTCCGTCTGCTGATAATTTTCTGCAGGTTTTCTTTGAAGTATATTTGTTGTATGTTGAAGTTTTTTTTTTTACTTAAGGTTTAGCGTTGTGGCCATAATCTCACCTGATCTTAAGTAACGATATAGCCCAAGTTGGTAGACACGCTAAACCTGTGGACGAACTGGCTCTCAAGTGCAGCTGCCGGAACACACCTATTGGTATTTGGCGACAGGTTTACAACTTGAGGGTGGTAGCTAGCCAGTCGAGCATTAGAAAAAGCCTTACCACCATGCTATGGTTTCCTCACGATGTTTTCCTTCACCGAAAGCTCAAGCTTATTGTAGGTGCTTGGATTCGAACTCACGACCCTTGACGCGAAGTCGTACACACTACCACTGAGCTATCATCGCAAGTAAGTTTCGTTGATTTCGACTGAGGAAAAACACTGGACGGAAGGCAGTTTGATAGCTTTAAGATATGACATATGTAACGTGTTTCTTATTGCTAAAATAGAGGTGACTGTAAAGTTATGCGTCTGGAGAACAGCTCTTGGCGCTCTGCTATGTAGTGACTAAAATAATCAAGTTCTATTGAACTTAATCTCTATATAACTCTACAGAGCGCCATGATACCTTTGATCCTCACGCTTGCAAAATAGTTTCATGCGTATAGCTGTCCAAGCTCCACCGTATGTCCGCAATGTAGATTTATATAAAGATGATATATCCGTCCATATATGCATATATCAAAGACGTCACAAAGAAATTTTTCGAAAAGGTCGAAGTTCATTCCAACCCCAAAATAGTACACGTACTTAGCTACACTCCTAATCCGTATGCTAAACGCTTCGCACGCCGGCCACGTAACTGCTTTACCGATCCCGTCGACAAAATAACAAGATTGAACGCGCTGCTCCCTGCCGTCTCCACCAATTACACGTGTCCGCGCACACGCCCGCGTAACCGCCGTTCTCGCCGCCGAGGCCGAGTGGTAAATTTCGCTCCCGCACACCCGCCGCGGCCTCCCTCTGCAGATGCTTGAGCCTAGGATCGATCCTCCGGATAGGAGCCCTCAAGTGACTCTGCTCGCGCGATACAGTGACACTCTACATCACTGAATGTACATCATCACACTGCATACCATCCATGCACACCCACACATTAAGTACACGGTTCTGTAAGGGACTACCCCTGCGGCCCTCGCGTAGCTTGCCCTATGTTATTGCTAGGACCTGTTGGTTAGTTAGGATCGCGAATCTTTGTTCGTGTTCCAGCAGTAGTCCAAGCCGAGGTTCGGCCATTCTGGCACCCTTGCGCCCTCTGCCATGGAGCTGAGTGCCCTTAGCATTCGCCCCAAAAAGTTCGGTGAAGCTGTCAAAGCCCTTACGGCTAACAGCGTATGTCAGGTCGAAAAAAAAACCATGATACCTACAGTATAACATGCTTAAGCAGTCAGGCTTCCTGCGCGGCAGTAACAGCCAGATAAAGTAACTTCTACAACATTTGCAATAGCGCGTATCTAATACCTTTCCAGGGTATCAAGTACATATACTTCAGGTCTGTTCCAAAGCCGCAAATCGCATTCTATTCGGGAGCTAACTCACTTCCAAATAATAAGTACGACTGTTCCACATCCTAGAACATTCGACACGAGACGATGGTTGTTCGTTCGACGTTTTTTAATTAATTCAATTTATTTTAATGCAAGAACGTTTCATGTCTTTTTTATAATTGTTATACTGTATACAAAACAAATAATTAAACATTGTGTACTTATATTCTAAATTGTTGATTTTATATATTTTTATTACCCTATATTGATAGTATACTGATGGAATATACTGCAGACAAATTAGGACTTTTACCTTCCCATTTAGGTAATATGTATTTAGCGTGATGTAGTTTCGTTGACTGCATTAATAATAATGACTCGAGGCATGACCTCTCTGTAAAATCTTTACTAGACTCATGGTTTTTCTTAATTATTTTATGGTATAGGGGGTAAACGAGCCAACGGGTCACGTAATGGTACGAGATCACCGCTACCCGTGAACACCCACAACACTAGAGGAATTACAGATGCGTTGCCGGCCTTTATTGGAGGGGCTGGCTCTCAAATGCAACTGCCGGAAAACACCTATTGGTATTTGGCGGCAGATTTTCAACTTGAGGGTGGTGACTATGCTATGGTTTCCGTAGGATGTTTTTCTTCACCGTAAGCTCAAGTTCATTGTAGGTGGTTAGATTCGAACTCACGTCCCATGACGCGGCGTTTCTACACGTTACCACTAAGCTATCATCGCTTCAAAGATTTGGAATGCGGAATGAATTATATATTACACACGTAAAATATACTTTTTTTGCCAACGGTATATCTTCCAGTTGAGAGAGCTTATGTTTTTGCTAACACTCAATTAAAAATTGCTCATTAGTGGGTAGAGATACCATCCTAGAAGTGGTTAATTCACTATATCTTGAAATGCATTACAACTCACATCATAATAATAAGTCAATGTTCATATAATTAGGTCATATTATAAAAATAAAATCATGTTCTTCCGTAAGAAAATCCATATTAACATATCGAATAATAAAGATATAGGTTCAAATGAGAAGAAAATTCACGATATTAACGAAGTGATCGACGTCTTCGGTAAATATCAGATAATTCAATACACTTTAATATGTTTAGGAATGTTATTTATCAAAATGATGGACATAAACTATATTTTCGTCGCTGGAGACGTTAATTATCGGTAAGTCATTCATTTTTCGTTAGTATGTTTTTAATCTATTTCAATACTACTATATTACGTTTAGACTCTCCCCGTACGTTTTTCTTCGTTTAGTTTGTTTGTTACGATGTTAATGTCATAAATATTCAATCGATTATCTTAATAGATACAAATATATACAGTGGAATCTCCTTAACTCAAATATCAAGGAAAATGCTAAAAAATCTAGAGATAATGAGTTTTCGATTTAACAAGAAGTTCGATTACAAAGGATTTAATTGCTGAAAATTCGACTTATAGAGGCGCGCTTTAAATTAGGTAAAAAAGGGTAGGTATATTCTTGTAGTTTTATAGTCAAAGTTAAATAAAAAAGCCAATAGCTTTATGGTACATATTTATTGAAGCAAATTGGATATTAGTGAAGAAAACTGTACAACATCTTAAAAAATGTTCTTTTTATTTAAGGAATTTTTCGGTTGTAAGTTACGCTGTAAATTTGGGGTATTCTAGGTGACATCATTATATTCTACCAACTGCAACTTACGAAGTTTGCTTTTGGAAATTCGAATTATAGGGAAATAACATTATGTTCAAGTTTAAAGTCTAAATCATTCGAAATACCATATATTTAGAGGTATAGCGGAAAGTACGGTATTTTTTTCGATTTACTGAAGATGACGACTTAACGAGGTTCGCGTTATAGAGATTTCACGGTTCAAAAGGTACAGAAGTGAAAAAACACTTTGATTATATATATAAATACAGTACCCTTCAATAAATAAAACTGACACCAAAAGAAATTTACATCCTAAGTTCGATTTGAGTTATTTAATTTATTTAAATCTTGTAAATTAATATGCGTAAAGTGAATTCTGCGAATTGCTTCATTAATTATCGATATATTCGATAAAACTGATGTACACAGCCAGTCCCTCCACAGGTTTAGCATGTCTACCAACTTGGGCCATATCGTCACATAAGATCAGATGTGATTATGGCCATAAGGCAGACCGCTATGACAGTAGCCACTGGCGACGGACTGTAGTTCTCTGAATGTTCGCTGCTGTTTTTGGACTGCACTGTACTTAACATCAGGTAGTGCAGTCACTTTACCGAGCTACCATTAATTAAAAAAACCGCATGCTTTTCACGATTTTCTTTCTAATAACGTTTTCAGAAATACGTTCCAACTCCTTCCTTCCTTCCTTCCTGATATTCTTTGGATATGCAGGTCGCATTGGTTTTACCCGTCTCTTTAAAACATCCCAGACACGCCCAATCCGATTGTAGTGAGGGCTTCGAGCGCTCCAATCTAAAAGTGGGATCCCAACTTTTTATATTCCAGATGTACGGTACCAGAATGTGAAGATGCAAACTCAACAATCGCTTATTCGAAATGGTGGCCAAGTTCAGTGCACGACAAATGCTCGAAGCCTGTCCTCAGAGACGACGCCCAGCCAGATCACTGCTCGAACACCAGCTTCACGGATCAACTGAAAGAGTGTACCGAATGGATCTATGAGAACAACAATACTGTTGTGACTGCGGTAGTTTGAACTTTTTTTAAGTGAACCTTTTTTCCGTCGCCTCAAATTCATTCGTCCATCTTGTCGTATTACGGCATCTTATTATCATATTATCGGCATCATATTATCGGCCGCGAGGTAGGTGTAAAGCAGTGCAGGCTAAAGTGTGCAGGCTGACAGCATAAGTCCTTTAAAAAAACATTATCTGATCGTAGAGCATTTTTAAAGCTTATAGGTTTGGCGTTAATGCCGTAATCTCACCTGATCTTAAGTAACGATACGGCCTTAGTTAGTAGACACGCTAAACTTATGGAGCGACTGGCTCTCAAGTACTACTGCCGTAACAAGCTTATTCGAATTTAGCGGCAGATTTTCAACTTGAGCGTGGTAGTTAGCCAGACGGGCAATAGAAAAAGCCCTACCACCATGCTTTGGTTTCCTCACGATATTTTTCTTCATCGAAGGCGCAAGCTCATTGTAGGCTGATTCGAACTCACGTCCCTTTATGTATTCTGATCAGTGTATTGATGTTTCTCTTGCATCATAGATGCATAAAACCACACAACGTATTTTTTTCTATTAGGTATTCATTATAAACTTTGAATAGTGTGAGCTTGTTAAAAAAACGCTGGTAATAGTGATGAAATCAAATTGTATACTGCGTCTTATAAATTAACAGCTTTGTTTGGAAAAAAGGTTTTTAAAAAATATTCTCTATCGATAAAATTCATAACGTTTTACTAAAGAGTGCTTTATTGACTTCAACAAATAGCAACTCTGTATAGCATTATTGAGAGTTGTTGTTAACTGGAGAGACGGTAACGGACAACAAGGTAAAATCATCAAAGTCATAAATACGTTATAAATAAAAACAATATCGTTGAAGCTGCGGTCTTCTTTTACATTTAAAACAAGCTTTATTTTTATTTAAAGACCTAGGACATGCCAGACCCATTGTACCATTTTTTTTATATTATTTGTACTATTTTTCTCAGCCAATCCCAGCCTTTAAGAGCTTTCTTATTGTAACACGTAAATTCAAACGCATGTCACACATCGCACAGTTACACATGAATGGAATGGAATGATGAAATGGCGTGATGATGACATGATATTAAGTGACGATGTGACTCAAGACAGAGAACATGCTAAGCCTAATGTAGCAACTGGTTCTTAATTACATCTGCCGGAAGACACCTATAGGTGTTTGAAGACATATTTTCAAGTTGAGGGTAGTACTTTTTATCAACGTGGTGTTTAAAATCCCAGTCTTTACGGATTTCCTCATCGCAACGCGTAAACGCATTACCCCGACTCAGTGCAAATTTGTGGGGGGCATATAAAGACTCATCTGTTGCTGATCTCCCAACACCACCCACTGAAACGAACCGCGATTACACTTCAAACTCCCATGTTGCCAGACACCAGCGACAGCTTCCCCACATCTTCTGTTCTCAGGCGGGAAAGTCTCACGTTATTTATAAAAAAAATACTTAGAATTGACGACAATAAACCTTAAATATTTGGAAGATGGTAGAGCTTTTTCTTATGCCCACGAGCCTAGCTACCATCTTCAAGTTGAAAGCTGGCCCCTACACTAGGTTTAGCGTGTCTATCATTTTCGGTCACATTGTCATTTAACATCAGGTGAGTTTGTGGTCCAGGCTATGCAAAAGGCAGTGGCCTAGACTCCCGGGCCGATAATACTTAAAAGTTTGTTTTTGGTAGCACCACGTGAGCGAATGTAGTTTCACTAATGGATGTCTGCAATTTAATTTAATTTGTACTAGAGTCATTATATTTTTAATGCATATCGCGAGACGTCTACGTCAGATGTTAATTACGTAATTATGTATATCAGTTACAGTTAGTCCGACATTACAATGTTTATATCAGTAAAGGTTAATTTGAGACTTGAACACCTTGGACAGTTGAACCTCGCATGTCAACCCTGGAAGGTGAACCTCATAGGAACCATCCACAGCGTCGGTATGCTGGTTTCAATGTTCCTCTTCAGTTGGACGTCCGACGTGTAAGTACATTGCTTCCTATCTACACCTTATTATTTTATACCTTATCCTGCATAAGTGCACACAATTATAATAGTGTCACGTAAAATGATACAATATCTTGAAAACCTTCAATGCTTTATCGAAATGAATGAGAAAATAATGTCCAAGAAGTTTTGTGGCAACAAGCTATTATTGTTTATAATCTACTTATAAATACTAACACTGTGAGAGACTTGTACCAAATGTCATTTAAAAATATTTTGATAACATGTAACAAAAAGGTTTTTGCGGTCTAAACATTTTTAAGTGAAATGCCTTTAGCAGTATCTTGCATCAACGTTCACTTTAGCCAAATGTGTTTACAGTGTCGACATTGCAGTCATTGACGTCACGTTTCTCCTTTAAGTTGTAGTTTATCAACAATTGTTGTTGTGAGTTCGAACCTACAATGAGCTTCAGTTTTCAGTGAGCGAAAACATCGTGATGAAACTAAAGCATGGTGGTAGGGTTTTTTCTAATGCCCGCCTGGCTAACTACCACCCACTAGTTGAAAATTGTCTGCCAAACATCACTAGGTTTACCGAGTCTATCATCTTGGGTCACATCATCACTTCATCAGATGCGATTGTAGCATAACGCTAAACCTATAACCCATTATATAAAAACATTACTCAATAGTAACTCAGCAATCTGACGAAGCTATATAAACTAGGCAATTACGTTTATAAAGAACATTTTGTAGCGAAAACTTCGCTTTATTTCGTGAGTATTGCACATAAGATTGAGCCGTCAACCATCAATATATATAGAGCTCGTTCTAGTAAATTCGGCTCGAGTGGACTAAGGGAGTGAGATAGATATAATATTGTTTTATGTTAATGGACAGCAATAAGGCAAAGGGTAAAGGGGCTCCCTAAACCTACATCCGTATTACAAGTCTCGGGAACTCCTCGGAGTATCACTCTCTGTCATACGATGGACCAACCGCCCGCACGGGTAATGCATGGGTACACAGCTAAGACGTTACTTACATTTCAAATAAAATCCTACGTGATACAGTTGTTCAAAAATTACATGCAATAATAATTAAAAAAATGATAAATGGAACTTGCGGAGCTTTCAAAAATAACTCACCTGTATGATTGACGGTAAGTGTTCCAAGCGATACCCAAAAAATAATAATGGATACCCAATGTAGGCGATCAGTTGGAGACACTAGTAGTTAAGTTAAAAGGTCAATATGTTCATGTAAGCAATAGTTGGATTGTGTCATACTCTCGAATATAGCCCAAGGCTTATACGGGTCACATTAATGTGAAATACTTTAACTTCATCAAGTAAATAAAGTAGGAATGTATATAAGAAAACAAAGGCGGCTATATATCCATTTTCACGGGAACAGGACGGCCCATCCGATGGTAAATGGTTACCGTCGCCCATGGACAGCCTCAACACCAGAGGTATTACAGCCATGTTGTTGGCTTTGACAGAAACGGCCAGTTCTCGTTCACTATGCCGGAACAAAAAGACTCACACTGAACCTTTATTTTGCGGCAGTCTAAAACTGAGGTTGGTCGATAACCAGTCAGGCAATAACCCTACCACTAAGCTGTGACAGATCAAGGATTACATGGTTAACCGCATGACCAAAACCAAAGTTGGACCAACGATCGCCAGAGCAACGTTGGTTACTCGATATTGTGTACCGCGTGCAGATGAGGTTGGCTTGGGTAACTCAGATGGTATTCGATACCCCTTACGCCGCAAACGTGTTTCGTTTCTGTCGTGTGGCTTAAAGCATACACTGTTTTTTTATTATCTAAAATAAAAACTCATCAAATCTTTCACAGGTACGGTCGCAAGCCAACTTTGATAATATGCTACGTAGGAAGTTGCATTGGGCAAGCCAAGGTGCTGGTGAATTCATGGACTGCATACGTAGTAATTGAATTTTTAGAGGGTTGTATGTCGGGAGGATCTTATACATCTGCGATGGCTCTAAGTAAGTAGTTCCTATTTGTGTTTCCTCTGGTACTTACTTCAAATCAATAGCTCAATTGTTAGTTTATACGGACACCGCGTGACAAGGACACACGTGACTTCGCCTCCATCTATAATGAACTTGCTCGTTCGGCGAAAGAAAACATCGTAATGAAATCGTGGCATGTTCTTAGGGCCTTTTATAACCCTCGCCTGGCTAGCTACCGCCCACAAGTTGGAAATGATCCACCAAATACACACGTTTCAAACACCTAGAGAATTTTCTTTTTATAAAGTAGGATCTACTTTCGGCCTTTCTTAGATCGATTAGGTTTGAACATGATGACGATACTATACTGCTCTTAACCCATAGAGGGTTAAAAGCATTTCACCATTATCAACACAAACACCTGAACGTGCGATCTGCACGCTGGTCTCGGGCAAAGATTTTGCATGTAATTCTGTTTAACTTGAATAAATACTACAGAATCATTAAAATAGATTACTTAATAAACCCTTTTATTTGTGTTTTATTTGTGTGACCTTTAAGGTCGCAGATAGAGATTTTAAATATACAGGACACGAGGATAGAACCTTCAAGAACTTCTATATTATCTACTGTATTGGCGAAATGTATACATAGTTTTCACTCTTTATAAGCAACCCTACAAATGAGAGTTTGTTTAGAATTTTTTCAACTACCCAATGGAATTACATTTCGTATTTATTTTCAGTGCTTGAAATTTGCGGCAAAGAGAAACGTATGTTATCTGGGGTTGTTTTAGCTTATTTCATTTACTTGGGTGACAGCATATTTGCTTGCCTAGCAATGTTCATACCGTATTGGAAGAATTTAGTAAACATCACATACACGCCGTTCATATTTTTCGTATCCTATATATTTTTACTCCACGAAAGCCCAAGGTGGCAGATCGTCAAAGGGAAATCTGAAGAAGCTAAAGAAACTCTGAAATTATTTGCAAAAGTTAACGATACAACTATAAATTATGAAGATTGGAAAAGACTGGATGTGATTTTATTAAAAGAAAAGTTTAATATCAGAGAAGACCAAGTGAAAGAGAGTTTTAAAACTGTTTTCACGTCGAAAGTGATACTCTTACGTCTTGTAGTGGCATTTATTTGTAGATTTACTGTCACCTTTGTATATTATGGCCTAGTGATAAACTCTGTTTGGTTGCCCGGTGATAAATATGTAAACTTCTTATTGTCCACGTTGATGTCTTTCCCTGGTGAACTGATATCATTATATCTTATGAATAAGTTTGGAAGGAAGTTGCCGTTGATTTTGGGATTCTTGATAAGCGGTCTGCTATGCGTCGTATCTGGATATGTTCCAATTTGTAAGTAATTGTATTGTAAAATGTTTATTTAAATTTATCATGTTTCAATGTAGTAACACAAAGTGAAGTAAATGAATCACCGCGTCCCTCCAGCACCGAGCCTGGCCTGGTTGTAAGCGGAACACCATCCAGGCAACCTGGCAAGCTGCAAGTTAATGTTCCCGAGTTTTTGATGAAGGAAAACTTCGTGATAGAACAATAGCGTAAGGCGTTTTATAATCCCTCCCAAACTACCACAAGCCAGGTGCCACCTCTATTAACGTGATGTTTGGGTAGGGTAGTAGCTATCCAGGCGGGCATCAGAAAAAGCCCTACCACCGTGCTATGGTTTCCTCACTATATTTTCCTTCACCGAAAGCCCAAGTTCATTGTACGCGGTTGGATTCGAACTCACGTCTCAAATTGCGGCGTTCCTACACAATACCACTGAGCTATCATCGCTCTTTACGGACTTCCTCATCGCAAACTGTAAACTCAAATGCATTACCTGGGCTCGAGCTAAAGCGAGAGGGTCATGTGGTGACTCATCGAATGCTAATCACCAAACACTACCCCACTGACACGCACCACGGCGACACATCAAACTCTCGTGTTACCAGAGACCCTAACTAGGTTATCCTAAATTGGCTACGTACCATCCTTAAGTTGAAAATCTTCAGCCAAATAACTATTAGTATGTTTACCATCTTGGGTCATATTATTACTTATAATCAAACGAATTTGTGGCCAAAACACGAGTTTTTTTTTTGGATAACCTATTTTTTTTTATAATTAAAGTTTACCGTTATGGCTATAATCCCACCTGAGACGATACGACCCAAGTTGGCAGACACGATACACCTGTAGACGGACTGGCTCTCAAGTGCAACTGCCGGAACACACTTATTGGTATTTAGCGGCAGATTTTCAACTTGAGGAAGGTTGCTAGCCAAGCGAGCATTAGAAAACGCCCTACCATCATGCAAACAATAACATATAAATAGTCGCCAGTTTTGTCTGCACACGTAAATGGAAACTACTACAAGCTGATGCATGTACCATGTGACTATCAATGAACAAAAAAAAAAAAATTAACATACCCTTTTTAATAGTTTATAATGTTTATCAGTATGGCCACAATCACATCTGATCTTAAGGGATGATGTGGGCCAAGATGATGAACACGCTAAGTCTTGTGGAGGGATTGATCCTCAAGTGCAACTACCGCAACACACCTATAGGTTTTATCGCGATATTTTCCTTCACCAAAAGCTCAAGCTCAGTGCAGGTGGGTTCAAACACACGTCCATTAACTTTGCGTCCGTACATACATCTAACGAAGCTATCATCACTTTATCCATAATTATTACCTTACTAGCTGACCTGACAGACGTCTTATCTTAACTATGAATATTGAATTCTAATTGGCAGAAATAATATGCTTTTAATTAAAAGCATCGACGTTTTTTGCAGCCAACATAACTCGTTTTTAATAAAACGACATTTTGTGGTAAATTTTTCGTAACCGGAAAAATATCGAATCTTTTTAATGTAATATAAAAGTAATTCGTATTTTTATAAAAAAACAAATAACATATTTCTATAGATGTTAATTATATAGTAATTGTTTATGAATAAATACACCACAGTCAATGGTGGAAAACAAGAAATTAGTATTAGATAAATTTGTCTCAAGAAAAATTTGTATTTTCTTTTTTCAGCATACACATGGGTCAAGATCGTTCTATTTCTATTCGGTAAGGTGACTATATCAACATGTTTTACGGGAATCCTTACTTATTTAGTGGAACTATTTCCGACAAGTGCCAGAGGATCATTACTCGGCATAACCGCATCTGCTTCGAGGATTGGGAGTTTGCTCGCTCCGTTAACACCGCTTTTGGTAAGTAATGTGATTGTGATGTAGAGAAAAATGAATACTTTTATAATATATTACAAACAAAACTCAATTGGTACCTATGGATGTATTTGCCTGTATGTATTTATAGTTGTGTCTGCAACTTCGTTCGCATGGAAATGATAATCATTTAACTAATTTATAGCCTACATTACTCAGGGATAATTGGCATTCTAACGGTGAAAGAATTTTTGTTATCGGTCAAGTAATTTTTGAGTGTATTCGTTACAAACAAAAATATAAATCTTTTCTTTTTATAATATTAGTAGATTAGTACCTAGTCAAAATTCAATCGTAATGTGATATGTGTTTTATTTAAAACATTGCAGAAATTCTCTTATCTGTAATTGACATAGTTTTCTTGATTTTATTGAAATAATTGAAAACATTTTTAAATTTTTTTCGGTGAAACTATCGGTTTAACTACTAACTTCTATATATTTGCAGTTGATTGTAAATAAAGTAGGATTTTTTTTATTTTTAAAATATATATCATTGACTACTCTCCTTGTGATTATAGACTAGAAGACGAAACCGTAGATCATATGTTTTTCAATCTATCTTATTACTTATACGATATTCTCGCTGTTAGTATTCCGGTAAAGTCCGGTGAAGCTGTCAAAGCCCTTAAGGCTAACAGCGTATGTCAGTATCAACCTCAAGCATTGCACTATCGAATAAAAAATAATTTTTGAAATCCCGTTTACTTGTTCCTGAGATTAGCGCGTGAAACGCACAAAGTTTTTCGCTTTGTTACATTAAATAAATATAGAATACTTATGTCTATTCTGCTTTTATTGAAATACTAGTTCTTACCCGCTGCTTTGGTTGCGTTAATGTTGATTTTGTCAAACAAACCGGATGACGTAATAAAAATCATGCAAAGTTTATCTCACTCTTTTACCCACTTCTAATAACTTATTCGCGAGAAAGAGTAGCCTTTCACCGTCTCCAGGTTCCCATATAACTCTATACTAAAATTCATCATAATCGTTTCATCAATTTAGACGTGAAAGCGTAACAAACAACCAAACTCACTTTCGCATTTATTAGTTAGGATTTTCCAGGTTCATTTATAGTAATAATATAAAATTGTGATGTTTTCTACATTTTTATCTATATACGTATACTTATAAATTAATATATATTAATATATAATTAATTATTATTCCTTCAGAACCTGGAACACAATATTATTTCTTGTATGATTATCCTACGCTACGCCTTTTCAGGTCATTCTATACTAAATACCCGGCGGTTAATTGTTGGTTTATTTCATTTAACGTCAGTTTGTAGTAAATGTACTACCGACTTTAGTTTTTTGCACTCTTGTTTCATATACCTAAATACATGTATATAAAATAATTGCAACACCACATTTGAATTGATTCAGTAGATTCATTAATTATTGTACTCAACTCCCAAGGTTTCTACTAGAAAAAGCACGTTTTGTTATTATTTATAATATTACGTTATATAGAAAGTTTCGTTACAACTGTAATTATCGATGTGTGATAGTCCGGACGTGAGTATGTACGTACCACAAGGTTCCATCAGAATATCAGCTCTGTAGTGCTTCTGAATATAGGCCTGCAGCCTTATGCTGAGACAGGGACCTTTTCGCCCCCATGTAACACATTTTCAACTTTGTTATTTTATAAGATATTGTTATTATAATGTGTTGTATGTAGGTATGTGTGTTGAATTTTATTTTCTTTATTTATCAAATTTTTTAACCGCCATAGTGCTCTGATTTGTGACATTACCACATTAACACAACGTTTAATCAGTATATAGTTCATTATAATATATACTGATACTAATGTACGATATCGTATTAATTACAGAATTTTATATCAGATGCTTTACCGTCGATTTTATTTGGGACCTCAGCTATCATATCTGGTTTACTTCTCATTCTAACACCGGAGACAAAAGACTTGCCGCTCATGGACACCGTCGAACAGATAGAGGACAGCGTCAAAAAGACAAAGAAATCAACGGACACTGACAAAGAAAGATCTGGAAAAGCCTAGCACAGGGGTTCCCAAACTGTTTCAGTTCTCGGCGCACTTACATGTTTAGTTTTTACGTCTCGGCGTCCTAGTTAGCTGAAATAAGGTACAATGATACTAAATTAAATCATCCACAATATGACACTAATACATTTAATTTTTAAGAAAAATAGGAAATATAATATAATGGTAACTTAGCCAATGTGACGTGTGAGCTTGATGATTTCCACACATATTTTCAAAGCGTTGACTCCGCTACTCTCATTTCTTGCTTCGCATTGATCTTGGAGCAATATTTACTCTTTATTACAGCTAAAGCTGAAAGTCTGGTTTACATAAATTAGGTAGGGAAACAATTCTGTCCTCCGTTTTCATTATTTTTTTTTTATCCACAAGTGTAGTTTTTTTCCTAAACGCCATAATTTTCCCCAATAGTTTCAATATGTCCATGTTTTTGCATTTCAATGACAAATTCTAATAATTAATTCTGTGAAATATATCGCAAAAACAAGCTAGTTTTAGCAAAAAGTCTGTTTCGGCAAAGTATCTGGAGTTTCGTCTTGTAAAAACGTGTGAATTTCTTCATGTAATTCAAATGCACGAAATATTTCCTCGTGAACTGCAGTAATATACTAACGCCGTGTGTTCAACTCCCATATCGATGCATTGGTTTTTTGAAAAGTCTGGCTTTTAGCGGCCTTGTTTTTATATAGTTTACGACGTCAATAACATTTTCTAATACCTGGTTCAATTCAGGGACCTCGACGCAAGTGCTTTTTTATAGATGATGCAATGGGTTATGGGGGTGGCAGCTGTGTCGTTACAGATCCAATTAACACAATGAAAACAAAGAAATCGACCACCTCTTGTCTCACTTCCAATAAGTTTTTTGCAGGAAAAAGTAGCCTATCACCGTCTTCAAGGTTCTATCTATCTCTATACCAAAATTCATCATAATCGATTTAGCGGTTTAGGAGTGAAAGCTTAACAAACAAACATACTCACTTTCACATTTATAATATTAGTAAGGATTGCGTGCTATAAAGCAACGGGTTTATCCCAACATAGCTATATTTAAAGAGATCGATTCAGGCAAACAATGTTCTAGAAGTTTTGTATTTCTCCTTTACTTGAATAGTTTGGATCGTTTGGCCTCTGATATATATGCAAAATGAACGTGGAAGTTTATGGCGAACCACGGTCATAATTTCTATTTCACGGTGAATGAGTATCACGTAATTATATATATATATACATATATATAAAATATCTATTCTGTTTAAATATATTCCTTAAATTTTCGAAACATCTATAATGTTCTAGCAAATGTGAAAGTTTATATTCCTATGAAGTTTCATATCATTAATTTCAACAGAGCAGGCGAAGTTTATTGAGGAATTTTAATCTGTAATATTGTAATCTTGATTTTAATTCATAAGCTTAGGTTATTAAGCCATAATTTGTGTAGTACTAGCTGACCCGACAGACGTCCTGTCTTAACTATTATTATTGATTTCCATTTGGTCTAATTTTTTTTTTTAAATTCAAAAAACATAGTGTTCATTATTGTAAAGCTCTATGACAGCTGACAGTTAGTTATGTAAAATTGATATTGTCGTTAAGTGTTTTCTAATTTACTTAAATTTACTGATATTCCGGTCAACTTTCTTAACTTTTTCTTTCATAAGAACCTTGTCCTGACGATAATTAACCTGAAAAATTAATAATAGTTTAAAAAAGTAAATAAAAAACACGCTTTTTATAGAAAACTGAACTAAAAAATAGAAAATAAGTTTTAATAAATTTAAATTACGGATAGTGTCAAAAATTGCAATAAATATAAATTAATAATAGAGTAAATAAAAAAAAAAGTATTTAATTTTTAAAAAAGCGTGAGGTGCATGGTTTCAATAGTTATAAATGTTTTATCAACAGATATGAGTAAAGTTATTATCATTTGATAATCTTAAAAGCACGACACGCTTTTTTTAAATAAATACTTTTTTTTATTTACACTATTATTAATTTATATTTATTGAAATTTTTAACACTATTCTTAATTTATGTTTATTGAAATTTTTAACACTATTCTTAATTTAAATTTATTAAAACTTATTTTCAATTTTTTAGTTCAGTTTTCTATAAGAAGCGTGTTTTTTAGTTTTTTAAACTATTATTTATTTTCTACTTTTTAGTTTGCTTTATTTATAATAGCTGTTTTTTTTTATTTTAAACTATTATTTGTTCTAATCTACTATTATTTAGTTTGGTTTTCTATAAAAAACGTGTTTTTTTAGTTTACTTTTAGTTAGTTTTAGTTTAGTTCTAGTTTAGTTTAAAGCTATTATTTGTTTTGTAGAATTAAAATTGTTTTATAGTATTCGAAAATTTGTTAATATTAGAGAAATCGACTAAAGATAGTAATTGGAAATTTAAATATCAATTTCTGTCTTATCGACTATAAATGAAAATTATATAAAATAACAAAAATCTTGTTTTGCAAATTAAAAAATGGAATAATTTTATCAAATTAGTGTATTGTTATCGGTCCTCGATAAATCTACAAAGTTTGAACAAAATCTGGCCGTTTAAAGTGGGTCAAAATTGCGCCCAAAGGAGTCGGTTACAAACAAACATACAGGTGAAGTTAATAAAAAGCTTTTAATAAAAAAAGGGATTAGCAAAATTATTCCACCCGTTCACGCGTGAGGCGATGACGAAGGGAAATATATATTATTGACATTCTGATCAGTGAAGTGAACTATACAAGCCGGGTTATTACGTGTTAGTTGCCATGAAAACTCCCTAGAGACTTTAACAAGAATTAATATATCCTTAAACGTTATCTGGCCCCTGAAAATTTGCAAGATATTGTACAACTCTGTATGAAATTGGCAGAACTGTGTAAAAATCAGTCTAATCAAATCAAAATACTGTATTCAATGTAGGCCTTGAGAATTGACGCTTTATAAACGTCAAGACTGCCTCTGGTTCGGTAAACAACCCAGTAGTCGAGAACAACTGGTAACAGATATTAAAAAGAAATGTAAATGAAATGAAGCAGTTAGCATGCGTTGAAAAGAAATATCAAAATTATCAAAACAATGTGATTAGTTTCAATTCTGTGATCTAATATTGAAGCATTATTTTAAACAATAAAGATTAATTTTATATAGTTTTTCATTCGCGTAATTTTTATTTGTGTGTTTACAAATTTTTGTCCAATGCATCTTCTACCAGTCCTTTATGTATTGGCAACACACCAACGAGGATTTACCAATTTTCCACGAGTGAATCCATTTATGATTTCCCTTTAAATACCCTGGATGGCTGAGTGAGGTAAGACTGCACAGATGAAATTCGGTAATAGAAACATAGATTTCTTAAAACGTAACAAACAACTGGATACATATGATGTCACAGCAGGCCAGTATGACAGTGCTGACTAGTGATGGGTTATATATCCCACTGAAGTCATCGTTGGTTTTGTTATGTGATGTTTTTTTTATACTTAAGGTTTAGCGTTGTGGCCATAACCTCACCTGATCTTAAGTGACGATACGGCCCAAGTTGGTAGACACGCTAAACCTGTGGAGGAACTGGCTCTCAAGTGCTGCTGCCGGAACACACCTATTGGTATTTGGCGGCAGGTTTACAATTTTATGGTGGTAGTTAGCCAGGCGGGCATTTGAAAAGCTCTAGCATCATGCATAAATAGCAATGTGGTTCAAGACGGAGATGACAAGACGTTAACTTGAAAAAAGAATACATTGTATGGACGACAAGGTAAGCCAACCAAAGTCAAGTAATTTCGTCGTTGTAACGAGTTTCTCTATAAATTGTGAGCCGTTAAATGGAGTTAATTCTATACATCAAACTTACCGTCCCGATACTTGAAAATCTCAGGTTTGGTAACAAAGGGAAAAAAATCAGTGCCCTTTTTTGGGAAACATACGGCTATAAGTGGTCACATTATTTACTCTCACGTAAATAATATACAGTACTTTACAACAACTTTAGAATATCCTCAATCCTTTAAAAATTAAAAAGACGGGAATTTAGACCATCAGCCAAACATAAGTACAAAAGGTTGCGTTCCATTTATCGTTAAGAATGCTCAAAATGTGCCTTCATTCATTCTACATGGCGACCACGGTCATTGTAATTGCGGTGAAAACGTCACCAATAACACCATTATATTCACTCACCCCAGGCTCACAATGACCCATCTGCATGTATGGATTCATACTCCATTCCACTTTTATCGTAACCCTCCAAGTAACTAAAACGTCGTAAGAACCTTGTGAACGCATAGATGCGTGGGGACAACATCAAGTTACACTGACATCAAGCCGACATGACAGTTCCGATTGACGGGAGTCATTTCTCTTACATCAGTCACGACTGTTTTAGACCATACTGAAATTATCATCAGGTGAAGTACAGTCATTGTGCCGAGTTAACAAAGAACAAACTCGAGAGCAGACTAATAGAAAATGAGTTCACAATAATGTTTTGAGGCGAAAAGAGAGAGACGAACTTCTTAGCAAACCATCGGTGCCAAAGAAACGCCGAGTAGGGTCCGAGACTTGCGACACGGATGTACGTTTAAGGGGCTTCTTTCTGACGTGCGTCAACACTCAACTATCACGTTTTTCTCCTTGTCTAGACAAATAGACATTTCCTTGTCCAGACAGAGCAGCTTTAAAGGCACGTTCTAGTATGTTAGAGCAGTCCTAGACAGGCCAAGCAATTTTGGAAGATTATAGAGAGATTTAGCTGGTATATCTCTCGCGCCCACTTCGACAACGTATAAATAATAAATATATAATTCCAATCCACGTAAGTAGTCAAGGTGTCTGAACACGCAGCGAATATATAATATTATTTAAGTCTGTCTGTCCCTATGTATGCTTAGATCTTTGAAACTACTGAACAGATTTTATTGCGTTTTTTTTATAACTAGAGTGATTCAAGAGGAAGGTTTATATGTTTAATCCATGTATATTATAGTACAGAAAAGCCGCAAGATTTGTAGTAATGTGATACAAAGTGGACCGGATCAGCTAGTATTTAATATAACATTATAAATATATGTTGAAAACAAGCTATATATTTAAAATGAGCCTGTTTCCCTTTGTCATCGCATCACGCGTGAACGGGTGGAACAATTTCGCTAATTCTTTTTTTGTTGTGCTAATTATCGTCAGGACAAGGTTTTAATGAAAGAAAGAATTAAGGAAGTAGACCGGAGTATCAGTAAATTTAAGAAAAATGAAAAAACTTAACGTTAATATCAATTTTACATAACTAGCTGACAGTCGTCAGTATAAGAGAAATATTCCTCTTAAAAAGTTCTAAAAAGAAGTCCGCGATAGCATATAAATTATCTTTTTTTTTTTTCAGTTAAGATTTACCGTTATGGCCATAATCTCACCTGATCTTAAGTGACGATACGGCCCAAGTTGGTAGACACGCTAAACCTGTGGAGGAAATGGCTCACAAACGCAACTGCCGGAACACACCTATATACGTATTTCGCGATAGATTTTCTTCTTGAGGGTGGTAGCTAGCCAGGCGGGCATTAGAAAAAGCGCTACCACCATGCTATGGTTTCCTCACGCTGTTTCCCTTCACCCAAAGCTCAAGCTCATTGCAGGCATTCGAACTCACGTCCATTGAAGCGGCCTCCATACACCAATAAACTATCATCGCTTCAAAACGTTGAGGGAATAATGTAGACAAATAAAACCAAGCTCGTGTGATGTAAATACTTTATTACGGATTACAAAATCTTAAACATAGACATAATCAGTATCTTAATTAGAATTAATGTTACTAATTGGTTGTTATCTTTGACCTACGAGGAAACAGAAAATATTCTCCATATACCCTCATAATAGACATATAAGTAAGGAATTTCAACAATTCACGTTAAATGTATATATGATGTGTGTGCGTGTGTATGTGATTGTTCTTTTATATTTTAGCTCATAACATTATAAAAAAAATTTAATAGTTTTTGTTTCTTATTTTTGCATTTGTTATTATCTATTATTTTATTGTTTCAAACTGGCACACTCATGGCACTAACAGGATATAAATTTTGTAACTCGGTTTTGGTCGATTACCCGCGATACAGGATTTATTTCCTAGTGCGGGGATCAACAGATAATTTGTATGCATTGTGTTTATAATTTATGTTAAATAAAGATATTTTTCATTTTTCATTTTATCATTTTCATTTAATTTAATATATTATTATATAGCTGTAAGAGAAATGAATAATTTGATATTTAAAAGTCGCATTTCGGCGCCGCGTCAACGTATTCCTTTACTTTGGGTATCGACAGTACCGCGTCGACGGTTTTCTTGAAGATCGGATACTTCTCTTCGAGTTTCGGTTCCCGAAGCATCATTTTCAAATAGTCGTACATACCGGCGAACACGAAATCGCCCCACGTTAACTAAAACCGATTTATTTTATATGGTAAAATAATGTCCGACCGAAAGTTCGGTTTAAGATTCGGTCAGTTTCGGCAAAAAATTCGGCTTCGGCCGAGTAAAGCCGAATCTTCGAGTACACTGAAACTAGGTGATCGTGTATTATTATTACGCGTCATTCGGAAGAGTTTGCGAAGCGATGATAGCTCAGTGGTAGTGTGTACGACTTCGCGTCAAGGGACGTGAGTTCGAATCCAAGCACCTACAATGACCTTGAGCTTTCGGTGAAGGAAAACATCGTGAGGAAACCATAGCATGGTGGTAGGGCTTTTTCTAATGCCCGCCTGGCTAGCTACCACCACCCTCAAGTTGTAAACCTGCCGCCAAATACCAATAGGTGTGTTCCGGCAGCTGCACTTGAGAGCCAGTTCCTCTAAAAGTTTATCGTGTCTACCAACTTGGGCCGTATCGTCACTTAAGATCAGGTGAGATTATGGCCATAACGTATAACGTGTTGCGCATTGACTAATTTTGATAAGTATTTTTCATTAATATATCGATTAATTTTAATGCCAAATTATCATTATATTTAGTTGTACTGACATAATACAGCGTGAATAATGGTGATAAAACGTTTTCTAAAAATGTCATTTTTGTGATCGTGTCCGATCTTTTTTTTCTGTCTCACCATTAAAGGTATCATTATTAATATCACTTGCCATCGTTTTCGAGATCGATTGCCTAACACCTGTATACCGTTTACTAATATCCGACCGAAGGTTCGGTTTCGGCTCAATAACAACCGAATCTTCGGCCGCGCTGATACTCGGTAATCATGTATTATTACGCGTGGTTCGGATGAGTTCGTGAATCGTGTTAGTTCAGCTAAAATCAATTTATTATATACTGCAATATAATGTCCGAACGAAGGTTCGGATTCGGCCAGTTTCGGCCGAAACATCTAGTTTCTACAACAATTTCGGTTTCCCCAGAAATTGTAACTCCAGCCGAAGGTTCGTTTTCGGATGAAAATCCTGTTCCGCACGGATTCTACTATGAACTCTATATCGACGCCGTAAAGCATAAATGTAGTACTTGCAATATGAGAATACGGGTAACATACATCGCTTTAATAGAAAAAAAAAAAAACGTATCGAATGAATTTGATTTCGTTCTTTTGCGATGAAATATAGGATTTTTCGATGCCTACCATAATAATTTAAAAAAACAGTTGATTTTGTTTTTTATAATATTAATTTTTAAAAAGGTTTTGGCTCTGTCGTAATATTTAATTTTACGAGATACGACAAATATGCTTTCCAACGTCGATATTGAATAGCGACACCTTTTCTATGAACATGATGCTAAAATCTAATATATTTTTAATAGTTTCTAGGTTAGATTGTGGCAACAATTTCACTGAATGTGAAGTGACGATGTGACCCAATATAGTGGGCACACTAAACCTAGTGGAAGAACTGGTTAAATACAATTCCCAGAACAAACTACCAACTGGGCCATCATCGCTTCAAAAACGTTTATCCCTCTCTTTACCACACTCCCCATAAGTTTTTCGCGAGAACCTAGTCCATGGGTAACCAAGATAACCCTCTCCAGGGTCCCATCTACCTCTTAACCAAAATTCATCATAATCGATTCAACAGTTTAGGTTCAGCGTAAGAAACAAACAAACTCATTTTCGCATTTATAATATTTACTAACTGTGGCCGCGACTTCGTTCGCGTTGAACTTAAGTTGTTTCGCATTTTTCGGATACATCTTGTTTTTTTGTGCATGAAAAAATCTTTATATCCTTTTTAAACCTCTAGTAGAGAGTAGGCAAAATTTCATAATGTTCGGTCGAGTACTTAAGACAGGGATTCCCAATCTTTTTCAGTTCGCGGCGTACACTCATGTTTACTATTTTGTCGCGGCGCCCTATCTTATCTAGTTAGTTTTTTTTTGTCACCTGATGGTAAGTGATCACCGCCGCCCATGGACACACACAACACCAGAGGAATTTGCATTTATTAGAGGAACTGGCTCTCAAGCGATGATAGCTCAGTGGTAGTGTGTAGGACTTCGCGTCAAGGAACGTGAGTTCGAATCCCAAGCACCTACAATGAGCTACATCGTGAGGAAACCATAGCATGGTGGTAGGGCTTTTTCTAATGCCCGCCTGGCTAGCTACCACCCTCAAGTTGTAAACCTGCCGCCAAATACCAATAGGTGTGTTCCGGCAGCTGCACTTGAGAGCCAGTTCCTCCACAGGTATAGCGTGTCTACCAACTTGGGCCGTATCGTCACTTAAGATCAGGTGAGATTATGGCCATAACGCTAAACCTTAAGTATAAAAAAAAAACTGCCGGAACACACCTATTGGTATTTGCCGGCAGATTTTCAACCTGAGAGTGGTAGCTAGCCAGGCGGGCATCAGAAAAAGCCCTACCACAATGCATCTCGAAATATACAGATACAATTATACTAGTTACGTAGATAAGCACTACATTTAAAACATCCACATCATGAATACAAACTATTTATATGAATATTTATCAGTTTCCGAAAACGTAGGTAAGTATAAAAATTAAATTGTTTATTTTGTATCGTAACCGCGAACACATCAGTTGAGGTTTCGAAGTATAGTAAGCCCCTCATCAGTCACTACGGCGCACACTTTGAGAACACCTGACCTGAGGCGTGAAAGAGAAACACACAAACATACAAATATACACTTACCTTTCCAAGAGCGATATGGCCGTTGTTTTTCAGGAGGAGTTCATTCAGTTTCTCAATAAGAAACTCGTACTTGGTCTCGCGGAATTCGGCATATTTCCTCTCCTTCACGGCCTCGTCTTTTTCGTATTGTATGACAGCGGCATCTATAATGAACATATTTGTCTCTTATTTGGTATCATAAAGTATCAAGAACCATGATACTTGTCTAGGAAAATAACGTGGGTGTCCCCCAAACACAAGTCTGCTGCTACTTTCAAAGGAAGCTTACGTTATGCTGCATCTAAAGTTTGAAACAATGTACTGAAACTAGTGAATACGATAGACGCTTTCAGAACACGACTGCGACAATTTCATTTGAATGCACAACGAAAGTTCAATGTTATTGATAGGGATCTATCTCTTTGATAAAATGTTCATCATTATTATTATTGTTATAATGTAATATCACCTTCATATAGCTACGTACAGTAGAACCACGATAAGTTGAAAACCTCCAAATCTCGAAAAAATGTTTTGTTCCCTACAAACACTGAAGCGATGATAGCTCAGTGGTAGTGTGCACGACTTCGCGTCAAGGGACGTGGGTTCGAACCCAAGCACCTACAATGAGCTTGAGCTTTCGGTGAAGGAAAACATCATGAGGAAACCATAGCATGGTGGTAGGGCTTTTTCTAATGCCCGCCTGGGTAGCTACCACCCTCAAGTTGTAAACCTGCCGCCAAATACCAATAGGTGTGTTCCGGCAGCAGCACTTGAGAGCCAGTTTCTCCACAGGTTTAGCGTGTCGACCAACTTGGGCCGTATCGTCACTTAAGATCAGGTGAGATTATGGCCATAACGCTAAACCTTAAGTATAAAAAAAAAAAAAAAAAAAAAAACACGAAAACCTCCATTACTCGAAATCTCAACCCTCTACAAGTCGAAAGAATCAGTGCGTCCCTCCAAGCCGGTTTGATAGATATTTTCCCTCCGTAACTCGAAAAATCAAATTCTACCTCTGTAACTCGAATATGGCAATATTTTATTTTGCAACCTTTTCAACTCGATTATTTGAGAATGATCACTTCTATAGTTCGATGACATATACATTTAGATATATATACATATATAATACTACATGCACTCTATGGGTTTCCATCAAATAGGCAAAAACTGCATTGAATACACGGACTTTTATAGAGCAAACCAATAACTCTGAAGGAAAACGATTTTCTTCTCTTTACACCTTAAACAATGCTATAGATAGAGAAAAACTGAATTACCTATAGCAAAAAAAATAATTATTGCCATATTTTTTAATTCTATAATTTTGATTTATAATAAATAGAAAATATGTGTGTCACCTCTGCAACTTGAATTTTTATTTATTTTACCTCTACAACTCAAAATTTATAAGAATGAATCTCGACCTATTTATGTCGATTCAAAATCAAAATGTAACATGCTAACGTGTGAGGTCGTCGCGTCAATGGACGTGACTTCGAATCCACCTACAATGAATCCGAGCTTTCGATAATAGAAAAGCATTGTTATGAAAATGTGGTTAAAGACATTCTATAATGCCCGCCTGGAAACTGCCACCCTTAAAGTCTACCGCCAAACACCTTTAGGTATGTTCTTGAGAGCCAGTCCCTCCACCAGGCTTGAGGTGTCCACCGTCCACAGTCTGGTCATACCGCTAACCTATACAGTATAGATAAACTTACTCGCACGAATATCGTTCAAGAATTCCACGTTCTGGTCGATTTCGAAGTCCTCTTCGATGTCAGCACCATTGAGCCCGTACTTGCGCCCTAGATACCTGCACATGGCAACGCTCTGTGCATATTTCTTGCCATCAATCTCCAACACTGGCATTTGACCGAACGGCGTCTCTAAAACGGAAAAGAACTACCATTATTAAATTAGTAAAGATTTTTAAGCGATTTAAATAAGCGGTGATAGGTCAGTGCTATTGTTCACGGATTCCGCGTCAAACGGCGCGACTTCGTATCCACCCACAAAGAGCTTGAACTTTCGGTGAAGGAAAACATCGTGAGGAAACCAATGGCATGGTGGTAGGGTTTTTTCTGATAGCCGCGTGGCTAGCTATTTCTCAAGTTGAAAATCTGCCGCGAAATACCGATAGGTGTGTTCTGGCAGGTGCACTTGATAGCCAGCCCCTCCACAGGTTTACCAACATAAGCCGTATCGTCACTTAAGATCAGGTGAGCTTATGACCCTAAGGCTAACAATACCTTGAGTATAAAAAAAGTTCCGCACGAACGAAGTCGCACGCACAACTAGGTAATACTATAAAGCGGCAAAGTTTGAACGCGCTCATCTTAGGAACTATCGATCGGATTTTGAAAATTATTTTCGTATTTGATAGAGCAATTATTGAGGGAGGCTTTACAGTATTTAACATCACGCTACCACCATCAGGTGCAGGGCTGTATTTAAAAAAGTTACTAAATGAGGCAATAAATTACGGAGTAATTTTTAGGTCCCCTCGAACGAAGTCGCGAGCACCGCTGTATAGCTTATTACGTACGTAATAAGGGGACGGGATTTTTGAAGTGAAACTTCTTTAGGCGCATGAGGGTAAAATTTTTACAGATGAAACGTCACGCCGGTATGCAACGGAAGTGTCGGAAAAGAGAGAGAGAGTGATCGAGACCGATTGAGAGAGAGTAAGACAGGGTGAACGTAGCATGAGCAACTAGCCGTGGAGTGAGAGTAGGGAGCAAGCGAGTGAGAAAGATTGAGAGAAAAAGTGAGACAGAGCGAACGTCGTATATAAACAAGATTTATAAATTAGTTCGCCAAAGAAGTTTCACTTCTGACATGTGTACTTTGTACGCACGCATGTTTTTTTTAAATGTTTCACAACAAAGTGACTGCACTGGACCTGATGGTAAGTACAGTACAATCGAACAGTATTTACTGCCAGTCACTGGCCTGCTTAGGTAATCCTTCACGCCTCTTTTGAAAGACCCAATATCATAGGAAGGGGGGAATACGCTGACAGGATACGGGTCCATAATTTCACGGTGCGACAATAGTATGATTCGACAAATTTTTCGTTCTGGATGTTATTTGACCGTGAAATTGAGACACCGAAGCCCCGCCCGTGTGTTTCTGTTATGGAAAAGAGGGGAGGCGAGGTAGAGAGGCAATGCCCCTGCGCAATCGAAGCGGTTCTGCAGTGTTAGTGATACATGTATCATTTACAATACAGATAGCCCGCCTTAGCAACGTCTTTTGCGTTACTTCCAACCGTTCTAAATCCCACACAAGGTTAACAATGGATCAAATTTAGTAATTTTCTATCAGTTCACCGGCAGATGGTGTGATTACCAATTCTGTTCAAGGATTTTCAACAAATGCGTTCCATTGGTCCGGACGTACATTCAATAGCTCCACGAGACGATATAATTCAATTGTTCAACGATCATGCAATAACCGTTGGTTCACGGACAAGGTCAACGGGCAATTTAGTATGTTATATAAGCAACATATTAATCTATACACGTAATAAAACTCTGATCCAAATGGGTAACTTCAGTCTTTTTTTTTGGAACGAAGTTCCTTATGGAGCGTCGCGGCGGGGTACCGTAGGCGGCAAGAAACGTCCGTAACGTTAGCGTAAGATTTTTATGTATAGTCTATGTATGAAGGCTCTACAGTGTCTAATGTATAGTCTGCGTGATGACTGTTATTATTATATATATTTATAACAATCATCGTAAACAAAATAAAGGTGTTAAGATAATTTTGTGAAGTAGTTATATTTTTATCGAAAAAAAAAAACAATTAAAAATGTATACGCAAATAATTATTTTCTTTATAACTTGAACAGAACTTGAAATTAATATTTTTATAATAAGGAACCTCCTTCCTATCTGGTGCCCGATGACACCGTTCGTTTTTTTTTTTATGGTAACACTTGTGTATATACATTCGCTCTCGAAATAGTGGCCAAAATAAAAAATAAAGAATGTATTTCCAGGCAAAATAATGGTTAATATATGATATATATATATATGTATATTATAGTTTAGTATTTACATATCTACTAGCTTTTACTTGCGGCTTCGCTCGCGTTAATATCGATTTTGTCAAACAAATCGAATGGCGCAATAAAGAGTTAAAAGTGTATCCCACTTGCAATAAGTTTTTCGCAAGTAAAAGTGGCCTATCACCACCAGCTAGATCCCATCTGTCTCTATACCAAAATTCTACATAATAATTCAGCAGTTTAGGCGTGAAAGTGTAAGAGACAAACAAACTCGTTTTGAAGCGATAATAGCTAAATGGTCGTCTGTAGAAACGCCGCATCATGGAACGTAAATTCAAATCCAACTAACTACAATGAGCTTGAGCTTTCAGTGAAGGAAAACATCGTGAGAAAACCATGGTACGGTGGTAGGGCTTTTTCTAATGCCCGCCTGGCTAGCTACCACCCTCAAGTTGAAAATCTGCCGCCAAATACAAATATGTGTGTTCCGGCAGTTGCACTTGAGAGCCAGTCCCTCCTATAAAGGCCGGTAACGCACTTGTGATTGCCCTGGCGTTGTGGGTGGGTGTCCATAGATGAGGGCGATCACTTACCATCAAATGAAACGCTCGAACTCACTTTCGCTTTTATAATATTAGTAAATATGTTTATTTCTATAGTTAACTTAGTTACACGTGGGCAGCGGGAGCTGGTTGTTAGTGTAAATATATATCAAGTACTTACTGGGCTTCATCTCAGGCCATTGCTCCATCGGTATGCGTTTGTCTTCGAACTCCTGTCCGCCGTAGGCGAGCAGCATTCGCTGACTCTCGCCGAGGGCCTTCACGTTAAAATAGTAGAAAACAACGTGCGGCATTGTTCTGAACAATAAAAACAAATTAACATTGATAATTGTATCACAACACTATGATTTTTTATGGAATAGGGAGCAAACGAACACGCGTGTCACTTGATGGTAAGCGATCACCGCCGCCCATGGACACCCTCAAGACCAGAGGATTCGCACGTGCGTTGCCGGCCTTTATTTAAGGGACTGGGTCTCAAGTGCCACTGCCGGGACACACCTATTGGTATTTGGCGACAGATTCTCAACTTGAGGGTGGTAGCCACCCAGACGGTCATTAGAGAAAGACCTACCACCATGCTATGGTTTCCTCGCGATTTTTTCCTTCACTGAAAGCTCAAGCTCACTGTAGGTGGTTGTATTCGTTGTCGTTCGAGCCGGTGGTGGAAGTTTTTCCGGAGAATAATGAAAAACTATTTTCAATTAAGTTTAAAAACTAATTTGGCTCTAATTAAAGTATGTTAATTAATTATGTTAACTAAATAGACACTACGTATTGTAATTTATTGTATTGTATCTTGATGTGCTGTAGTATATTATATAAATACCTTACCCAATACATTTCACGTATTTATAAAGTAGGAAGGAGTTCGTTTATTGTAAAAAAATAATAATTGTAAAGTTGTAAAAGTCAGCAAAGCACCTTTTTTTTAACGCGGGGAAATGCGTTTATGCACCCCCTCCCAGCACGGGGGGACTAGGGGGGGTATGTGGAACTCACCAGGTGCTAACCACCGGGAATACCCACTAAATCCCCACGGCCATCTGTCGCCTTTCTGGGGTGATCACTTACCATCAGGTGAAACGTTCGCTCGTTTGCCCGCTATTAATAATAAAAAAACCTAATCTTTTATTTGATATATGTTCCTACAAATAGGATATTAGAGGAATATGTACATAGGTATTAGTTATCAGATATTGTAACAAGGTATATTTATTGTTCGCGGATGTTTATCGCAATGTACACATATGTGACGTGATTTATATGATGTTACCTTAATATATGTAATGCGTTGTGTGGTAGAGATGATTACGGTAACGAAACAATAAACTTAATATATGCTCTGTAATAAACAGGTTTTACTATATTAAATATAATATTAGACTAAAATATATACACAAAATAACTTCCTAATAATCTAACTTACTAATTACATATTATATTTTACGTACCTGTAATAAGTGAAACAACATTTAAAGCTATTGCTTCACTTTATCTTAATATTCATTATCTATTTATTTTTTATTATGTTTTCAATGTAATGACATCTCATAAATCATTTTTGACGTATACATTGTTTCATAGACAACCATAGATAATATAGGCCTTAAAAAGAAAAAAACATATTCCAAATAAAAGGAGTTTATAAGCGGGGAATTGTAATGAAGGTTTAAATGACCTTCATTTACATATATAAAAATTTCGTGTCACGTTGTTTGTCCGCGATGAACTCCTAAACTACTGAAACGATTTTAATCAAATTCTGCACACTGTGTGCAGTTTGATCCAACTTGAGAGATAGGATACTTTATATGTCAATAAGTGATCATAACGCGATAGATGTCGCTGCAGTCGATGTGATTGACTATTCGAAAAAGCAGAATATGGTATGTCAAGTCAACTAATATATATACAAATACATATGAAATTACATTTTCACCAGTTCGTTACGAGGCTTATCAAAAATCATGTACTATATACTCTATAAGTTTAGCGTTATGGCTACAATCACACCTGATGTTAACTGACGATATGGCCCAAGATATTTGGCGACAGATTTTCACCTCGACGGTAGTAGGCATTAGGAAAAGCCCTACTACCATGCGACAATGATATTTATTTACATACTTTCTGTAATCTTTGAATGTAGGTATACAATAAAATAAAATATCGTCAACATATTGTGCTATTTGATATCGCTTTGCTCCGGCAAATTACGTAATCAGTAGGCGTATTTTTAACGTTTCGTGAACACGAATGTAGGTAACAATTCATCTATTAATACCACTTAATGTTATATGTCAGATAAATCGCACTCAATATTTATTTAGTAATAAAACATCGTACGATAACACGTTGAAGGGGGCATCGTAAATGCAATATAAAATGTTTGCCATATATTCACTATCAAGCTTTTTTCTGTTGTTATAAAGGCCAAGATACAAGTACAGTTGCCACCCGAACTACAATATAATATATAGTATAGTATAGTAGTATATAGTATAGTATAATATATATATAACATACAGAAACGATAAACTAATGCAATTTTTGCCCTTTTTAACACGCGTTCTCTATATATTACTTTAGGTTTTACGTAAATATTCGTATGTCATTTTTTTATTTTATTTTAATGTGGTGCAAACAGCCAGCGTATTAACTGTAAGACAACTTTTCGTTTACGCCGTGATAAGCAATTGTCCCAAACTTATATTATAAAATAAAAGCCTGCAAAATTTCAGAATACCAAAACTTAGAACCAACCACCTATGCACGGAGACACTTTGCTTACATTGCCTCCACAATAAACAACAAAATAGGGAAACATATTAGAAATCAAAATTTTAAAGTAATTACAATGCAAAAAAGAAATTAAAAAGTTTGAAAGAGGACTATGATTATATATCGTTAGAAATTATATTACTTAACATTAGGCAGGGATCACATTAAATGTAGAAGATAACTACAATTGGTACAGGTTCAACACAGAAAGATTCTAAGATTATATTATTTGTACTAATTTATTTCAACGACGTATTTTGACACGCGCTCACTCACAATATTTTCACGTACCTCCTCTCCATGTACGCAAAGTGATTTAAATTAAGACTGACTCTCAGAAAACCCTTCGTTTGGGCTTTTAATGTATTGAACGTTGACTCATTCTTTTCTTTTTTTAAATTGTTTTGTATTATTATAGTGTATGTAAACGCTAAGGCTTAGCGTTATGACCATAATCTCACCTGATCTTAAGTGACTATACGGCCCAAGTTGGAAGACACGTTAAACCTTTGGAGGAACTGCCTCTCAAATGCAACTGCCGAAACACACCTATTGGTATTTGACGGCAGACTTTCAACTTGAGGGTGGTAGCTAGCTATGGTTTCCTCACGATGTTTTCCTTCACCGAAAGCTCAAGCTCATTGTACGTGGTTGGATACGAACTCACGTCCCTTGACGCGAAGTCGTACACACTACCATTGAGCTATCATCTTCTTATGTAACTGTCTCTAACAACACAGTTATTACTAAGGTAGGAGGCAGAGTTTCTTTATATTTGTACCTGTAACGTTTTGTGTAGAAATAAAATTATTATTATTATTTATTTATTTATTATTTATTTTATTACCACATGGACTAAGAGAAGTATCGTTTCCAAAGAACGCCATCGTACACATATTGATCCACTCAGTAATAGCCTTTTGACAATAAAACCCGCTTGACATGCTTCTTGAACTTAATATCCGGTAAATCAGTAATATGTTTTGGGACTTTGTTACAAAACCTAACACTATTCCCTTAAAAAACTTATACGGTTCATTCTGAGTATAAACCAGTGAGTGACCAGTTATTCACAATTTAATTCATGCATCAAGAACTAAATAGAAAATCTATTAATTTAATTATTTATTTATATATATCTAAATTTTTCATGTTCCTATGATAATGTTCAAAATTGAACTCTGTTGGGCAATGCAAAAATAAATAATGAATACAGATGAAAAATAAAATTACAAGACAAATAGTAATAAACAGTTTGGGATTACTTCTTCCCTAAATTTTCCAAGGGACTATATTTTTTATAACTGATTAAAAAGTAACTATTTATTCTTGACAAAAAGATACCCTAGCTACAAGGCACCTGATAAGTAATCTATATCTATAGGCAAAGAAGCCAAGAAGAACCAGTTCAATGCCTTTCGCACCACTTTTTGTCAAGCGTTGACGGCTCAGTTGGTAGTGTGAACGAACCCCGCGTCATTAAACGTGAGTTCGAATCCCTGCAATGAGCCTGAGCTTTCGGTGAAGGAAAACCACACAAAGAACTGTAACATGAAGGTAGGACATTTTTGTAATGCTCACCTATGTAGTCACCAACCCTTTCTTTCACCCTTCATTCCGACTAATCGGTTGATAAGGACCCGACATTACCCCAAGAAAGTAAAACACGCCATACGACAACGAAACATTTCAAACTCATTAGAGACCAAGAAAAGCGCCCACACTCTCTCTACTCTCGCCACTAATCTCTCTAAACCCTGCCCCGAAATACCAAATTTGTTCCAGCAGTTGCTTCCGACAGCCAGCCCCTCCGCTAGGCTCAGCGTATCCACCACCTTGGGCCATACGTTCACGAAACATCAGAAGAAATTATTGCCGTACCGCTAAAGGTAACAATATGTTAAAAATCGGAATATATTTTTTTTGTTTAGTAGCTAATTTTACTCTGGCACTAAAATTTAGGACGGTCTGAAACAGTAATCTTGCAATAGTGAATTCTGTCATATTTAGGGGAACTCCACCGAAATACCATATAGAAACTCAACTGACAATCATATCCGATGTTAATCTACAATGCTGCCCAAGATGGTAAACACGGTAAGCCTATAGGAGGAACTGGCTCTCGAAGTACAAATTGCCGGAGCATATCTAAAGTTACTAAGCGGCAGCTGATAATGAGCTATCATCGCTTCAATGTTCAAAGTTACATATTTAAATCCGATATAGATATTCTAAGCGTTCGATAAAGATTAATAAAATGTGGACGTCACGTAAAATGTATTACAAATATTACGCAATTAAATGTCTATCAACCGAGATAATGTGTACTAGGGATAGCGATCTCATATCGAATAATCAAAGTATCGATTTTTAGGGTAAATCGATTCACAGCTATTAATTTATCCAGTGAATCGATATTTGACCCTTCAAAATCGCGGTTCTATTCCTATCTATTTTCAGAAAACATTATTTACAATTAATTGAATTTTTTACCCATAACACATATAGAAATGATAATTATTCATATATATAGAATAATAAAATCGATTATTGTAGTGTTGTTATTGTTTTCTGTTATTGATTTTATACTGAACATATAAGCACGAAAACTAGATGAACAAAAAAAAACGTTTTTTGATTATTCGATCTCTCGGTCCTGGTTCTTTTTTTGGTGAATTGATTCGTTTGATCAATTTGATCAAGTTGTCGAACTACACTCAAGAGTTTCAAGAGTCACAATCGTTGCATTTTACAGCTTGTTACTGAATAAATGTAGTATATTTCGAACAGTAATCTGTACTGTAGAACGTTCTTAACTCAACTGCCTCGCCCAGTCGCTCTACTACCCAAATCTCTCTATAATCAAATAACCAACTTCTTATACAGTCACTACACTAACAGTGTAAGATCAATACAACAGCTTTTATAAATGCAAAGTATAGTTATTGATTGTAGTTGATTAATTAATGAAAAGTATGTAGTATTATTATATTTATAATACCAATATCTATACACGACAATAAGCAGTAGACGTGGTAAATAACAATCCATCCCTAGTGTGTACTATATTGCAAGTATGATTGATTCACATTATCTGATATCTTATCTGACAAATGTATTGATTGCACAAGTCAATATTCTAATATCGTTCATTCTATCTGAATGCAAGTTCTTATCTAGAGTTGCCCAAATGTAAGACCAAGACGAGACTTAAGCTGGTCTTGGTAAATAGGTCTTGCAACAATGCACTTTGTCTTAGTCTTCTCACAAGTCTTGCAGTCACTTAGTAGCCTATTGTTATATGTTTAATTAAACATACTTGGGTACGCTTTATGCAGTATTTATAAACCTAATAGCAACATAAAGTAACTACGATAGAAGTTGATGTATAGAAAATGTGTGTACAGCCTAATATAAATCCATAATAATATTATAATTACAATACTTTATTCTAATGTCAATACCACTTAAGGACATTTGTTCTGGATTTTAATTGTTAAAATGTCGGTTAACATAAGGGCAGCGATGAGAAAAATGGCAATGACTACGCTATGATACACTTGTTGCACAGTTTTTCAATGAAGCGGCGTCTTTGTCGGCAAATTATAATCAGCGATGCGACAGACCAATGATGAATTAAAATATCGGAAAACTTAAGCAGATAGTGCATGCATAGTGAGTGCATGGTGGTAGGGCTTTTTCAAATACCCGCCTGGCTAGCAACCACCCTCAAGTTGAAAAACTGCCACCAAATACGAACAGATGTGTTCCGGCAGCTGCACTTGAAGAGCCAGTTCCTCCACAGGTTTAGCATGTCTACCAACTTGGGCCGTATCGTCACTTAAGATCAGATGAGATTATGGCCATAACGCTAAACCTTAAGTATAAAAAAAATAGACCATAATGTTTATTGGCGCAAAAACTGTAACTATACCCGACCTATTATGTTATATTATTTTTATTATTATGGTATATTATTTGAAACATAAATACTCATATATGTATGTTTGTATGATATTATTGGATATTTTTTTTAGCATAGACGTTAAATCTCCAGATAAGATTTATACAAGTATACATTAAGTACCGAGTAGTTACTATAATGTTCATGCAATCGGTATCGTAATTTAATATCATTTGTTGTTGATAGGTGTGACAAAACCACGTTAACTCGACTATGTTTACCTAGAGCGAATTCGCCCTTGAAACTTTTATGTGTGACGTCACAAGCCCATGAAATAATTGTTCACCATGTTGCGAATTAAAAAAATTACCTTAAAATTTAGGAGATCCTGAAGCCCTAAAAGAAATTTTATATAGTATATACTACGCTTTATATTTTTGAGCTTAGTGGAAAATCGAAAAGAGTATTAACAACCTTGATAAAACAGTCCGTTATTATTTTCTTTTTAGTGACCAATTGAATTGTATAAGATAGTAAAAATGGCGAGTAACTTCTTTCTAATTATATGATCTACATAGTTATTGTATGCATAAATACAACTGTATCATAGCAAAAGTTTTTTTTATAATCTCGTAACATATACATTATATATAATTACTAGCTTAGGTTTTTTTATTTCTAATATCTATATTCTAGGTTAACGTAGTACCCGAGTCCGATGTGCCTGAGTCTTTTGTGTCAGAAGATCATGCACCAGCAAGTTTCAAGATTCACAATCTTGACTTCAATATATTTTAATATGCTTATGATACATACCCTTTATAATCAAATTTGTGTTGGATGGGTATTTTTCTTTTATTATTAACCGTACATAATATATTTTTTAATGCAAATTCTTATTTATTCTTATTGTCAACTTATCGAGAAACTAATGTTTCCGCAAGCAATAACAAAACACGATTAGATCAATTTTAACTTGCTTGGATATAAAGGTTTTAATTATCAATATACTTTAACATATTTGTAAAATAAAGTTTATTGTAATACGTTTAGTGTTGTGTAGTCACCGTTAACATTTATCGAATATTAAATTTCTTGTCCGATATCCATGTTTAATTTATGCAAATATATTACGATAATAATATCAATAAAATAACACAGTATATCCAAAATAATTTTATCATAAATTATTTTTGTGGGTGACATCACTAGTCTAGAATATTACCTGACAAGAGTCAACCCCGTTTGTCTTTGGTTAAACTTTACATTTGCTCTGTATAGATTTTCTATGCCAATAAGAGCTGTAATGGAATGTCAATATGAGGATCTTACAGCCTTAATTTTTTTTGCTGTCGTTATAAAATCAGAACACTTGTTAAATGCTGTTCTATTTACCTGAGAAGTATTTTTTAATAATTATAGCGTATTTTGATAGAAATACGAACAAAATACTATAAATGAAAGATTTAGTGGATGTTTCGATGTTGACCGTCTGCCTTATAGCATGTATTTTGCATATTGTTCTACGATCCTTCTGATTCCTTCAAAAATGGCTTAAACGTGCCTTTTTAAAACATAACATTTAATCCGTTAACGTTCGTTAAAATTCGTTAATGCAGTTCCTATAAGGTATGAACAGCGTGAACGAATGCCTTTGAATTAACTGCGAGACCGCAAGGCTCTCGCAGGGCTTAGTCTTGTGCTGCTAAAGTCTTCCACGGTCCAGTCTTAGTATTGGTCTTGCTAAAATTAGGCGGTCTTGGACTTGGTATTGGTCTTGCGAAAATGCAATAACAAGACCAAGACTGATTTTGGGCAACACTATTCTTATCATTACATTCTCATACTGTTACAAATGGGAAAACCAGTGTGAACAGCATTATTAACTGATTCTATAAAACGTGAAAATTACTTTTATTAATACTTTATATGCTAAGAATTCCGGCAACAATCTCACCTGTCGTTAAGTGTGGATGTGGCCTAAGAGGGTGGACACGGTAAACCTAGTGGAGGGACTAGTTCTTAAGTGCAACTGACAGAACACATTTATAAGTTTTTGGCAACAGATGTTCAACTTGAGGGTGGTAGCTAGCCAAAAGGGCAGAAAAAACTCTACCACCAGGTTTCATCACGATGCTTTTCTTCACCTAAAGCTAAATTTCATTTTAGGTGGATTCAAACTCACGTCCCTTAGCGCGGCGTACCAACTGAGCTATTATCACTTAATATAAAGAACGTAATGTAACATCGTTTAGTAAATTTATTGATGGATGTATGCAGGCGCGGATGTAATCTAATCGGCGATCCACCGCTTGGCTGCATGTTCAACCTTAACGTATCCATCCATCCATACTAATACTATAAATGCGTAAGTGAGTTTGTTTGTCACGCTTTCACGCCTAAACCGCTGAATCGTTAGTGATACATTTTGGTACAGAGATAGATAGGACTCCGGACAGAGATAGGCTACTTTTTCTACCAAAACTCTTCTAGAAAGTGGGGGTAAAGGAGGGATAAACTTTGTATGGAACATTATATTGCGTCATTCAATTTGTTTCCCAAAATCAGTATGAACGCGAGCGAGGCCGCACGTAAAATCTAATATCTTTACATATAAAAATCTCGTGTCACGATGTTCTTCCACGGTTATATCGGAGACAGCTGCACCGATTTTGAATAAAATTTTATGTGTATCGCTTGGTCCAGCTTGAGAGATAAGATAGCTTTTATCTGGTCAAGTGACCCTTTCCTTGACCTTGTTGTAAAACCTAACACTATCATCCTAAAAACTATTACAAGTCTTACTGAGTCTGAAACAAGGGATATATAGGGTTAAATGAAATTAGTCTATGAGTTTTAATAAACATGACGGATGAAAATGCCATCAAAAAGGCGGCAACAGAAAAACATCTGTATTGGCCGAACGACACATAATATCTAAATTAGCCTCTAAGTATTAAAGCTATAAGACTTCATGTCAAACAAACAATGCTAATTGTTAAGCGTATTCAAGGTCACATGTTGCAATATCGTGTGAAACAACCGTCTGTGTTGTCCATTGTACAGTGTTCATAGTATACAGTTCGCTTTGTATCTACCATTTGAGAAATGGAAAAATAGAACATTCGAGAACGGTTCTAAAAAGTTCTGTCTTCATTGAGTTTGTTGAAATAACTGTACGACTGATTTCTTACGTTTACGCGAATATTACTTATCGAAATAAAAGTAATTTAAGTGGTTTTCATCGCTGTTATTTATTTATTTTGATCCCGACGTTTCGAAAGCTTTTCAGCCTTCGTGGTCACGGTCATCTATACGATCAACACACATATATGTGCCATTCCAAACTGGTATTAGATAAAAAATATTGAACATTCCATAATACGCTTGCCTTTAGTAATAATTATAACTAATGCATATAGTGAGTTAATAGTAAAGTTTTAACAATTATAACTAATCAACGCTAAATAACAATTTGTCGTAGCTACGAAAAAAATCTAGAAAAGAGATGAAATACACGAATCCTTATTTTACATCGGAATCGGTAGTAAGCTAAGGTAACAAAATTATGCATGATAATGAAGACAGAATAATACAATGCATAGCCATCCTTCGATTACAAATCGCGACAATTAAATTCACATAAACTGGCTTCGAAAATCGTGAAACATAGATACCGTATTAGCGTCAAACTGAGATAAGAGTCCATTATTCCGCTTCATTATTATATTATCTGTATATACAGTAAAACCTCGTTAAGTCGAACCTCGACTTAAAACTTCCAAATCTCGAAAAAATGTTTTGTTCCTTTCGCTTCAAACACTAAAACCTCTATTCTCTATAAGTCGCAAACTGTATTACTCGAATTTTTTGGCGTCACCCTTGATGCTCGACTTAAAGAGATTCTACTGTATTATCAACATATATATATTTTCTGTTCCTGGAACACAGTGCGCCTAAGCAATGCAATATGGGGAATGTTAATTGTAAAGTGTATGATACATGTAAAATTCTAACGTATCTGCAAATATAAGTCAATGCATATACGAGGTTAAATAAAATAGTTTACTATATAATACATATTTATTTATATAAGATAATTTCCCTTTCCAAGTACGACTCTAAATCGGTTCAAAAGTATTACCATTAATTTATTTAATTAAATCTGTGAACTCGAATCTCATAATAGAGAACTATTTTAAAATTCCATGAATCAGGTAGACGTAAAATAAAACCTATTTCCGCCTTTACAACATTCTAGAAATATATGCTTATGTTAAAACGCCATAATGAAGCAAATTACCTTCAAATAAGTATAATAATACAAGCGAGAACAAAATTTATTCCATTAATAAAGTTACAACATAGGTTATAATAGGAATGCCGCTTATGTTGAATAAAAAACAATTTCCGTAACACACCCATGTACCTGTTCGCTGTTAATAAAACATTAAAATGAAATATTATATAATTCACAAATAACACCGACATATAAAAACAGCTACTTACAGTTTTAATGAAATTTATCCAAATATTTAATATGCGAAGACGTCTATCGCCTACACTGACCTTGCTTCCTAGTTCCTACAGCAATGATTTAAAAAGCTACCAAGCGATACGCCGCGACGTCCGCGACACACTTTGAGTGTTACCAGAATAAGAATAAAACTCCTACTAATAGAAATATATATATAATTATTTGAAATAATAAATAGATCAAAATTAATTTAGCCTTATTTAAATTACATAAGAGTACGATATATAAGCTGTAATTAAAATATCCGTGTTATTCTTGTTAGGAGTTCGTTCAAGTATTACGTAACACAATTTTCGAAGATTTTTGACCCTCCCTCCACCCACGTAACGCAACGTAATATTTCTACGTAAAACTCATAATCGTTTTTTACTAATAAACTCTTAAAATAACTTATTAATCTTGATAGTGAAATAGTTGAGGGATTTTCCGTAAAACATATACGCAAATGGTTGCGAACTTGGGAAATTTTAATTGCTTATTGTTTTACGTGAATAAAATAATGTATCGTAATGCGTTATTCAAACCCTCCCTGTCATCCTTGTAACGCATTGTAACGCACAAGACCCCCTCTTCCTTAAATAGCGTTAAGTAATACTTGAACGGCCCCTTATTCTTGCGCGCTTATTGGTTCAAGACTGCCACGAAATGAAAAAGTATATTAATTACGAAATGTCGTACAATTCATTAGTTTCTTCTTTTTATTTATTCTTGGTATATCAGCCTTCCTAATAGACTATTAATGTCATTTTCAAGTATATATGATTTGGGCATTTAGGGCGAATGAAAATATCTACAATAAGATGGTGACTCTCTTGTTGAAGATTTCTTGGGAGTTTTTGTGGCAACTAATATAATGATTATTCACCCGAATGATTATTAATTAATAATTCACTTAACTTATGCTATTTAGTTACACTACATCACGTAAAATGTCAGCTAAATTACTCAATATACGGCTAAATAACTAAAAATATGAATAAAAATCACAATATGACAGATCAAGATCCTGCCAAAAACTCATTCATTAGTTTCCTTTATTTGCTATCAGACAATATTTGTTAATTTAGTTGTATTTGTTAATCAATAATATAATACGTTTGTCACTAATAATACACTATGTAAGGAAAGTCGTTCTAACCGAGTATTCCATGACACTCACGCATCATCTCGATGCGTTTTACTGTAATACAGTTATCTGGATTCAATCCTCGCGTAGGAGGGCTGGTAGTGAGGAGAGATGCTAATTGCATAAAACGAATAAGGAGACCGATTGCGACCGTCAGCTCATCCTGTGTACAATAGAACATAGAAACAATTAACGTCATATATAAGGCATAAGTGTGTATAACTATCATGGTATTATTTTTATCGTAATATATTTCAACATGACAATTGAAAATAAAACTTACACAAATAATTTATGCCTATTTAATATTTCTTCCTACCACAATAGTAGGATTTTATTTCCACTGCCTATAATCCAACAAACCGGCAACCGGCCGGACGAGTTATATTTAGATCAACATCGATGCTATCTACAGTATCTAGCTATTTCGTACAGAGAATAACATAATATTGACTAAACTCGACACTTGTTATTTAAATATGTCGTTAATTGTTAATGTTCTTTATGTCGGTGTTTTTTAAATTCAGTAGGCATAAAAAAAGCAATCATTAGGTATATAGAAGCAATAAAATAATTCCAAAACAATGTTAACAAGAATACCAAGTTGTCAATATTTTATAGACAAACTTTATGTTTTTCTGCACTTATTATTTACCTATTACATACTAGCTGTGCCCGCGACTTCGTTTTCGTGGAACTCAAATTCTATTTAATCATTTTGTCCGCTTTTGATAGCTTTGTAATTATACTGTTGGTGGTAGCGTGCTGTTAAATAACCTAAAAACTTTGTTAATGAATGGTCTATAAAATGAAAAGTTTCGTTGGTAAGATTTGCGAGTTCAAACAAAGTTTTCCGCTTTATAACATTAATATATAGATATTATATTTTTATACGTAGATAATTGACAGATCTAGGTTAATTAGATATTTATTGAAAATTAAAATTTCAAAATACATATATCTTCTTGTATACATATAATAGGAATGTAAACTTAACGTATCTGAAATTTTTAGATTTATATGAATAAAATTTTGCAATTGACTATCAAGTAATTAAAATACGATAACATCAATTTTTAAAAATATTGTTTGCCTGTTTGTTAGAGCACACTTTACTGTTAAAGTACAACGTTAATTGTATAAAAAAATTAGAAATCATAAAGCATATCCTTAAGTAATATTTAGTCGTTGTTTAATTAAAATGGGTTACTTTTATAAAAAGTTATAGTAATTTTAATGACGGCGCGAGATTAAATAATTTTAGTTTCACGCGAACGAGGTCCCAGACATACCGAATTGTTATCAATCTAATTGTTTTAATTGTTTCTTTTTTTGGCCATATTTTCGCGCATCACTCAGAAGTTGCTAGACTTATTTTGAAAAAAATTGACATTACATTATGCAGTAATATGAATTATTTTTACGATATAATTAGTCAATTAATATTCAATTCCAAAATGTATCAAAACCAAGTTCAAGTCCACGCAACGAGTTGCGTCATTACACATATACCTAATTAGAAGCACAAAAACATTTTGTGGTACTGGATAATATGTATAATCATGATGACAAGTAAGAACATATTACTACTGCAGAATTATTATTTTTTCACCCATATCATTCCTTATCTGATAATAACAGTTATGAAATCCTTATTATATAATTAACGTAATATTTTCAGCCAGCTATAATAGCACCGCATCTTAACTATACGTTTTATATCAATATACTGTTCATTTTAAATGAAAAATATGTTAGAATATATAGCATATGTTTTAAGCGATGATAGTTCAGTGGTAGTTTGTACGACTTTGCGTCAAGGGACGTGAGTCTGAATCCATTTACAATTAGCTTGAGATTTAAAGGAAAACGTCGTGAGGAAACCATTGCATGGTGGTAGAGCTTCTTTTAATGCCCGCCTGGCTAGCTACTACCCTCAGGTTGAAAATCTGCCACCAAATACTAATAGGTTTGTTCTGCAGAGGCTTAGCTTGTCTTCTAATGTGGGCCGTATCGTCACTTAAGATCAGGTGAGATTATGGCCATAAAGCTAAACATTAACTATATATAAAATATTTATATAATGAAGATAACAAGTAAAATTTACTTGACCAATTTAGAATAATATTTTTATGAACATTTGACTTCACCAACAATGTAATGTTCGGCAGGGAAAGATGTTGTTGATAACTCATATCCAATAATTTTTTTTTTGTAATTTCCCTTATTTCTTTATATCTTTCCGATTTCCACAATAAGAAATCCTCGAGTTGCTTTTTCTTGGACAGATATGTGGCGAGATAACTTCTGATTTATAAACCCACTAATAAACAAGAAAATACCAACACATTAACTTTTAAAGGTGTTTATTTAACTTAGAAATCAAATTCGTAAGGACGTCCGAGAGCCAAATAGGCCTTCACTTTAGGCAAAGAGAGTACGTTTTCCTTGACTTTCTTAAATAATGGGTACTTCACATCGAGGTCTGGCATCTGTAGCATCATTTTCAGGTAGTCAAACATTCCGGCGAACACGAAGTCACCCCATGTCAACTGAAAACAAAATGGTTTGTTTTCTCCTTATTGCAACATGCATTTATAAACAATACTAGCTGACCCGATAGACGTTCTCTTTTAACTATGAATATTGTTGGAACGTTATAGTGACAGGTTTGTAAAATTAATATTGTCTTTAAGGTTACTTCAATTTTTTAACGTTCCGCTGAATTTCCTTAATTTTTTTCTTTAATAAGAACCTTCTACTCACAATAATTAAGGCAACAAAAAAAGTATTAGTGAAATCATTCTATCCGTTCACGCGTGATGCGATGACCGAGGGAAATAGATATTCATTTTTATATATGGACCGTTTATTTTGAAAGTGGTGTAAGTCCATTTTCTTTTGTTTCGAGAAAATTAAAGGTTACTACTATATTTGTTGATAATGCAATTTCATTTACCGACCGATTTTAAGTTGTACAAAACATGGGATTTTTTTTTTTTGAGAAATTAAACACGGACTAGTTATATATAAAAAAAATTACATTAAATTAAGCATGAGTTACGTGATAGCAAATTTTTCTCAAAAATGGACTTACACCACTTTCAAAATAAACGGTCCGTATATAGATTTCCAAAGCCACGTTTAATGAATTTTTTACTACTTTTGTGTAAGATCAAATGATATAACAAAGTGGTGGTTCCCTTTTGAGAACTGAACACAGAATTTTCGCGAAAACTCAAAACATGTGTTTCCGGTTATATCCACATACTGAAGCGGGAAAGTTCGTTTATTTCATTCACGGAACATGATAACCTTAGGAACCACCAGTCGAATTTCAAAAATTCTTCCTGTATTTCATAGAACAACCACTAAGGACGGCTTAAGGCTACATCGCGCTATCACCAATAGTAGTAAATTTAGTATTGAAAAAAACTTCAAAAAATAAGCAAAAATATTTTTTAGTTCCGCGCTGATAAAGTCTAAGGCATAGGCAAAAGTTCCAAAAGGTATTTCTATATCAGGTAAGGTATAAATATTTATATGTTTATTCGAGAGATGATAGCTCTGTGGTAGCGAGTATGAACGCCCCGTGATGGGACGTGAGTTCGAATCCAACCACCTATAATGAGCTTAAGCTTTCGGTGAATGAAAACATTGTAAGGAAACCATGATTTTCAACTTGAGAGTGGTAGCTAGCCAGACGGGCATTCGAAAAAACTCTATCACTATACTATGGTTTCCTCACGATGTTTTCCTTCGCCGAAAGCTCGAGCTCATTGTAGATGAATTCGAACTCACGTCTCTTGATGCGACGATCGAAATATAATACCTTGCCAAGAGCCATATGTCCGTTATTCTTTTTAACGATCGCATAGAGCTTCTCCAGCATATCAGGGTACACGTTCTTGACGAAGTCTTCATGCTTCTTCGCTTTCAGTTCCTCGTCAGCCTCGTAGAACACCGACGCGGATTCTGGGAACGTTGAAATATTTACGACCATTAGCTACAGCATAGAAAAATTTTAAAGTTAAAATTGGTTAGGCCGCTATTGGTACTGCAGTGTCAGTTTTTATTATCGATGTGAAACTTCTTATCAGACGCCTATGAAATTCTTATTCGCAACCTTTTTTGTGACGCTCGTTCGAGTAATGTCGGCTCGAAGCGACTAACGGAGCGAGAGAGATATATAGTGCTGTTTCACGTCTGTCGTGAGGACGTGAACACAGTTTTTTTTTTTAAATGTGATTTTCTAATTGGTTAGTGTCTAGTATGAAGTATTCCTATGACATTGGACCCCTCAAAAGATGCTTGAAAGGGTACCTAAGCAGGCCAGTATGACAGCGGTAACTGGCAGTGAATTTAGATTCATTGTCAATCACCGCTGAATAGAATTGTACTATACTAGACACTATGCTGGGTAACATAAAAAAAGTAATTATGACCACTGCCGACACAAGTGAAAACTTAAAACTATAAACAGGCAGTTGTTACTTTCGGATATCCGAATTAATTGTTTGATCTTAAATTAAACCTTGTAAATCAGAACTGTTTACAGCACAATAAGTTATAATAATAGGAACAGATATAGTTTTATTAATAACACGTCACGTGACCATGCCGATGAAAACTCACATGTATCCTAACCTTAAGAGCCGGCAAGACAGTTGCGACTGACGAAGGACATTCGCCCCTACGGCAGTCACTACTGTTACTGGGCTGTACTGAAACTTACCATCAGGTGAAGTACACTCACTTTGCCGAACTAGCATATAAAAAAAAAAAAACCTGCCTATAGAAGTTACCACTTGAAAAACTGTCATCGATAGAATCCGTCAGGTGAAGTACACTCACTTTGCCGAACTAGCATATAAAAAAAAAAAACCTGCCTATAGAAGTTACCACTTGAAAAACTGTCATCGATAGAATACTTACTTGCGCGAATGTCGTGGAGGAATTCAACGTTCTGATCGATCTCGAAGGACTCCTCGTCGTTAGCGCCGGCGACTCCATACTTGCGGCCGAGGTACCTGCAGATAGCTGAGCTCTGTGCGTACGTCTTACCGTCGATCACTAACACCGGCATCTGGCCGAACGGCGTGTCTGGAAATTTGATAGGTATATCGAAATGCCAACTGACGTAAGGATGCCAATTGATCGAGTTACTCGTGACAACTGTTCCAATGTGACCAATGTTCCCGCTCCCGACTTTTGTGTAGATGAAAGTGCAATTACTTAGTCAGTAAATGGGCATAAATGAATAGAGACTATAGTGTATATGTATAGTGCATAGTATAGAATTATCAGTTACTAGCTTTTACTTAATTTCAATAAGTTTTTCGCGAGAAAAAGTAGACTATGACCGTCACCAAGGTCCCATCTATCTCTATACCAAAAATCATCCTAATCGAATCAGCGGTATAGGCGTTTAGGTTTGTGACGCTTTGCAAACCAACTCACTTTCGCGTTTATTAGCTGTAAATCTATCTACATGTTATTGTAAGAAATAAATAGGAGGTAAAGTACGCGCACCAGGATTATTGCCATCTCGGTGTAACAATTATAAGTTTGTCTTAAACCCTTTAATGTAAAATAGACCGAGGAAGGGGTAAACCGGAACTTTTAGATTATGACCGGGATGGCAATAGGAGACAGATCAGTTAGAGTTCGACTACGAGGAGAAAATGTAACAACTGTCAATAGCAGACTCCTAGGGGTACTCGTTTACGGTGAATAGAGTCAAGCCTTTTGTGTAAGACATTTAATTGAAAATAGTAATAGCAATTAGGAAATCGAAGGTGGCTCAAAGTTTCCATTGTTTGAGTGTGCGCTGCTTTCACCACCTTCGACCATTCGTGCACACTCACACGTTAAGTACACGGTTCTGTAAGGGACTACCCTCGCGGCCCTGAGCTGCTTACCTGATAAGGTCGTTGTTAGGATCACTAAATTTGTAAGACAAGACCTGTTGGTTAGTCAGGACAGTGAATCTTTTTCATTTACCGGCAGCAGTCCAAGCCGAGGCTTGGCCGTTTTGGCACCCTTGTGCCTGCTGCCTACGGGCTGAGTGCCTTCAGCACTCGCCCCGAAAAGTTCGGTGAAGCTGTCAAAGCCCTTGGGGCTAACAGCGTATGTCAGATCAAAAAGAAAAAAATATATGCTTAGCGGTAACGTGTTCAGACTTAACACCGATGGATGTGAGTTCGAAGCTTATGGTTTCGATAAAGGGAAATATCACGATGAAGCCACAGCACGATGGTAGAGCTGGTTAGGCTTAGCGTATCTGTCATCTTGGACCATATCGTTACTTAACATCCGGTAAGATTTTGGTTATAACGCTAAATTAATTAATTATAAAAAAAATAAGTAAGAAAAATCCATGTCATTATTTAACCAGTCAACGTATAGTGTATTTCAAAAGTCTACATTAACTGTGGGAAAATTAGCAATCATATAGGTATTATATCAATTTTATATAAATTAAGTCCAATTTTCTAAGTACATGCATGTTAGTACTGAACCGATTTTAATCAAATTTTGCACACTGTGCGCAGTTTCATGCAACATGAGAGATGGGATACTTTTTATCTCGATAAGTGATCATAACGCGATAGATGACGCTGTAATCGATACGATTGACTACTCGAAAAGGCAGAAAACAGTCTGCCAGGTTAGCTAGTATACTTATATATACATATCATATCATCATACTTATATTATAAATGCGAAAGTGAATTTGTTTGCCTGTTTATTTGTTACGCTTTCACGCCTAAACCACTGAATCGATTATGATGAATTTTGATATAGAGATAGATGGGACCAAAATCAGTCACACTGTCATGCTGGCCTGCTTATATATAGGTTACTTGCGACAAAAAATTAGTCTCCAGGGTCGTATCTGTCTCCATACCAAAACACATCATAATCGATTCCGCGGTTTGGGTGTGAAAATATAACAAACAAACAAACTCATTTCACTTCATTTATAATATTAGTAAAGACTAGCTGTGCCTGCGACTTCGTTCGCGTGGAGCTAAAAATATTTAATGCTTTTTTGCCCGTTTTTGTAACTTTTTTCAACACAACTTTACTATTATTAGTAGTAACGAGATGTAAAATAGCTTAAAACCTTCTCAGTGATTGCTCTCTGTAGTACTAAAAGATTTCTTGAAATCCGACACGCAGCTTATAAGTTACTAATCTTCAAACAAATAACAAAACTTTTCTGGTTTTATAATATTAATATAAATAATTTAATGAGCCAATGTATAATATATTTATATTATTTATACATAGTTATACATACATTTACATAAATATGACTGAACTTATTTTTCAAAATTAATTTCTTGATACGAAATCACATGACTCGCGAATGGTGTTGACGCGACATTGGAATTTTTCATGCACAGAACACGTCCTAGCGGCTAAAAATTTTACACTTCAAACAACGTTAACAACAAGAAAAAACTGAGATAAATTTCCCACCAATTAATCTGTATCATTAATTACATCAATAGAATTGAAATGATAATGACACCAACATTCACATTTATATCAGATATTATCAAAAGAATGTTATCTTCATGAAATACTATAAACAAAAGATTAATTATCCATTGTTGTTGATAAAAGGAATGACATGATAGCAAAAATAACTAATTTGCGATAACTATTACAAAGGTCAACTAATTACCTTAAAGTTTATGTAACCTATCAGCATATACGTATATGTTGTTTTTTTTTTTATTACGAAAGTAATGAGAAAAGTCACTCGAAATGTCTGCAGCAGTTTGGTTAATTGAGTCTAGACGCAGCGGCCGCTCTAGTGATTACGGGCCCCAGGACAAAAAGATAAATTGCCGCCCTTTGAAAATTTTAGTATAGTGTCAATATACAAATGTATTACATATAAAATATATTTTTTTAGCGAAGAAGGAAGTAATCGGTGAAATTTTCTCTTTAGTAAAATTTACCTTAGAAATTATACAATAAAAAAAAACGGCCGCCACAGCGGTCCTCAATTTTTGTCTCTTAATAGATTGGGACCTGCTAGACGATAATATTAGAAAACAAGACCCCTAGCCAAGATGTCTTTCGACAAACGCTAAAGTAAAGAAGAAACAAAAATATTATGAGACGACACATGTGAAAATCACTTTGTTCTGTGTCATAGCATTATTTTTGTTTAATTTTCCCTTTCACTTGAGAAAGGAAAAGGCAAAGGTAGGTAGAACAGGCAGCCAAGTCAAATGTTGTTTTAAATGTAGACAATACTATCTTCAATAAGATGGCGAATCCCTTGCCAAAGCTCTCTTGGGAGATTCTGTGGCAACTAATATATCCTGTTTCAAATAATTATTCACAACTCATTTCATCTGTACTCTTCAGCTACACTACATAACGTAAAATGTCATCTTAATTTACACAATGTATGGCTAAACAACGAAGTATATGAATTAAAATAAAAATCACAATATGACAGGTCAAGATCCCGCCAAAAACTCTGTGTCATAGCATACATTTTTTGTCTTCTTTTTACTTTATCATTTATTTGAAGACCACAGGTACAGGTATTGTTTGACATTAAATTTTATGAGTAGGAGTTGGTATTTTATTTTATTGCTCTTCGTTTCTTCTATGTTAAAATTAAAGTAATTGGATTTTGTCTTTAAATATACCGACTTATACTTTATGTTATTTTGCCGGCCTGACAGTAGCGATTGGCGATGGATTATCGTTCTCTCGATGGTCGCTGCTGTTTTTGGACTGTGCTGTACTTAACATCAGGTACAGTGCAGACACTTTGTCGAACTACCATAAAAAAAACATAAAAAAAGGTAGTGAAACGAACTGTAGGTAAAATAGCTTATTATACTAACTTGGTTTGAAGTCTGGCCAATCCGCAGACTGTACTCTGTGGTCTTCAAAGTCTTGTCCTCCATAGGAAAGCAGCAAACGAACGCTCTCGCCGAGAGCCTTACACGCGAAATAGTGTAACACTACTTTGGGCATTTTTCTGTAAGCAAAACTTATTATTTATTTTTTATTTTAATATTAAAGTAAAAACCTTTTTAAGTGCGCTGAGTACTTCATTTTGTGCGTACTGAATGCGACTGAGCCGTAACGCTCGGCTTTGTAACGCTCGTTCGGGTAAAGTCAACTCGATTCGACTGAAGGCCGACAGAGATATAGGCAACGCGTCGCTGCTATACTCGCTAAGCAATGGTATTACTTTATTTTTTCCTATATTTTAGTATAGCGTAATAGCCACAATTTCACCTAATGTTAAGTGACGATATGGCCCAAGATGGTGGGCACGCTAGGCTTAGTGGAGGGATTAGCTCTAAAATGCAACTGCCCGAGCACACCTATAGGTTTTTGGCGGCAGATTATCAACTTCAGAGTGGTAGCTAGTCAGGCTGGCATTATAAAAAGCCATTCACGGTTTCATCACGATGTTTTTGTTAACCGAAATCTCAAGCTCATTGTAGGTGGAAATGAACTCACGTCCCTTGACGCGGCGTCCGTACACAACACTAATTGAACTATAATAAATGAATATCAAACAAGATTTTTTTTTCATATTATTAACCTCGTCTTAATCTAGATATTTCTTCTATTATGCAGTACTAAGCACACACCGTATTTTAGACGCAAATAAATCGACTGCACGGTTGGTCTAGCGGTTTAGGCGGTCGTCTCACTACTTTAGTGGATTCGAATCGCAGACAGGACAATTTAATGGTGGATTTACCATTAGGCTGATTTTAGAGGCGGTAAATTTTGAGCATTTTTCTTTTTTTCTTTTATAAAAACCGAAATGATTCATACTTATACATATACCTAAATGTTGCTAGATAATATGTAGCATCACTCAGAATTTAAGTCTTATATTTTTTTTTCTACATTTTAAGTAATCCGATGTGGAATATAATTGTAGAGGTAGGTAGGGGTGGCAAAATTTGAATAGCCTAAATTCCAAAGGTGTAAACCCGCTACTGAGAGACGCTGTTGAATGTTTATGACATACTAATGCTCCATTCAACTTAGCTCACGATGACGACCGCGGTTTCTACCGGCTTCACTTACTTGTGAGCGATACAATTATTAATTCAAGGGGAATTAGGTTTACCATCCGCCCGGATTTGTGAAGTGTTTGTTTTATGCTAATGGGCAGCAAACAGGCAGACGGCCCATCCGATGTTAAATGGTTACCGTCACCTATGAACAACTGCAACACCAGGGGCTTTACAGCCGTGTTACCGACCATGGAGACCGTATTTCAATCCGCTTTTGGAAAGCCCCATATCATATCCTCTGGAAAAAACGGCGCCGGGCAGTCCGTTTCATAGATCCAATGTGCTCGGAGTGCTAGAACCTAACTGTTTTCACAACCCGGCCAGATTAAAAGTATGCGGATGGCAGATATCCAACGGCGAGAGGTGCGGTATTGGAACTGTGATGAGGGCATCATATCAAATAGTTCTTCATGAATCATTTCAGTTGCTAAAAAACAAAACAAATATACCCCAAATTTGCCGCCCCGTGATATCTGCCGCCTTAGGCTCTCCAGCATACTCAGCCTACTGGTAAATCCATCACTGGCGTCCCTAAGCGTTTGCTGAAATCCCGACAATAACGATATAAAAAATAAACTTACATTATTTTATTCGAGAAACTTCTTCAAACCTCGTTAACCGTGCGACAGTTCACCTTTAACTGATACAGTGAACCAATAACAGTAATATATAAAGGGAAAACAATAAAAAAATCGAACGATAACGAATACTGATTATTACACTTATTATGTCATCTATACATAGATATTAAATAATGTAGAATACGCAAAATTATCATAATTATTTTTAGGTTGCCAATTATCACCTATTCGTATTTATTAATGTCAAGATAAAATTATGATTTAGTGATAGCGAATTTATACACTACGTCGATGGACGTCAGTTCGAATCCATATAACAAGCCTCAGCTTTTGGTTAAGAAAAACATCGTGACGAAACCATGCCATGTTAGCAAAGATGTTTCTAATAACCGCCAAAGTCTCTAGCCAAGTTGTATTTTTTTTACATTCGTTTGCGTAAAGAAGAATCAAAAAACGTATACGATGACATTCTAGACAGTAAATGGACGACATAACGATAAATCCCGTGCGTGATCAGAGCGTGTTTAAAATTTAATCAATCATATAAAATTGAAATACAACGTTGATGTATATATCACAATTAACAGTATAAATGTCATGTTTTTAATTTAAATATACCTATAACATAAAAAAACAAATCGGTATAGATGTGCTTAAGACTACACGACAGTAGTGACACATGCCATTAAATTTAAAAAATAGTCGACTGATAGCAGAATAAGTCACATAATATATTACTTTTATTGTCACGATAAATCAAAGCTATTGATAGCGCTTTGATCGAGTTAATAACTGACGAAAACGGCAAAATAACGTCTGCAGGAGCAGCTAGTAATATTATATTTTTTTAAATTATACGCTTTGTAGTTTTAAAAATATATCGAATCTATAATAATAGCACGATGAGAGATGAATTTCTTAGCAAACCACGGATCTCACCGTGCGGATGCCGGGTCTGTCGTGTGGCAGAGACGGAAACTCGGAACAGTTTTAGGTCCCATCGATGATGTTCCAGCTACGTCCGATGAATGTCTCAGCTCGAGTGCTTTGTTTTAACTGATTACAATACATTTTTTTTAATGGTCAACTGCTTTTAATCTGAAGGCGTTTCATAGCTTCACCGAACTTGGGGGGTGAGTACTAAAGGTACTCAGCTCGGGGGCAACACGCACAAGAGAGCCATAAAGTGGCCAATCCTCCGCTTGGGCTGTTGTCGGGACAACGAACGCAATAGTCGTGTTCGCATCGTATTTATACCACTCCCTGTGAATAACTACTATCTTAAAAGTCCCTTTTAACAATATGGAACTAAAATGAAGTACAATCGTTGACTGATCAATTTTTTTTTTTTTTTTGTTTTGACAGACCAAAAATATTGCTACACAGAATGCCACTGTTATTATCAAGTAGAGTGTAATGACATTTAGCTGTGCAATGACAACTGCCAACAGAACTTAAAATTAATGTCCGATCGAAACAGGATTTTCAGCAAAACCGAAATCTGTTTATACTTAGTAAAATTTGTATTATTTATAGAAAAATGTATCATATTTTTCACAAATACCTATACAATGAAGTAAGTTATTAAAATGAAATTGAATATTATCTATATTGTGTTTACAATATTCTTAGGGCTACCGTATTTTCATTGAGGTACTGTGTTTAGTTCTAGGACATAAAAGAATAAGTAATCTAATTATCAGCCTTAGCAAAGTGTTCACACTACAAATACCTAATTAAAAAACATTTAATGGCTTAATCTACTAAGTCACAAATATAAACAAAAATAATTATTTACCAAGTTACCTATGAACGAAAAAAAAAACCAAATACAATGACAGCGGTGCGCGGTGAGAGAAAGCCATAACTACAGCAACCGTTAACTCACTCGAATGGTGGCAATTTTTTTTTTTTTTCGACTTGACGCACTCTGTTAGCCTTAGAGGTTTTGACAGCTTCACCGAACTTTTTGGGGCGAGTGCTGAGGGCACTCAGCTCCGAGACAGAGCTACTGCCAGAAAGTGAACGGTGGCAATAGTGTACACGTAATGTACAGTAAGTTTCGGCGTCGCCGATGATTCCTCAGATTTTTGACCGAAACCGAGATTATTGCCTAAAGTAGATTTTTTAGTCGAAACCGAAACCAATCCTTTGATTGGTCATAACTTAAAACTATAAATTAGCAGTGTTTTTGATTATTTTTTAATAATTGTACTATTATAGATTAAAATTATCACCGTACTCAGACCAACTATTATAACTACACAGTTTCATATGGTTTACTTGTTCATCAAACACAGAATGGTTTGCGCAAATCCAATACAATGTATAAATAAAACTTGGATATCAATTCAGAGTATTATAGGTATTCGACCTGCAATGAGCTTTAGCTTTCGGTGAAGGGAAACATTTTGATGAAATCACGTTGAAAATCTGTCGCCAATTACCAAAAGGTGTGCTCCCGCTGCTGCACTTGAGCGTCAGTACCTCCACAGGTTTAGCATGTCCATCAACTTAGGCCGCATCGTCACTTCAGATCAGATGAAATTATGGCCATAACGCTAAACTTATAAACAATTTTTTTAAATAGGTACATTAATGTAAATAATACATACTATTTGTATGTACACCAATTTCAATGAGCTTATTTTTTAACATTATTTTCTTGAAACGATCTCGAAGGCTTTACTCATTTAAAGACCCTCCAACGCGTCTACACAAGTTACAAGTTAAGTTAAAAATAATATAGGACGTACCAGATTCGACTGACATAAAAAGGAATTATTCTGTGTGCTTTAATGTCTTTGTTTTCAAATGATACTGGCATAATTAGTAACGGTTTAGTATATATGAACGACATATTTCAAAATAAGTAAGTTAAAAGTCATATAATTATCTTATTATGGTAACAACGATAATACAATCTGTTACGATGACCTTACGACCATAATTATATCGAAAATAAAATATGGTTTAAAAAATCGAACTAATTATACTAAGCAAGTGATAGGTTTTTAATATCCTGCCTACGTAAGAAAAATTAATACAAAATTGTAAATTGTTCGATCTTACTTTGCCTCTACCGCCTGAAACAGATTGTGAGCTATTTTGTTTTTAATTAAATTGAAATATAGTAACTACAATTGTCAGGAGTTAGCCCAAGGGGACTGGAAAGGTTATGGAGGACTAGCCGGGCGCTAATCACCGGAAATACCCACTAAAACTCCACGGTCATCTGTCACATTTCTGGGGCGACGCGGATTCGACCTTGCAATCATCGCATCGCTCCAACGACTGGCCCAGTCTGATGATAAGCTGGACTTTCCGAGCAGCCTGGTGAGCTGCCCTATCGATGGCTAAATTTTATCCCTACCTTATCAAATAAATTAAGAATAGATTTTTGAAGTGCAACCTCTTATGTAAAGGCTTGTAATTGTGATCTGCAAAATTTTCATGTGACGCTCGTTCAAGTAAAAGTGGCGTGAGACGACTAAGGGAGCGAGAAAGGTATAGTAATGTTTCATGATAGCGTTTGATCTTAAGCACACATTGCCATTATTTTTTTAGCAAATCATTTATCACTCACGTCTCGTGACGATATTTATTTGAATCCAAGAAATTATTTTATTGTATTTTAACATAGCTATTAATCTTGTTATATTACTACATAAAAGGTAATATTTTGCGTGTAATACTCGAATAAAATAATAATTCCAGACATGACTTTTAGTTAAATTAATAACTTTCCACGACAGTGCTAAAAATTATAAACATAATAGGAATTAAACGAAGCAGGACTTAAAAGACATGTGTCCAGTTACAACAATAAAGAAAACAAATTGCTAAATTTGAGTTTGTTTACTTCGTTTTGGAATTTGAAATTTTCTTAGCAATAATTTCGTACCTATTGTAATTCTCAGTTTTTATCGTTATTTATTTTAAGGTGACATGTATAATCTCTGACTTTAATATAAAGTCCCTTAATTTGAAATTGAATTCTGATATTCGCTTTAAGTTTTCTTAAAAATGAGCCAAAGAAGAATCAACAGAACACAGGCTGATGAAGATCTATCACACCTAGAAGAAGCTATAAAGGAGTGTGTTCGGTTTATAGTCTGTCGAGAAGGCAGTAAAATTCCGATTAAACGGACTGAAATTATAAAACATCTAACAACAACTTGCGAAACTCCTAACAATCAAGTAAATAAAGTTATAGCTGAAGCCGATAAAATACTTAAAAAGGTATTTTTTTATGATTGAAAGTATAAACATAATGTAGCAATGTTGAATGTTAATAGTAGACGACCGCCGGAGTCTATAGATTACCTATTATCAAGTTTAACAACAGCTACTGATTCAAATTCCTGATATAATATATTTGTAGTAAAGTCGTTTTTGTACATCGAAAATATTTCTAGAAAAAATAGCCAGAGTATTCAAGGATAACCAACAGATCACATTTTTAGCATTTTTGGAATCTATGTGCATGCATCACGTGAAGTATAAAACTAATGTAGATAACTTTTATACGAAAAAACTGTATGCAACTTGGAGTATTACTTAATTTTTGTTTCATTGCAATCAGTTCACTTTATTAAGAGATATCTATCTATATATAATAAATTTCTGATATGTACTGCATACCTTTCAAATGACTGTACAAAATTGCATAGTTATTTTTATTGTGTTTGAGATTGTCAGGACAAGGTTTTTATAAATGTTTGAGAAAATAAACTACAATAAAAACCAGTTAAACGATTTTTTAGTTTTAGCCAATATATGTGATATTCATGGTGGTAGGGATTTTTCTGATACCCGCCTGGCTAGCTACCACCCTCAAGTTGAAAATCTGCTGCCAAATATCAATAGGTGTGTTTCGGCATTTGCAATCGAGAGACAGTTCCTCCATAGGTTTAGCGTGTCTACCGACTTGGGCTGTATCGTCACTTAAGATCAGCTGAGATTATGGACATTACGCTACACCTTAAGTATTAAAAAAAGATACAAAGGTCAACTAGTCTATACTAAAGTTATAAAAGGTGGATATCTTGTAAGGATAGGCTTGCTATATCTGCCTTCATGCAATATTCTATGTGACTTCTTGGCCAGAACACTAAACCTTCAGAGTATTAAAAAGTAGACTGATAATCTCACAAAAACTTCAAATTATAAATTAATAGTGTTACATAAATTAAGAAACTAACATCAAATTACAGTATTGAAAGTAAACTGAAATGCTCCTACAGGTTTACGGATACAAACTCATCCAAGTGGAAAGCAAGAGTGGAATTCAATATATTGTGGTTCTTAACAGTGAATGTGATTCACTACCTTCAATTGTTATGGATTCCCAACATAGAGAAATACTTATAGCAGTGCTCACACATATATTTATGAACGGAGGGCCAGTTAAAGAAGGTAAGACATTCTATTCAATATTTTAAGATTTAGAAGAGAGAGTGAATGTGCTAGTTGTAAATCTTGATTGCGGAACTCAATCATCATGTCAAAAGACACCATGGGTACTTTCTTACCTCAGTACTGGCAGAGGCCAGGGTCAGCTTACACATTTCTTGTAGTGGTAGGAATACTCTGGTCTTAATTAGCCAATGTCTTTAGAATCTATCACTAATATACTATAACAATAATGTACACCATAAAAATAATCACTAGTGCCTGCATTTTTCTATCACATTTTTCTTGTCAACTGTGTTTAATCACAAAATCTATTTTAGTGGGTGAGTAGGATATATAGTCTTAACTAGCTTTTAACTGCGGCTGTTAATATAGATTTTGTGAAACAAATTGATGATGCAATAAAAAGTTTCATACAAACTTTATACCACTCTTTACCCCACTAGCGATAGATTTTTCCCGAGAAAAAGTAGCCTACCGCCGTCTCTAGGTTCCTATCAATCTCTATACCAAAATTCATCATAATCGATTCAGTAGTTTAGGCGCGAAAGAGTAACAAGCAAACTCACTTACGCATTTATAATATTAGGATAAGAATAATGTAATGTTAAATCAATCAATCATCAGTGATATTAATTGACGCTAAGCCTGGTGGAACAACTGGCTATCAAGTACAACTGTCGGAACACATCTATACGTACTTGGTGGCAGATTTCCAACTTGAGGGTAGTAGCTACCCAGGTGAGCATTTAGAAAAAGGCATGCCACCATGGTATGGTTTCATCACTATGTTTTTTTTTCACTGAATGCTTAAGCTCCATTGCAAGAGGATTCGAACTCACGTTCATTGACATGGCGTTTGTACATACTACCAACTGAACTGTTATTGTTTTAAAACACAGAACATTTTTAATATACTTTTTATAAACTCCCAAGTGTAGTTGAATTGAATTTGAGTCCCTTTTCTGTTATTGGAGTTTACTCCTGAAGATACGACTTTCATATTTAGCCCGCGGTATGAAAATTTTATGAACAGTAAAATCGAGTGTTACCTGAAAGTGAGGTGTTATGTTCCTTTGTTCAACAAACTTTGACATTTCAATTTGAGATTGTGTATATGTCTATACTTATTATTATGTGAAATAGTTTATGTTATATATTTCATTGGAATTATGTAAATAATATGAATAAATATTTATGTATGCTTTCATTACTTTTTAAGATTCTTTCATTTACACTCGTTTTGCATAATCTATACAATAATAGTTCTTAAAAAGTAAACTTCAGTCTTGCGTTGGAGCTGACAAACACACTCTTTAATAATGCAGTAGAACCTCGTCAAGTCGAACCTGGATGAGGTGAAAATCTTCAAATTCCGAAAAAATGTTTTAGTCCCTTCGTTTCAAACACCTAAACCTCAATTCTCTATAAGTCGAAAACTCTATAACTCGAATTTTTTGTCGTCTCCCTTGATGTTCGGCTTATAGAGGTTCTACTGTAATATTCGGTATTGCATTTCAGAAGAGATGTGGACTTTCCTATCCCAGGCAGGTTTATTGGAGGATAACGATCATGCAGGGCGTAAGATTCTTACCAACACATTCACAAAGCAGTTATATTTGTCTTACTCTAAGGTAAAGTATTCTCATATCACTGTATAAATGCCATTAAATTTTTCCTCAAGTAATATATTCATACATATTAAAATATTATAAAAAGAATATACTTTTTTTATATCCTTTGTAGGTTTAGCGTTATCATTTAATCTTAAGTAATGATATGGCCCAAGTTGGTGGAGACACTAAACCTGTGGAGGGACTGGCTCTCAACTACAACTGGCAGAATATACCTTAGGTATTTGGCGGCAGATTTTCAACTTGAGTATGGTAGCTAGCCAGGCGGGTATTAGAAAAAGCCCTACTACCATGCAATAAAGTCTTAAGCATATACTTTACTGTTTTTCATTGCAGTAACACTGTAACTAAAAATCAGGATTTTTTTTTTCTTATACTCTGTGTTTATAACAATACCACTTTTTAAGTTAGTTGGTATCTATTTCAGATCGGAGAAGGAGAGTTAGCTAGAAATGTCTTCGAATGGGGCCAGAGAGCAACAGAAGAGGTATCTAAGATGTTTTTGCTGAAGAAAATGGCAGAGGTATGTTATATCATATTAGTAATAGATATGAAATACAGATACTTATGTATTGTTGGTTTATCTTGTTTTTCCACACAATTATTTAATTAATCTACTAAACATGAGCTCTCAATGTATATATATGAATATTATAAAGCGGTAAAGTTTGTTATAATGCGCAAATATTAGGAATTGCCAGTCAGAATGCTAAAATTATTTTTGATTTTGATAGAACAATCACTGAGGAAAGATTTAGCCTTTTTAACATCATTCTACCAAAAATAGGAGCAAAGTATTGAAAACAGTTACAAAAATGGGCATAAATAATTTCATAATTTTAGTTCCACATGAACGAAGTCGCGTGCACAGTTAGTATGTAAATATATGAAATTATTTTGTACATTTTTTATTGGCTTAGTGTTGTTATTACAATCTCACTTGATGTTAATTGTCAAAATGATCCAAGATGGTGGACACGCTAAGCCTTAGTGAAGAGAATAGGCTTCAACTGTAACTGCCGGAATAAAAGTATAGGTATGTGGTAGCAGCCATTTGACTTTAGTGTGGCAACTAGCCAAATGAGCATTAAAAAAGTTTTACCACCATGCTATGATGTCATCACGTCTTCTTTCACCGAAAGCTCAGGCCTATAGTAGGGTTCGAACTCACGTGCATAGACATAGCGTCTGTAAATACTACCAACTGAACTATCATTGCTTCAAAAACTTACATAAGTCTTATATTTCACAGCACTTTATATCACCATAATTTTCATTATTTCCAAATTTCTTGTGATTATATAATGTGAATTTTTATAAAAGATGTTCTTTTATATATTTATTTTGTTAAAATTTATATACTTTTTAACTTTTTTTTATTTACAGGCATTTGATAAAACTCCAGAGCATTGGTGTGAACAGTATAAAGAAGCTACCGATCTTACGTCTTAAGGGCAACGGATGCAAACACTGCATAGTGTATATTATGTGAATTAAAAAAACTACCACTTTGATTATGAAGAAATCAAATAATGTGTCTCCGATGGTCTGGACATTGAGTTCTAAATATCCCTTTGAATATTCCTGCATTGTTCTCATTTATTGAGTATAAAATAAAACATCATAAAATATTCATAACACATAGCTAGGCAAAAGAAAACTTATAGAATGGTGAAAAATAAAAACCATGTGGGAAAATATGTATAATGCCTTTGTTTGGTCAAAAAAAAAATAATTTTAGTGCAACTATATAATATTTGCACTTTTTGTACATTCTGTTGTGTAGATAAGTTAATATTTTGAATTATTTCTTTAAATATTGTAAAAAATAAACTCATAAATATAATAAATGTGAATGTGTGTTTGTTATTCAATTCTAGTTAAATATATGGTTAGTTTTTATTAAAAAAAACGGCCTTAGAAAATAATTTCTACGGGCAATAAAATATACAATCCAAAAATGGCCTACATTCCTATAGAGTTAGAATGTATTTGAGAAAAACATATGAAGACATTTTTTTTTTCTTCTACATTGCAATGCAAATCAAGTTTAGAATACATGTACAATAGGAAATATCACAGTACTTAAAATTAGGAAACAGTCCGATATCAAACATTTTAATCTACAATAGTAGTGAATTTAAGTACAGTGTACATGATTGTAAATATAGTATAAATCCAAAAATGATGACCTTTAACATAGTCGGGTTTTGATACCATTTGACTTGCGGTAAATAGTTTCGCCATCTAGTGTTGCAGCTATCATATATCGCCAGAATATGAATTGGTACATAAATAATAATCTAGATGGCAGTTAATACAAACTATCCTGATAGCCTCTTTATCAGAAATTGAACCGCAATTTGTATTGACAACTTTCTTGAATCAACTGCCGCTATTCAATGACAATTTGATACAAAGACTACAAAATAGGAAGACATGAATGACACTTGAAAATGGCAGTAATAGTCTGTAAAGAGGACTGAGTTGCCAAGAATAAAAAAGAAGAAGCAGAGAATAAATGCATTGGCAACATTGGTAGCAATTGTCAGTGACAGTGCTGTCAATTTTGTGTAATCGAAAATCGTACGTTCGTACGGATGTACGTTAATTTTGTATTATTATTTTAAAAATAACATAAAAGTATAATTTACAAAATATAAAATAAGTTATTAGTGAAGTGTACTCAAAATGGCACAAACCTCGGTGGAGCCTCCAAAGGAGCGGTATATTCCCAATGGACTCAAGTTCGCGTTCGGTGGCCTTGCAGGGTACTGATCTTTCATTTATTTTAAGATAATGTCCTTTATAAAGTATCAATGTCATTATCACTGTACGAATTTGGTACGATATTTGTAATTTAACATAATTTTCATAAGTGAGAAGTGTATTCAAATATTTATATTAAATTATCTGTATTACTTGCTAACTATATATGCAATTAGTATTTGACGTGAAACGAGTAAGACTTAACGTGACATCCAATTTACATGATTTAGTTAAATTATGCAGTCACGTAAAAGGTTACATAATAGGTAAATGCCCTTGTCATGGTCTCTGGAAATTATAATCACTAGATTTCACAAAACGTAAATAAATTTTGTACTGGACAAATCTCAAATTAAACGTATAGTATTAAAAGTGGATTTATAGATGACCAAAAAGTTTATATAATCATATACAAAGAAACAAAACTTGCTTATAGCCTGTTAAAAAAAAAAAAGTTAATACGTTAAAATAAAAAGTTAAAATTAAGTTTACTTAGCTTAATTATTACAGTCCTCTTAAGAAGTCCTTTTTTTTGTCTTTCCATACACAGACATTATTAATCTATAATATTTTAGAAACAGCTAATAAACCTATATTCCTGTTAATATATGTATAATATTTTAAAAGTAAAGTTAATCACATATAATGAATTTGTTATTAAAATATTTCCAGTAATTATATAATAAATATTCCGGTTTAGCAACATTGTTATCTACAAGTATTATATTAAACAGTTACTTTGTAGTCAATTGACCAACACAATTAATAGCTGGTATTAATGATTGAATATTTACAGAAAGAGAAATGAGAATAAATTTATAATAATAATATAGATTTACAATGTAGCATATACTTTTTAATTTAAATTATAAAACAACTAATAAAGAATACATTTATAGATTAATAGTTGATAGCTGCAACCTCATTCTTGCATTTTCTCTATATCTGTATACATGCCAGATATCAAATTCATGTAGAATTCTATAGAAGTCTCTTGTGTATGTAAACACCACCTAAACACAAAATTGGCAAATATATTCATTATATAAGTCAGTCTAGGCTCTCCTGCCATTGATTGAATCTACAATCTCTTGCCTTTTGCTACACCATGATGCTTATCCACAACATGACAACTAATATTACTTAAATAAATGTAGTGTAGTGTACTTACATATGTTAAAAATGGAACCCTATTTAATTTGATCTGATTCTCATTTAATTTGAAAACAAACTTTCTGAACTATCAAAATTTCTTGACTTTGGTTAGTTTACTAAATATTTCATTCAATTACCTTGCTCTCCGTACAGTTTTATCTTTTCGACAAACATGTTTTTTTTCAGAAGAGAGTTTTTCATTCTTAATTAACTGTTATTAATGATATTTCAATTAAAAAATATGACTTTTTGTTCATAATTAACTACTGATACATTTAAATACAATGTTTTTCCTTAAAAGGCTCTATTTAATGACAACTGTCAACAAATCCATAAAATTCCCACTCCTTTAAATGTGGTATACTGGCCACATGTCTATCAGTGTCCACTCTAGGGAGAGTCAGGTGAGCATTTACCTAAGGTGTTGTGGCGACTGTTTGGTTGTAAAAATTTACATGGTAAAGTTTACCAACAACAAAATGGTCTGTTACTAGTCCCTTTGTTCCCTAAAATTATTTATTTTTATTTAATTATATGTAGGCACTATATTTAAATTTCTAAAGTGCACAGCTTGAATTTATTTAAGCATTGAGTGCTATGGATTTATAGTACATCTCTGATCAGTGAAAATTATAGTATATTGCTAAACAGTCTTTTTGTCAAATTAAGTATAACCTCTAAAGTGGGTACTGCATCTGTGTTAGTTTTAGTATTAAAAAAGTGCTTACTGAATATTTTCATTCTCTACCTGAGTTTTATGTTTGTATGTTGTCATAAATTCATATCTAATTCAAGTTATTACATTGCACATGATATGGTGATGATGTGTACATAGGCATAAAATAATAAAAAATATGAACATTGCATTTTTAATTTTTTTATGACTAGAGTATAGTGAAGGGATATTATTTGTAAACAATTTGTTTACACATCACACAAACAATGTGTACTTAAGAACAAAATATTCCAGCCATTCATCAAATCTACTGTGTTAATATTAATATAATACACTTGTAAAAGACTGATAAAGAATTAAAATATTCCATATGCATTATGTAATCAAATGGAAAACTGTTTGATCTCTATAATTAATACTTATCACATTAATCACCCATCAGTCATTGTGACATGTCTCTCTACCCTCAATTTTAGTATGCTGCAATGTAACTCTTTTAATTTTATTTCCACCTCAAACTCAGATAAACCCCAAAGTTTTATAGAAAAATCACCAGGATCCTACAAACTGGTTGCATATGTTATTATATTGGATGCCTCATATGTAACATAGTGCTCTATCAGCATGTCAAGATCAAGCAATCTTTTGCTCTTAAACTGTCTGTACCACAATCAATTTGCATTTATATGATAATGTAAGTAGATCTATTTAAAGAAAACACTTCAAATAATTTATCACATATTTTGTAAAAAAAAAAACTATGTTATGTTGCTACCTTGAAAAAACTCTTAAAAAAAAATATCTGTAGATGTCTAGATTTTTCTATATGATGTGATCACGATAACTCCCAAAAAAATGACGTATCAAAACCGGGTTTCGTTTATTATCTTTAGAATAACGTGAACCAGTTATCTATTTAATATCAATAGCCTAGTCACCATAGTTTAATAATAAAATAGATTTTTGCATGCCTCATTTCTTAATTTATTATATTTAGTAGTTTTGTCGATTGTCATTTTATTTCTTTTTAAGGAAAAGGCAAAGATACTGAAACCATACATACTTGCTTAAAAGATATAGAATAGTTTAAATAAAACAATTAATAAAATGAGTCAAAGGTAAGTTTTTTTTTTTTTTCTTAAAATTAAATTAATGGTATGAGGTTTTGAATTTCCCAAACTTATTATTGGATTGTTTCTGGCCACTAAAGTCTCGAACACAGTATTTTTTTTAATAATAAATGCGATTATTGTTTTATTAGCTTTCAGAAATAACCATAAACTTACTTTTCTCTTATTATATGATTAATATGTTTTGTGGTAAAATTAATCACATACCTCCAACACAATTCTATTTTTTAAATTAAAATGATCATATCCATGTTCCCCCATTGTTTTGTGTTAACATCCTGGACCACATTGTCAATTCAAATCAAACTAAATTAAAGTCAAATGTTAAATATATTAACAGTTTAAGAAATATAGAGGTGTCTATTTAATGTATTTTCCTATGACATAACTTTAAAAAGTATTGTTTTATCCAACATTACTCAGTAATAAGTAATGTAAAGTTGGCGGTCAGCCAGCTCATCACTAGTAGACAGTCAGGCGAGATTTCATGTCATAAATTCTCAGTAGACACTTTGTCTACATGCATTGGACTGATTGGACACTTAATAGATGCGACACTAACCGTATTGGCTGTAATTAACTAGCGTTCTATAGTACCTATTACTGTGAAAGTATGCTCTTTTATATTTTCTACTGAAGGAATTTATTTACGAAGTCGAAAAATAATAACCTTTTTTAATTATTAATTCTACTTTTAATAGCAATTTTGTAAATTTTGAAATATTAAAAGAAATCTTTATCCTAAATGTAACAAGATGGCGGCTCCCTTGTTAAGATTGACCAGGTAATTATTTAGGTATTTCATGCCCCAAATTATTATTTATAATTAATTTCTCTCGTGCGCAGTATTAAATCTACATCACGTATCTTAACAGTATGTAATATAAAGCTAAATAACATAAACCGGGACATTGGTGATTAAAATCGCGGCAAAACTCCGACGTTTTAATTTTCTCTGTCATATTTCATCATTATTGGCTAAATATAGATAATCTATAAAATGCAATCGCATTGACCTGCCCTAAGATTGTTCCGACGTATAAAACTGTCACAATTGTAAGATAGCACTTTTATCTGTATTTATCGTGACACTTAAACCTACCCGGAGAAGAAAAAAAAAACAATTAAAACATTGGTGTCAAAAACAATTTCAACGTATTTTTTTTTTCGAGGTTATGCGAGGGCAAATAGTTCTCAAATCTAACAGCATTGGAATTAACATGTATTTTTTAAAATCTATAGTACGATGAATGATGAATTTTAATAGCTTATACAGTGACTTATACTATACCGATCACTTTTGTAGAGTGGTGGTAGTAAGTAAATCGTTAAAAAAAAAGGAAATTAACTGAATAAAAGTGAATTATGCGATTTGATGAAAACACGTAAGATGTTGTATGTGTTACTTTTTTTTTATATAAATTACCAATTAAATCATTAGTTGCATAATTCAAGCAGAAAAATACTGTTGGTGATAACAGTCTTGGTTGTAAGCAGAGTAACAGTTGGTGTAATAGTTTTGCATGGTGGAAGGGCTTTTTCTAATGTCCGCCTCAGGTTAAAAATCTGCCGCCAAACAGCTATAGATTTGTTCTGATAGTTGCACTTGAGAGCCAGTCCCTCCACTATGCATATCGTGTCCAGCATCTTGCGCTATATCGCCTCTTAACATCAGGTGACATTGTGGCCATATTACTAAAACTATTAAGCATAAAAAACGTAGCCATTTCTAGTCAGTATTGACCTAGTTTTGCAGTAAAAAATTACGCACCTAAGACAATATATGACGACATTAGATATTGTGATACAGCATTATACAAACTTTACAACATTTTATCATATATATAGTTATTTAATATCAACTTAATTTAAGATAACTAATATTTTTATCGTTTGTATTTGTATTTGCACGATTTCTTCACGTGTTTAATAAGTCCCAGTGGAACTGAAAAACTATGTATCGGTTTACTCGCATTAGAAGTAAAATAATGTACTAGGCAACTAGTGATGCGTTATTCAAAACATTTTTTATATTATGGCAAAGGTCAAATGTCTATGTTGGCAATTTGCCAGTGTAAAAAATAAAAAGTACATTTAAAACCTCGATCACAGATGATGGCGCACTTTCGTTTTTATTATATCATTTTTGATTAATTGTAAAAATAGATTATAGCAAGTACCTGGAGAAGCAAACTAAGCTCGGTACTCTTTTAAATTATGTTTAAAAAAAAATACATTTAGATACGAATTACATTCTGATTACGTGTCCAGATGTTAAATGACACTAATTATTTAAATAATAAAAGTTGTAGAATAACTTTTCATCTTTTTATAAACGAATTTCTTAAAAAAAATACGTTTTTACGAAAATACAGCTATTATTTATTAGTATTTATATATTCGCGGATTTAGAAAGATTATATCTACCTTTCCAAATATACAATTTCATCCAAATCGTTAAATCCGTTTCGGAAATACGCGAAATTTATATACTTATACAAGAATTGCTTGCTTTAATAGTTTTAGAAGAAACATAAAATTGCACTCTTCTATAGCCGGAATATTAACCCATTCCTCCCCACTGTCATATTTTTAGGACACTATTTTCAAAATGTCTTTTTACGTATTACGACTTTTATTTTCATTATTTAAACATTTTTTACAGCGAAAAAAAAATTATTTTGTTATAAAAAATAGTGTAAAAATATGAATTTCATCAGAAATAATAAAAATAAAAGTCCTAATACGTAAAAAGAAATTTTGAAAATATTGTCCTAAAAATATGACAGTGGGGAAGAAGGGGTTAAACTGTACATTGATCAGTTTTAATATAGTCATGTATTGCATATTTATATTACACTTATCTATAAATATCTGGAGTTTAATGAGAGAAGGTGACGGATAAGTTTGACGAGCGAATGAAACACTTTTCAATGCCGCATATAAATTTAAAGATATTTCATTGATTACGAATGTATTATCCGTATCCGCGTAACGTTTATTGGTTTTTGCGTTTCGATTTTCATAGCTAACTTATACGTTACATATAATATTAATATCGTTTTTTTTTGCCGGGAAAGTTTTGAACGAAAAATGTCAAGGTGGATTTTCGAAAAAAAAAAAGTTAGCCAACAGACTAGACAAACTACAAACTATACTTGTCTATCTAATTCAGTCTTTAACTACAACAAAGGAACCTTCAATGAAGGCTACATATGAACTAGTTATAAACAAGGTTGTTAGCTTGACCCTTATATACTTTCTAATTAAATCCATTAGACCTTGGCAATAATTGTTTTATATGTATAGAGTTGGACTTATTACCACACAATTTTAAAATAGAAATTGAATAGAACAGAATAGAAAATGAATTGTGAAAGCCTACATAGATATAGTTCACTTAAAACCCTTTCTACCCTCATTCTACCTATCTACTAGTATCTCCTACATTCAAGTTGTTAGGAAGATTAAAATTAGCCAAGCTAAAAGTGCTCATAATTATAAGCTCATAAGTGGAATAGCCTAGGACCTCTTCTCATTTATATCCAGCCATGGCTTCATCTCTCCAAATAACATGCCCATATTAAGCTGATATGTTACTTATCGACCATAGTAACTAAACAAAATCTCGTGTTTAAATTAAGTTCATTATATATCCAGTTGCTCTAAAAATCGTCTGTTAACGAACATCGAGATAAGATTAAATTCCCAATGCTTTCGACTTTACACCAAAAAACTTTTATGGCTTTCAGCGTAATGGATCACAAAAATTCCTAACACCACTGCAGTCGAACAGCATATAATTTAAATTAAATGTATTCTAGAAACAAGTTTGGAAAATACAAATGTCTAATAAAATGTACTTCTTAACATTCAAATACGACGTTACATTAAATGCATAGTGATGTATTTTTAAATGAAAAAGTTTTTCTAAGTGAAACTTAATTTGCCGCATTATTTGGTAGTAATTTTCTTAGCATTTCAATATTATACATGGTAAATATGATATTGTTACTGGCATCATATTTTATAATCATCATTCTATGATATGTTTTAAAGGAATTATTTTTATTTCACGTTATACGACATTGTACACATTTTATTGTTATAATTTATTTTTATTTTCATTACGTAATTACGTCACGTCATACTACGATTACGTCATAATATATCTTTATATTGTTCCGAATTTTTTGCAAAAGTAATAAAATATAATATGGCAACATTACTTGTCTATGCTCGATAGCGAAAATAATGTTCACAGACTTCCTAAAATAATTGCTTTCTCGCTTTCACACGGTGTTTTATGGTATACTATTGTTATAGTAAGCGTAAACGGAGGTCCAAGAGCATTACTTATTTTTGCTGTCATTGGGAAGGTTTAGAAGGTCAGAAATGACTAAAATTCTGCTTACGTAATTCTTTTGTTGTCCCTACAGCTTATGTACGAAACTAGCTTTCTGTACATACCTATTTTGTGGTGACAGTGAATACATAATATAAATTTATTTCAAGATCAAGTTTCTACCGGTCATATTATCAAACCGTTTTTTTATTATTATTGACCGATTAGATGCGTTTATTATACCAGTTTCGTTACGTATATCTGGCATAATTAAGATAAGACGTAACGTTGTCACTGTCTCTGGAAACGAAATAAATTTTAACTGTATAAACTAGTTTTTTAAAGTGGCTTCACTTGCATATAAAAGTCTTTTTGATAAGTGCTAATAGCACATGGCATACAAATAATCAGTACATTTCCGCACTAGTAAATAAATCATATGTCGCTGGTGATCTACTAAAATGCAAGTTACATCGTTTTAGTGACGTAAGTGAGCCAATTATATTTATTTGTCTTGGACCGCCAGTGGTAACTGCGTTCAACAGTTACAAATTATAATTCAGGCGATTCCGAAAAAAAATACACTGAACCTCTTAAGGCAACCACGATATGCAAATTGGTAGACAACAAAAAAAAAACAGAATACAAATAATTTGTCAAGGTAAATAAAGGTAACAAAAAAAAAAACAATAAATTGTTAATAGGATGGATGGATGGAATATCATATTCAATAATATCAATTATAATCATATGGTGGGTTCGTAGAAATATATATTACACTATGTAACGTCGCTGACTGCGCATGACATTCGTATCATCGAGGGTCGCCATTATTTGTGGAGTGCACTCCATTCACCGTCAGATCCCTGATCTTTATACCTGTCGATCAAATTGAAATGGAATCCTACAATATATTTGAGACTTCAGGGAAGATGGTATGTACCATCTAAGGCCATATAATAGACTTAAGGTATTTTCTAACAATCTCTTAACTAGGAATGGCGATTCATTCTGATACACAAAAGATCGACTCGAGTTGAGATCAAATGAATCGAATCACAATAACATCACGATGCGAATAATCGATTGACTTTTCGTGTTTATTTTTTTATTATGAAACCAATCACAGAAAAAGAACAATTCATTTATCGATATTTTATCATTCTTATACTAATTATCGTTTTCTTTACAAGTACAACAAAGTATCAGGGATACAAGAAGACATTTCACAAATATATTGGTTATATTAAACCGTCTTGTTTGAAAAAACATGGAAATCATTTTAAATTATATATTATAAAAATAGAAAGAATCGAGCTTCGATTTATAATGGAGAAATATCGATTCACTGGATCGATTTAATTTTTTTTTTATCCTAACAAAACGATTCTTTAATTAATCGATCTCAGATCGCTATCCCGACTTTTAAATATTATCCTTCAACTGATAATATATCGCAGAACACCAACACGTATGTACGTATATCCCGACAGTGGAATTAATAGTTAGTATTTGCCATATTCCGCTATATCGCAACTTGCCATCAAGTGACCATGAAATTCTAATGACGAAGTTTACGAAATTTACAAATCTGAAGTTAGTCAATTTTTTTTTCTAGAATGGCGGCGACCTGCGTCGTCCAACCCCTGGACTTGATTAAGACCAGGATGCAGCTGAGCGGCGGTGGAAAGTCTTCGTTCACAGTGGCCGGAGAGATTGTTGCGAAGGAAGGCTTTTTCTCGCTCTATGCAGGTTTATCTGCGGGGCTTCTGAGACAAGCTACATATACTACGACGCGTCTTGGTGTCTACAACATACTTTTCGACGCTTATAAGGAGTAAGTACGATACTTATGCTGCATCGCATATTATGAATATTGCTCCAGTCTTTGCGTTAATCTTAAATCAAGTTTGGTCCGTTTATATCGTCATGCTGCTATCTCTAGTTCGTATTTAACACGTCTAGGTAGAGTCGAACAACAATGTTTTTCTCTTTTACTCTACACTAGTACCTGTTGTCTCAATATTCATCCCTTTATACACACATCTTTCCTCACCCAGTTCATCCATATCTTCTTCAGTCTTTCTCTATTATATCTGTTCATCTTGGTATTTAACATTCTTCTTGCTGTATTTCCATAGACTCATAACATGTTCATACCACACTAGTGCTATTTTCACTATTCTTAGAATATATTCATTCCTAATGACCAGCCATTGTAGTTACCTTTCCCATTTTAACATGCGCATCTTAATCTATCTCTTTCTTTACCAATCATACATACATAATGGTTTTATAACTATTGCCTTGAGTTTCAGTGGCATTTAGATATTTGCTATTGCACGAATTACATTCGATGCAAACTAAGAAGGTACTACTGCACAGTACTTTGTAGATACAGTGATAGAACAGAGTATGATAATAATTTAATTACGAATGTTCAGTTCGAAGACCGTTACAATTTATCAAACAATAGTTCGTTATCATTTAAACTGTGACGATAAGGTCAGCCGTGCGCTTTCAAATAGACGATTTCAAAATGCACCAATCACGGCATTGTATTCAGCCATAGATATTTGTGCGGGATATGAACAAACTCGCCCATTGTTACACTCTTGAGTTTGTTTATGTTATTCTCGCACTTACTTAGTCTCAATCTATTTATACAGCATCATTCTACTGTCACAGTATTTTGTAGAAATGTTGCAAAATCTTCAGGATTCTTTTACCTGGTGTTAAAAGTGTCCAGGTGTTTGTATTTGAATATTTTTTTTTTTTTTATACTTAAGGTTTAGCGTTATGGCCATAATCTCACCTGATCTTAAGTGACGATACGGCCCAAGTTGGTAGACACGCTAAACCTGTGGAGGAACTGCCTCTCAAGTGCTGCTGCCGGAACACACCTATTGGTATTTGGCGGCAGGTTTACAACTTGAGGGTGGTAGCTACCCAGGCGGGCATTAGAAAAAGCCCTACCACCATGCTATGGTTTCCTCACGATGTTTTCCTCCACCGAAAGCTCAAGCTCATTGTAGGTGCTTGGGTTCGAACCCACGTCCCTTGACGCGAAGTCGTGCACACTACCACTGAGCTATCATCGCTTCATATGATCAAAATGATAAGTTTTTGTATATGATGTAAATGAAAGTAATTGTACTTTTACACCAATAGATGGCGCTGCCACGATTTCGTACAAGCTATCGAATGGTATTCATTGTTTATAGTGATTGTTTTTCTTAATTAATTAATGATCTCGGTCTAACTAGGTTTTTCCTTTGGCAATCGCCATAAATACCTTGGTGAACATTATGATCGTTTTCTGAATAAATATTAAGTTATATATTTTATGGTTTAAAATTGTGAATTCTATAGTCATACTTGAATCTTGTTTCCAGGCGTAACGCTGGTGCTGCGCCAGGATTCGGTACTAAAACGTTACTGGGTGTAGCTGCTGGCTCTATAGGTGCTTTTGTAGGCACTCCAGCGGAAGTGGCCCTCATCCGTATGACTGCTGACGGAAGACTACCCCTGGACCAGAGGAGGAACTACAAAAACGTTGCAGACGCTCTCATAAGGTAACCTATATAGGCTTTGTAATGTTAAACCACCCCACTTTTATCTCTCGCCACCAATGACTTTTATGCACCGATTAATATTTTTATTTTATAGTAACATCACCACAAGATCTGCAATCCAACATGCTGCATACTGCTAAATCACATTACCTATTGCTTGCCACCAATATTTTTTATGCACAGACAAACATATTTATTCTATTATTAGGAGGGTAGTTGATAACACCGATTAGTATGTCACTGCGGTGCGAGCGCAGCTAAGAGTTCTAAGCGAAGCACTCGAGACGAGAACATCATCGCAGTTATTATTAACATCGTTCTTCTGTACGTTTGTCGTTCGTGTTACAACTTATTATTGGGAATGGTATATAGTGTCTTTCGTTGTGCTGATTTTCTTTCTTCATCAGTGATAATCAGATCGTTCATTGGTTTTTGGTATTGGTTCTTTGGAAATTAGCATATTTAGGTAACATCGTGTTATCAAATAATTTTTTTTTTTTTTTTTTTTTTTTTTTTTTTTTTTTTTTTTTTTTTTTTTTTTTTTTTTTTTTTTTTTTTTTTTTTTTTTTACAGGATAGTGAAGGAGGAGGGGGTGTTGAAGTTATGGCGTGGTGCGACTCCCACTGTGGGTCGCGCGATGGTCGTGAACGCGGCTCAGCTCAGCACGTACTCGCAGGCGCGGGAGGCGTTCGTGGGGTTCGTTCCCGACGGCATCACGCTGCACTTCTGCGCGTCCATGGTGTCGGGGCTGGTCACCACCATCGCTTCCATGCCCGTCGACATCATCAAAACCAGGTATGACGTTCACACGGATACTCGAAGGTAACAGCTCGAAGCAACGCGGGTATCGTTACATTTGAGAGCGTGACGCATCAGTCGCTTTCAGTTTTTTTTTATATTATAGGGTTAGCGTTATGGCTACGGTAGTGCCTGATTTGAAGCGATGATAGCTCAGTGGTGGTGTGTACGACTTCGCGTCATGGGGCTTGAGTTCGAATCCACGTACGATGAGCTCGAGCTTTCGGTGAAGGAAAACACCATGAGGAAACCATAGTGTGGTTGTAGGGCTTTTTACCTGATGCCCGCTTAGCTAGCTATAGGTCTCTTCCTGCAGTTTTACTTGACAGCCCGACAACTTGGGCTGGATCGTCACTTAAGATCAGATGAGATTATGGCCATAATACTAAACATTAAATATACAAAAAAATTGTCGTCCAAAATAATGGACGCGTTAAACCTAGCTGAGAGATTCCTAAACCAACTCGACTTCATATAAAAATCAGATAATGGTAACATAATGGCAACATTATGGTAACACAATAGCAACATTATGGTAACACAATAGCAACATTATGGTAACACAATAGCAACATTATGGTAACACAATAGCAACATTATGGTAACACAATAGCAACATTATGGTAACACAATAGCAACATTATGGTAACACAATAGCAACATTATGGTAACACAATAGCAACATTATGGTAACACAATAGCAACATTATGGGTACACTTTGGGTTCTCCAAATTTTTTTTATACTTCCAGAATACAAAATGCTGCCAAAGGTCAGAGCCAGTTAGCGGTAGTAACGAACCTGCTACGTAACGAGGGTGTGTTCTCTCTCTGGAAGGGCTTCCTCCCTTACTACGCTCGGCTCGGACCTCACACTGTCCTCACTTTCATATTCCTCGAGCAGATGAACGCGGCTTACTTCAAGTATACTTAAGTTATACACATATTTCGTACTCAATTTGACAGCAAGAGAAGGTAAACAAACATGTCTGAAGTTTCATAGAAAAAATCCAAGTTGTCGTTTTGTTATTATCGATAAAATTTTACAGTCCTCGATGATATCAAAATACTTATGGCAATTGACCAATGTATATACAAGAAACATATTGATATAATACTTATGGCAGTTGACCCTAACATAAAGGTAACCTATCGGTATGATATAAAGTTGTCATTAGCGTATAAGTATTTTATTTCTATCGATGAAAACGTATGAACCTTTCAGTAAAATCTTAAAGCAGTTAACATAATGTCAGGATAAATGAGTTATCATAATTTATATGAATAAAGTAACATTTAAAGTTGTCATTATTAAGTATTCCGTTTTCATCGATAGAATCGTATGAAATTCGTTAAAAATGCCTAAAGCAGTTGTTATTGTTATAACGATAACATATTGTAAGCAGCACGGCTTAACATGAAATTATACAATGTCAACATTATGGTAACATATTGGCGACATTGTGGTAACATAATGACAACATTATGGTAATATGATGGCAACATTATGGTAACATAAAGATAACATGTACCAATTGTAATTAATATATAAATATATTATTTTCAAAACTATTTCCAAGTCAGTTGGGCTTAATATAAACGTAATTATGTCAGTATATTGATAACATAAAGGCGAAATAATTATTATATATTGCGATATGAGTTTATGAGACTCACTAACGATTCCTAAACCAAGCTGGGCTTAATATAAAAGTAACATAATGGCAACGTTATGGTAACATAATGTCAACATTATGGTAACATAATGGCAATACTATGGTAACATAAAAATGTCATCTAAAATTGTTTTTAATGTATAAACGATAAAAACATTTCAACCTCGATAAAGTGACACTAAGATAACATTAAGATAACACTTAATAATTTCAATAAAGAAACTAACTACATATCGAACCTTTCAGGAAGACAACGTAATCGATAATTGCACCTTTCATCACAGAGTTTTTTCCATTCCTAATTAAAAAGTATTTATGATATTTTTATTAAAAATATGACGTTTTCTTCATAATTAACCATTGATCTATTAGAATAGTGTCTGATAACATAGTGCTTCTAATTAACAATAATATTTTTAGCAGTTCACAAAAAAAAAAAAAAAGATTTTCTGCGTTTACGATGTCTTTCTGACAAGGCTCGATAGATCAAATGAAAAATCTTTATTCAATTCAGGCCCTAAGAAGGCGCTTGTGAACGTCAAAACGACTATATATGTTCCTAAAGTGCTAGATATGTTCCTAAAGTAATTGAACTTTACATAATGGTAACATAGAGTTGTATTTAATATGAAATATACATTGTTTTCCCCTTTGATAATCTATAAACTTTGATTCTAAAGGTGTTCTAAACATACGAACTTATTCAACCAAATCCATATTAGATTATTCTATGAAAACGTCAGAAGAAACTATAAATTCAAATAATGTTAATAATGAATGTTAATACTGATTGGTTTGTTTACCTTTTTATATATAATGAAGTATATAAAATGTAATTTGGTGACTGATTGGCAAAAGAGAAATCCTTATACTCAAATATATGTAATTAAAAAAAAAATTAAATATGTTGCATCAGATCTTTATATATTAAGAGAGTGAGAATTAGAAAGATAAAGCACTTTACAGAAGTATAAGAATTTATATGTTCTCTATATCATTAATATGAAGCGATGATAGCTCAGTTGGGTCAAGGGTCGTCAGTTCAAATTCACTTACAATGAGCTTGAGCTTTCGCCGATGGAAACAGCTTGATGAAACCGTAGCATGGTGGTAGGCTTTTTTCTAATTCCCGCCTGGCTAGCTATCACACTCAAATTGGAAATCTGCCGCCAAATACCTATAGGTATGTCTCGGTAGTTGCACTTGTGAACCAGTTCCTACACTAAGCGTGTCCAACATCTTGGGTCACATCGTCACTTAACATCATGTAAGATTGTGATCATAACGCTAAACATATTAACTGTTAAAAAAAAATTATTACAGGGAAAACTAAACAGCTAACATTAAGAACGTAAATAAAACAAAAAAAAAAATACAAAAGGCTATTTACAAGTTTTCACAAATATTAATAAAGATTAATTCATATTAAATAATGCGTAGTCAGCACACAGTTTATTACAATTAATATTACAATGAAGAAAATTATTCACTAGTGAGCATTGAGTATTGAAGATGTCGATATATATATCGATATATCGATATATCGACACTTGCACGAAAGAATAATGAAGCTGTTTTAAAGCCTATAATTTTGTAAAGTCATTTTCATATAAATTCCTTGACATAACAGTTTTTGAGGACTTATATGTTTTCTAATTACTTCCCTGTAAATGCTATACATTGGGAAGAATCAGTACTGTCTCATTTCCTGCCGATGTAAATCGTACTTATTGCCTTCCCTCAAAGAGACACTATAGAGTCAATTAGGTAAAATACAGGCACTTTGTCTGGCATTTTTCACATAACATAAAACACACTATAATATATAACACCTTCATTCTGAAATAAGTTACAATTAACGAAACACTTTTTTTTAATAGTTGAGGCTTACCTTTATGGCTATAATCTCACCTGATCTTAAGTGACGATACGGACTAAGATGGTAGACACGCTAGGTCTGTGAAGAAACCGGCTCTCAAGTGTAACGCCTATTGGAATTTAGCGGCAGATCTTCAACTTGAGGGTGGTAGCTACTCAGGAAAGCATTAGAAAATCCTCTACCACCATGTAAATGAGTTCTTTTATATAGAGCTTGTTCTATAGAATCGATTGGACAAATTAAATCTAACTGTAAAGTAACAGAGGTAAGATATATTTTTGTATGAACAGATATAAAGGTCACACAATTGTGTTAGCAGAGAATGAATAGCGCTTGAATTGGCGACGTACTCGCAAAGTTCTGATAAGGTGCTATAATAGTGATAATAGTAAAAATGTATGTTTTAACGCAACAACCGCTTCAGACGTTATATACGCGTATCGACTGCGATAAACGAAATATGTATTACCGTTATAATATTTACTAGCGCTGCGTCCTTGTCTTCCTTTGATCCCCTAACCTTTAAAAACACTACTTTTCAAGAGAAAGTTCCTTTGGGAGGGCTTGTTGTATGACATACGTTCGGGTAATATCGTATCGAAGCGACTAACAGAGCTAGAGATATTAGTTATGTTTCACTTTTGCAGTGTGGTCTTAAGCACACGCAGATTTTTTCTGAACGAAGTGTCCCATGTCCTTTTCTGTACAGTTCCTGGCAAATCGTTTGCAAAGTTTCACGATTATTGGCTGAGTACTTAATGAGTAACAAACATAACAGACTCACGTTCGCATTTATGATGGTAATTAGGATACGAAGAAGAATACAGTGTGCTAAGACTATCGGGGAACTAAATGTTGTTGTGACCGAAAATGGTAACGCACTGAGTCTATATAGGAAGAAATACGTGACGTTATAGCCGAAGATGGTAACTTGCTAAATCCCGAGTGTAAGTAAGAGGCACTGAGGCCGAAGACGGTAATGCGCTGAGTCTAAAAAGACACGAAGTGATTATATGGCCGAAGATAATAGCATATTAAGTCTCTAGACTCGAAGGAAGTGAAAGACCGTATATTTTTTATTATTTTTTTTATCTAGGGGAAATGCTTTTAGGCATTCCCTCCCAGATGGGCTGGGAGGGGTACGTGGGACCTTACCGCCGAAAGACTCGCCGGTAATACCTACTAAAACACCACGGTGTTCTTCTATCGCCTATTGGGTCAGGGAGCAGAATCTGTCTTCACATTGCATCTGCTCCCTAGTGAAAGAGAAAACGGTATGACCGAAAATGGTAACATGCTTGACCGAGAGGAATAACTAAGTGAGGATATGGCTGAATATAATAGCATGTTAAGTCTCTAAAATCACTCTAGAGTGGGACGAAGTAAATAAAGAAATAAGCAAAGATAGTAACATACTAAAAGAAGAGGAAGAACTAAGTAATGATAAGGCCGAAAATGGGAAAATGATAAGGCCGAAAATGGGAACCCGCTAAGTCTAGAAGAGGAACTAAGTGATGACACTCCTAAATATGATAACACTCAAAGCCGAGAGGGTGACTAAGTGGCGATGATATCATGCTAACTGAAGAAAATACTAAGTTACCACGTTAGCCAAGATGGTGAAATACTAAGCCGAAAGCGAGCTATGTATTGATGTGACCGAACGTGGTAACTTACTAAGTCTATTGACAGAACTAAATAACGGTGTTGCCGAAGACAGTAACGTGTTGACGACGATATTAAATAGCTTTGTTAACGAAGGTAACATATGCAAAGTCTAGAGGGGGACTGAGTAATAATACAGGTGAAAATGGTAACATGCCAATAGATGGTAACTAAAGGGCAGTAGGACCAAGACAGTAGAATCCCATTAAGTCCATTGGTAGGCTAAGATCTATGTGATCAAATATTTAAAAACGGTAATACATTTTTCTCATTGAAATATATGTTTCGGCGTAATTCATCTTAATATTTGTTAAGTTTATTCATTCACAAATGGCTATTTATTACTGAATAATTTTCATTTTTTTATTTATAACTTTTAAGTGCAAACTGTTTTTTCCACGGATACATTCAGCATAGACAATAAGCGAAGTGTTTATTTTTCTATAGACTTTTATATAGTGAAATTTATATTTCTAAACATTCTCTATTAACGCGAAATTAAATTATTATTATAGTCGATGATTTTTTTTATTGATTTTTTTATTATATACTACTTTGATTACTTTTAACTCTACAATTGAAATTATTTTATCGCTTCTCATGTAGTTTCGTTTTATATTGCTCAAAATTTGCTTTTAGTACAAAATGTAATTCGTTGTTTCAAAATATTCTAATGATATTGAATCTAAACAGTTCTCTTAAGTACCATTCATGGTTGTCTGAAACTTGAATTTTATAATTATTTATCATATGTTTTACCTTCCACATAAATCGATATCCATTACGGACAAGTTTAAGTGTTGTCATTAAAAAAATCTATTAACGGTAGTATGTTATAATGCTGTCTTGTTTATCTGTACTCTACGGTGTTGCCACCACTGTGTAAATCGCGATAAACTCGTGAATCACTATCTTTTAATGTTTTCGTGTTTTGTGATCAGTTAGAGTATAATTCAAGCTTACAGAATTGCATAACAGTGACCACTCTCGATAGATATGCTATACTTAGCTTACTATCAGATATAGATGACTTCTAGGTCAATCAAATATCACCGAAAACTGTTAAGATCCAATATCGAGGTAGCTTTATAGTCGCTGTCTTATATGAAATAAATAAATACATACGTACGGCTATCGTAATTATATATTTTTATAAAAACACTTTATGATTTGTGACTAACGTTAGCTATGTTTTAAGTTGTTTTAGATTTAATAAAGAATATTGTTTTTATTCACGTGTGTTTATTTTCGAAAGAAACTTGTAGGACCTTTAAATAATGGACATTTTATTAGAAAAAAAGAATCTGTATTACGAGCAAAATTATTATTTCCTACAATAGTTAGCGTAAGAAAAAACAACATGAAGCATCATTAAATATCTCATATTTCTCTCTTTCTTTCTTTACCTTTTCCCTCTTTCTTTCCCCCTCTCTCGATGGGACTCTAAATGTCCCAATACTGCCAGATACCAGGGCCTTTTGCACTTCTTGTAACCTCCCACTCGAACCCCAAATCAGGCCTCTGTTCCACTGAGTACTTGCCTGGATCCCGAGATTGACAGAGGCCTCTTGCTTCCTGCCAGATCGTCAAATAATGAGATATATTTATTACTATAAACATTTTTTTTTTTATTTGAGTCGATGCGAAGTTTCCGTTTAAAAATAAATCTAGAACCTCGCTTATTTACTTTCTTTCTTTTTGTCTTGTGAAGTTCATAGAAGGCCTATTACCCTAGTGTATCCAGGGTCCTTGATAGGTTGAAAATTGCCCTGCCTCAAATGCTCTAATTACATGAGAATCTTTTGTGGACTTGATCCGACCTCCTTCGTATTCCTAACTTTTTAAAAGAAATTTATATCTCTATCTCGGGTTTGACATTGGCAGAATAGTATTCTTACAGGCGGTGTCATATATCCAAGAAAAAGAAGATTATTCCGTCAACTAAATTCACACACAAATATTTCATTGCAGTTTATAAAATTCACTAATAATCATTTTAGACAAATTCGAAACGATGTAGCCGATTCGATTTACATTAAAAATGGTAATAAAGAACGAGGTCGTTGAGAAAATCCCTCGGGATAAGAAAGTTATATTAGGAAGCATCGCTGGGTGAGTTTTTATAATGACAATATATGTGCCCGCGGCTTCATTTCCATAGAACTAAAAAAATTCGCCCGTTATGCTAACTTTTTTCAATTAAGCTTCGCTCTCATTGGTGCTAGCGTGATGTTGAACAAACTAAGGCCTTCATCAATAATTGCTCGACGAAATACACTTTTTTTATAGTTAAGGCTTAATCTCACCTGATCCTCAGTGACTATATGGTCCAAGTTGGTAGACACGCTAAACCTGTGGAGGAATTTGCTCTACAGTGCAACTGCCAAAACACACCTAACAGTATTTGACGGGAGATTTTTTAACTCGAGGGTGGTAGCTAGCCAGGCGGGTATTAGAAAAATCCTACCACCACGCTATGGTTTCCTCACGATGTTTTCGTTCACCGAAAGCCCAAGCTCATTGTAGGTGGTTGGATTCGAATTCACGTCCCATAACGCGACGTTTCTACACGCTACCACCGAGCTATCATACTTCAAGGTCTGTCAGGTCAGATAGCGTAATATATAGCATAGCGTATATTCAAATTTCTGAAGAGCACTGCTTGAACTAATTTCAACATTCGGTACTATAGATATATGGTATTAATTTGTCTTATTATCCGTGGTGACGTAATCGCTAAAGCTGATTCTGATGATTGTGATCAAGCGCAAACTTGTAAAGCACAAAGAAAGACAAAGCTATCAATGATGTTATTCTTCAGAATGGTAGCGACGACGTTAGTCCATCCATTAGATATGATAAAAGTGCGGCTACAAGTCAACGATACGCCGAAGACATCGATCTTGATGGCGAAAAAGATTTGCAAATGCGAAGGCTGTAGTACCATGTTCGTTGGCCTCACTGCCGGGCTGATGAGGCAGGCTACTTACACGGCCACCAGGCTCGCAGTTTACTACTGGTTGTACGATGAATATAAACAGTAAGTCGTTTATATTTTTAATACTGACTTTCATTGACATTTCCTACACTTGTAGCGGAAAAAATTCTTTATGTCATCGGGGAAAAGTAGTTTGTTTTTCTTTGGAAAATTACGGATTTGTTTATCACAGAACAGAAATATTTTTTAGAATTCGACGTATAGTTCCAGAAGTCAGCAGGTTAGGTTATATTGCTAGCTGTTCCCGGGACTTCGTTCCATTCTATCGTATCCATATATAAATTGTTTGATAATTTTTGCTCGGTTTTATACCTTTTCACAATACGGCTTTGCTCCTCATAGTTATAGCGTGATGTTAAATAGCTAAAAGGCTTCCTCAATAACTGCTCTATCGAACTAAGAATCATTTTTTGAAATCCGTCTGATATTTCCTAATATTAGCGCGCTCAAACAAACAAAGAAACATCTTCGCTTTGTAATCCTTACTGATATTATAAATGGGAAAGTGAGTTTGTTTGTAACGCTTTCACACCTAAACCGCTGAATCGATTGCGATCAATTTTGGTACAGAGGTAGATGGAATAATCGAGACGGTGATAGCCCACTATTACTTTTTAAAACTTATTGCAAATCGGGTAAAGTGAGAAATAAATTTTCTATGAAACTTTTTAATGCGTTCTCCGATGTAGTAAAGCCAATATTAATGTCAGCCAAGCCGCGGGTTAAAGCTAGTATCAATATAGATTATATCAAACAGGAGATACAGTAAAGATCCGGACTTGAAACGTAAAGTGCAGTTTGGATGTTACGCCGGGCTGGCGGGGGCTTTCATAGGGAACCCGTCGGAGGTCGCGCTGGTGCGTTTGATGGCAGGCGGGCAGCAGGGTCCATCCGGTTCCGGCAAACGATACAGAGGCGCTATCCACGCCATATACAAGTAAGGCTTTTTTAATCAGCCTTTAAAATGGTGACGTACATATCAATATAGTAGTAGCTCTATGTAGCTCAATATACGATGAACATGCGCGATCGATATTGAAGCGGTGATAGATGTGTGTGAACGGACGCCGCGTCGAGGCAGGTGAGTTTGAGTGCACCGACAATGAGTTTGAGCTTCCGGTGAAGGAAAACGTCGTGATGAAACCCTAGCATGGTGGCAGGGCTTTTTTGAATTCCCGTCTGGCCTAGCTACCACCGTTATGCGGCCAAATATCTATAGGTGTGTTCCGGCAGCTGCATTTGAGAGCCAGGCCCTCCACTAGGCTTAGTATGCCCACTATCTTGGGCCACATCGTCACTTAACATCAGATGAGGTTATAGCCATAAAGCTAAACCTTAACTATATTTAAAATAAACCATCTATAAAATGATGTACATCTCATATAGCTCAATAGTTCAATGGATAATGAACATTTTATTAATTGAAACTTCTTATGGGAGGGCATTGAAATTCGGATCCGCAACCTTTTTATGTGACGCTCGTTCGAGCGACGCGCTCGAGGCGACTGAGGGAGCACGAGAGGTATTGCGATGTTTCATTTCTGTATACACCGTTTCAAATATACTTTAATTATTTTAATTAATAAACAATAATACCTAATTACCCTAATAACCATATAAATAAAATAGAACCAGAACAGATAGGATTGGTAAAGGAAACTAAAATAAAATCAAAGAAAAAACTATACCAAACGAATCGAATCGAAGCGTAAATGGCTACACAGTTGACCTGACGGTTATGCCATCAAACCCTGGTACTTTTTGGAACGAAGTTCCTTATGAGGCGTCGCAGAGGGGTACCGTAGCCGGCAAGAAACGTCCGTAACGTTAGCGTAAGATGTTTATGTATAGTCTATGTATGATGGCTATACAGTGTCTAATGTATAGTCTGCGTGATGACTGTTATTATATGTTTTTATAAAAATATCGTAAACAAAATAAAGGTGTTAAGATAATCTTGTATAGTAGTATTTTATATATATTTATTGATAAAAAAATTATAAAACAAAGAAATTTAACCTGAATAATTATTTTTTTATACCTCGAATAGAACTTGAAATAAATATTGTTATAATAAGGAATTTCGTTGTTACCTGGTGTCCCACGACACCTCTCTGTTTTTATTGTGGGGAAATGCATTCAGGCAAGCATAAGCTCCCAACCCGGGGGTATTGAGAAGGTTATGTGGGACTTGCCCGATGTTAGTCGCCGGAATTACTCACTAAAACCTGTCGGCTTATATGTCGTCTTACCGGGGCGATGCGGGTTCGAAATCTGATGCTCCGTCGAGTGCTGTGGATTCGAATCCCACACCGGAAACTTTGTATTCGTAAACTTAATGTTTGCACAATCCGCAGTGATACATTGTTCGATACTTATTATGAATGTCATATGCTGCAAAATTATATATCACTGCATGGCAGAGTTGCATCGCATAAATAAAGACACGACTATCGACAAAGTATTCGTATGACAGTGAATGAAGTAAACTTTAAAAAAAGTTATGAACAAATCTTCTAAGGCAGCAATAAAAATAATGACCGCTTCGGAGTTAAAACTATGCGAGCAGTTTTAGCGACAATGTTATCTTCGTAGTTATCGTTATTAAAATTATAAATGCGACGGTGAATTTGTTTGTTTGTTTGTTTGTTACGCTTTCACGCCTAAACCACGCAATCAAGTATGATGAATTTTAATTTTATTATTATTTTCTATACTCGTTTACAGGATAATCCGTGAAGAAAGCATATGTACTCTCTGGCGCGGTGGGGTTTTAACCCTGGCCAGGTCCGTCGTCCTCAGCACGGCCCAAATAGGAACATACGCTAAGGTCCATAATACATTATTTATCTCATAGCATTGATACATATAATACATTTATAACGGATTAAATAAAGTCTTTACTTGAAATAATTTTTCATAATTACAATCGGCGTGTATCCGTTTCCCTCGTTGACATAATTAATAATTATTTCATATATAAATTTCTACAATTATGCAATGCAATTTTACAATGCATGAGAGTGGTAAATGAATTATGTTGATGATAAATGATATTACGTATCCCGGTAGGTCCGCGAGGTTCTCAGAGAGCGTAACGTCGCGAAAGGATTACAGTTGCATTTCTATACGTCAACGATTTCGAGTCTATTCGCCGCTCTGCTCTCTCTGCCGGCGGACGCTGTCAAAACGAAGTGAGTTCATCGGTGACATGGTTAATTTAGTTTTATTATATAATTCCAACGTTACGAACAAAAGGAAACGCATGTGGTGAGAAAAGTAATGGATATGAATGTCATATCCATTACTTCAACGTCGCAGCCAATGAACAATCACAAACAGAAGTTCAATCAACAGCCTACAATATACTGCGGTCGTCTTGCACTGTTTGTTATCTACACAACAAACACCTCTACTGCAGCGACCACCTTACAGCTACATATTCCGTCTACACGTTATTTCTTTATTATCTATCATTATTGTTAGTTGCACGGCCGTTAGTTTAACGGCACCGTATTGTAAAGAGACTTGGCTGTTGATTGAACTGCTATTACCACGCCTAGCGGAGAGACTGGCTCTCAAGTGCAACTGCCGAAACACACCTACAGGTATTTGACTACAAATTTTCAACTTTCGGGTGGTCACTAGCCAGACGGGCATTAGAAAAATCCCTACCATCATGCTATGGTATCACCACGACGTATTCCTTCGCCGAAAGCTCGAGTTCTTTTCAGGTGGATTCGAACTCACGCCCCTAGACGCGGCGTACGTACAGACTACAATCTGAGCTGTATAAATGATTGAGACTTCTTTCAGATATCAAGTAAGAAGCGATAAAGTAACTCAATGGCAAATAGTTGTTGACCTGCACAGGACTAAAGGCATACTCTACTTCTGGAAGGGTTTCTTACCTTACTTCATAAGGATGGCGGTGCACACGTTCGTTACGTATTACGTGATGGAAGGAATGTGTCAGATGTACCGTCAGCATGTTATTGAAAATCGAAAAAGTAAAACTAAAGATTAAAACTGTATGGAGTTTGTTTTGATGACGCTAACTGTGCTATAATTTCCAATTTAAACGAAATGCTTGAGTTAAAAAATATACACGAACATGTACATAATAAATAAATTAGTTTCATTTTATACCAGCATTTGCTTTGTCAAAATTGGATGATACCAATTATTGATAATCAGAGAAAAATATTGTGTAGACAAGGAAAAACTGTCTCCAAATTATTTTTATTTGTATATTTAGTTAATAGTTACAAAACTAAGAAAAATAAAAGCGGATAACAAACACCAGTACAGCTGTCTGAGAAGTTTATTTATTAATTATGAAGATAGAATAGAAGAATAGATAGAATTATGAGAAATTTATAATATTAGTATGATTTTTTTATTTATTACCACTAAAATGCCTAAAAAAAATAAAAAAATCATAGTGATACATGGTTTGTAGTTTATTTTAAAAACATAACAGTTTTCTTAGCTCTCCAACAATGCATAACAACTAGAAACTTACATCAAAGAAACTGAAAAAAAAAATGTTCACAAAGGAAACAAAGGGAAATTCGTATTCGATTTTAGATACCAATACAAACATTTGATTTTAATTCAATGTTCCTTTCGAATAATTATGCCCGATGAGCTGGCTTGAAATCAAGTGGACTAGGTATTTGAGATTTTTTTTATGTTGCGCTGCATAGTGACTGCACTGCGCCTGGTATTACGTACAGTAGAATCCAAATCAGCGACGACTGACATTGAACAAAAACTCACTGTCAGTCACTGATTTCATATTGACCTGCTTAGATACCTTTTCACGTCTCTTTTGAAGGACCCCATGTAATAGGAAGGTGGAACACACTCACAGGAAGACGGTTCCATAGCTCCACGGTATGACAAAAATATGAAATCAGCAAACTTTAATTACACTGTGTTGGGCTAGAGTGGTGAACAATCGATTGAATGTCCATAAGTTTGAGACTTGCCATGTTCTAATTTTCAATATGCACTTACATTTACTTATTAAACTGTATCATTATCGGCTAACGGTGAAGTGAACACAGTAAAGCAACTTGAACGTCTGACAAGAGATGTTGTGGTAAGACAATGTATGTGGGAGAAATCAAAAACCATAGGGCTCCGTGTTGTTTCTATTGTATATAAATACGAGGTGCGGTTGTGTTGCAATAAATGGCGTGTTTTGATTCAGTCAGAGTCCTTCACCCTTAGGCGTGGTACGTTTATAGATTGGTAACATTTTATTAAATGCACGACGGTTACAATTATGATTTTCAATATATAGATATGAAATTGATACAAATTTCTGATAAAAAATGCATTTCGAAGTAAAACAAGTTTTATTTAATCATTTATTGGTGAATAATGCTTAAAGCGATGATAGCTCAGTGGTAGTGTGCACGACTTCGCGTCAAGGGACGTGGGTTCGAACCCAAGCACCTACAATGAGCTTGAGCTTTCGGTGAAGGAAAACATCGTGAGGAAACCATAGCATGGTGGTAGGACTTTTTCTAATGCCCGCCTGGGTAGCTACCACCCTTAAGTTATAAACCTGCCGCCAAATACCAATAGGTGTGTTCCGGCAGTAGCACTTGAGAGCCAGTTTCTTCACAGGTTTAGCGTGTCTACCAACTTGGGCCGTATCGTCACTTAAGATCAGGTGAGATTATGGCCATAACGCTAAACCTTAAGTATAAAAAAAAAAAAAAAAAATCTGTGTCTAGCCGTGTCAGCCATTTCGATCGCCTGGAATTAAAAACTATATAGTACTATTTGTCCGATTATGTAGCTTGTGCCTGATTTTGAATAGCCTAGAGCCTTCCTCAATGATGGCTCTATGGAAATTAAAAAGGATTTTTGAAATCCGACTGGCAGTTTCTAAGATTACCGCGTTCTTAAAACAAAAGACATGAACTTTTTCGCTTTATAATATTAATACTGTTAGAAGCATAGTTAATCGGCGGTAGTTTATAGCACCGATTACCTGGTGTATAAGTACGAGGCGAGCGCGGCTATGGGTTCAGTCTAAGCGAGGCACTCGAGGCGTATTCATCGTACGTAGTTGGAGTACTCCGACGTTACGTGAGATTTATATTTTTAAACTACTCCTCTTATTATTTCCATTAATATAGATCTTGCTTGAATTGTAATTCGGTTTTAGTACTCGGCTGTGACTGATTCGACTTCCTCCCTATTCGAATCTAATTAAAATATTAATACCGGGTTGTGTTTTAAATAATTTTTTGGTTAATTTCGGATACACAACAGCTTAGGTGCTAAATAGCTACAACGTTTAAAACCTGCTAATTGTTTTTGTTTAGAAATGGTACATATATATTTTTTTTCTTTAAAGCTTTGATGTATGCTCATTTTTATACTGAACCACTAATCCGTATGCAAGTTGAATTGGATTAAATGCAAATTACATGAAAGCAAAAGATTAAAGTATATATAAAACTTGTCTGTCGTCGTTGAACTAGGTACATACCAACGGTAACATGTTCACGGCGAACGCGGCGGGGCTAATGCTGGGCACTTGTTCGACTTCAATTAGCCTATATTGACACACTTAGCTATGAGTTGCGAACGGATTGTCAACCCCTCCGTACCTGTATCTCGTTTTTAAAACGTAATTAACTAATACATTACTCGAAATACTATAAGCTTTTAACGTCAAGACCTTTGTGAAAACCATCGTGTCGATGACAGATCGAATTTGATGAAATTTAATATACGGAAATATATAGAGAAAAAATCAAAGAAAATGTTTAATCTCTATCAACACATGAAAGCGAATAACGAGGGGAAGGAGCAAAAGGAACCGGAGACGACTGGGCACGATAGATTTTATCAAGAACGTCCTCGGACCAGTTATAGAAAGAAGAAGCGACGCGGTGCGTGTAGGAGGGCGCAGTCTGCTGCTGAACTGAATCCGGAATCCATTGCGGCTGCAAACAAGAGGAACGCGTTTCGTATACGCTCCGTTTCCACTGACAGAGAAGATAGTGAAGGTAATTAGTTTATGATTCTTATGACAGCCAATGTAAATCATTTTGATACATAAACCATCAAGGTCTTCAAAATAAGGTTCAATCAGTTTTACTGCACGCGTTACATTTTCAGCCTCGTCCTTACTTTCCATCAGTTACAGTGTTGACAGACGTACAACAATTATTATATATGTGCCATAAATTCATGATCTATTCAATTTTCAATCCTAAGTGTACAATATTTTTGTGGATAACATCAACCGATAACAATTAAATTTTTTGACATTGTTTATATGATGTGATTATTATTGTTTACTTTTACACTGATAAATGGATTTTAAGAAACTACATTTTTAATAAATAATGTTTTAAGATAGATATAAAAAAATTACAACCCTAGTACCATAACAATTATACGCGGGTTTGCCAACATTGATGTCTGACTTGTGACTAAAGCCAAGCGTGGTACGGTGAATAAAAAAAAAGTAACAACGTAGCTATGCAGTAGCTGTTTTCATATTAAAAAGTAATTCTAAACCTATCCGAAGATTCTGTATTTAAATCCAAACATAAAACTTTTAATTCTCGCCATACATATCTTTTTTTTTTATCGTGAAGTTGGAAGTTTTTGGCGGGATTATAATCTGTCATGTGTTGATTTACAAATTACCTATGTAGTTTGATCCTATGTCATTTTATATTAATGATATTGATTGTTGTGCACAAGCGAAGTAGATTATAATTAATATTAGAAGATATGTATTTTGAATTGCCACAGAATCTCCACGGCCAATCCTAATAAAAAAAGCGCCATCTTGCCAGAGAGGTGTTTGAAATTTTACAACATACAACATTAGTAAAATATTCTATGAAAGTGACATTGACAAAATTTGTTTGTTTTAAAATAAAAATTTGAAGTTATTTAATATAATAATTATATTTAATTATTTGCTATGATCGCTGATTGATGATCTAACCGTTAAGTATAAAAATAATCAAAATTGTGATGGCATAACAACTCAACATAATATGGCAAATAATAAATTGTAAAAAAAATAATAATGATTTTTTTTTATATATAATAAAGGTAATTTTAAATGATTGAAAAAAAAATGTTTGCATCGACGCTACTTTACACCTCCGCCTGGAAATGATTACCCGCGAATAGTCTACCTACCTCCGCGTCACGATATATTTTTTTTTTACATAATTATTAAATTAACAGTTATATTATTGCATAGTATTGTAGTATCATAATATAACAAAATATTCATTGGTAATGGTAGGGTTTTGTATATTTTTTATGTGTATATTAATAATTGACTTTGCAAACAAGCAAGCGAAATGTACGAAATATTATCTGTGGTGCCAAAATTTAAAAGTACCGAAAAAAGTGTAGATGCAAATTAATATAATCTTTTAATCTACTAGCTACGTACCACAGGGTCACCTGCAAAATCGTAGAACGACTTTTAAAAATGACAACCTGTTAGGGCATAAGGTCTGTCAGTTTGACAATCCAGCAAGTATTAGATTTTGCAAAATCCGGCATTTTATGTATAATCCAAATTTTTCATCACAATTTTGAAGTGATACCATCTTTGGCATCGTTCTGATTTGATACTCGATGTAACGAGAACGCGACAGTAAAATGAGACAACCACATACATATATAGGGTGTAACATGCGAGAGAATGAGATAGAAGGCTTTATGCAGTGTTTTCTACAGGGTCCGAGCATTATCTTAAAGTTTAATTTTTTTGAGGTTTCACTTCTATCGCGTGTGAACTGCACACATTGTTTTTTTTTTTTATATTTAGCGTACGATGGTTTTTGCATATATGTATCGTTTTCTACTTTATTTATTATTATACGTTTTGTGTTTATTTGTTTCTTTTTCTTTTTGCTAACGGGGAGAAGCTGGGACACCAGACAATGGCGAAACATCATCGTGCGCTTGTAGTTCAAGTATTACTAACTTTATTTCTATTATTTTTCTCCAGTTTAAACTTTATACTGTCAATGGCGAATTTCATCATAGATTAGGTATACTATTATAGCCTGTGACAGTAAATTTTAGAAAATGGAGTATCAATTTTTAATCTTGTAAGAAATCTAACATAGACGGTTATTTGATTCAGCCTTTAAGTGGTATATTTGTAAATTCACCACTGTATATTATCTGACTTTTCTTTTAAACACTTTTGAAATTGATCAATGTTTTATGCATTCAATATTATTTGTGACTGTTTATAGAGGAGAATTCGGAGCGTGCACCGCTAGTGGCACAGAAGATCGACTCGTTGGCAAAGTTACTTTTTAACAAGTCTCTGATCGGTACTGGATCCGGCAAGTCTTCGCCATCAGAGCCACCAGCTTCACCTCGGTGAGAAAGGTTTTAATATACTTACTACAATATTATGGATGTAGTTTTGTTTGTCTATTACGCTTTCACACCTATACCGATGACAGCTCAGTGGTAATGTTTACGGACTCCGCGTCAAGGGAGTTGAGTTCGAATCCACCTACAATGAGCGTAAGTTTTCGGTGAAGAAAAACATCGTGAGAAAATCATAGCATGGTAGTATGGCTTTTTCTAATGCCCGCCTGGCTAGTTACCACCCTCAAATTAAAAATCTGCTGCCAAATACCAATAGGTGTGTTCTAGAAGTTAGATTGTTAGGTGTTAGATTAAATAAGGATTTTTAAATGTTCATGCCTATCTATATTAACCAGCTTCCTGAAATAAATACTGTAAATTATTATAGAAAAATGATTCCTGTATCGATCGAAAACCAGAATTAATTGATGAAATCAATATTAACCCGAACTGAGCCGCAGGTAAAAGCTAGTATTATATAATTATTCACGTTGCGTTTTGTATAATTCTCTTTATGAATAAACTTAAATATATTCAGGGCCGGAGAACGATCTATGGAGAGTTCAGCTGCGCTTAGCATCTGCACTGAATATTTATCTCAATCTGTAAGGTGAGACAATTTTACTATTCTTTCTTATTAATAGATGGCGTGTGGGTAGTTTCATTATAATGGTAAACGGAATCGCGAGTAAAAACTCCAGTAAATTTACTTCTGGAAAAATGCGGAGATGTAAAGTATGTAAAGAATGAACAATTCGTCCGAGGTGTAGAGTAGGGATCGCGATCTGATATCGATTAATCGAAACATCGATTTTTAAAATCGTTTCATATCTCTGAATCCATTCAGTCAATCAGTATATGAAACTTAAACATTCAGGTTCGATTCTTATCTATTTACATAAAGCATTATTTACAATTATTTGAATGTTTTACCCAAACATATGTATATAGAAATGATAATTTTGCACATATACACATTTTGTTTTCTATGATTAGTTTTATATTGAAACTATAAGCACGAAAGGCGGATCGAAAAAAAAAAATAGATTTTTGATGAATCGATCTTATGGATCTCGTGTTTTTGGGAATCGAGTCAGTTGATTTCGATTCGAATCTACCCAAGAATCGATCTTTTTAGAAAGAATCGCTATTGTTTGTGTAGCGGTCTAGTTTGGACTAGAAGTAATGAAAGAACTGTATTCATGGTATCAGGCACGTAAAGGAGCGTCACGATATTTAGTGGGTATTCATACCAGCCTGGTTTCAAATACACCTCCTGTAGTTTACCCAGCATATGCGGGAGTGAGATACGTAAACGTATTTTATACATGTTAGAAAAGGATGTACTATGTGAGCAAACTTAATGATATCTAAGGATGTTTTCGACTAGGTTTTCTATGATAGTTCAGCAACGGGATGGTATTGTACGTGATGTTAAACACAGCACAATCTAAAAACAGTGGTAACCATACAGAGTATGACAATATATCGTAAATGTTTTCTTATGTTTTGCTATAAGGACTCGATGTTATAAGAAGGAAGAGAATACACGGACTGGGAAACTGTTTCACAGTGTCACAGTAAGGCAAAAGTACGACATAGCAAACTCTAAACATAAGTGAAGTCTCGTATCTTTATATATAAAGATTTCGTGTCATGTTGTTTGTCCGCGATGAACTCCTCAACTACTGTACCGATTTTAATCAAATTTTACACATCGCGTGCAGTTTGATCCAATTTGAGAGATAGGATACTTTTTATCTCGATCCATGACACTGTAGTCGATGTGATTGACTACATGAAATGACAGAACAAGATCTGCCAGCTCAGCTAGTAGATATATAGATTGTTTGTCTTTTTACAATAGCGGGGAAAATAAAGTGCTAGGTAAAGTTTTTGCAGTATATTGTAATATACATTTCGATTTTAGATACAACTTGCTATCGCAACTCGGTGGGATAGGTTCACGGCCAAACAAACATTGGTTCGCTATACACGACAATTCCATCAAAACCGACAGACTGCTAACATTGGTGAGTCCTTTCGATCGTACTATGAATTTGACAATTGTGAATGAAATCGGTCATATTGCGCGACAAATAATTTTTTGTGTAACGTGTTTGAGGCAGTTATTGTGTACCATATATTGTGTGGTTTGTGTATAGGGTCATTTATTGGACTGCGCATGTTTTAGTGTTATTCGGAAGATATTGAATGTACAGTACGAATAACCGACGACAGTCGAATAACTTCAAACAAACAAATAGTGAAAATGTATTATTTTTATACATTCTCCTCACATTTACCATGCTAAGTAACCAAATTAATTACAATACTATTAGTTGCATCTGTGTAAAGTGATGGACAGCTCAGTGGTACTGGGTAGGAACCTCCTGGGACGTTACTTCGAATCCAACCACCTACACTGAGCTTAAGCTTTCGGTGAAGGAAAACATCTTGAGGAAACCATAGCATGGTGGTAGGGATTTTTCTTAAGCCCGCCTGGCTAGCAACCACCCTCAAGTTGACAATCTGCCGCTAAATACCAATAGGTGTGTTCCAGCAGTAGCACTTGAGAGCCAGTTCTTCTATTAAAGTCAGTCAGTGTACTTGCAATTCTCGCGGTGTTGTGGGTGTCCATGGGCGGCGGTGATCACTTCCCATCAGGCGAAAGCTTGCTTGTTTGTCCACTATTACATCAAAATTGGTATAGTATAGTATAATATTGGTAGTATCACTAACTAGAATGTGAGAAAATTAAGAGCACAGTAGTCATAGGAACACAAAATACATTGCAATGGTGCGGACCATGAGCCTGCAGTGTAAAAACAAAATCGTTGCTGGATCCACATTGGCTGATTCTGAAACGCGTGAATCTTAAACGGACCACTACGTCGGGTAATACACTTGTAAAATGGTGGTAGAGGTTCAATTACCTCGCTGCGAAACCATTCAGTTACAATGTATATCCCCTTCCAGATGCCGCTAACAAATAAATGCCCGATAGAACAAAGCGAACACTCCAATGGCCTTATTATGGAGTTGTTTCGAGCGCTCCACCATCCTTACATATACCCGGTGCTAGATTTGGAACTCTGCAATGGGCATGCTTTGACCGTCTTACCTTTCAACGCGAGGGGTAGCTTAAAAGATCTTATATACAAGGTTAGTTTGACGTAAACCCTTTGGGGGTTCTAGATTTGCGTTAATAATAGTGCAGGTATGAATAAAATTTTACATATAAACAATAATAAATTAGGATACATAGTGTCAATACTGAGATGACAATGTTAGAGGTAAGTGTATGACAAAAACATGTTATGCCTGTTATGTGTAATTTATTAAAGGTTACAGCAGAGATAAAGTGACAGAGATCACTGACAACAGGTATTTCATAGATATATAATAATTTCATAGATAATACGTGCTTTTTTTAAATTATGATGACATTCTATTTAGCTATATTAACAGTGCCGACATTACTTAGGTATAAGAAGGGGTGAAAGACTTTTATTACATCTATCTCCCATAGGAACGTAATCTTTTAGATTGAGTAAGATCTCCATATCCCGTACGATTGTTATATGAGTCTGAATACTGGAGAAGGTATAGATAAAAGATTACACGCGGCAAACGTGAATGCTGACATGATAGTGTAGAATAATTAGAATAAATCTAGTAGGTTAATGTATTGTAGAAACCATGAAAATCATAACAGTGAAGGCAAAGTTGAGAATTATTTAACTCGCGTTATATTAGCATGTTATGAAGAACGATGAAAATAATGTAACTAATAAAATGTTCTGTATGAAAGAAAAATATATTGACTGTGTAACAGAATGTGTAAACGACAGTTGTTCGAGGAGAGTGGAGAAAGAAACATGTCGTGCCAACTCTATCCATGTAGGATAATGGAGCGATAAGAAAAATACAAAAACTGTATCTTAGAGGTTAACTCTAACCACGTAGGGTAATGAAGTGATAAGAAGACAACAAAAAAACGAGTGATGTTGTGGGACACCAAATAGGAACGAAGTTCCTTGTTATAAAAATGTTAATTTCAAGTTCTATTCGAGGTACAAAGAAAATAATTATGCGAGTATAATTTTTTTATTATGAATTTTTATCGAAGAAAAAAAGACTACTTTACAAAGTTATCTTTAGAACTTTATTTTGTTAACGACGATTTATAAAAACATATAACATTAACAGTCATCACGTAGACTATACACTAGACACTGTATAGCCATCATACATAGACTATACATAAAAATTTTACGCTAACGTTACGGACGTTTCTTGCCGGCTACGGTACCCCGCCGGGCCCCCCATTAAGGGATTTCGTTCCAAAATATTGCTTAGAATTGAACCTTATTATCATTGGTATAGAGTACATGGAGCGAAGACTACGCTCGTAAGTACTCGTCAGCGGGTACCGGTTTGCCGGCGTGGCAGGTTGCGAGGTTCGGTCGGCAAATGTTGGAGGGTCTTCTATTCCTGAAAGAGAAAGGCTTTCCTCCGTTTCGTCACTTGCACTCTGGTAACGTCGTCGTGCAGAACGGCGTAGCGAGGTATAGTTTTTGATAAATACTTTATTTTTCCTCTATGTTATATAACCTTGCCTATTTTTGCCAAGGGCAATTAATTGATTGTGCATATTAAGCAATAATAAGTAATAAGCAAAAATTAATCGGATTGTGCTTGAAGGAAAGCACAGTACAGTTAAAATAAGTTTGAAAGATCCAAAAGTGCACGCCTCAAAATCTCTTTTTTTATTTATTTTTTTAACATTTAAACCACATCGAATCAGACCTTTAAAGTACTAGGGTTCTATTCCTATTTATACTGAAGTATAGGAAAAAAAGACTCGATTAGTAAAGTATTTCGGTCGATATCGTGATAACATACAGGATCCGCACATACAGACACACGGACGTACAAAACAGAACTTTTTTATACAGTTTTTTAACTAGTTTAAATAACAAAAATGCCGTCAAAAATATCATAAGTGTTAAAATTAGTGTTTATATGCGTGTGTATATATTATTTTGCAAGTGTAATATATGATACTTAGAGACATTTTACGTTTGAAAAATCAGTTGTTTTGCGTGAAGTGACAGTAGTACCCACCTCAACGCTTCGCTTATGAGGCGTGCAAATATGGCAAACACTGAGTAATTTATTGGCATGGCAAATGGGTATAAATTAAAGAATTATTAGCAGAGTCTGTTTAATTATATTATTCTTTAGAATATGCGGTCTGGAGAACACCTTGATAGGCGTCCTACCTAGATGTCCCATTGCATTAGCAGCTCAGTTGGAGAATGTCGAGGCCCTATCGTTGGGGCAGGTTCTGTTTGAGATGTGCGCTGCTGTCGACATCGATTTGGCTCTGTTACCAGATCTGATGTCTACTTACCCTCATGTGAGTATAAAAGCGTGATAAATATTATCAAAGGGATTCAAACTAATATCATGAAGACGTATCATGTGAGTTTGTTGCTCTTTCATAAAGTAACTGCTCAAGAACCTATCATGAAATGTTACATACACGTTGTCAAAAGGGTTCAAAGAAACGATGTTCGCGTGAACTTGAATCATGTTTCCTGTAATTTTTGAACCTACCTTTTTTAACTTTGTTGATATTCTTACTTAATATTATAAATGCGAAAGTGAGTTTGTTTGTTTGTTACACTTTCACGCGTAAACCGCCGAATCGATTATGATAAATTTTAACGTAGAGATAAAACTGAAAACTGTGATAAACCATTTTTTTTTTTTTTTCAAACAACTTATAGGTATTCAGATACTGAACGAGATAAACTTTTTAAGAATAATATATATAACGTCTATGATACTAATAGTTAAACTTATTATACTTACCAGCTTTTACCCGCGGCTTCGGTCGCGTTAATATTAATTTTCTCAAACAAATCGGATTACTCAATAAAAAGTTTCATCCAAAGTTTATTTTTTTCTTTACAACAACAAGTTTTTTCGCGAGACAGCCTAGCCTATCACCGTCTCTAGGTTCCCATCTATCTTTATACCGAAATTCAACATAATCGATTCAGTGATTTAGGCTTGATGGACACGAGACAAACTCACTTTCGCGTTTATATTAAAAGTTATCGACACAGTTGAAAAGGTAGATCCAAAAATTACAGGAAATATGATTCAACTTCACGCGAACAAAGTGGCTGGCGTAGCCTAGTGTAATAATAAATCTTATTGTGATTAATTGAGTTCAAGTAATATGATATTATTTGTGGTTAATAAAAACGGCTGATATATTATTATAGTGTAACTTAAAATATTATCCTTTTTTCATACAACTTACTCAAAAGTTTGATTGAACATAGCCTCTGAAACTTCTGTTTTACTTAAAAGGTAGTGGAAATTATAGAGCAAATATTTGGTCCACGGACCCCGACGTTACACGAACTACTGCTCTGCGAACTGTTCAGGAAGATAGACCTTCGCGAGATGAAGGGCTCCTGTCTCCCGGTAAGTGGGCTTATTTCGAGAGGCATTTACATATTTTATTACAATCATACAGTTACTGTCATCTTATTTTAACAGATTATTAGTAGAAAAGGGTAAAATATGATTATGAATTTTCGGGTAAAAATTGCTCACTCGGGTGTTACGTAACGTTTGAGGAGGGGGGCGGGGTGTAAAGAAAACCGTTACGATGCGTTACGTAGGGGGGATGGGAGGCTTGAAAATCTTCAAATTTACGTAATACGTACGTAGTTTGAAGCGATGATAGCTCAGTGGTAGTGTGTACGATTTTGCGTCGAGGGACGTGAGTTCGAATCCAATCACCTACAATGAGGAAAACATCGTGAGGAAATCATAGCACGGTGGTAGGGCTTTTCCTAATGGCTCCCTCCTGGCTAGCAACTACACTTAAGTTGAAAATCTGCAGCCAAATACCAATAGGTGTGTTCCGGCAGTTGCACTTGAGAGCCAGTTCCTCCACAGGTTTACGTGTGTCTACCAACTTGAGCCGTATGGTCACTTAAGATCAAGTGAGATTATGGCCATAACGCTAAACCTTAACTATATAAAAAAAAAGAACGATATATCAAGCAATTTTTATTGTTACCTAGCATTATCAATAAAGGAAGTTCGACCTAATTAAGCATGATGTAGTTCTCTTTTTCTGTAGAACTTTAGCCAGCGTCTCTCTCGGTCGTGTCTCTCCTTGCTAGGGGAGGTGGCTCGCCGCCAGCCCGGCTCGGCTCGAACCCCGACCCGACGCTCCGGTCCCGGGTCGCCGGCCACTCCACCACCGCGGAGGTAAGCGTCACCACCTATGGTAAACGGGTACCGTCATCTATGGACAGCCGGAACACTATAACATACATTTTCTTGACCTTGCATTGACCGTATTTCAATATCTTTTTGAAGAGGCCCATTTCGTAGTTATAGTTCCCTGCTTGTACCTTATTGTTGTGAAAGTGAATGTGGTAATTGATTCGTATTGGATACACAAAAGAAATAAAAACATTGTCATAAAAATCAATAATTATTATTATTTGTTATTATAACCTCTTTATTTCCATAATGCAAAGAAAATATATTAAACAAGTATGTAATTTGATTAGTTATTACATAATATATGCATGCATTAAAAAAAATGGAGGCGGTCTTTACCCGCAGAGGGGTCCATAATGATTTATAAAAATGAATTTAGATTTTGATTCTTTGATTTTGATTCTTTTAATTTTTGATTTTTTTATTTATTTATTTTTTTAACATTTAAAATTTATATACATTCAAATTATTTATTACGATTGCAATTTAAATTAAAAAATCAAGAAGATTTAAACGAATTCAAAAAAGTTTGGAAAAACCCAAAAGTGAACGCCTTATAGTCTCTTAAATAAATTCTATCTATTTATATATAATAAAATAAAACCTAACAAATATTTATTTATTTTTAAGTTTATATAATAACAATTAAATCACATCGAATCAGACCGTAAAAAGTGATAGGGTTTTGTTCATAATTATACTGAAGCGTATCGTGATAATATACAGGACGCGCACATACAGACACACGCACGTACAAGACAGTACTTTTTGAAACAGTTTTTTAACAAATTTAAATACCAAAAACGGCATCAAAAATATCATGAGCGTTAAAAATAGTTTTTTGTCTTGATATGTGTATGTATATATTATTTTACAAGTGCAATATATGATAAATAGACACATTTTAAGTTTGAAAAATCAGTTGTTTTGCGTGAAGTGACAGAAGTACCCACCTTAACGCTTCGCTTATGAGGTGTGCGATATTATATTAGAATTGCGAAATACAATAGAAATTGTTTATTCTATTTATTTAAGCAACTCGCTTATTTTACGACATATATTGTCGAGAAAATAAATTATTATTATAATTTTCCTATATAAGTTAAGCGTTATGGCCACAATCTCGCATGATGTTAAATGACGACGTGGCCCAAAATGGCAAACACACTAATCGTAATGGAACGCGGATATACGGATTAAAAATTTGTATAGATCCAGAAAAACTTATACTAAATGCATGTCTTTAATAGAATAATAAAAATAATACACATTTTTATAAGAGCATTTACCATGTCGATACAATAGAGGTGATTTGAGTAATTCAAATTCACTCGATCGTAGTCATAGACCGAACTAGTTATATGTAAATGTAAATTCACTAATTAAAATATATAAAATCTATATGAATTTTATGAAGCGGAGAGGTTTGTTTGTTTAACGTGTCTCCCAACTTGGGCCGTATCGTCACTTAAGATCAGGTGAGATTATGACTGTAACTTTGATCCTATTGCTTTTTTTTATCCAACTGGCAGATCCTAAAATTAGCGCGTGTAAACAAACACACTTTTCCTCTTTGCAATATTCATGTAGAAAATTATATATGATATCTAAATTTGCAATATACTGTGTTTTTAAAAAGTGTGCACGCGAGGTATTTTTTTAACTGAAATATATAATATTAACTGATATTCCGCATACAGGAGGCATTTCCCTTTGGATGAAGATTTCACAGAGGAATGGCAGTGGTGAAGATGATTCATTAACATTGTTTCTTATTTTATTTATATCAATGATAATTATAAGTGTAATGAAGAATATGCAAGTTTGTGTTTTATTTGCCATCGAATTCCTAGTTAGCAAATTACTTCCAGCTAAGCCCAGGTATTTTGCATATAGTTTGATAGGGTAGCCATATCGGCTATGTTTGATTTCATCCAACTTGCAAAAAATTCGACATATAAATCTTTATAGTGAGTTAAACCTTTCGTGAAGGGAAACTGAGGAAACCATAGCTCTATATAGATTTATCAGATAGCAACACTGTTCCAGCTTCAAAGAATAAAACAGGAGAGATATCGGTAAGTTCAAAGGTAAATAATGCAGTAGGCTTTCCACACGTAAATTATTATATACTAGACACAAAAATTAAGGGATATAAAAAAAAATCCAAATTTTTGGGTGATTTTCAACGAGCTGTACCTCCGAGGAAAATGATCGTACAGAAATAACAAAAAAAGCAAATTGTAGCTCCATGTGTCTAGTTTTCAGATATGACTATGAAAAATTTTTGTCATGTCCAGGTCTGGAGAAATCCTAAGAAAACAACAAAAAAATTTTTTTGATTGTTTCGTTCAAAAGCTCTTTTAGAAAATTTAATACTCTTTAATTTGACGTATTCAAAAAGCCTGTACGACGATTTGCCGCGGAGTTATCGTCAATCAAAGCAAAAAAGTTCTTTTTCACTTTGATAATCAATAACTCCGGAAATAATGATCGTATAGGAAATTGAAGGAGGGTTTTGAAAACTGCACAATATTCTCTATCAGAAAATGTACACATTTTTTAGAAAAAAAAATTTTATGAATTGAAAATTCGGACTGAAAAAAAGACTAAAATTCGCATAATTAAGGATATTTGGATAACTTGGTATAACTTTGGATAAAATGGATGAACGAAGGATATCGTCGGTAATTTTTAACCTCAAAGTGTCCCCTAAAATCCCTCAAAAATTCAAAGCGCTTCGATTTTTTTTTCATTGTGCCCCGAAGCTTCAAATTCTTTGTTTTTGCAAAAATCACCATTATGAGCAATTTTGTGATTTTTATTCATTTTTTCAATGAAAAAATTTTGAGATGTGTTGTTGAAAGGACGTTGTCGACGATTGCGGAATTGAGAAGCGATCGTGTGAGCATGAGCAGTGGGGTTTCGATGAGCTTCTCGAATGATAGCTCGATCATCACGCTCGGTAGTGATTCGTCGTCTACCTTGACCCGAACGACGATCGTAACTTTCAGTCACGTTAAATCGGGCATAGGCACGACTGACCACAGACTGACTCACTCCCATAGAAGCTGCTACTTCCACCTGACTGTAGCCCTCTTGAAGGAGGGTAACAATGCGAGCCACATCTGTGGCAGCTAAATGTCGGCGAGGCATATCAAAAGGTGATTGTCAAAGAAAAGCTTACAGAAAATTTAAGGAAGAAAGAATACAAAAAATTAAAGTTTTTTGTGAAGAAAAGCCGAAATCCGCGGGGAATATCAATTTGTTTTTATTGAATTTTTAAAATGACATTTGAAACTAAGGCAGTTGTAGCGGTCAGAAAAAATTGAGTTAATTCTGTTTGACAATAGTGGAGCATTCTGAAGACGTTGAAAAAAAATTAAGAAAAAAAATTTAAAAAACAAAAAGTCGAAACAATTTTTCGAAAAAAAAAAAAAACTTTTTTTTTTCAAATTTTTAAGCAGTTAATCTTTCTGCTCAAAAAAATAGAGATTTTAGAGAGAGAAAAAATTTTTTCATTGAAAAAATTAATAAAAATCCCAAAATTGCTCATAATGGTGATTTTTGCAAAAACAAAGAATTTGAAGCTTCGGGGTAAAATGAAAAAAAAATCGCAGCGCTTTGAATTTTTGAGGGATTTTAGGGGACACTTTGAGGTTAAAAATTACCAACGATATCCTTCGTTCATCCATTTTATCCAAAGTTATACCAAGTTATCCAAATATCCTTAATAATGCGAATTTTTATCTTTTTTCAGTCCGAATTTTCAATTCAAAAAAATTTTTTTTTTCTAAAAAATGTTTACCATTTCTGATAGAGAATATTGTGCAGTTTTCAAAACCCTCTTTCAATTTCCTATACGATCATTATTTCCGGAGTTATTGATTATCAAAGTGAAAAAGAACTTTTTTGCTTTGATTGACGATAACTCCGCGGCAAATCGTCGTACAGGCTTTTTGAATACGTCAAATTAAAGAGTATTAAATTTTCTAAAAGAGCTTTTGAACGAAACAATCAAATAAAATTTTTTTGAAGCACGTGGACCTTTTTTTAGACGAGAAAAAATTAAAAAAATTTTACTAAATTAAAACTAGTAATCTATAAAGTTTCTTAACAAAGAGTTATTGTATATTACTATAATTTTCCTTATTTTAAAATTCATAGCAAACGCGGTTGTTATTTGACTACCTACATGCCACATATTTTATGACAAATAGACATAATGCAAAATGACTTTTAGACCTGTTTAGTGTTGTGAACGTGTCCATAAATATTTACCATTCATGTTATTATATCGATATCCTTATTTATAATATAAATGTGAAAGTAACTTCAATTGTTTGTTTGTTTGATACACCTCCACGCCTAAATCGCTAAATAGATTATCATGAATTTTGGTGTAGACATAGATGGGAACCTGCAGGTTACTTTGCCGCTAGAACCTGCAAACGATGATAGGTTACTTTGCCGCTAGAACTTGCAGACGATGATAGGTTACTTTGCCACTAGAACCGCAGACGATGATAGGTTACTTTGCCACTAGAACCTGCAGACGATAATAGGTTACTTTGCCGCTAGAACATGCAAACGATGATAGGTTTCTTTGCCGCTAGAACCTGCAGACGACGACAGGTTACTTTGCCACTAGAACCTGCAGACGATGATAGGTTACTTTGCCGCTAGAACCTGCAAACGATAATAGGTTACTTTGCCGCTAGAACTTGCAGACGATGATAGGTTACTTTGCCACTAGAACCTGCAGACGATGATAGGTTACTTTGCCACTAGAACCTGCAGACGATAATAGGTTACTTTGCCGCTAGAACATGCAAACGATGATAGGTTTCTTTGCCGCTAGAACCTGCAGACGACGACAGGTTACTTTGCCACTAGAACCTGCAGACGATGATAGGTTACTTTGCCACTAGAACCTGCAGACGATAATAGGTTACTTTGCCGCTAGAACATGCAAACGATGATAGGTTTCTTTGCCGCTAGAACCTGCAGACGACGACAGGTTACTTTGCCACTAGAACCGGCAGACGATAATAGGTTACTTTGCCGCTAGAACATGCAAACGATGATAGGTTTCTTTGCCGCTAGAACCTGCAGACGACGACAGGTTACTTTGCCACTAGAACCTGCAGACGATGATAGGTTACTTTGCCACTAGAACCTGCAGACGATGATAGGTTACTTTGCCGCTAGAACATGCAAACGATGATAGATTACTTTGCCGCTAGAACCTGCAAACGATAATAGGTTACTTTGCCACTAGAACCTGCAGACGATGATAGGTTACTTTGCCACTAGAACCTGCAGACGATAATAGGTTACTTTGCCGCTAGAACATGCAAACGAAGATAGGTTACTTTGCCACTAGAACCTGCAGACGATAATAGGTTACTTTGCCGCTAGAACATGCAAACGATGATAGGTTTCTTTGCCGCTAGAACCTGCAAACGACGACAGGTTACTTTGCCACTAGAACCTGCAGACGATGATAGGTTACTTTGCCACTAGAACCTGCAGACGATGATAGGTTACTTTGCCGCTAGAACATGCAAACGATGATAGGTTACTTTGCCGCTAGAACCTGCAAACGATAATAGGTTACTTTGCCGCTAGAACTTGCAGACGATGATAGGTTACTTTGCCACTAGAACCTGCAGACGATGATAGTTTACTTTGCCACTAGAACCTGCAGACGATAATAGGTTACTTTGCCGCTAGAACATGCAAACGATGATAGGTTACTTTGCCGCTAGAACCTGCAGACGATGATAGGTTACTTTGCCACTAGAACCTGCAGACGATGATAGGTTACTTTGCCGCTAGAACATGCAAACGATGATAGGTTACTTTGCCGCTAGAACATGCAAACGATGATAGGTTACTTTGCCGCTAGACCTGCAAACGATGATAGGTTACTTTTTCTCGTGAAAACTTTGTTGGAAGTTGGGTAAGGAGGAATACACTTTGTATGAAACTTTTTATTGCGCCATCCGACTTATTCGACAGACTAAATATTAACGCGAGTGAAAAAAAACTAGTCAGTACCTTTCGCTCTTTTAGAATGAAACTTTTATTCCATCACTTTCGATTTTTTCCTCCATCTATAGCATGTCGCATTACAGTCGGCCGCGGAGTAGGGGTGAAATGGGCGGCGCACGGCAGAACACTCCAGAGCAATATGGCGCCCTTGGCTCGCGTCAGCTGATCGTGTAGCGTTTATATTCTCACTAATTCGTGCAAGTTTATTGAGTACAACGCGCCATAAACTAAAATACCATCCACACCATCCACGATGGTGCGCTTCGAGCGTAATTTCTTGCCCCGAACTACCATCTTGTGCAACCAACTTGCGTCGGCGGTGTTTCCAGAGAACTACGACTTGGGAACCTTCAAGAAGAGAGCTTACATATACCTGCGTCTCCCCTGGTGTTGTGGGTTTCCATGGCCGGCGGTGATCACTTAACCATCAGGTGAGCCACTTGCTCGTTAGCCTCCTATAGCATAAAAAAAATTCGTGGTTCCACCATAAACCATACAATATTTTTTTTGTCAAGCGTTTTTTTATGTTAAACATCAATTGAGCATCTTCATATATGCAACAGTTTTCTTACTTTTTAATAATTTTTCTCAATTATTCTCAAATTATGGTTACACTTAGCTAAGGCTAGTTTATATTATTATAAAGGTTAATTAATTTATCTAATTAATATTATAAAAGTGAAAGTGAGTTTGTTTGTTTGTTTGTTACGCTTTAACGCCTAAACCGCTGAATGGATTACGATGAATTTTGCTATAGAGATAGAAGCCGCAGGTAAAATCTAGTTATTTATATTATAGTATTACAAAGCTGAAAAGTTTGAACTTGTTAATCTATGGAACAGCAAGTCGGATTTCAGTTTTTTATTTTGTGTTTAATAAAGCAATCATTCTGGAAAGTTTAGGCTGTTTAACATAAAGATATTTATCACCAATAGTAGCAAAGTTTTATAAAAAGTTACTAAAGAGCCAAAAGTTATTTAATATTGTTTAGTCTCACGCGAACGAAGTCGCGGACACAGCTATACAGTTTTATGACAATAGATTATTAAGGAATACACCTACTAATAAATTTACTTTATTAGTAAAATTAAAATATTAAAATTAAGAAAATTCGGACTGAAAAAAAGACTAAAATTCGCATAATTAAGGATATTTGGATAACTTGGTATAACTTTGGATAAAATGGATGAACGAAGGATATCGTCGGTAATTTTTAACCTCAAAGTGTCCCCTAAAATCCCTCAAAAATTCAAAGCGCTTCGATTTTTTTTTCATTGTGCCCCGAAGCTTCAAATTCTTTGTTTTTGCAAAAATCACCATTATGAGCAATTTTGTGATTTTTATTCATTTTTTCAATGAAAAAATTTTGAGATGTGTTGTTGAAAGGACGTTGTCGACGATTGCGGAATTGAGAAGCGATCGTGTGAGCATGAGCAGTGGGGTTTCGATGAGCTTCTCGAATGATAGCTCGATCATCACGCTCGGTAGTGATTCGTCGTCTACCTTGACCCGAACGACGATCGTAACTTTCAGTCACGTTAAATCGGGCATAGGCACGACTGACCACAGACTGACTCACTCCCATAGAAGCTGCTACTTCCACCTGACTGTAGCCCTCTTGAAGGAGGGTAACAATGCGAGCCACATCTGTGGCAGCTAAATGTCGGCGAGGCATATCAAAAGGTGATTGTCAAAGAAAAGCTTACAGAAAATTTAAGCAAGAAAGAATACAAAAAATTAAAGTTTTTTGTGAAGAAAAGCCGAAATCCGCGGGGAATATCAATTTGTTTTTATTGAATTTTTAAAATGACATTTGAAACTAAGGCAGTTGTAGCGGTCAGAAAAAATTGAGTTAATTCTGTTTGACAATAGTGGAGCATTCTGAAGACGTTGAAAAAAAATTAAGAAAAAAAATTTAAAAACAAAAAGTCGAAACAATTTTTCGAAAAAAAAAAAAAACTTTTTTTTTTCAAATTTTTAAGCAGTTAATCTTTCTGCTCAAAAAAATAGAGATTTTAGAGAGAGAAAAAATTTTTTCATTGAAAAAATTAATAAAAATCACAAAATTGCTCATAATGGTGATTTTTGCAAAAACAAAGAATTTGAAGCTTCGGGGTAAAATGAAAAAAAAATCGCAGCGCTTTGAATTTTTGAGGGATTTTAGGGGACACTTTGAGGTTAAAAATTACCAACGATATCTTTCGTTCATCCATTTTATCCAAAGTTATACCAAGTTATCCAAATATCCTTAATAATGCGAATTTTTATCTTTTTTCAGTCCGAATTTTCAATTCAAAAAAATTTTTTTTTTCTAAAAAATGTTTACCATTTCTGATAGAGAATATTGTGCAGTTTTCAAAACCCTCTTTCAATTTCCTATACGATCATTATTTCCGGAGTTATTGATTATCAAAGTGAAAAAGAACTTTTTTGCTTTGATTGACGATAACTCCGCGGCAAATCGTCGTACAGGCTTTTTGAATACGTCAAATTAAAGAGTATTACGTAGTAAAGAGTAGTAGAGAGTACGTTTATATAAATTAAATATATAGTCATCGAATAGCCATCGAGGACTACCGAAGGGAGTGAAAATTTAAAAACGTGACTGATGTCGACTAAAACTCAGTATAAACAATTCAGTGCGTCAAGGATATGGCGTTTGATATCGAGTGGAGCCGAGTAGACCTGACTCCGAGTCACCGACCCCAAAGTCTCGGTTCACTTTAAAAAACAAATAATACCATATAATATATCGATATAAACTATCGATACAATCGAGCATAAAATAAATACAATTCACTTGAAACGTCAATTCAAATAAAAAAACCTAAACAAAGCTATACAAAAATGGTAGAGAATTTAAAAAGCCTCGTTTAAATTGAAAGCACATTAGGTGGTCGTGAGAATGGCAGATAAAACCAAGAAACCTCCTCCGAAAACTATACCCGGATGGATGAACTTCATAATCGGAGGCGCAAGCGGGTAAGGAGTCTCAGTTAGTAGCGGTGAAGCCCACAACAGGCGGAGCTATAATATATATTAATATAGAAAGATATATGGACCGTTTGTTTTGAAAGTGGTGTAAGTCCATTTTTGAGAAAAATGAGCTATCACGTAAATCATGCTTAATTTAATGTAAATTTTTTATAAATAACTAGTCCGTGTTTAATTTCTCAAAAAACCCCATGTTTTGTACAACATAAAATCGGTCGGTAAATGAAATTGCATTATCAACAAATATAAGTAACCTTTAATTTTCTCGAAACAAAAGAAAATGGACTTGCACTACTTTCAAAATAAACGGTCCATATGTCGGTAAAGCAACCTGCCACAGACGGCGGCAAAGCTGTAATATAATACTCTTTAAGTCATTTGGTCTGTGGCCGTCGTCGCATGAACACGTACTTGTGCTACATTTTTAATAAAGAAGTACTAATTTTAGATATTGTATTGACTAGTTATGGTCACCGCGCATATATATAACAGATGAAAATTTATACCCTGTTTTCTTGAAATAAATCAAAATATACGTTAATATACAGTACTATACTACAATAAATCCTGCTACATCTGTCAACATAAGTGTGATTTTCACCATGAAACATCGGGACGTCGAGCTGACCATTTCATTCAGTGGGAGACCTTAAACTCGAAACATCATTTGTCACTTTATACATATTTTTACAGCATGATGGCGACGTGTTTCGTCCAGCCCGCTGATCTCGTGAAGACGAGGATGCAGCTGATGGGTCCGGCCGGTAAAAACATGTCGACGATCAAAGTGGCCTCGGATATCGTAAAGAATGAAGGCGTCTTAGGATTCTACACCGGTTTATCGGCAGCTCTGTTCCGTCAGGCGACATATACAACGGGAAGAATGGGTTGCTTCAACTCCTTGTTTGATTATTACAAAAGGTTAATTACAATTTGCCACCTTAACAATAAACTGCTTTGAGTTTGCCAAATCAAAGAGGTGTCTACCGTACAAGAAAGCATCATAAGCCAATGTTGTTCAAAACTGACATTGGTAAAGGTACGAATTAGGCTACGTTCTATTTACGGTTCTCACGCTATTGACGTCATTAGTGACGTTCTTGTCCCGACCACAACGACCGTGGTCATCACGTGGAATGGGTAAAGGCATGTATTGAGCCTTTTGAACGCCAAATGAAACATAGCCTTGACATGCCGTTATATTGGGAGTAATCGTCAGCAGATGCAACTACAAATTTAATATAGTAAATGTAAGAAATAATATTTCTTTTCCGCGTCCGTGAGTCAATGATATTATACTCTTAAATTAGTAAAGGAACTCACTGATATCCCTTTTCCATTGCCGTGAGATAATGGCGATTTACCGTAAAACTGCTAACGTTACGACTCGATATACGGTTAGTCTAAGCCATACGATAAAATTTTCTGGCTATAGAACCTATGGTACACCTAATTTTCCCGTGAAGATTGTCATGGGCATGACAGCCGGTGGCATCGGCGCTTTCATCGGCACCCCAGCTGAGGTCGCGCTGATACGGATGACTGCTGACGGTAGGCTGCCTCCGGACAAGAGGAGGAACTACAAGAACGTGTTCAACGCTCTAGGCAGGTTAGTATACTGGAAGTAATGCGAAATTGCCTTCCGGCCACTGGCAAGTGGTGGGGGAAGTAGAATCGCTAATGGGCTGTCCCCACCAGCTCTTTTTTATGTTTCGTAGCTAAAGCTTGATACCTTAAAATCTCACCTGATGTTAAGTGTTGACATGGCCCAAGATGGTATACACCCTATGTCTATTGGAGTGATTAGCACTCAAGTGCAACTGCCGGACCACACCTATAGGTATATGGCGACAGAATTTCTTTTTCAATATGGTATTAAGATAAGCGGGTATTAAAAAAGCCTACCAACACGGTATGGTTAATTCCCGACGTTATCGTTCACTTAAAACCTACGTTCATTGCATGGGATCGAACTCACGAACGTTGACGCGGAGCGATAGTATTTTAAAAGAAATGTTGTCTTCGGTAGGATAATAAGAGAGGAAGGTATAACTTCGCTGTGGCGAGGAGCGGTCGCCACCGTCACCAGAGCGATGGTCGTGAACAGCGCACAGCTCGGTACATACGCACAGGTAGGACTTGTTGTGTTAACACTCATATTGGTTGCGTGCTTAGGCCTGTCCGGTTCCAGGATAAACCAGTATATACCCGGTATTTGAACACGATAGTGCCCGTTTGGCTTAGCACATAAAACAGTAGACTCACTGGAACCACTTCATAGAGATGCGACTCGTTTAACATTTTGTGACTCGAGCCATTCGAGTAATTTTACTACGTCACTCGAGTTTTCGAATCACTCGAGTAAGAATGTATCAATCGAGCTGTTTCGATTGATATTTTTTAAATACCTTTATTGTATTAGTAATATTTGGTAATATGAAATGAAATACACAATATTAGTTGCCTCATTTATGTCATTAATCGACAAAGAAAAATAAAATGAATGTACTCGACTCGCCGAGCTGACTCGGTAACTCTAGTGTAAACGAACTCGAGTCAAATTTGATTTCACTCGAATACGACTTTAACAAATTCACTCGAGCCACTCGAGTAAAATACGACTGGAGTCGCATCACTACCACCACACGCCGAATCGCTTTCGGTTCGAGTCCCGCACAGGACAACTATTTGTGCAATATGCAAATAGTTGTTCCGAGTTTTAATTGTCACTTGTGTTCGCGCATCCTTACTAATATTATAAATGGAAAGTAAATTTGTTTGTTTGTTACTCTTTGACGTCTAAACCACTAAATTTATTATGATAAATTTTGCTATAGAGATAGATGGAAACCTGGAGATGGTTATAAGCTTCTTTTTCTCGCGAAAAACTTTTTATAAGTGGGGTAAAGTGAGGGATAAACTTTGTGTGAAACTTTTTATTTCGTCATCCGATTTGAATGACGAAATCAGTATTAACGCGAACGAAGCTGCAGGTAAAAGTTAGTAGTGTTTATAAAGCCCTTCGTATGGCGGAATTACTTAGAAGTAAAAAAGAAGGAACACTTAAGAAGATTTTAGGGATATGAACAACCACTCACGACCATCATAAACATGGTGAAATCCATGTCAGTGACTCTTGGTTTATCTCGTTCGTAATTTCTCCACAATGCTTTACAGTGATGCTTGTACGAGAGAACATACAATTAGACAAAAATTGCAATAATAAATTATTTAATATATCGATTTGTCGGTTAAAACTTCATATTGACTTCTTTGGAGTAAGCTAGAAATAAAATTAGCCTAAGTCACTACTCATAAGATCATTTATATGCCACTCAAGTGAGTCGAGTCAAAAAATCGGTCCAACCCTTTTAGAGATTCGTTGGAATAAACGGACTGACATAAACACGCAGGGCAGTCTTTGGGGACCGCCGATAGAAGTGAAAATTAAGTAACTTGTGAATGGTATCGTTAAGATGTTAGATTATTATTTTCGGATTATTTTTAGTTTATAAAAAGTGTTCTTGGATGTGTGGTTACGGATAAATATGTAACTTGGTCATTAACACTTGTTTAAAAACCGAAAAACTCAAAGCTGGAAGCGTGCGGTGACGATGACGCGAGTTTCACGCTTTTTGTTCGCTTAATAAAATGCTGGACGCGCCTAAAGAAATTTTCACTTGAAAAATGTTATAACTACTGTACAAATATATGTAAATGAAGTTCATTTAAACCTTCATTTCAACTCGCCGCTTATAAACTCCTTTTTTTTAGAATATGTATTTTCTTTTTAAACCCTATATTATCGATGGTTGTCTATGAAATAACGTATATGTCAAAAATGATTTATGAGATGTCATTACATTGAAAACTTTAAAAAATTGATATAAAATATTAAGATACAAATAAAGTGAAGCAATAGCTTTTAATGTTGTTTCTCTTTATTACACGTACGTAAAATATAATATATAATTAGTAAGTTAGGTTATTAAGAAGAAGTTATGTATTTAATACTAGCTTTTACTTGCAGCTTCACTCGCATTGAAGCCATTAAATAAGAATCAGAAACAATTTTTTTAACTTATGTTTTTATTAAACATGTATCCTATGTTACTTTTCATACCTCTAAGAATATGTGTACAAAGTTTCATGATTATCTGTTAAGTAGTTTTCGCGTGAAAGCGTAACAAACAAACACACAATCATATTTATAATATTAAGTAGGCATAATATATTATCTTTATTACAGAGCAACTGTTAAGTCTATTGTTTCGATATACTAATTACATCTATCATACAACACATTCCATAAACTTTCGTATGCATATCGTAAAAAAAAGATTTTACATATTTGTATAGATTTTTGAAATAAACACATAATGGGAATAGATTTAAGAAGAAATTACCGATTCGGTAGATTGTGGTGGCTGAAATGATAAGCTGATTTGGTTTTAACATCTGTGCGGCGTTCTATATCTTGTTCCAGGCTAGGGAGATGCTCCTAGCGTCCTTGGGGGAAGGGATAGGGTTGCATTTCGCATCGTCGATGATCGCCGGGCTGGTGACGAGCGCCGCCTCACTACCAGTGGACATTGTCAAGACCAGGTATTTTGCCTTCTTTTCTTATCTTCTCAGTCTTAACTAAGTCGTAAGTTACTTCTCAAAATGGTTTCTTCCTTTTAAAAGCGTTGAGCTTAGAATTTTATATCACATTCAATATTTTTTTATACTTAAGGTTTATCGTTATGGTCAATATCTAACCTGATGTTAAGTGACGATGTGGCCTAAGATGGCTGTCACGCTAAGCCTAGTGGAAGGACTGCCTCATAAGTGCAACTGCCGGAAAACACCTATAAGTATATTGCGGCACATTTTCAACTTGAGGGTGGTAGCTATGCAGTCGGGTATTAGAAAAAGCCCTGCCACCATGCTATGGTTTCATCACGATAGTTTCCTTCACCGAAAGCACAAGCTCCTTATAGGTGAATTCGAATTCGCTTCCCTTGTCGCCGCATCCGTACACAACCAACCGAGCTATCATCATTTCCATAATCATACTTATTCATTTGAGGAATTGTCTTCGTCGATAGATGGTTTAATGTTATCAAAAATCGTTACAACACGTGTGTCGTTTCTAAACCAATATTATAAGTGCCAATTTGATTTGGTTGGTTTGGCTTTAAAACCTTATTTAATTAAACGAGCGTTATCAGTAGTACACGAAAGGGATCACGTTGTCAGGAGTACTTTTCGCCCAGAAATAGAGTGCTGTTCCCGAAGGTAGCTTTAATTCCACGCAAACGAAGTCGCAGACTTTATTTAGCGAGTATTAAATGAGTGGGCTGAAACACTCTGCTAAATGACTCTTGTTCAGGTAAAGTTCTCTCGGGTTAAATAACACGGATTGGCGCAGCACGTAGGGTGTATGATACTGAACGCTACTGATGCATCATGTTCGCATGGACCGAATATAGCAGTGACGCGTCGTCTATATCTCTCGGTCCATCAAGCAGTCTACACACCAGACACGCCGACAAACTCTGGCGGGTTGATGTCGGCGGCTTTATTTCAAAAGATTCATGGCAGCGACTTGTGGCAACATGACGGCGACATGTCTGCGACTTGCGTATGCGTACATTTTCCCGTCGATACTTTTTTTTTTTTATAGTGAAGGTTTAGCTGTGGTAGAACTGGCTGTCAAAACTCGAGCTATAGTGACGTATTATTGTTTTTTTTACAATTTTGTTATGGTATAAAAAAGTAGTGACTTCGGTGCCGCCGACAATGTTTTTCTACTCGAACGGGATGTGAAGTCGCTGACTAACCTGCCGACAAAAAAGTCGACGACGCATGTCGGTGGGTCATCGAGTTGGGTGTGTAGACTACTTTATTCGACTCGAGTCAACTTTACCGTACGACCATCGCATATCCGAGCCTTTCAGCTCAGTTTCGTTCAATACTCATGTTCAAGTTTTAATTGTAACTTTTTTTTTTCAATCAGGGTACAAAACTCTGCAAAAGGCACCAGCCAGGTGGCTGTGCTGATGAGCGTGATAAAGAACGAAGGAGTTCTAGCTCTGTGGAGCGGTTTTCTTCCGACTTACGCCAAGATCGGACCTCACACTGTCCTCACCTTTATATTCCTCGAACAGCTCAACTCTTTGTACTTGCGAATGGCTTAAAGGATATTTTGTAAATTATTTGTTAAACGATAATTCCTGTGTATATATTCGTTAAGTATATTAATTCCGTACAAAGCAAAAAAGATATCTTAAAGGTTTTCACATATAGCTGCGCCCAGTAATGCACCAAAAAATGCGTCATACCAAACTATCTATTTTGATCTTTAAAACTCGAATATGTTCTATATTTAGGATGTATATTATTAGTACCTTACATTAAAAAAACTGTATTTATATGTACTGATATAGCCCATTTAGAATAGTCCGAGATCCCATTAAAATACGTTTTGTATAGGACTCTTTTTAAATAAACAAGTAAATTATGAATATTTCAATTGTTTCGGGTTGTACAATAATAGATTATTTTAACATTTGAAATTATTTTGCTTGTTTTAGGTTAATGTGAATGAAGCTATTTATTTTGATTGTGTAAACTTTATTTATAACAAATTAAACCTGACCCACGACTTAGTTAAAATATAATTTACTTACATGATTTTCCTGGGATAATAATGAGAATATTATTGATAGAAAATATTATACTTGGTAATAAACAAAATTTAGAATGTTTGTAAAAATAGATTTTACCGAACACTACATCTAGATTAGGTAATTAAGCCAGTTTTACTCGTTAACGTGGAAATAACACAGCACGGAATGAAATTTTTTCCGTAAATTGATCGTAAAACACTATTCTGTTTAAAATTTTTGGTCATTTTGTTTTGGCATGTGGCAACACTAGGCCCATGCAATATAAAAAAATGATATAAGTTAAATTCAAATTAAGTTTTCTGTGCTGCGTGATGTTCGTGCGTCTTTATATCGGTAAAGGGACGAATCCTTGACTATCATAATTTTGTATACTAGAGCTTATAGTCAATTGTAATTTATTTAGGTAAAATTTTATAAGCGATTCGGTAATTGCAAGGGCATGCCTAGGTTCAGCATATCTCGTTATATAAAACAGAAGAAAGTTGGAACATACACTAGACACAAAAATTAAGGGATATAAAAAAAAATCCAAATTTTTGGGTGATTTTCAACGAGCTGTAACTCCGAGGAAAATGATCGTATAGAAAAAACAAAAAAAGGAAATTGTAGCTCCATGTGTCTAGTTTTCAGATATGACTATGAAAAATTTTTGTCATGTCCAGGTCTGGAGAAATCCTAAGAAAACTACAAAAAAAATCTTTTCCAAATTTTTTCTCGTCTGAAAAAAGGTCAACGGGCTTCAAAAAATTTTTTTTGATTGTTTCATTCACAAGCTCTTTTAGAAATTTTGATACTCTTTAATTTCACGTGTTTAAAAAGCCTGTACGACAATTTGCCGCGGAGTTATCGTCAATCAAAGCAAAAAAGTTCTTTTTCACTTTGATAATCAATAACTCCGGAATTAATGATCGTATAGGAATTGAATTTTTTTTTTTCAAATTTCTTAAGCAGTTTATCTTTCTGATCAAAAAAATAGAGATTTTAGAGAGAAAAAAGTTTTTTTCATTGAAAAAATGAATAAAAATCATAAAATTGCTCATAATGGTGATTTTTTCCAAAAACAAAGAATTTGAAGCTTCGGAGCACAATGAAAAAAAATCGCAGCGCTTTGAATTTTTGAGGGATTTTAGGGGAAACTTTGAGGTTAAAAAATTACCGACGATATCCTTCGTTCATCCATTTTATCCAAAGTTATACCAAGTTATCCAAATATCCTTAATTATGCGAATTTTTGTCTTTTTTTCAGTCCGAATTGTCAATTAAAAAAAAAATTTTTTTTCTAAAAAATGTTTACATTTTTTCTGATTTTCTGAATATTGTGCAGTTTTCAAAACCCTCCTTCAATTTCCTATACGATCATTATTTCCGGAGTTATTGATTATCAAAGTGAAAAAGAACTTTTTTGAAGCCCGTGGACCTTTTTTTAGACGAGAAAAATTTGGAAAATTTTTTTTTTTGGTAGTTGTCTTAGGATTTCTCCAGACCTGGACATGACAAAAATTTTTCATAGTCATATCTGAAAACTAGGCACATGGAGCTACAATTTCCTTTTTTTGTTTTTTCTGTACGAACATTTTCCTCGGAGTTACAGCTCGTTGAAAATCACCCTAAAATTTGGAATTTTTTTTATCCCTTAATTTTTGTGTCTAGTATATTATTTTGAGGCGCTTCGTCTCTCGCTCTAAATCTTCCTTATATTTTATTATTCAAAAAGATCCGCTTCTATTGCGTACACATTTTTTTCAGTTGAGCGTTATGGGCACAATCTCATCTGATGTTTAGTGACCACGCAGCCAACGATGGTGGACGCGCAAAGCCTATCGGGCAGACTAGCTATCAAGTGCAACTACCGGAACACACCTATAGGTATTTGGCGGCAGATTTTATACCTGTGGGTGTAACTAGCTAGCCGGATATTAAAAGAAGCCCTACCAACATGCTATTTTTTCATCACAATGTTATCTTTCACCGAAAGCTTAGGCTCATTGTAGGGATTCGATCTCACATTCATTGACCGGCATCCGCACACACTACCAGCTGAACCATCATCTTTCTGTTCTAAACCAAACACGCAAGTTTATTTAAAAGTGATAATACATTTGACTGATATTCCGCATAAAGAAGGGAAATCCCTTTGGATGAAGATTTCACAGAGGAATGGCGGTGGTGAAGACGATTCATTAACATTGTCTCATATTTTATTTTTATCAATGATACATATTTTGCTTGTTCCTGACTACGTTGTTAGCCTTAAGGGCTTTGACAGCTTCACCGAACTTTGCTTACTATATATGCAAGTTTTTGTTTAAATTTTGACCGAATATATACCTAACCGAATATAGCCTAACCAGATAGCTACCGCGGTTTAGCTTAACAGAAAGCCTAAATAAGACAAGATATTGGTAAGTCCAGAGCAAAGGATGCAGTACAGTGTAAGATCCGGGTATATAGTGTGTTTGCAAAAACCAAATTTTCACACGTATTTATGGTTAGGTGAATATATATCTAGCAGGTCGCCTGACAAACTGTGGCAGTTACTATTTTTAATTAAATTATTGTAAGTAGATTTTTCGGAAAAAATCATTCACTTGTTTTTTAAATAATATCGTCCACTTCACAGCAATATATATATAAATACTCTGAAAATTCACGGTTGCCCTTGTGCACTTGGCCGCACCTCTTCGCAGCCATATGCAAACTGGTATGATTTTGATACAATAATACGTTCAATTATTATTTGTATATCAAATTAAAGCTAATTTTTTTCTGTATATTATGATAGATTTGATAGAAGGGTTGCTGGCTGTTAAAGATGGTATATACGGAAGATACGAGTGAAAGAGAGTCAGCGCGTAATGTCACTAGTTAGACGAGGATAGCGTTTGCCAGTTGTACGACGACAATAAAACAACTTCATAGTGCGTGGACACTTGGCCAATATTTTCAATGACGTACCCAATTGGAGATTTTGAAGATATCCTGATATTTATTCCGAGAAGTTATTTATGGTAAATATAAAAAAGTCTCATCTGCAGGCTCAAACTGTAACGGCGGTAAAAAGGACCTAAATTTCTATTTGAAAACTATAGTTGGCTTGTTCATTGATATTGAAATAGAAGTTAAGAATATTTTACATTATCATTATCTGCCTTCTTGTACGAGCAACGTTCTAAAATTACTAGAAAAATTTGATAAAATTTGACATATGAAATGGATTAACATGTATGATGTAAAAAAGAGCCCACACCGGTATGGGAGGCAAATTTCTTAGCTATCCATGAATTCACTGTGTACGGTACCCCGAGTCTGTTATGTGGCAGAGAAGGAAACTCCGAGCAATTCCCGAGACTTGCGACACGGATGTAAGTTTAAGGGGCCTCTTTCCGAGGCCCGTCAACACTCATATTCACTACTCGTGCTTCTCTCCCTGCCAAGTCAAATTTGGCAGAAGTCTGCGAGCGCAGCTTTAGAGACACGTTCTAATATAAAACTTATCGCATTTCTAGACAAGCCAAGTTTTTTAATAAATTATAGAGAGGTTTCACCGGTAAACCTGTCGCTCCCACTTCGATCGCATACAAGTCAGTTAATAATTAAGTAATATACATTAAAAACATAATAAAATAAAATGATAATATGAAATGTAACGAATGATCGATGTGGATCCAAATCTTATATAACTCAAGGGATAGTGATAAAAAAATAAGAATTTCTTAAAATAAAGTATGATAATTTGATGCCTTGTCTTTAATTGTTATTGTAAACTCCGCTATTATTAGAATACAGGCCACAATTAAAAAAAACTGATAGACAATATAGAAATAAGAAAAAATGACTTTTAGAACAGTTTAGTGTTGTTAATGTATCGATGTACGTATTTCGTTTATTATTATTGTTTCGATATAACTGATTTTATATAACAAAAAGGCAAAGAAAAAAAATCAGGGCCATACTGTCTTTGTTTTCGTTCGAGTAGCTGGTTTTAACAATAAAATTTAGAAAACATTTCCATTTTCCCACGTTTAGAAGAGATTCATGAATTTTTTATAAATTTCTGATATATACTCACACTGTGGTTTAGTTTTAAGTAAGGCTAGTTATATTATTATAAACATAAGTTATTATTTACTTTGTAAGTATTATTATATACAAAAAACTTGAAGTGAAAACTTCAAAACGTGGCTGCTTACTACTGAACATACGACTCAGTGTCTTAAGGAGCAGACCTGGCTTTATTGCCGAGTAGACCTGACTTAGAATTAATGACCCCTACATGACAGTTCAATTTCTTTTACTATTCGCAAAACGCACATAACGCAATTCAAAACAAATGAAATTTATCGATAAAAAGTATCGATACAATCGAATAAAGTAATAAAAATAATTAACTTGAAATATATCAAAAATAATGTCAATTCAATGAAATCCCTAAACCCGTGTGTATAAAATGGTAAAAAATTAAAAAAAAGCCTCGTTTAAATTGAAAGCAAATTTGGTGGTCGTGAGAATGGCAGATAAAACCAAGAAACCGCCTCCGAAAACTATTCCCGGATGGATGAACTTCATAATCGGAGGCGCAAGCGGGTAAGGAGTTTCATTTTACATGCTACAAAATAGACAAGCTTGTAAGGTAAACAAACATAAATATTCATTAACCCTCAAAATGCGGGGTGGTAGGGATATGTTCCCGAAATATCTGAACCACAATGTCCATAGTGACCCGACCTCTCGCGTTTCGGAGTCAGCTAGCTTCTATCCAGCTGGCGAAAACCTCACAAGTCCACGTGACTGCGAACCAAACGCGGATTCACTGCTGTGGACACGATGGGCATGCCCATAACCCTAATAGACTTGTGACGTCATACCCTTCACGCAGTGATGGATTCACCAATAGCCTGAATAGGCTACAGTCTAGAGCTGCAGATTTTACTGGCAGCAACGTTGCAGTCATTTTTAATGCCTCACAGGAAGCGATGATAGCTCAGTGGTAGTGTGTACGACTTCGCGTCAAGGGACGCGAGTTCGAATCCAACCACCTACAATGAGCTTGAGCTTTCGGTGAAGGAAAACATCGTGAGGAAACCATGGCATGGTGGTAGGGCCTGGTTAGCTACCACCCTCAAGTTGTAAACCTGCCGCCAAATACCAATTGGTGTGTTCCGGCAGCTGCACTTGAGAGCCAGTTCCTCCACAGGTTTAGCGTGTCTACCAACATGGGCAGTATCGTCACTCAAGATCACGTGAGATTATGGCCATAACGCTAAAAACTTAAGTATAAAAAAAAAAAAACATTCAAGCCGGCATGACAGTAACAACTGGCGGTGGATTGACGTTCTCTCGATGTTCGCTGTTGTTTTTGGACTGTACCGTATTTTACATCAAGTATAGTGCAGTCACTTTGCCGAGTTAACATAAAAAAAAATGTTCATAATACCTAAATGTTATTAGGTCCACAATAACAATTCAAAATAATTTTTACATCGCTCAGAATCCAAGTTTCACATAATTATAATTTCAGTGGTACCTACGGGCGGTAAGATCTGAATAACCTACAGGCGGTATTCATGTAAACCCGCCACTGCCTTCACAGTTAGTATTTACCCCACAGCTTTGCCCACGCCCATATATTTTATAAAAATAACCTTTAGACGAATACACTATATTGATCATAAGCATGTTAATACGCCAAATCGTATTTAGCTGATTTTCGGGTGGTTGTGAACACAGCCTTTTTTAGGGCAAGATCTACGCCTGATATCAATAACGGAGATTCGATGATAATCATTTCAACTATGAAAGGTTTGACCTTTCAGCCATTTAACATAAGGGATGTCAAGCTAACCTTTCTATCAGTTCCGTGGTAGATTGACGGAATCGATCACAAATCATACATAGCAAGAGAAATCCTAAACTCGGAACATCATTTATTACTTTATACATATTTTTACAGCATGCTGGGCATCTGTTGTGTCCAGCCCGCCGATCTCGTGAAGACGAGGATGCAGCTGATGGGTCCGGCCGGTAAAAACATGTCGACGATCAAAGTGGCCTCGGATATCATAAAGAACGAAGGCATCTTAGGGTTCTACACCGGTTTGTCGGCAGCTCTGTTCCGTCAGGCGACGTATACAACGGGAAGGATGGGTTGCTTCAACTCCTTGTTTGATTATCACAAGAGGTTTAATAGAATTTACTATTTTAAGCGTATTGGCTTTGAGTTCATCATATCAAAGAGGTATAACAATATCGGTAGCTAATGGTGTTAAAAACTGACATTGGTATAGGTACGAAGCCCTCGTTCCACCTAGTGTTCACAACGCCATTGACGTGATTAGTGACGTTCTCGTTGCGAACACAACGACCGTGGTCATCATGTGGAATGAGTGAAAGTATGTTTTGAGCGTTATGAACACTAAGTGATACGTACTGTGATATGCTGCTGTACGGTGAACTGCCGTCAGCCGATTAAATTTAATATAGTAAATGTACGAACTCATATTCCTTTCCTGAGTCTGTCAGCCAATAGCTGTTATAGTTTTAAACAGTGTAACAAAGCTATGAACGGGTGTAAGTCATTTCATAATTCTATACTTTTAAATGAGTGATTATACGTACCGACATTCCTTTTCCATCTCTGTGAGCCAATGGTTGTTGTATTTTTAAATTAGTAAAAGTACGAACCGATATACCTTTTCCATATATGTGAGCCAATGGTAGTGGTATTTTTAAATTAGTAAAGGTACGAACCGATATACCTTTTCCATATCTGTGAGCCAATGTTTTTGTATTTTTAATTAGTAAAGGTGCGAACCGACATAACTTTTCCATCCCTGTAAGCCAATATTTGTTCTATTTTTAAATTAGTAAAGGTGCGAATCGTTATTCGGTTAGTCCGAACCGAACCAAACCAAACCAAACACGATTTTTTTTTCCAAAGAACCTATGGTACGCCCAGTTTTCCCGTGAAGATTTTGATGGGCATGACCGCCGGTGGCATCGGCGCTTTCATCGGCACCCCAGCTGAGGTCGCGCTGATACGGATGACTGCTGACGGAAGGCTGCCTCCGGACAAGAGGAGGAACTACAAGAACGTGTTCAACGCTCTAGGCAGGTTAGTAATAGTATACTGGAAACAATGCGAAAGTGGTTCCCGTGGTAGGCGAGAGGAATAAGATCGCGGTTGGGTTTCCCCACCAGTTTTTTTACATTTTATAAGTTTATTATTATGGCTACAATCTCACGTGTTGTCAAGTGACGATTTGGCCCAAGATGGTGAACACGATAAGTCAAGTAGAGGAATTTGCTCTCAAATTGAATTTCCGGAACACACCGATATCAGATTTTCAACCCGAGGAGTGTAGCTAGTTAGGCGGGCATTAAAAAAAGCTCTATCGTAATGTTACGACTTCATCAAGATGTTTTCCTTCACCGAATGCTCAGGCTCATTGTATGGATTCGAACTAACGTCTATTGACACGGACTCCGTACACTATATAGAGTCGTGATGGCTTCAATAAAGTTTCCCAAACCAAGTTGTTGTTTTCTACATAGAAGCTTCTATGTCGATATCAACGTACACTCTGAACGACATTTATAAAAAATATTGACATACAATTTCCTTTAGAAAATTTGTTTTAACAAGTCTTATCTGTCGGCAGAATAATAAGAGAGGAAGGTATAACTTCGCTGTGGCGAGGAGCGGTCGCCACCGTCACCAGAGCGATGGTCGTGAACAGCGCACAGCTCAGTACATACGCACAGGTAGGACCTCTCGTCTTGTGTCTGACGCAGTGATTGCATGCACGGACCCGCGTCGCCCCAAGAAGTACTACAAGAAGTAGTGGGTGGTGGGGATGCATAAATACATTTCCCCACGTAAAAAAAACAAAAGACTTCTTATGTTAACATTGTTATTGTATGAATAATAGTCGGAAGAGCCAACTCATACAGGACCCATAATGTCGTATAGTATATTCGTATACCTTTTTAATAGTAGTATTAGTTTTATATCTTAATGCTTGTATTTTATAAATAGTTTATATAATTATTATTATTGGTTGTAGTAGTATTGTTTGCGTGCTTAGGCTTGCCCGGTTCCATGATAAGCCAGTATATGCTCTGTAAGTAAACTCGACAGTGACTGTATGTATGGTCTAGCAAATAAAACAGTAGCCTCGCTGCAACCACTACGCTGAGGTGCTATGGGTTCGAGTGTGTGCGATCTACAAATAATTGTTCCGAGGTTGATTGCTTGTTGCGAGTGGATTGTCCCTTAAATCCATACTAATGTTATAAAGAGGAAAGATTTGTATTTTTGTTTGTAAGGAATAAACTCAAGGACTACTGGACCGATTTAAGAAATTCTTTCACCGTTATACTACTACGTTAGCCCTGAGTTTTTATTTTAAAAAAATTGTTCCACACGAACGGAGTCGCGGACACGGCTAGTGTTTTTAAAAGTCCTTCTCATTTGACATTGGCGAAAATGCCTACGTAGGCAGATGCCATAGTTAAAAAAAAAGACTGTACGAATCTGAAACCGACTGGCTCGTGACCACCATAAACATGGTGAAAACCGTGTAAGAGATTCTCTTGGTTTACCGTGTTCATAATCTGTCCACATAGTTACGCAGTGACGAGTGTTTATAAGACTATATGAATAGACGAAAAGTGCAATCAAAAAATATTTAATGTAATGATTTGTCTGTTAAAATTGTATATATAGTAGCTGTGACTTCTATCCCGTGGACTTAAGATAAAAGCAGCCTAAGGTACTCCTTACAACATCAGCTATCTGCCAGTGAAAGTCCCGTCAAAATCGGTCCAACCGTTTCGGAGATTAGTAGAAACAAACATAGAATAAAAATAAATAGATGTAAAAAAAAGGCTTTGGTATATATACAGTGGAATTTTGTTAAGTTAAAAACCAAAGGAAATACAAAATATTTTAAGCTACAGAGTTTTTAATTTAACAAGGGTTTATGTTAGTGATTGATGAGTTAATATACAGTTTCTGTTTTAACCGGAATGCGCCAGACGAAGTGGTAAAATAAAATACTTACACATGTTACATAAAAATAAAACTTAATTTAAGCTTTAGTCTATTAAAAAAACACTGATTTTTCTTTGTTATAAACAGTCCGCGGTTTCTAAATCGATTTGGATTTCTATTCAACATTTCAGCTGCTTTTTTTTAAGTGAGTGACATTGTACTTTCGTGTATTCCAAACAGAGCCCCAAATTTTTATCCCACTTTAAAACACTTTTCACTGCTTCTATAGCTTATAATTTGTCCAGCGTACGTTAGTGTTGTTAATTTTCGCTTGAAACTCATTTTACTTGGGTAATTTTTATAACAGAGCACAGTTTCTTGGACAGTGATCAACAACTAATGATCCAAGTAAACCGCAGTTTTTTGGGATTTCAAAGAAACAATACGTGATTGTATACTTACTGTCTGTGTTAACAATTTAACTTTAAACACTTGCAAGCAATAAATGTCGAGAACTATTTGTTTGGCAGACAATTTATGTTATAGAGGTCGTCGGAACATTTCTTTAAGTAACTCAGGGTTAATACTGAAATTATTAGTTAAGTTGTAGAGGTTGCCTATTTAAGTAATTGAGGTTTTGGGCTCTGAGGAGAAGGGAGCATATTATATTTTGAAATTATAGAGGTTTTTCCTTTATCTAGGTTCCACTGCAGTTTCATATATGTTTGATCAAAAAGTTGTTATGATATTTTTTTTATGGAATAGGTGGCAAACAAGCATACGTGTCACATGATGGTAACTGATCACCGCCAATGGACACTCACAACGCCGGGGGAATCGCAGATGTGTTGCCGGCCTTTATTGGAGGGACTGGCTCTCAAGTGCAATTGCCAGAACACACCTATTAGTATTTAGCAACAGATTTTCAAGTGGAGGGTGGTAGCTAGCCCGACGGGCATTAGAAAAAGCCCTACAAACATGCTATGGTTTCCTTGTGATATTTTCCCTCACCGAAAGTTTAAGCTCATTGTAGGTGGTTGGATTCGAACTCACGTCCCATGGCGCGGTGTTTCTACACACTATCACTGAGCTATCATCGCTCCAAACACAGTTCAATTTTATTTATTTATACAGACTTTTTGAGATAAAATTACATTATAGGATTAGATTAAGAAAGAAATAACCGATTGTTGTGGCTAAAATGATAAGCTGCTTAATTTTTAGCATCTGTTCCGCGTTCCTTGACTTGTTTCAGGCTAGGGAGATGCTCCTGGCAACCTTGGGGGATGGGATACTCTTGCATTTCACGTCGTCGATGATCGCCGGGCTGGTGACGAGCGCCGCTTCACTTCCAGTGGATATTGTCAAGACCAGGTATTTTGCCCTCTGTTTCTACAAAAATCTTAAGTACTAACTTACTTCTTAAAATCGTGTCTTCGTTTTAACGCTTGGAGTTTTATACAATATTAAATACTTATTTCGTTTTGGGAATTACCTTTGTTAATTGAAGGTTTATGTAACCGAAAGTCTGACTTGAAACCGAAATGTGATTCTCGTTCGGGTCAAGTCAGCTCGAGCTAAATAAAACATAGTGGCACAGGACATACTTATGTAACGCTCGCCGAGCGAATACAGCAGAGACGCTCTTTTACCACGTAAATGGACTCGAGCTGACTTTACCCGAAAGAGAGTCATATTGCCGAACGCTTTATCTCACTCTCATTCAATACCTACAATATGGAGTGCTCAACGCGCATAAATCTTGTTGTTTATATTTGATTTTATCTAAATCAGGGTACAAAACTCTGCAAAGGGCACCAGCCAGGTGGCTGTGCTGATGAGCGTGATAAAGAACGAAGGAGTTTTAGCTCTTTGGAGCGGTTTTCTTCCGACTTACGCCAAGATCGGACCTCACACTGTCCTCACCTTTATATTCCTCGAACAGCTCAACTCTTTGTATTTACGAATGATGTAAAGGACATTATTTTATACCATTTAAACTGATAACAATATTTTTAAGGCACCTACTAACTTATTTACAGCGAATTTTGAGGTAAAATATGTCTCCATAATTAAAGCTTGTCGCATATAGCTGCGCACGGTAATGCATCAACAAGTGCTTCGTACCAAACTATCTATTATGATCTGTGAGACACAAATATGTTCTATACTTGAGATGTGTATTATTGAATAAAATGTTACATTAAATTACTTTATTTATATGTACTTATGTAACATGTTTAGTATAGTCCTAGATCTCATTAAAACAGTTAATAGATAGGATTTTTTTCTACCATAGATTATATAATATATGGAAATATTACTGTTACTTCGAGTTTAGGTTCTTTAGAGAAGTATATTGTACGATGATAAATTATTCGAACATTTGGAATTATTTTCCTTGTATTAGGTTATTTCAAATAAAACTATTTATTATGTTTGTTTAAACTTTATTTACAACAAAATAAACCTTACACACAGCCCTGTTAACATATATTTAAATGATTTTATTTTCGTAGCTTAATAATGACAATGTTATTGGTAGACAAGATTATATATGGAAAAAAAATGAAACTTTATATAAGCCGTTCATAAAATACGTTCGAACTTATGGGAGGAGGGTCGCTTACTATGACATTAAGGGAAAGGAAGGAAACATGTAATTTGCAACTTATTAAACATTTTAATAAATCTTACATGTTATTACAGATATTTATCAATTTACTAAAGTTATATTATTGCAAGCAACAAATATTGAAATAAAAGCGTGTTAAAATATTGAAATTTGTGTGCTGTTGTTAATTGTATATATATCATGTACGGGGCCTATAATTTCTGACGTAATATTAATCGCAGGAAATGTGACATCAAGTGACGAATGGGGGCGGGGAGAAGGGAAAAGGTAACATTTTACGTGACGTATTTTATCAACGGTCCCTAAAAATAAAGATGAGAACACTATATCTAGATTAAGTAATTCAGCTTGTTGTACTGATTAACATAATAACTGATTTATCGCAGGATATACAACACGGAACGAATATTATTTCTCGAGTTGACAGTTAAAAACATCTTAACACACTATTCTACATAAAATTTTTGGCCATTTCACAGACATTTTAGGCTTATGGCAGCACAAAAGGCTCTTTCAATATACAGTTGATACAAATCCAAATCAAATTAAATTGTCTGAAAAAATAAAATGAACTGATCCTTGAATATCATAATATTGTATACTGAAGTTTACAGTCGATTGTATTTTTTTAAGTGCAAGTCTAAGTCGACGATTCGGTAGTTGGACGAGAATTGAATTGAGAGTTTCAAATTTAAAGGATGTGCGAAGGTTATACACATTCGTTACCGAAGGGACAATGTGTAAACTTATTAATGTGAGATGATTTTTTTCACAGTTTAAATCTCTCTTATTCTTTATTTTTATCATATCATCTATTACGTATATCGTGTACGGACGATTAATTTGAATACTGCTGAAGACTGATGCTGAAGAAGTAACGTGTAGAGACTCGAATACTCGAAAGATGTTTCCTATGCTCAGTTAGACCAGTTGATCATCGCCAAAGATATTTAGCATTTAATACACAGCATAATTATATATTTACGACACTTGAGGAACAGCACAGTTTATGGCTTTATTGTGAGGTGTATAGAGAAAAGACGTTATATCAACAACAAAGTAAACTATCTAAAGCCAAATATATTCGACGTTTTGCAGTGTACACTCTATTTAGAATATTCTAGACCGAACATAAATAAACTTAACTACTATCATCGACACTATCATTGCAATATCACAAGGCAAATAAGTTTAACTTTTTAAATACAATATCATTATAACACAGGTTACCGGTAAACCCCGACGTATAAACATTTGGCCATTTTTAAAGCCTAAAACAGATAGCGGTGCACGGCATCAACTACTGTTTTATCATGAAAATTAGATATAGAATGCGTCGACAGAAATGATTTGGGACCAGGGAAAGAAGGTTATAGCAGCTGTTGCCAAAGTTACGGTCTATTTTGTTCCTAGCAAAATAAATTATAGGCTGGTAATAAACTGAGCTAAAGGTAAAAAATCCGTGTGCCGCTATCTGTTTCACGCTTTGAGAATAAAATAGGAAAGTTAAAATCATCCATAAGCGACTTCCTCCACTATGGTCTCCCAGGAGTCCGTGGATTCTGTCTCCCAGGTGATATCATCATCATCCTGGTCTTCATCATCTTCTTCATAATATGCGAGCTGGTGAAGAACATCTAAATTTAATGTGGTGATGGAAAATGATGGCGCAATGATGAGTCTATGGTAGTATACACGGTTATTCAATAGACGTGAGTTCGAATCTGTGTAATGAGCTTAGCATAGGCAAACATTATGATAACACCATAGCACGGTGGTAGGGCTATTATCCAACATCCCGCTGACTAGCTAACGCCCTCAATTTAAAAAGTTGTCACCAAATACCTCTATAAGTTTGTTCCGACAGTTGCGCTTGAAAGTCTGTCCTTCACTGGGCTTATTGTGTCCACCATCTGGGGTAGCATTCACACAACATCAGGGGACAAAAAGCTGTAAAGTATACAAAAATTGATATTCAAGGCCCGAGGACCATGTTATATGCGGTCTTACCTCATTCTCGTGCAGGGTCTGCACTGTGTGAACACGTATTTGGAACATAAACGCTCTGCCGAGGACCGCGACAGTTCCACTGAGCAGTAACGGCATACTGAATCTACATTTCCACGCGAGCCCCATCAGGAATATGAACAGACTCTTACGTTGGCCGACCATCGTTACATGATATCTGCGAACAAACACCATAAGTCTTATTTTCTATATCTATATTTATATTATATAGCGGATAAGTCTTTATTTAACCCATTCCTCTCCACTGTCATATTTTTAGGACACTATTTTCTAAATTTCTTTTTACGTATTAGGACTTTTATTTTTATTATTTCTGATGAAATTCATATTTTTACTTTATTTTTCTAATAAAATAATTATATTTCGCTGTAAAATGTTTATATATATTGTGAATCCCTTTAATAGTATGAAATATTTACTTGAAGCAACAATTATAATTCATAATACAGTAGAACCTCGCTAAGTCGAACCTCGATAAGTTGAAATTTTCGAAAAAATATTTAGTTCCCTTCGCGGATACAGCTAATAGTTCACATAACTCATTAGTTACACTCCTGAATTGATTTTTAACTAACATCATTTTGTTTTTATTAGATAAACTACCAATACAATTTAAACTTATCTCCACTATTGTAACTTTACAGCTTGACCCCGACATCTATGTCGCAAATGCTGTTGCTTGGTTCAAACAGTTTGTTTTTTTTTTTTTTTTTTTATACACATTTCTATTACAATATATCATATACCGAATATTGGTAAAGTAATTTTACCTAATTTGTCAATTCACCTCGAAGGTTAGTATTGATTCTTTTTTTATGCTAATAAGCAGTAGACGGCCCATTGTGATCGAAACTGGTTACCGTCATGTTTGCAGTCATGGTGCAGACCTTGACGGTAATTGCTAGTTCTCGTGCACTATGCTAAGGGTACTATGAGGGTGGTCGCTAACCAGTCAAGCAATAACCCTACTACTAAGTTGTGACAGATTGTATTCCTTCCTTAAAGGCCGGCAACGCATTTGCAAGCCCTCCGGTAATGCAGATGTTCATGGGCGGAGGTGATCACTTTACATCAGGTGAGCCTCCAGCCCGTTTGCCCCCTCATTTCATAAAAAAAAAATTAGATCAAGGATTACATGGTTAACTACCATGACCAAAACCAAGGATGGGACCGACAATCACCAGAGCCTCATCGGTTACTCGGCAGGTTACAGCGTCTGCAGGTGAGGTTGGCTAGGGCAACTCAGATGGTATTCGATTTCTCGTATATATTAAATTTCTAAAACGCCAAAGATAAAAATCTTTTGATGGCGGAACGAGCACATTAAATTTTCAGTATAATTATACTGATGGTAATTAATTTTAGTGATTTAATATAGTCTCTATAATGTTCTTATTATTCGAATCATTTAAATGGACTTTAGTTGAAGAAGTTCCTGTTGTCACTAGTATTTTTTAAGTCTCTCAATTTATCTGTCACCGGAAACGCATTGCCTTCCTTTTGAATATCGTCAACGATATGGTCAGTTCTTGTTCAGCAGTCGGAGAAAGAGGTCGTTAAGAAATAAGTAGTGCGGCAGTAGGCTTATAAACGTATTTTGTTACTACAACCTGCAGACCACGATAACACCAGAGACATAATTAAAGCTTTGTCGACGATGAACCCCTTACACTAAGCAATACAACAAAATAGACAAGGGTTAGGCTTAACTCTCGATTGACTAGACGCTATCATTATCAGCTATAAGAGAAATGTAGTAAAAGGTTTGTCAAAGAGTAGCGTAATTGATCTTATATAGGGGCGTGGCATTCAATGTAAATTTAGAAGCGACCAGACCATCGCCATGTGCGGAGTGTGTGGGATTATTTAAAATATTTCATAACAACTGTTTTATATGTATAATTGTTAAATGAAAAGTGCTATAAAGATAGCAGAAAGCGTAATTATAAAAACGGATAACGTTACACTCGTACACAGTACTTGTAAGTATATTTGGTGGTAGATTTTCAACTAGAAAGTTGTAGCTAACCAGTTAGTCATTAGAAAAAGCCCTCCCACCACGCTACGGTTTCATCATGATCTTTAACTTCACCGAGAGCTCAGTCTCACTGCGGAAATTCGAACCTATTTCCGCCGCTAGCTCTGTATACACACTACCATCATTGCATCAATATTTTCCCCCACATTAGCAAAAAGAAGTTAAAAGAACCTATATACTAAGCGATAAGTCTCAAAATGGCTTATATTCAGTAAGGCCAGGGTTTATCTTATAGCTAAGGTTGTGGTCATAATCTCACCTGATCTTAAGTAAGGTTCAGAGTCAGGCTCTCAAAAAGATGCGTAAGTAGAGATATAAAATAAGATATTAAAAATAAAAAAGAGTCACGCATATCCACTGTCAAAGTCCTGAATTATATTTACTTATCGGTCGATATAAAACCTGGTAGATAATGCAAATTCGATTTTTATTAATTTTCCTGATCAATTTTTGGAATCTTAAAGACCTTAGTGAATACCATTGACAATATTGAAAACTGGCCAAATTAAGTCTGCTCTTCCTGAAACGACGCGTTCATCAACTTACTTAAGAATATAACTAATTTAATTTCGATCTATATAGATAATTTACTGGCTTTAGAGGCAATGTTTTTCATTTGGAACAAACTATTATACACTGACATAGATTCATCAAAATCCACTGAGCGGTTTCCATTGACCAACATCGTGACTGGAGATTTGATATTTTGCGTAAATTACAGATACGTATTTCAAGCAAAAGTTTAAGGCCATACACATAGTTGTTGTATATTAGACACAAGCTTGGCAATCATAAAGTATTGAAATACAACTTTCTATTGACAACTAAACCTGCTAAACCTTCTACAAAGCGCTCTGGAGGCCACCTAACCAGACACAGATCTAGAAAGTTCATAGGGGGTCATAACTCTCTTATCTAACTTACATTTATCGTAAAAAAAGTTTTTTTTTTAATGTGTGATGTATCTCCATAAATTATAAATATAAATATGTGGCCCCCAAATTAAAAACTATTAATTTTTATAGTGTGTTCTATGTCGAACTATTTTCTAAATGCGTGATATTGAATCTACGTAGATTTTAAATCTATGACCTCCAAAGTTAAATTCTAGTTACGTGCCTGCGTATTGGGGTCCAGAGTTTAGGGCTATTGACCTTATAACGATAACGAATAGTATAGGAACAAGATAAGAAAGAACTAGAAAACAAAATATATGAATGTAACTCATATTCGACAAAAACCAAATGTTCGGGATAAAGAAAAACACAATTGAATCAAAGCGTTTATTATGTATAATAATTTATTCATAATGAATTGCATTCATAAGTATATTGGGGGCTATTCAAGTATTACGTAGGCAGAATTATAATTATTTTTCACCCTCCTCTCCCCATTGCCAGTAAAAGTAAGTAAAACTATTCCCCTCCCTCCAATGTTAATGGGCCCTTCATAAAATACATTCACACCCATGGGGGGAAGTGTTTACTGTGAAAAAATCGGGTTCGGAGGATCGAAGAAAACGTGTTGCAGTTCATAAAAAAAGATGTAAATTTGGCATGTTATTACAGATATTTATTTGAATTTGTGTAGTGCTATTAATTGCCATATTTCATGTACGGGCGGGGGGCAATAATTTGTGAAGTAATATTGATAGGGGGGGGGGGGGTGCACAAAAGTTATATAGCGTGACGAAATGGGGAGGAAGTTGAGCATAAACATATCATAATTTACTAAATTTGAGAGATCAATTAGGAAATGTAGATAAAATATATTGCTGACGTAATCATTTTAACCTCCCTTCCCTCATGTCTCCGTGTACACGCCCCCCCCCCCCACGTAATATTTGAATGGTCCCATACAAGTTATTTCTCATCTAAATACAAATAACTAAGTTAATTAACAAAACAGTTTTAACAATTATCCTATGACGCGAACATAATTTGTAACAGGTTGGAATGTAAAATCGACAAATACGTACAGTGTAAACTCTACATAGCGATGTTTGAAGGAGTATGCATAGTTTGACGTTATTGAGAACTGTCGTTATATAGAGATAAGAAGTAATTGCATGGAGAATAAGGTAAATTCGACTTTTTACACAGTTTAATGTCCCGTTAAATAGAGTGTACACTGATATATGGACCGTTTATTTTGAAAGTGGTGTAAGTTCTTTTTTGAGAAAAATGAGCTATCACGTAATTCATGCTTAATTTAATGTAATTTTTTTATATATAACTAGTCCGTGTTTCATTTCTCAAAAAAAATCCCATGTTTTGTACAACTTAAAATCGGTCGGTGAATGAAATTTCATTATCAACAAATATAGTAACCTTTAATTTTCTCGTAACAAAAGAAAATGGACTTACACCACTTTCAAAATAAACGGTCCATACATACATCATAAAAATGCTAGGAGATGTTTCGAAACACATTTCTGTAATCAGTAAATACGTTTAAGGATCGAAGTGTGAAAACCAATGCCAATCACGTCCACGATCATACATTAAACTAACAAGTTAAAAATTCAAGGGACAATTAACTTCAGTTAATATCAAACGTATTTCGAAGCACATTTATTGATATGCAAGTATGAAATCCATTTACCAGCGCACTTATTCGCCTCAGCGAATCGTTTGTTAACGAAGTATCGCGTAATTTACGCCATGATAAAATATTAACTTTTCGCGAGATTTCATTTCCTTATTTCATATCACGGGCGAATTAAAACATTTGTTAAACATCAAACGTGTTTTGAGGTATAATTACGGTCATGATGATATAAATTAGCTAATAAGTGTCATGATGTAAGTATAAACACCATTTACCACTGCACATATTTGCCTCAACGAACCGTATGTTAACGAAGTATCGCGTAATTAACGTCATGTTATAATTTTAACTTGGCGAGAATTCATTTTCTCGTTCTTGTATCACGGGCGAATAGAAATCTTTGTAATAACCAAACGGGTTTCTAAGCACATTCACCGTCATGGTAACCGTACCTTGGAACCGTATATTAATGAAGTATCGCGTAATTTATGCCAAGTTTTTTTTTTTTTTACTTTTTGCGATAATTAATTCCTTTATTTTATGACGTCGTCGTGATTATACTTATTTTGTAAAGATTAAACAATATTATTACCGGAATAAAAAAAAATCTTTTATATGGGCTATAGGAAAATTTTTGATAGCGAATTTCATATACAGAACGATAAAATATTCGCATTGCTTTTGCGCACGTAACCTTATCGAGGCAAGCAAATAAGCGTAATTGGGTTACAACACTCGAACATGAACAGCACACAAGTGCCCTAAACCAAGTCGTCTTTCAATCATGGCTAACTTTGGCTAAAAATTGGGATGCCATCAAAGTGTCTTTAACATTGCTGATGAGTGGACAGTATTGTGTACCATATTGAGGATCTTTTATGAAAGGTTGTAGTGACTGGATTGTTTAATTTTTATAGTTTAGTTATATTTATTTAATGTATTCATTCATTTTCTATTTTAATTATTCGGTTAACACAGTGTACAAGGTATATCGGATGAATTGTGAAAATAAATAAATATTACATGTCAACCCAAACACGTTTTGTTTATTTTATACGATAGCAATCTCTGAAAGACATCTTGGTCAGGGACACAGGCGTATTTACATACTTACTAACCACATTTATATATATATTAATTACACTAACCAAATATAAAAAACAACATTTTTTTTTTTAATATTGGGACCACCATACACTTGCTACTCGTAGGCCTTTTAATATTATCTAATGGATACGTAATCACCACTAATTTTATAGTAGATATGATAGTTACCAAATTGGAGTGAAATGTAATGAATCATTCATTAGTTATCAATACTAATTTAAACAATATACTTTATTGCACAATAATAAGAATATATATAAATAACTAGCATTACCCGCGGCTTCGTTCGCACGGAAATAAGAATTATTTAATAATTTTCGTTCATTTTTGTAACCTATTTCAATACAGCTTTGCTCTTATCGGTCGTAGCGTGATGTTTTATCGTAAAACCTTCCCCAATGAATGTTCCATCAAATACAATAAGAACTTTTGAAACCCGACCAGTAGTTTCTAAGATTAATGTGTTAAAACAAACAAACTTTTCCACTTTATAATAATGATATAGATATAATAGTTAACAAGTTCGAGCGAAATGTAATGAATTAATACATTAGTTATCAATACCAATCGAAACCAAGTTCTATTGCACGATAGTCATAATCATTGTGCAATAATAAATTAAACTTCTAAAATTAACAATATTTATTACTAGTTGTGCCTGCGACTTAGTTCGTAACTAACAATTATTTAATTTTGCCCGGCTTTGTAACCTTTTTCAATACAGCCTTGCACCTATTGGTGGTAGCGTGATGATACACTGCCTATAGCCACCGTCAATGATAGCGTTATCAAATACCAAAAAAAAAATTAAAATTCGACTCATAGTTTCTATGATAAACTCGTTCAAAAAAACGAACAAACTCACCCTCTTTTTTGAATATTAATAAATAATAACCATTAATAATTATATAAAATAAAGGAATGTAATTATATATAATTTATATAAATATTTATATTAATATAGTAAAAGTTTAACATTTATTTTTACATTTTCCAGTAGTTTAACTGTTAGGCCATCTGAGGTTATTTGATTTTAATTGAGTGTAATTTAAATAGTAAGCACTTTGTTATACAAATAAGATAAATAGGAATTCTTGATCGAATCTTCAACTAGCGTCTATACGCTGGATTTTATTTTAATTCAGAAATTTACATATTTTTATTTATAGTTAAGGTTTACCGTTATGGCCATAATCTCACCTGATCTTAAGTGGCCCAAGATGATAAACACGTTAAACCTGTGAAGGAACTGGCTCTCAAGTGCAACTGCCGGAACACACCTATTGGTATTTGGCGGCAGATTTTCATCTTGAGGGTGGTAGCTAGCCAGTCGAGCATCAGAAAAAGCCCTACCACCATGCTATGGTTTCCTCACGATGTTTTCCTTCACCGAAAGCTCAAGCTCATTGTAGGTGCTTGGATTCGAACTCACGCCCCCCGACGCAAAATCGTACACGCTACCACTGAGCTATCATCGCTTCAAAATTTAGCCCAAATTTCTTCTGATTCTTCTAATTGTGTAATATTGGTAGCGTTTTGCGTGATAACATTATTACAGTGTTTGAGACGCAATCACGTTAAAACTACCAATCGTATCGACATACGATTATAACCAATGGATTCAAAATTATTTGCAGATGGTTTAGGACAATCCGTTATATAAATTCCAATGATCCTTCATTACTTAATCGTTATTTTATTTTAGATACAAAAGCACAGGCATTTTCTCGCATTTATTTGCCGCCCGAAGCGGCCGGGACCGCGTTAGTCTTGTATATATAAAATGAATTGTAAATAAAAACTCGGTTATGATTTGTAAATGTTTAAAAGCAATTCCCAGGATGATTTATATTGAATTATATCTGAATATTATCAAGATATTATACTATTTTAGACGACACTGAGGTCAGTGTAGGTCAATACAAGAAACCGTGTGTGCTTATGACGACGCGACAGGACAGAGCACACTTTACTCGACCGAGCGTCACACGAATAGGTTGCGGATCAGAATTTCAAAGACCTCTCGTAAAAAGTCATACTTCAAAATCATAGTTATGTTATTCTTTTATAGTTATGGTATTGCATTGTGGCCGGAATCTCAACTGATGTTAAGTAACGATGCGGCCCAATATGGTGGACGCGCTAAGCTTAGTGGATGCACTGGCTCTCAAGAGCACCTTCGGGAACCCACCTATAGGTATTTGGCGGCAGATTTTCAACTTGAGGGTGGTAGCTACTCAGGCGTTAGAGGAAGCCATACCATCATTATATTGTTTCCTTCACTGAAAGCTCAATCAAGGTCAGTGCAGGTGGATTCCAACACACGTCAATTGGCGCGGCGTCCGAACATACTACCACCTGAGCCATCATGGATTCATTATTAAAGTATTTAGTTTTAGAGATCCGCTGACGGATAGATGGATGTACCTAACGTATACACATAGAAAATTCATATAAACCTACAAAGTACTGTTAGGTCTATACAGTGGATTATAACTAAACATTCGAGAAGTTAAATCCGATTTCTCATATCGCCTATCAGAGAGAGCTTAATTTGCCTCAGGTAAAATTTGACACAACTAAGCGAATTCGAGTAAAACATTGCTAACACTCAGTGGGCGTTCATAAAATACGTTCGAACTTATGGGGGGAAAAGAGGTCCCATATTGGGAAAAAAAGGTGAAATTGGGGGGCCCAGGAGGTCTAAAAATTAGTAACGTTTGCAACAAGTAAAGCAGTTTTCGTTATTATAAATACCTATTAAAGTTTTATTATTGCAAGTTATAAATATATTTTGTATGTATGAGTATGTATGTATGTATGTATGTATATGAGTCAAGTATTTATATATATTTATTTTATTTTATTATTCATTACGCTATTTACAAATATGTATTTTTATTTACACATTTCAATGTTGAGTCTACCATTGATAGAGGGGTCACAGAGAATACGTTATACGAGTGGCGGAAAGAGGGTGTCTGCAAAGGTAAAATTCTGCGTGACGTATTTTATGAACGAGCCCTTATTTAAACATCAAAAGTAACGAGATTCTTATAAAGACAGTAGATATTACAATACAGTTTACTCGTCGTCGAAATAATCAACGTGCTCGCCCGGGCTGAACTTCCCGGACAACAGTACATTCAGACACTTCTTGGCAGTCATCTCGGGCGTGAGCAATATACCCTGAGTACGGAACGAGACGAAAACGTCTCGCAAGTTCTCATTCACCGTTTCGGCTAACACGAAATCGATCATGGACGTCTCTACCGGCCCCGGGGAATAATTCAACACGCGGACGTGCTTTTTCTCTTCGGCTAGCACTTTGAAATACATCTCCCTCGCAGCCTTACCGCTGCAATAGTAAGCCATCCCGCTCATAGGTTTTATCGCACACAGCGACGTAGTATTAACTATAACCGTCCTGTCCTCAACCGATTCGAACACCTTGAGATACTGCGTATTCAATGCGATTACATTGAATACGTTCAAATCGAAATACTCCCTCATTTCTGGCACATCGTCCATACGAGCCGTGTCGACCGACAAGTTACCCAAAGAACCGACATTATGGAATATCATATTCGTTGAAAACTCAGACACTCTCCTACCGTTTAAAGAACGTACCAACACATCATATAGTTCTACCACTGTCGCTTTAGACAGATCTATAGGTTCATAAGTGACTTTGACGTTATCCGATTGGCAAAGTGTGGCAGTTTTTGCTAGTTCCTCCTTGTTGCGTGCAAGGAGCAGCATCAAAGAGTTGGGACCTAATAACTTGGAGACTTCCACCGCTATAGCCCTGCCTATGCCCTGAGAGGCGCCGGATAGGACGCAGTATGTCGTCCCGGACAGATCGACGTTAGATGAGGCCGCCATGATTACTTACACGATTTAAGCTATGGGATTTTAATCTTGCAATAATTTATCACCCTCGGTGTCCCCAATCACGGGGTCCAAATCGCAGCCTTCTCTTAGCAGACGATCGATGCAATCAGCCCTATAAGCTGAGAGATTCTCTACGACTTTATTCTTCGACTTGACCGCTTTTAATTTCTTTTCTGAAAAGAGAAAAGTATTAATTTTAGTTCAAGCTTTTACTTATCTCCTTCAGGAATAACATGAAAGCTGTTATATTAAAAAAACATCGTAATTTATATAAATAATATTCTTTATTTTTATACTCCCAATATGTATATTTTTTGCTAGTATAGTTTATGGCGCGACATCTTCCTGTCTTGGCAACCGCCTACTCCGCGGCCGGCTGTAATGCGACATGCGAGAGATGGATGGAAAAGTTTGAGGCGATGTAAAAAAAAGAAAAAACATTCTCTGTTTTTATTTAATTTCTATTAATTTTGGTATGGACTTTGGAGACAGGCGCAGGCATCTAATTCTCACGAGAATATAATTTGAACATGTAAAATAGATAATAAAAGTAGTATAGGATACCCATCACGTATCAAACTAGGAAATATGAAAATTCACATTCATGCTTTTGGTCACAGATAGCGAAATATCTAGTTCTAGAATAATCATCCCTCAAGGCAGTATATTAAGTAGCAATTTGGCTTGTTCAAGTTCTAGACAGCTAGTGTATTATCAGTGGTGGATTTACATTTGTACATAGGCTAAATCAAAAGGCATATTATGCTGCGTTTCTAACGAGATTACAGATTGATACTCCGTATCAGTATCAATGGCGAAAGAAAATGCCGCTTTCGTAAGTTTGCCACCACAGGCATATTATATTATATTATAGACTACCTAGAAATTCACCACTGAGTACTATAAAAAATGAATTCAATGCTGAATTAACCCATTCCTTCCCACTGTCATATTTTTAGGAAAATATTTTCAAAATTTCTTTTTACGTATTAGGACTTTTATTTTTGTTGTTTAAATATTTTTTACAGCGAAAATATTTATTTTATTAGAAAAATAGTGTAAAAATATGAATTTCATCAGATAAAATAAAAATAAAAGTCCTAATACGTAAAAAGATATTTTGAAAATAGTGTCCTAAAAATATGACAGTGGGGAGGAATGGGTTAACATATTAATACTATAAAGGGGAAAAATTTTGTTTGTTTGTTTGTTTGTTTGAACACGCTATCATTAGGAACTACCATTGAGACTTCAAAAATTCATTTTGTATTTGATAGAGCAATCTTTGAGGAAGATTTTAGATTATTGAACATCACGCTACGCCCAATAGGAGCGCAGCTGTATTGATAAAAATTAATAAATAATTTTAGTTCCGTGTGCACAAAGTCACAGACATAGCTAGTTTCACATACATTGAACATTTTAATAACTTATCAATATTGTAACATATAATTATTTGTTGTTCTATATTAGAGATACTATGTTGACATATATTTATAAAAAAAACATTAGGAAATAATTGGAGATAAGAGGATCCATATAAAAACAATTAAAATGATAGCTGACATCTCTAAAAAATAATATATATATAGATATAGTTTTAGTGGCATTGCAATTAAAGATTGTATATGAAAGGTCAAATAGGCACCAGTCTATGAAGCAATTTTGAAATTGCATTACATAATTAGCCATTATCACAATAGTAGGGCATTGTGCAATCTATGGAACCCCTGGGAAATCAATTATATTTTCAAGGACACCACCCTCAATAGAGGTCAAGTCAGCAATTTGAAGCGATGTTAGCTCAGTGGTAGTGTGTACTACTTCGCGTTACGGGACGTGAGTTCGAATCCAAGTACCTACAATGAGCTTGAGCTTTCGGTGAAGGAAAACATCGTGAGGAAACCATAGCATGGTGGTAGGGCTATTTCTAATGCCCGTCTGGCTGGCAACCACCCTCAAGTTGTAAACCTGCCGCCAAATACCTATTGGTGTGTTCCAGCAGCTACACTTGAGAGCCAGTTCCTGCACAGGTTTAGCGTGTCTACCAACTTGGGTTGTATCGTCAATAAGATCAGATGAGGTTATGGCCATAACACTAAACCTTAAGTATAAATATATGTATATATATTTCAAACCATTTACTTTTTTATAGTTAAGGTTTAGCATTATGGACACACTCTCACCTTATGTTAAGTGACGATCTGGGCCAAAATGGGGTACACGCTAATCCTAGTGGAGGGACTGGATATCAAGTTCAACTGCCAGATCACACCTGTATTTAGTGGCAGAATTTCAACTTGAAAGTGGTAGCTAACCAGGTGGGCATTAGAAATACTCCTACCAGCATACTGTGGTTTCACCATTATGTTTTCCCTCACCGAAAGCTCAAGCTCATCTGAGGGATCAAACTCAGGTCCATTGAGGCCTGTTCCCTACACACTACCAACTGAGCTATCATCACTTCAAAAATTGTTCAGTTGTAACTGAAAGCTCTATCTAACAGGCACCATTCTATGTAGGAATTTTGAAAATTTAAGTGTAAATAATCAGAAATTTCTGACAATGGTAGGGCATTATTGAATCCATAGACCACTAGGAGATCAAGTACAGTTTCAAGAAGCCCCTCAATAGAGGTCAAAGTTTTAATTAATTTCAAACATTTTTCAACTTTTTCATAAAAATACATGAAGATGGAGATTGTTCTTGCTTTTTCCCAACTAAATTAGTGATATTTGGGTTAATGTTACAAGCAAGTTGTATTCTCAAATAGGATTCCCATTGGCATGTATTTCTGTATTGGTTTGTAATATATGCAATAGCAGAGAATGCTTTTAACAGATGTATATGGTTCAGAAAAGCAGTAAATGTTTCAATGCATTTTTTAATTACTCATTTTTTATTTTCGTACATTCTCCTCACATTAACCGTGCTAGGTAACCAAATCAATTACAATACTATTAGTTGCATTTGTATAAAGTGATAGATAACTCAGTGGTAGTGGGTAGAAATGCCCTGTTATGGGATGTCATTTTGAATCCGATCAACTACAGGGTGCTTGAGCTTTCGGTGAAGCAAAACATTGTGAGGAAACCATACCAGGGCTTTTTCTAATGCCCACCTGGCTAGCTACCACCCTTAAGTTGAAAATTTGCCACCTAAATACCATTAAGTGTGTTCCGGCAGTGGCACTTGAGAGCCAGTTACTCCAATAAAGGTCAGCAATGCACCTGCAATTCCTCCAGTGTTGTGATTGTCCATGAATGACAATGATTACTTACCATCAGATGACACACTTGCTAATTTGCCCACTATTACATTAAAATATATATATATATATATTTTTTTTTTTTATACTTAAGGTTTAGCATTATGGCCATAATCTCACCTGATCTTAAGTGACGATACGGCCCAAGTTGGTAGACACACTAAACTTGTGGTGGAACTCTCAAGTGCTGCTGCCGGAACAAACCTATGGGTATTTGGCGCCAGGTTTTTAACTTGAGGGTGGTTGCTAGCCAGGCGAGCATTAGAAAAAGCCCTAACACCATGCTATGGTTTCCTCACGATGTTTTCCTTCACCGAAAGCTCAAGCTCATTGTAGGTGCTTGGGTTCGAACCCACATCTCTTGATGCGAAGTCGTGCACACTACCACTGAGCTATCATTGCTTCAATGGTCCATAAATGTAACTGCAGACCCACATACAACCAAAGTGTAAAGCACTATTGAATACTACATGGCTACAATCAATTTCAAAAATCCAATTATCTAGTACAAAGTAATGGATTTAGGTCATTACCTAAATAAGTGCCATTGCACTAGACACTTTGTAATTCCATAGACATAAGTGTTCCTAATATAGATCTTTAACCTTTAACATCATATTTGTTTCAAGTGAGAAAGATCCAGAAATAATGTATAAATAATCTCATTTTAAAATTCAAACTCTCTTTCGGAATCAACTTGCTTTTTGTTTTATTGCAGCACTTTTTAACGCTTTTAGAAGGGTCTGTGCAAATAAGGCTATATTGAATTTTAGGCAATAAAAGTTGTGCAAGTAACTTTAATATTTCTCTTTGATACACTTAAAAAGTAGCCTCTGTTAAACATGATAATAATAAATTAAACTCATTCTATTTCCAAAATCATGTTCATATAAAAACAGTACTCTGATATTTATCATTATATGATGAACTGCGGTCAATAAAATATATACAATGGGCATTAAATGGTACATCGTAAACAGAAACTGCTATTTCATTCAATACCTCAAAGTTGTACCTTTTACACATGGCAGATATAGGTTTGACAATAATGATACAAGCTTATATCTAATATATTTCATATAGAATTAATTTATATCCTTGAAAACAATGTTATAACTTTTATAAGTAAAACAAAAAATCAAAAATTTTACATGTTATAAAAACTGTTTCAATTCACAACATAGTTAATGTTCTTTACATTCATAACTGTGTCTCTTTGCCTTGAAGTTGTAAGATAATATGAGCAAGGTTAGACACTATGGCATTACAAAGTTACTATTAAAATGTTAAATAAAATTTACCACATACTCCTTAACTCTATATGACTATACTATATGTAGGCTATTAAGTGTACCCACTGGTATTTGATTACAGAATCGTACTACAAATTTCTTACGAAATATAGAATTGTGCAATAATGAAACAATATCCGTACAAACAGTAAAAGATACTTTAATGTTAATAATTACCCAAAATGGCGAGATATTCCTCAGAGTCGGATAACTTCTCGATCTGATGCGCTGGTTGAAAATTGTCTTCAAATTTCGGCTCGACGGACGAGTTCTTAGTTTCGTTGCCCCAAGGATCCATCAAATTCTGTTTGAAACATTATAAAAAATATAAATTTGTAATATTATTTTCTGTTTTTATACGCTGACCGCGTAACTTCAATAAACAGAAAGTAATTAGGAGTTACTTATAATTTTATTACACTAACCAACTTACTTGGGCGAAGGCTAAACGCCGAATAATTAATAAAATCACAATCTAAAACCTTATTTATTCATAGAGAGAAAAAAAAACAGTCAATTAAATCGACACTATGACAATCATAATTGTCATTACAGCTAGAGATGAGTAATACAGAATAAAGTAACCTAAGAATTATATCTTCTACACGAGCGATGACAGCACAACTCGAATCGATGTTCAACCTTAAAAAAACAGTTTATTTTAATCGTTTGTCTATCAAGCACGCTTACATATTATAACTGAAAATTACCATAAGGGAGGAAGCTTCTGCATTGGTGCTAAGTACGCATAAAAATTACAAGTCGTAAAGTACAATTTGAAACATGTTTGGTAAATATCTGTGAAAAATAAAATAAATTATATTTAGATACAAGTTAACAAGAAAAAAACAATTATGTTGAATGCATTTAAGTATGTACACTTTTTCAATACTTAATTTACTGAAAGTGTTTATCTTTTTTAGTTTCAGGTGTTCATTCTTAATCCCGAAGAATATTGGGGTAAATAAATTAATGACTTTAGTGAAATTAATATAATACCTGATAATAAGCCGCCGATAGAAAGAATAAAGGAACCAAGGAATTTTTTTAATTTATGCATTGTCTGAGTGATCAACACAAACATAAATTCGAAGAAATATGTGAACTAGTAGAACAATGTGCATCAATAAATTTGTTTCTTAGAAACAGATTACTAATAAAAAAATGCAGTTACACCAGGATAGTCTATATTTACACTACGAGATATTGAAACAAAATTAAAAAGTAAATAATAAATTCCTCTATATACTCAGTTAAAACATATTTTTGAATCATATTTTATTTACCTAAACTCAACGAAATATAAAAAATATATAGATGATTATCTGACTCGAACAATATTATGATTTTAAATTATTAATATATTTTGTAACATATAACCATGATTAACTTATATTTATATTATTGTAAACGTCTAAAGTTGAATGGAAATCTATTGTAGCTCAAAGTTATTGATATTGATAGTACATCTCTAGCTGTTCAAAATTTTCTCAAATCAAAACAGTTTGAAGATTCAGGGCATAGATTATACTTATATAACTTAGAACTTAGCTGTCTATTCTGTTTGCTTCCTATTCTTTTTATTTTGTTACTAAACAAACTATACATTACGATTTTGACAGTTTCAATATCAATTTTTGTAACATTTGACGATAAATGTTAGAGGAGGATAATGGCAATAAAAAAGCCCATGCTGGACTTCTTAACTGTATATAAGTTGTTATGCTCGTAATACATATGACACGCGCCTACAAGAATAATTACTTCAAAATTTTAGTTTACATGAATTGCTTCATTATAATGTTCTACAACATATACAACATGAACTATATTTGGTAACCATTTAAACAATGATTTTTGATATGAACAGTATTTTAAAAGAGGTTTGTTATACTCAGTATAATAGAGTGGTAGTAACTTTATTAATGATATTGGGTAGATCAGCCTGAAGTTTGTATCCGTCAATGTAGACCTTGCGACATTTATTTTTATATCTTAGATAGGGACATCTCTAGTATTTAGTAATAAGTACGAGTACGATACATTCAGGCGCTAGGCCTGTAGGTAGCACATAATAACCATAGCAGTCTAATGAAAAAAAAAACTTTTAACACTAAAAAATCCCGAGTTATATACATATGTTAATTTTAATTATTAATAATAAAAATATACGTATAGGTAATCGAGCTCTACTCTGAAACAGAAAACACCTATTTAATTAAATTGGACTAATAAATTGTCATCAAAAACGCGATGTCATCTAAATCAGTACAGCGGTTTCCGAGAAACTGTCGATACCAAATAATGCTTCGCGACAGATTTTTAACTAAAGGGTGGTAGCTATATAGACGGACACTTGCAGATCACGTACATCACATCACATACGACACATCTATAGCGGCAACAAGAAATCGTGACGACCAAATTTGTCGCGTGAACGATTCGTTTTTTTTCTTTAAAGATACCATTCTCTCATAATAGTCCCAAAGTTGCGTTTCAAAAAAACAAACAAGGAAAATATTTAACAATATTGTGCATATTGTAGTATGAAACCAGTACTTTGTGTTCAATGAAAGTAATTGAAGTATTAAGCGTATTCCATTATCTATAAAAACAAAAATTGTGTGGTTTTCTAAAACGACACTACAAGTGAAACATAATTGGATCGTAAGCTATTAAAATCGCGTTTATAATCTTAACTTAATAATTGGAAAATGGGAATGATAATGGAAATCAATGCTACTCGGTCAACTGATATGATTCATAGGCGCGGCCAAATTGGAGCTGCTCTGTCGAGCGCATTTTACTTTACCCTTACTCCGCGGCCGGTTGTAATGCGACATGCGATAGATTGACGAAAATTAAATAGAAGCGGTGTAATAAAAGTTTCATTTAATAATACCGGCCATCGAAATGACTTCATTACATTGACGTTTATCACTGCCAAATTATCTTTAAAGCTCTTGGCACCTTAATAATTAATCTCTGTTTCCTAATGGTGACAGGTTACAAGACAATTACTGCGACGGATGTAACACTCTGACCTTTTATTTTTTTCATTTAAATTATTTAATCCATATATTGTTTTAGTTGTCTGCACTTGAGATGTTATTGTTAGGGTTGTGCTGTGATGTATAATGTTAGATGTTCACACCTGTAATGACATTCTACACTGTTTAAGAACTTACGTTATCAAATTTATACAATATATGTGAACGTATCGATGTTGTGGAAGTAAATAAATAAATAGGCAAATCTTACGTATTTATATATCTTACCCTGATTATTTCTCAAAAGAGATATCGTGGCAACGTGATAAAAATGTTTTTAGTATCATTCTTTATTTATTTACTAGATTTTACGTGCGGCTTCGCTCGCATTAATATTGATTTTATCGAACAAATCAGATGACGCGATAAAAAGTTTCATACAAATTTTATCCCTCTCTTTAGTCTACTTCTAATAAATTTTTCGAATTAAAAAATAACCTATCACCGTCTCCAGGTTCACATTTATCTCTACGCCAAAATTCGACATAATCGATTCAGCGGTTTAGGCGTGAAAGCGTAACAAACAAACTCACTTTCGCATTTATAATATTAATAAGGATTTACACTCTATGAATAGTAGAATGACGGGCAACTAGCAAAAGTGTCACCAAATGGTAAGTGACCACCGCCCATGGACACCCACAACCCCACAGGAATCGCAGGTGCGTTGCCGCCCTTTGCAGGAAGTACTGGCTCTCTACTGGCACTGCCGAAACACACCTAATGGTATTTGGCGGCAAATTTTCAACTTGAGGGTAGTAGCTAGCCAGCTGGATATTAGAAAAAGTCCTACCACCATGCTAAGGCTTCCTTACGATGTTTGCCTTCACCGAAATTTTAAACTCATTGTACGTGGTTGGATTCGAACTCACGTCCGACGACGCGGCGATCTTACACTCTACCACTGAGCTATCATCGCTTCAAAATGCTTTTTAGCTTTTTTAAGATAATGTTTTTCGCGAGAAGAGCGTCTGAGACTCATCTGGTGAGGAACACTGTCGCATACCCACAAAAGAGACAGTACGGTGACACTCAATTACACTTTTTGCCATAGACCAAAGATAGTTCTCACAGTTCTTCTGATCTCCACCAGACGAGCTATGTTAGGAACTAGATTGAATAAACTTTAATTTCTTAAAAGCCCTGTAGCTCCGGATCTACGATTTTTTCAAACCGGGGCAGAATCTTGATTGTGGCACCTGCGTCGACCAGTGCGAGGTCATTTAAAAAAAAACTCAAAAATCATACTAATATTATAAGTGGTAAAGTGAGTTTGTTTATTGCGCTTTCACGCCTAAGCCGCTGAATCGATTGTGATGAATTTTGATACAGAAATAGATGGTACCCAGAAGACTGAGATAGGTTACTTTTTTTCGCGAAATCTTTTATGGGATTGGGCTAAATAGAGGGTTTAAATTTTGTATGAAACTTTTTCTTCCGTCATCCGATTTATTTGACAAAATCGATATTAACGCGAGCGAAGCCGCACGTAAATGCTAGTTTACATATAAAGGGCGGCATTTTTTGTGATCAGGACAATAAGAATCCGTTAATAAATGTGCACTCTTCACTGATTATTAACGAATTTCTTTTTGAAGTTAAAACTTCTTTAAGCGTTCTGAACCCGTTTATTTGGTTAGAGATAATTTTACAATGACTTCCGGAGCTTTGACAGCTTCTGGTAAATTATTTAGTACGTCAGCTTGGTATGTAGCCGACCATCTGTTTTGAGTCAAACTGTTTGACGATTTCCTTTTAAGCTTGGCTTTGTACACTTTTGTTATTCGAAAAGTATTTTTTTTCAAGTTACGATTTTGACGCCTCCCGATATTGCAGGGCGGGTGCCCTGGTTTGATCCCCTGCCAGAACTGGGACTGGACTGCAGCCATGGCTCATAAATTATGTATATTTTTCTAACTTTATGAAATTACTAATATGTGTTTGTATGGTACATTTTAATGAAAATTTTGAAAAAAAAAAAAACTATGATTCGTTTATTATTTACATGAGGCGAACAGTCACAACAAAGCGATTATAGTTCAGTAGTGAACCTGAGTTTTCGGTGATGGAAAACATTGTGATGAATAAATAGCAAGGTGGTAAGGCTTTTTATAATGTCCTAAAACCACCATACTTAAGTTGAAAATTTGCTTAATATTTACAGGTGTGCTCCGAAGTTCCGGCAGTTATGTGAAAGCCAGTCCCTCGACTAGGCTTAGCGTGTCCACCATCCTGGGCCACATCGTCACTTAATATCAGGTAAGATTGTGGCCATAACGCAAATTCTTCTTACAAAACAGTTGCCATTAAATATGAAGAAATAGGAGAAATCGACGATACTGAGTAGCCGCAAACCTTCTTCCTGTTTTAAATGTACTGACGTCACGCAACACAACGTGACACTTTATTCCATTTGTTTTTCATTTTGACGTCAAGGCATAACCACAACTTTACACGCGTAACCAGTTTTCCCGGCTGACGTACATACATTTAACTCAACGCCATGCATTGCGTCTACGGGTAGCATTAAAACCTGCTCCATGAAAATATACATGTATTTCTATAGATTTTTATATATAAAAATATCGTGTCACGTTGTTTGTCCGCGATGAAATAAACTACTTAACCGGTTTTTATGTAATTTTCCACACTGTGTGCATTTTGATCCAACTTAGAGATAGGATACTGTTATCTCGATAAGTGACCATATCGCGATAGATGTCGCTGTAGTCGATGTGATTGATTAGATGAATTCGCAGAACAAGGTCTGCCAGGTCAGCTAGTTCTAATATATTAGAGATGTTCCGGTTAGTCGGCCACTATCGTAGTCGGCAACAATTCGGCAAAGAGCGCCGATTACCCGGCTTCTTACTTTGTATATATCTCTCAATAAAATGTTTGTAGGGGAAATTCGTTTAAATAATACCTTGATTGTTTATTAATATTTTTATTTTATAATCAGTCTTACACATTTTGAAATGTAATGCGAAGCAAAGTTACCTTTGGTAATCAGTTTTTAAAATTACTCACTTTTAACTGTTATAGGTAGTTCTGTTTGGATTTGTGATCAGGAGAATCGTTTGTGGTCGAGCATTTGATCACAGAACCTACCGGAGGTATCAAGGTTGGATGTCGATATTTAATATGGTTGTTCATACTTCTAGTATTTGATGTTTGTCCATGCCCACCACGAGAAATTACCATTTGGAATTGGTAACATTTGACTTTAGGGTAATCATTGTCTAAATGTTAAAAAACATTCGTTCACGAGACTTTCTTTTTGACGTGATTTAATTTTAATTGAGCTCTTTCAAACAAATAAGGTTTCAACACGCTAACAGGCGGCGGTCGCGACATGCGTGCGAATCAGCTGTAATTAGGGAAAGGCCCGAAACTGTGATCGGCTTAGCCGAATAGTTTGCCTTTTTACAACCGACTAATCTCTATACGTCGTAGTCGGCACATCTCTAGCATAAATATCGCGATATGAAGTCAGGATAGTTCAGTTGGTAGTGAGCACGGACGCCGCGTCAAGGGACGTAAGTTTGTTGTGTTGACAGTCTCCCACGAAATACCTACAAGTGTTTCGGTATTTGCACTTGAGAGCCAGCCCCTCCACTACACTTAGCGTGTATACTACCTTGGATCACATCGTCACAGCGAAAATGAAACTTAAAGAAGGGAAATGGAGAGTTTGTATAGGAATTATTATTTATATATTATATTATTATAATACTAGCTATTACCTGCGACTTCATCCGCGTTGACATAGACTTAGGTCTAAGGGGAAATACTATGTGTTAGTCCAGCTAAAAAGCTATATGTCAAATTTCATTTCAAAGTCAATTCATTCGTGTTTACGTAATTGAATAACAAACAAACAAATTTTCACATTTACAATATTAGTATGAATTTCAATTAGTTATATAAAAATCCGTGTTTATTGTTTTGGAAAGATAAGAGGAACATTCTTTGGTATTAATAAATCATTCTTCAAAGCGGTAAGAGAAGTTTACTCGAACGTAGTCGTGGGCTTAACTAGTACATTAAAAATACAATACTTGTATGTGAATATGAAAAATTACTAAAATTACACTCAAAAGTCATTATCAGTAAGGTAATTTTTTGCACTTTAGTAGGATATCTACAGCCAAATTTATTATCTTTATTAAAAACAAATCTTTATAGCGGCAAACATAAAGTCTACTTTTAAATGTATGTACGTATAGCGATAAAAGTAGTTTTCACGGAGCTATGAGCGAGAGGCAGCAGTAGACGCAGCTGTCCCCTCCCCCGCACGTCGCATATCTTCCCCCCGCATCCCTCGTACACCCCGCGCGTGTCGCGACGCCATAGATTAACAGCCCGAAAGTTTTTATCATTTTTATTTCTATATATACTTAGTTGATGTCTCTGTGAGACTGTTATGGATTCTCAACTATACATACAAATGAATACTTTGCAAATATAAAGTCGTATGTCTCTTCAACAAATAATATTTATTTTTTATTAATACTCTTTAGTTTATAATATTAACAAGCATCTTTAAACTTATTTCTATAAATATTATTTTTTGTCGAAAAGCAGATATAAAATAAACTAAATATTAATTTAAACTAAATCCTATTTTCGGGATTCCCTTAATCTCCTCTTTTCACCGCAACTTGTCTTTCGACAAAGGCTTCCTTTACGGCATTTTACTGGTTTAAATTGTTTACCGTAAGTAACTATTTTGAACCAGCTACACTCATCACTTTGTCTGCCTTCTTTTACTTTTTATACTTAGTCTTGGTAACCATACAGTGATCATTCATGCCCATTTTTCTTTCTATTATTTGAACATATGTCCCTTCCAGTGCCATGTCTATTTTCTTCATATTGATTAGTCTTTTCCGAACGATGTCTTTCCTTCGATCCTTTTTAACTGTATTGATTTCTTCTCTTTATTCCATTATGAAATATTTTTATTTTGTTGCTATTCATATAAGGCCCAAGTTTGACATTCACATGTCAGACATGGCAGTTTGCAAGTATTGATATATTTTCATTTCTCTAACATTAGTATCTCTTTGCTTTTTTTTATTTTGCTAAACGACTAGAATCTCTACCAAGTCTGCTATGCAGTAAAGCTAATAAAAGTTATATTATTAACGCAGTTTCTTTCTGTATGCTCTCTGTTGCTGGTAGTAATTTCGCCAAATAAAGGTATTCAATCAAGTGCTATTAATGCTAATGATTAATTATGATATGACGAATTAATAATTAAAAAGTAAATACTATTAGGCAAGCAATGAATTTATCTGACATGTTTCTGTATTCTTTTAAATGTAGGTAGATTCATTATATTTTCTTTTTAATATAATTATAATCGTATTTTACAAAAAATACAAATACCCAGTTTGTAAATATATATGTCATTATTGTAGTAGTAGTGGTTATTTCTTCCTTAGTATTATGAGTCGTATGTAAAAAATAAATAAAAACGATAGTTATGTAAATAAAATTGAAGGCGTTTATTCATATGTAAAAATTTTGTAATCTTTGAGCCGGGCGGTGCGCGGCTCGCGTCGCCATTCTGGATATTTTGACGGGAAGGTCGGTCACGTGACTCGGCGCGGTGAAGAGCGGGGCGTGCGGGGCGCGGGGCGCCGGCTAGACTCTCCAGTAGCCGAGCCATCCGTCTGCTGCTTTGACTGCGGCCGGTCGCGGGAATCCACGCCCCGCTCGCGAACGCGTCTACTTAATTATATTACGTATCGTATCAGGCCGATGTTGTGCAAAGTGTTCAGAGCGAACACGAAGGTAGCGTGCGGAACGGACACAGCACAAACGAGGTTCGAGGATTTTGAACGTTGAAGTGCGACTGTTTTGTGACAAACCGAGGTCAATCGCGTAATTTTTTGCACGGGTCGGGCGCGGGCGCGGGCGGCGCGCGGCTCCGGGGCGGAGACGCCGCGCGCGGGCCGCTCGCTCTCGTCCGGGCTGCGGCCGTCGCGACGGCACGCTCGGTCTCAGCGCTCGGCGCTCGGCACTCGGCAGCGAGCGAACAGACATGTTCCGACCGCGGGCGGAGCGCGTCGCGTGTGCCGGCGCGTAGCCTCGCTCGTGACATGCGCCTGCCGAACCGCGGTGCCGGTGGCGCGGACCGACCATGGATGTAGTGACGCCTCACATAACTTCCGTTCTGAAGACTTACCAGGCGAGCGCGCCGCGCAGCTTGCAAGGGCCCGGCGGGCGAGCGCCGCGCGGCCCGGACCCGCCGCCGCCTCCGCCTCGGGCGCCCGTCGCGCCCGTCGCGCCCGCCGCGCCCGCCGCGCCGCCCATCCTGCTCGCCGCCGACCCCGAGCTCGGCGAGCGCGGGGAGACGCGCCTCGAGGGCGAACCCATCTCCTGCTTCGGTGTGGGCGGCGAGCGCCGCCTGTGCCTGCCGCAGATCTTGACCTCGGTGCTGACCGACTTCACGTTGGAGCAGATCAATCGCGTCTGTGACGAACTGCAAATATACTGTTCGCGGTGCACGCCGGAGCAGCTGCACGAGCTGAAGTCGACGGGCGTGCTGCCGCGGTCGGCGCCCTCGTGCGGGCTGATCACGCAGACGGACGCGGAGCGGCTGTGCGCGGCGCTGCTGCACGCGCCGGCGGCGTCGCGCCCGCACAAGCTGCCCGGGTTCCGGGTGTACCACGAGTGCTTCGGCGGCGCCCGCGGGGTCTGCTCGCCGGACGCGGCGCTCGTGCAGTGCTCCGAGTGCCGCGCGCTCTACGTGCCCAGGAGGTTCGTGTGCCACTCGCACGGATCCGAGCACCGCACCTGTCACTGGGGATTCGACTCCTCGCGCTGGCGCAGGTTCCTGCTCGTCGCCGACGAGGAACAGGACAAGGAGAAGTGTGTGGCACTGTTGGATGATCTTGCCGCTAGAGAAGAAGCCGCGAATTTGGCGCCGGTCGCACTCAAGCAACATCTTCCTCTGAAAAGAAAACAGGTAAGTCTTTGTGTTATTATAAAATTACATTGTTTTGCGTAGCGCTTCTACAACTGCAGTAACTTAACTAGGTAATACGCGGCAATTTCATTATTACAACGTATTAGACCTATAAAACCTCGTGTCTGTATTTATATAAACCGATATTTACAATACAATAACTTTTCTTTGTTATGTAGCTCGGCAACGGATGTCGTTATCAACTTCTACTAAGAATCTTATTAGTTTCTTATAGTATGCGGCATAGAGTTATTGTATGCGGTTTATATGTTATATCATTTATTTATATTAATAACTTCCTTTGCCTGACAAACAATGTAAGATAACATAAGAACATTTATAATATTAATACAAATTAAAGTGAGTAATAATGATTTAATATTTACCACTTACGAATATAAACCAAACTCCTTGCTTACAAAACTTTCTTGCAATGTTGACTCTCTACGCATAGCCTTATTAGGCGTTTACCATGTTAGGTAGTTTTAGCTAAATCCAGATACATTTGTGAAACTCGTACTGTAATTTAAGTTATTAAGCAAATAAGTAATCGAAAATTTATTTTCGCTGATTCTGAATGACACAGCAGACAATTGACTGTGTAAACAATAAAATTATGAAAAAAAAACCCCTATCTACTTTGGAACTAACTATTCTATAGAAATGTTAACAATATGTTTACTAATTTTTAAGTTACGTATTCGTGAAATAACTGGTCATTTTAACTACATTCATTCTAGCGCCTTTTAGCTGCAATTTTATTTAATATTCGGCATCTAAACTAGTAACATTGGTTATATAGTAAACCTATTGAAGTTTTTGACCGGAATGTGATTTGTTAGACAGTCATATAATATTTATTACGTTATTATTGAACTTACACTATTTCGTGCTATATTATTTAGTTTTAGTGGCATTCTACCTGGTTTAGTTCAGTAAATATTCATTTCTGACGTTTATTATAATAACTGGGAACATATTTTTAATGCTGCCACAAAAATGTCTATGATTATTTCAACAATGGAGCCATTATCTGCAAGGTTAGAAGAATGGTACAAAGTTAGGTCCAAAGAACGTGTATCCAGTTGTTTTAACAAACAACAACAAATCAAATTCGTTATATAACAATTTGACAAACTCCAACATCTGTATTGATAACATTGAAGACAGCAATAAACATTTAAACATAATACAGAGTATAAAATTACGTCGGACTTGGCTATAAGATGTAGTTACCTTTGCCTTTTCCGTAGAATAGAAAAACTGAAATCAAAAACAACTATTTGAGAGTTTTTGGCAGTATCTTGATCTGCTAAGTTGTTTTTTTTATTCATGTACTTAGTGATTTGTCTCTATGTTGTGTAATATCGGTGACAATTTACGTGATGCAGTGCAGCTGAAGTGCACATGTGAACTGAATTGTGAACCGGAAAATGATATATTAGCTGACATAAAAAATCTCTTAGACAGTTTCAACGCATAAGGCACTGTCTTATTGAAGAAAGTCTAAACTCTATTTAAAACTTACAACTTCAGAATTAGCAGTATGGAGGCTTTCCTATTGGGCAAATATTATTACCACTAATACAACTATCTGACATTCTTTAAATAATACATGTGCCATCGACCAGCGTAAGTCCAGTTTTTCCAATCTTTATTCAAATCAAAACACATTGAGCTTCGATATATAACTTCCGTCTAAACAGCTGCAGAATATAATTTTCAAACTATATATCAAGTTAGCCAACACCGTAAGCCTAGGCAGGGGTAGCATGTTGTCGAATGCAGCTGCCGGAACACTTCGATAGGCTCTTGGAAATATATAAATTGAGATTGTAGTTGATTAGTCGAGTGTTTACAAATGTCCCACGTTTAATTAACATGCATGGAAAATGGTAACATATTTCGAACCCTTCTCGCGTTTGAAATAACTCCGAGTACCGAAGTTTGGACTATGGCGATTTCCTTTATATATTCTCGTTTGACATCAATCTCGGTTGGTGTTGAGTGACAAAGTGGTGCAGACGGTAACACGCTAGGCCTTCTTGGAACGAAGTTCCTTATCGCACAACACGGGTTGTATCTAGGCAAAAATAAATGTAAGATTTCTCCGTCACGACCCATTCTTTACTATGTTCTATATTGCACTATAATTCTATAGAATTAACAGTTATCCATAGCGCATATGCTATTGACTGTGCCCAGTCGTAGCTGCGCACTTCATAATAAGTTTCCACTGTTATATTTTGTACACACCATATTGTCAAATCCAATTTTTACGGACTTTCTTATCGCAACGCACACACGTATTAGCCGGGCTCAGGCCGAGGCGAGAGGAGCTTCTGATAACTTATAGGGTACTAATCACCCAATACAATAGCTACTGATGTAAAACAATTTTTAACGCCAACTGAATTATCTACCTAATAAAAGGCGCGGACCCAGAGTCCGCAGATTATGTATATTATAATAAAAAAAATATCACCCAATACTCCCCACTGAAACGCACCACGGCGTTACTTCAAACTCCAGTGTTGCCAAAGACTAGGGCAAGCATATATAGTTTTTCTAGAACACGCTAGGCCTAATATGGTAACTGCATCCACTGCTCCTGCCCCTCATCAAGTTATGGGGAAGGTAGGGTCGTAGGTTCCAGTTAAGTAACATAGTATCCTCTCATACCCTGCCTGATATATGTTAAACTCGCGTTAAAAACATCTGCAGGCGCTGCACTATGTCCAGTAACCGACGAGGCTCTGGCGATTGTTGGTCCCACATTTGGTTTTGGTCATAAGGGGTAACCATATAATCCTTGATCCATCACATCTCGCTGTAGGCTTATTACCCGACTGGTTAGCGACTACCCCTGGGCTTAGACTGCTGCAAAATAAAGGTTCAGTATGAGCCATCATGTTGCGGCATAGTCAAAAAGAACCAGCCCTTTCCGCCATGGTCAGCAACATGGCTGTAATAGTGTTGCGGCTGTTCATTGGCGACGGTAACCATTTACCATCAGATGGATCGTCTACCTGTTTGCTGTCCAATAGCACAAAAAAAAAGTAAAGAAACTGGATGTCAATACAGTTACTGAGTTGTAGTAAATAACTCGAAGTATTTCGAAAGCAGACTCTAGCTGCAAAGAGATATGTAACAGTGACCAGATGAGTATTAGAAAGTTCCATGACACGATACAATGGTTTCATCACGATGCTTCGTTATCACTGGTTCGGCTGCAAGTTGATACACTATTAAGTAGTCATCGCTTTGATTATTATGGCTATTATTAGAATACGTCTTGTTGACATCGATTCAAGACATTGGCCTTCCCTCGACATTGTATGAAGTGACTTACATAATGCAACATTTCTAGCTCTTTCTAAGAACTCGTTGGCAGTTTGACGTAAAAGGGACAATGAATCCTTCAAACCTGTATAACGAGACTGTGGCCTTGATGTTAAAAAAAAATGTTCACAAATAGAACAGGAATAACTCGGAAGCGGCGAGTTTTTGGCGGGATCGCACTTTGTAATGTGTTGGTTTCTATTTTAAAATTTGACCTTATATAATGTGAAAAAGGTAGGTGTTTTATCTAACACAATCCAATTATTTTGAAACGCTGAACGTATGACAAATAACGACGTCAAAGCGAGATTTATCATATGAAATACAACTATAACGTATTAGATAAAACGCATGTACTGGCACGGCATATATCATGTGTATGTCGGTACCGAATGCGACTGATACGTCTTGCTGTTTAATGTAACGCTTGCCGAGCGAGTATAATGTAATATAATATATATAATAATATATTTTCATTCACCAACCATAACAAAGTCATATGTATCAAACAAATAATCAAGGAAATATCTACATCTAGGTTGTCGATTGTCAATTCATAGATTATAAACTCTGCCACCTGAACTAGGTGATCCTGTGTCACAGGTGGCAGTACAGATAATGTACTAATGAATTAAAAAGTTATACAACCACATTGGATATATTAAGTATGGAGTTACATAACAATGTTGACCGAAGTGTCAATGTTCAAAAATTTAGAATATAGCAAAAACATTTTATATTATATTGAATAATTGAATATAGGTAATAAATCTCTCACTCTTTAAAACGAATTATTGAAATATCGAATATTAAATAAATAGCAGTGAATAGTAGTGACGCGGTAACTATATCTCTCACACTCGAGCCGACTATACCTGAACAAGCATCACATAGCTGAGCGGGACAGCTCAGTTTCATTAAAAGCAGTTTTTACATCATATATAAATCTATGGCTAGAAAAATATTAAATTCCATTATCTAAGCAAATTATTTTATTTTATAGTTAAGGTTCAGCGTTATGGCCATAATCTCACCTGATCTTAAGTGAAATGAGACCTGTTGAGGAACTGACTCTCAAGTGAAGCTGCCGGAACACACCTATTGTTATTTGGTAGCAGATTTTTAACGTAAGTCGATCGGCTTGACGTGCGAATAAAAAATCACGTGTAAACAAGGTCGTAGGTTCCATACTACAACGTATGGAACCTTATGTACCATATATAAATGGAAATGGTGATAAGGCCTTTTGCATGGTGATAGGGCTAGCTACCACTCTCAAATTGAAAATCTGTAGCCAAATACCAGTAGGTGTATTCCGGCAGCTGCACTTGAGAGCCAGTTCCACCACAGGCTAAGCGTGTCTACCAACTTGAGCCGTGTCTTCGCTCAAGCTCAGGTGAGATTATGGCCATAACGCATTTAGCGTTAACTATAAAAAAAATCTATATCTATATTAATATTATAAAGCGGAAAGTTTGTTTAGTTATCTATTTGTTTAAACACGCTTATCTTAGATACCAATAGTCGGATTGCAGAAAATTACTTTCACATTTTATAAACCAATCATTGACGAACGCTTGAGGCTATTTAACATCACGCTACCACTAATAGGAGGAGAGCTGTATCGTAAAAAGTTACAAAAACGGGCAAAAATTTTATGTTCCACGCTAACGAAGTCGCGGTTACAGCTACTATGATAATAAATTGGAAGACGGAAGATACACGTGTATCGATCCGGTCGTTTTCTGTGAAATATAGAAAGTCGTGAGATGTTGTATTATTCGGAATACAATGGAAACATGATTGGGGCGGTTTCCTTGTGTCCTGGTATATTTTACTTTATTCTATCCGACTTGGTTATTTATTATATATTTTATTGAAGCGATGATAGCTCAGTTGGTAGTGTATATGGACGCCTCGTCAAGGGACGTCAGTTCGAATCCATGTAAAGAGCCTGAGCGCCCGGTGAAGGTACAACATCTTGATGAAACCATAGCATGACGGTAGGGCTTTTTCTAATATCCGCTTGGCTAGCTACCACCCTCAAGTTGAAAATCTGCCCCCAAATACTTATAGATGTGTTCTGGAAGTTATACTTGAGATCCAGTCCCTCCACTAATCTTAGCGTATCCACCACAGTGGGCCGTGGCGTCAGTTAACATTAAGTGAGAGTGTGAACAAATGCTAAACCAATGAAACAATAGTCTAACATGGAGCACGTTAACAATTTACATGGATTTTTAACAACAGGTGACTAGACAATTACTTACAAATAATATTTTTTGTTGTACCATGTTTTTGTAACGGACGAAATTGGAAACGACAAATTTGGGGCACATGCAATACATAATTATAAATGTTAAAATTAAATTAAATAAACGTATTTTTTTATTTTATTTTTGGAAAACAGAATATAAAAAAGAACACTAAAAATATAAGGCCAATTACATGTTTTCACAAATGTAATTTAATAAATGTGGACACAAAAAAGATAAAAATACAAAATGTATTTTATTTTATTTTCTGCTTTTCAGAGTAACGTGAATGAAATTTAGATATATTCTTCTTATCTGCCATTTAGATTTGAACTATACAGCTGTTTGAAAAGTTAGAGTTATAAATCGATAATATATTTTTATTGAAAAAACAAATAAATCATTTCTTTTTCACATACTCATGCATTGTCATCCAGTAGTCAGTTATGTACTAAATTTCAAGTACCCAGCTCACCGGGAAGATATTTGAAATCAATTACAAAATTCCTACCGGATAGAGATACAAGAGTGTTAATAAAAACATGGTAAAATACTTCACCACAATACTACGTAGTTAGCAGTATAATAACAAACACATACTACGTTCAGTGTATAAATAAATAATAATTTATATAACCATCGGAAACGAAATTAAACTCGCATAAATATATGTAAAAAGATAACAGACAAGTCGCTGTGAAATTAATTATTATGATATTCTAACGATGCGATACAGTGATACCACAGAATGTATTATTTAACATTTATATATACGTATATATATATATGAATTAACGTCATTATTATCAAACTAATTCATTAAAAAGTAAACAGTTATAGCGTTTATTATAAACTGTTATATATCGTTCATTTAAATAACAGCTGTAAATACGTTCGCGTAATGTGAAATAAGTTATGTACACGTTTCAATGTTACACGTTTGAAGTTTTTTTTTTTTATATATCGAATAAGTGAATGCTTGGCCTCAATCTCAAATGATAGTAAGTGATGATGTCGCTCTGATGAAAGACGAACACTCGGACAGTACCTGTTCACTCTCTTTGAACACTTCCGGATTGTAGGATATAGGAAAGACAGACGCTGGTAGGGAATTACTTGCTGTAGGCATTATAAAGGAAACTGCAAAACGCTTCGTGTGAATCAGAGGAATATCAACTAGGAACTAGGAAGAACGGTTGAAGACCCTCGCGGTTTCTGGTCGTCCTGTGATAGAATCGAGTTGGTGGACTCTAATAGTGCAGTATCTGCGCATACTCTTCAAAGATTTTTTTTATAAGTTAAATTCTAACTAATCAAGAGACTACTGAGAACTTTAACTTTAAATATATTAAAGAAAATAATTTATTTTGAAACTTACCTACATTTTTAAGACTACAATTTACAGGTACTCACCATAGACAAGTCGTATTTATAATAAATTAAATCTTTAATTTTGTCCATCTGCTAAACTGAATAATCGATTATATCATTAAATTAGTAACTGTATGTATATATTTTAAGTGTAATAGCGGGCAAACGAGCGGTTGTGTCACCTGAGGGTAAGTGATCACCGGCGTCCATGGAACACCAGGGGTTTTGGAGGTGCGTTGAGGGTGGTAGCTGGCCAAGCAGGCATTAGAAAAGCCCTACCACAATACAAAGTATAGTAATTGATAGCACAAAGCAGACAAACCCTGAGATATCTACATAAAGTTACAAACAGTCTGCTAAAACAAGACCATTAGGTGTGTTCTGGCAGTAGCAATTGAGAGCCAGTCCTTCCTATAAAGGCCGGCAACGCACCTGCGACTCCTCTGGTGTTCTGGATGTCCATGGGCGGCAGTGATCACATACCATCAGGTGACACGCTTGTTCATTCGCCTCCTATACCATAAAAAAAGTGTTTTCTAAGATCGCTCTCGCAACGATTTCGAGTGGCAAATTCATCCTTAATCATGGGAGTTGTAACGCATTTGCTAGCACGCAAAAATCGACATTAATACATCAAAATGTACGGTGCTGCCCGTCTGCTTCTCGGTATTCTGTTTTCTTTTTTTTTTATTCCGGGTCGTTAAAATGACTGTACTTCACCTGATGGTGAAAGGTGGAAGTTTCAGTACGGTCCAGTAACAGTAGTGACTGCCGTACGGGTAAATGAGTTCCGTCAGTCGTAACTGTCATGCCGGCCTGAGAAATATCTCTTTACGCCTCCTTTGAAAAACCTACGTTGTTTATGGAAATAATGTGCCAATTTTAAGAGGCTATGATAGTTCAGTTGGTCGTGTGTAGAGACGCTGCGTCAATTGACGTGAGTTCGAATCCCTGCAATTTATTTTTCGGCGAAGGAAAATATCGTGATGAAACCATACCATATTGGCAGTGCTTTTTCTAATACCCGACTAGCTAGCTACCACCTTCAATTTGAAAGTCTCCATATACCTATAGTTATGTTCCGGCAGTTGCATTTGAGAGCCTCCACTGGGCTTAGCGTGTCCTCTGTTTTGTACCACATCGTCACCTAACATCAGGTGAGATTGTGGTCATAACGCTAACCCTATAAAGTCTAAGAAAACGTACATACATTCGATGCAATTTACGGCCGGTAATAATTATTTAGATATTTGGAAAAATGGAATTGATTATTTAATTACAAAAAAATATCTATATATGTAATACTTACTTAATTAGTACTTGGATATCACGTGTAAATTGTAAAACGCTATATAAACGCACGAGTATAAGTTTCTCGCCGTATATCTATCAGCCATTAATACTGTTGTTATGCGGATGACTTTAAATTTAAATTGGTCGGTTTATATTGCGTTTTGTTCTCCGTTAATTCATATATATGCTATTAATTAAAACAACCGATTTTGCGGTAAATCAAAGTGAAGCTTACTTTACCTGTTAGATAATTTTTGTACGCTTAAAATTTTTGCGGTCGTATCGCGTCACTTGTAAAGTAAAATGATGTTGGATATCATGTAATAATAAACGTGCCGGCGACTTCGTTTACGTGGAACTAAAAAATGTTTCATAATTTTTGCCTGTTTGTCTAATTATTTACATTACAGCTTCACTCCTATTGGTGGTAGCGTGATCTTAAATAGCCTAAAGTCGCCTTCAATGATTACTCTATTAAATGCAGAAATATTTTTTGAAATCTGACTGGTAGTACCTAACATTAGCGCGTTTAAACAAATCAACAAACTTTTTCCGCTTCAACATATTAATCTAGTTTTTCCCCCTTTTACACGTTGATAACTAATATTATAGAACTGGATTACAAAAATTAGTACATGTTTGTATTTTTCCATAAAAATACCTCCTACGCTATTCTTGAACGAGATAGATACTGCTATGGACAAGTATTTAACTCCTGAAAATGGAAGTAAAATATCTACCGAAGCAGCCGCTACATGAGATATTTTGATAAATGCTTTCAAAGACCAGCATCAGGGTTAGGCTTTTCAAGCGGAAGGTAAACGTCACGGTGTCTTAGCCAACGATCTACCATATCCATAAACAAAACAAACAAACGCACCTCCTCGAATAAAAAAATAAATATGATATAAATAAAACATTACTTCGTATTGTCATTTTGTCGACTTCAAGCCACTTGGTATTGCTAGCAACGTGTCAGATCGCTTGCTATGCGCCAAACACTCCGTACCGGGCTATGAACTCGATACATTATAATACAAATGGATAACTTATTATAATATTATTTTAATTATAATCCATAAGGATTCTGTTTCGTTGCTAATGACACGATTAGTTTCGTTCATGTTATAAATATCTTACGGCTAGCTGCATTGTAAGTGAGCGATTTGAAGCGACGATCGCTCAGTGGTAAGGTACACGGACGCCGCGACAACGGATGTGAATTCGAATCCACCTGCAATGAGCGTGGGCATTCGGCAAAGGAAAACATCGTGATGTCGTCATCCCATTGTGTAAACTCAACACCAGGACTCAGGTCAAGGCCAGGTCAGGTCAATGAGTATCTGGTAACACATTGGGTAATAATTATGTAACACGACCACGGCGATACTTCAAACTTCCGTGTTGCCAGAGACCACAAACAGCGCATACTTTTTTTTTAAATTATATACTTAAGGTTTAGCGTTACGGCCATACTCTCACCTGATCTTAAGCGACGATACGGCCCAAGTTGGTAGACACGCTAAACCTGTGGAGGAACTGGCTCTCAAGTGCAGCTGCCGGAACACACCTATTAGTATTCGGCGGCAGGTTTTACAACTTGACGGTGGTAGCTAGCCAGGCGGGCATTTGAAAAAGCCCTACCACCATGCTATGGTTTCCTCACGATGTTTTCCGTCACCGAAAGCTCAAGCTCATTGTTGGTGCTTGGATTCGAACTCACGTCCCTTGACACGAAGTCGTACAAACTACCACTGAGCTATCATCGCTTCTATATCACTTCTTCTAAAAGTGAAGTTCTGTCGCCAAATGCCTATGTTGTGTTCCGGCAGTTGCATTTCAGAGGTAGTCCCTCCAGTCGGCTTAGCGTGACCACTATCTAGGGCCACATTGTCACTTAACGTCAAGTAAGATTGTGGCCATAATGCTAAACGTATAAAGGATTTTAGAAATGTACAGGGCCCTCTGAAGTAGCCAAACGTACGTCGATCGACGTGACATCCGAAATGGGTCATCGACGCTTCAGAGCGCAAATAAAAACATGATTATTTACACCATGAATTTTTCCTAAAATTTCCTTACATAAACAATGTTCCAAACGAGTAAAAAACATCTGAAGCCGCACAATATCTCGCTAATTTGTGTGGGTTCGATTCTCGGAAACTTGCGAAAATAAGTGTTTCAAAGCGGTAGAGAAAAAAACACGAAAATATTTACCTATTCAATGTAGCTGTGTAGAACGGAATGTATTGTATGGTTAAAAACTTTGTAAACAAGTTACCAACGAATAACAAAAAAAAAACTTTTGCGTTAAGACAACTCAGTTGGTTTTTTTTTATTTTTGTTATTTTTTTAAGTGACGATACGGCCCAAGTTGGTAAACACGCTAAACCTGTGGAGGGTCTGGCTCTCAAGTGCAGCTGCCGGAACACACCTATTGGTATTTGGCGGCTGGTTTGCAACTTGAGGGTGGTAGCTAGCCAGGCAGGCATTTGAAAAAGCCCTACCACCATGCTATGGTTTCCTCACGATGTTTTCCTTCACCGAAAGCTCAAGTTCATTATAGGTGCTTGGATTCGAACTCACGTCCCTTGACGCGAAGTCGTACACGCTACAATTGAGCTATCATCGCTTCAACTGCTTCGCTTTTTTATGTGAAACTTATGATATAGAGATGTTTCACTTCTGTCGTGTGGCCATAAGAAGTGTCACTTCAAAAGAAATAAATTGTGGCTCGGATTTATGTCTCAATAACTTTGTATCATCTAGTTTAATCGATACATACTAATATTATGAATACGAAAGTGAGTTTGTTTGTTGGCTACGCTTTGCACAGGTCAATCGATTGTGATGAATTTTGCTACAGAGACAGATGGGACACAGGAGACGGAGATTGGTTACTGTTTCTGGTGAAATCTTCATTGGAAGTGGGGTAAATAGAGATATAGACTTTGTATGAAACTTTTTATTGCGTCATCCGATTTGTTTTACAAAATCGATATTAACGTGAGCGAAGCCGCGTGTAAAATGTAGTATGCTATAAATAAACATTACGAAAGGTGCGACAACCCTAATCGTTGTTTTCTTCAATCAAATAACTAACATGGCATAATAAACATATGACGTCTGCTTGAGTCTAGCAGTTTAGAAAAAAAAACTAAAATGGCGCTTAGTTGAGGTGTGGGCTACGGGGGACGCGGACGTGTTAATTCACGGTAATTGGTGACACTACTCGCACTAATTCAATTTTATTAATACCAAAGCGAGATAGACTTACTAAGATGACACTTTTATTAACATTGAATATTATTATTTAGTAGGAAAATACGAAATTGAATTATTTAGTTACCTAAAATAGAGTGTTAATGATGTAATTAAATATAACTTTTTAAACTGCATCGAATTTGTAATAATTGTGTATTGTAATGTGACGCGCTAATCACGTCAACCTACTGATCGTACCGTCATGGGACTATGACCATTCGATGCGGAATTATTTGTAGATGGTTTAGGGCTATTCATTATTTGAATTCCAATGATCCTTCATCATTTTATTGCTATTTTACTTTTAAAAACATTTTTACCCGCCAATAGGAACAGAAGTCAGGCATTTTCTCTTAATTTGTTTTAATATGTTTTTCTCTTAATATAGGCCTTTGTCGTTATATATACAATTTAGAAAAACACTATGATTCTACACCTGAAATCTCTTCTACACCTCAACATGAAATTTTTAAGCGATCAATGCTCAGTGGAAGTTTGTAGGAACGCTGCGTCATGGGACGTGAGTTCGAATCCAAACACCTACAATGAACTTGAGCTTTCGGTAAAGGAAAACGTCTTTAGGAAACCACAGTATAGTGGTAGGCCTTTTTCTTATGCCCGCCTGGCAAAATCTGCCGACAGATACCAATTTGTGTGTTCCGGCAGTTGCATCTCTTAGCCAGTCCATCGATAAAGGCTGGCAACGCACCTGCGCATCCCCTGGTGTTGTGGGTGTCCATGGGCGGCAGTGATCACTTACCCCCAGCTGACACGCTAGCTGGTTTGCCCCCTAGTCCATAAAAGAAAAGATGCATCTGAAGACCTCATCTTCGAATGCTTCCGCTGACGTATAGAGGATGTCATTTGCGCGTCTGTTGTACGTATTTAACGTCAGCAGATGCGTTCGCATCGTATCCGTTTGTTGTTGGTTTTTTTTTTTTTGGCACGGGTCAAAGGATTTTTCGGTCCGAACATACGGCGTCTGTCCACTTGACTGACGATGCATCAGTTTGATCGGAGTTGCGATTGAGACCTTCTTCTTTCCATTTCTTTTTAATAACGCTCCTGTGATGCACACTCCAGTAGTAGTTAAAAGTACTAAATAAATAGATATCTGCGACAACTACAGTCTTAATATCCATTTTTTTAAACGCTATGTGGGAGTTGCGTCTGTCGAGAATGAACATAGATTGATGGACCTACAGACGTGTGGATGGCTCGTGGTGATCCATCTGTCAGCATCCGTGGACATCTGCAGACGTGTAGAGAATACATAAGAAGTGTTTAGATCGCAAGATACCGACATCAGCATATCTCACCAACAAATTCCATGATCAAAGTGCCTCAAAACTTTTTGACATGTTGTCATCCCGTGTATTTTATTTCCATATTTTTTATTAACTCGATGTCTCGTATGTCTGTCCGGGTGGAATTTTGTAATCGATTTTAAAGTAACATCCCGATGAGCTAAATACTTAAAATTTGCACCATAGACCATAAGTGGATGACAATGCAAGAAAATGTGAAAAGGTTGATTTGTTTGTTTTTCGATAAAAAATTGTAATCGATTTATAACTAATTCCTCGATCAGCTATGAATAATTGAATGTAGCTCAAATCGAACTGACCGACGAACAGAATATACCAAAATATCATTGACATAACCCTAAACAACAGAAAATAATAATTATTAAAAAAATACCTTATTTTATAACGGAGTAAAAACAAGATAAAATAAAAGAATAGAAACGAAAAACATGGGGCACATGCAAGCGTCCAATTACTTTATTTTTGTGTTCTGCGTCAGCGATAGTAGAAATGCAACTTGGCTAAGGGCAATAGCGTATTTCCGATTAAATGTTGTGTTAAGTAAGAGCGCCAAGATCCACTAAACGGCCACAACGGCGACTCTTCCATATTGCCAGCGACTAGAGACAGCTTTCATTCTTTTAACGAATGAAGTCCAGCTCACTGCTACAATTATACACGGGTATCTATAACCAATATCGCAGTTCGCTCACTACGATCTTTCATTACCTAGGCAAGGCAAGCGAAGGCTGTGTGCTTCGGATTCGGTGCGCGTGACATTCTGAGCTAGTGTACTGCGCATGCGTACAATATCTCAACTCGTTATATTATAAACAACCTGTTATATTCACAGGATGTCACAGAATAAATAAACAGACAGGCAGGTTCTTACAGCGAGCGGTATCGTTATACTAACCGATGTCTCCAAATTCGTTCGTTATTTTATGTTAAGTAACAATTTGGCCCAAGCTGGTAAACACGCGAAACCTACGGTCTGGTTCTCAAGTGCAACTGCTGGAACACACCTATAGGTATTTGGCGGCAGACTTTCAATTTGAGGGTGGTAGCTAGCCAGGCGGGTATTAGAAAAACCGTACCACCATGCTAAAAATTTGTCGGCCGAATGTCATTAGCTAATGTCCGCGCTCAAATTATATATGATTTTGATTTATATGTTGATTTATGTGTGATACGAATTTCTAAATTGCAACTAAATAAATACTCTCATCGTTATTGCAGTATATTTGCTTGCATAAATACTATCCTAAACTAAAAACAATACAAGTATATACATTAATGTTACCAATAATTTTGTTAACCAGTTTAAAGGGTAAATTAAAATGAGTTACAAGTTTTTTTAACCAGTATAAACGACTGCCCTAATCTACCTACCTACCTACTACCTACAGTCGAGCGTAGGTAACTGAATTCAGTGTCAGTCGGAGAGGTCGTTATTTTTTTGCGATTTAATGGCAACATATGATTTTACACAATTCTGCCAACATCACGCCGATAGAATACTTTATTTTTCTTGTAAAACATCAAACAGCGCTCCAACAATATGGCGGCTCTCTTCTCAGGACTGACCATGGAGTTTTTGCGGCAACTCAAAACGCATTTTTCCAGTTACAATTTAACCGAAAAAAAAACGATGAAAAATACCACGGGTATTAATTATATATGTTCATGAATTGTAATAGAAACTGACACGTTACAGATAAAAAAAAACCCGCCAAAAACTTTTCTGTCTGTGCTTATCTATTCTGTGGCGATGTGGCACTGTGCAGTTTTTATTTCAAAAGCTACGACGCGACGGACGATTCAGTGCAAAGAGTCAATGTCACTCGGATTATTTCTTTGCATGGTTAATTTTCTCGAAATAAGAATATTGAGTGAGCGATGCCAACATTGTATTCTGCTAATCCTTTGACGAGGTTGACAAACTCCGATGAAGTCACACGAGACAATGAGCGTGCCCGCTTTTGTTGCAATTAAGTTTTTTTTTTTGCTTTGTTTAGTTCTGTTCTGTTTGAATAATTAAAACGTTTTCATGATGAAACACTACGCAGTTTGAATTTAAAATTAAATGCATTAATCTAATTGATGCATGTGGTCAGTTTTTTTTTATAAAGCAGCTGATTAACTTTGTTTAAGTGATTTTAATTTGAAAAAAAAAATACAAAATGACAGCATGACAACTATCTTTTTTTTTAATTATTTATTGTGCATTCGAATCTAATAGGTTTTTCGGTTATAGTCTAGTTGTACATTATTATTGCGCTTCGATTGATCTCACTATGCCGTGGCTGTATAATTTACATGCCGTTGCTTCTAAGAAACGTCGACGATGATTTGTTTGAATGGTGTTCATGCATCGTTGGTTTCCGACTATCGCAGAATTTATATTTCAAACGTTATTGCATATAAATTATTATGTTAAATCTAAATTAATTGCTAGGGATCTGTATTGCACTTGGTCGTGACCACTATACAGATGGTAAAAGGCTTATTACAGATTTTTAAAGTGAAAACTTATTTAGGCGCGTTGAGTACTTTTGGGGGAACAAAAATACTGGAACTCGCGTCATCGTCACCGAACACTTCCCATGAGCTATATCTATACTGTGTATATATATTCATTGATATACCTCATTGCGTAATTACTTTACATTAGTATTTATTTATTTAAGTAACAAACAGCCATTACATATATATATATATACATATATGGCAACACTATAAACTAATGGGCCTATAGTACCATATATTTAAAACCTACAACTCAATAGAAAAAATCGTAACAATACAATATAGGTTTATAATTAACAAAAAAGGCAATAAAATTAAACGAAATATCAAAAGAAAATACAAAAAAAATATAATTTATTTTTATAAGATGATAGGTAGTACGTGTCGTTAAGAAATTTGTTATAATGATAACAAGAGCGTTGAAAAAAGTGTTCGTGAAATAATTTGTCCGACATAAAGGAGTGTGAAATAAATACTTTAGTCGTGTGCTTAATCGTGGAACTTTACAAAAAATTTGTTCCAATAGTGGAGAGGAGTCAATGCAATTGTTTATAATTTTGTATAAAAACAGTATATCTCTCTTTTTTATATAGCTTTAAGATTTCACTTCTGTCGGCAGACCTCATGACTGCTTTTTTTTTTGTTTGGTCTGTTACGTTTCGAATACTGTCAGCGTAAAGTTGTTACCAAAAGTCTGTCAGGCCGGCACGACATGACAGTTCGATCATCGATAAATCCCTGACCTCTCGATAGCGGTCATAGTTTTTTTGATGGTAGTACCATTTTTAAGTTTTACGTAATTCATTTTTTTGCACAATATTATTTAGTTTAAATTTCTTGTCTATTATTCATTTAAGTTTCAGCCAACCGTATTATATTACTAGCTATGAACGTTACTGCGTGGGGGGGGGGGGGGGGGAACTAAAAATGTATTTAATCATTTTTGCCCGTTCTTGTACCTTTTTCCAATACAGCTTTGCTCCTATTGGTGGTAGCGTGATGTTAAATAGCCTAAAGCCTGCCTTGCTCTATCAAATACGAAAAGGATTTTTGAAATACAAACAAATTTACGTTTTATAATAACAGTATAGATTACAATCGTTGCCAGATGAAAAAAGGCTATACAGATAAAATAAACGTAAAATTAATTTTATACTTTATAAGGTAATCCTCTTAGGTTGTAAAAAAAACGTGGCACGGTAATTAAACTTCAAACAGAAAAATATCTATAGAAACATATTTATATACGGTAATAAAATTAATTAACTTATAAATACATTTTAAAAGATCAAGAATATTATCTTTGAATATCTTAATTGAATAAAATTACCTACCTAAAGAGATTTATAAAATTGTTCTTAGAGCAACAAATGTTATGTTTTATATATATATAAATATTACTATATAATATGTATGTATATTAAGCTCTTTAGAATTAAGTGTAATACTTTGAAGAAATCTGAGAATAAGTAGGTTAAAAATAATTAAAATGATGTACCGAATATTTTTATAATTAATTTCGAAACTAATTTTCAAGGTAATCTTTTGTTATACGAACGAACATCGCTTAACTCGGTTTCAGATTTTAATACTTCCTAAATATGGATCATTTAATATATACGTATATTATTAAGCAGAAAAGTTAGTTTCAATGCGTTAATGTCAGGAACTACAGGTACAATTAAAAAAAAATATTTTTTCATAAACAGTAGTAATCTTCAAATGAGGTTATAGGCTCTTTAACATCATGCTACCACCAATAGGAGTAACGCTGTATTGAAAAAAGTTGCAGAAAAGGGCAGAAACTATTAAACATTTTTTAGTTCCACGAGAACGAAATCGCGGGCACAGATAATAAATAATATAGTTCGGCCAGTGTCAAAAGGCACGTTATAATTTGAAACTCTGTTTATAAACCGGGCCGCGTTATCAGCGGGCTGCAAACGAGGTCGACATGTATTTGCTACGTGCCAATCTAGTGCGTGTATAAGTGCCTAGACTGCAACATTGTCTAGGCTGGTTGCGGTCAATTTAAATGTCAACCGTGAACGCGGGCCGCGCCTGCGCGCCGGACCAATGGCGGCGAGTTCCGTTCACCTTTCTATAGTCGCTCACTCACTCGTTCAAAACTATAGAACTCTCGGTCAATGATTTTTTTGTACATAATTATATCACTTCGTCTGTAAACGTTTTTTTCGCACCTTCCGTCTGTAAACGGGGGTCTTTCGCGTCCGACCACTATTTCACCTCCTTCATACATTCAAAAAAATCTGAAAAAATTCATGGGATTACATGAAACATTCATTTCAAAGAATAAATGTTAAAAATATCGAAAATTTAATTTATTCATAATTTTTTTGTTAAATAAACAAAGAAAAACAGAAAAAAAATTCAATTTACAAAAAAATTTGTAATTCAAAGAGAAATAAAGATATTTAAATTTTTCAAATTGGAAATTGAAGGTGAATAGATTACCTTCAAGAAAAAAATCATTTTGTCCCGATAATTTTAAGTGAAATGCTTTAGTTTTATAGATGAAAACAGGCAATAAATAAGGTACGATGCATTGCTATAAAAATACATTATATTTAATTAATATCTTTTTCTTCACAATAAAAATCATATTAAACTTATATTATGTTATTACTATTATTATTATTATTACTACTACTATTATTATTATTATCACTATAATTGTTCACTTAATAATAATAATTATTCAATGCAATGTGCACAACACACGATGCGATGCTCTTCGCACACTGGCCTTTTACACTTCGCGCAACAGTATTGCGTTTTACGATCGCTATCGTGTTTGCAATAATAGCAACGTTTCCTTTTTTCCAATCTATCGGATCCCAGAAGTTGCCTATCTTCGATTTCGGTTCCCGACAGGATCTCATTGATGCCGGTTGTCAATGATCGATGCAATCCGGGTTGCATTACACGGTCTTGCAAATGTGGCTTTATCAGCGACAGAGCCAGATTTTTTAAAAATTCTCTCCTGTTTTTCAGAGGATTTTCAGGCAATAAATTGTACAAAATACTGGCATTAACGCTCGCCTGATCAAGCATCCCTAAAAAAAAGCGCATTGGCCAGCGACTGGTTGTACGAGCGCACGTATAATTCCCGCACAGCTGGTCAAAAAGATCTGTGCCGCATTTGGTTTTGTTATAGAAGTCAATAATCTCCGGCTTACCGCTATCTTCGCATAATTTTGCACTTCTGTGCCTAGAGGACAGAACCAAAACGACTTTATTTTTTTTTGGGCAATACGAGAGCAGAATGTTTTTCCCGTCGTATCCATATCTTGTCAAGCCAGTAGAAGCATTTCTCTTAAAAGATTCTGGAATTTGACGCTTATTTTTTCGCAGTGTGCCTACCATTGATAAATTGAACTCTTGTTTCATTTTATTACAAATCTCTATTGAGGTAAACCAATTATCGCATGTTATTGTTCTGTTGGTGTTATGCACTGGTTCACTCAATTTACGAACGTAATAAGAAGGAACGCTCTCACCTCGCTCTGTTGACACTTTTCCAATGTATGGTATAGCGTTATACAAATAAAAAGTTTTCGCATCATTCATGGTTATAATTTTTATCCCATACCGCGCAGGCTTAGATTTCATGTATACGCGCGCTGAGAAACGTCCGCGAAATGCTAATAACTGCTCATCGATCGTTAAAAACTCGCGCGTGACTTCGGCTGCCGATCGCTGCTCCATTTTCAAAAAAAGCTAACGAAAAAAAATTCCAGAAAATTCCTGATGAATGCTGATGCCAAAAAGACAAGAAAGCAGAAAAAAAAGGTTTTTTCAACTTACCTATTTACTACACGCCGTCTGTAAACGGGGGTCGTTCGTGTCCACTCCAAAATTTGTGCGCTTATCACAACTATTTGGAAGGTACTGGAAATTTGAAACTTTGGTATCAGTTCCCCCTCCTATATAACTTTTTTTAGGGGTAGAAAGGGAAGCCATCCCTACCCCCAATTTTCCAGTACGAACTAGTTTTAGTTTTGCTCGGACACGAACGACCCCGGTTTACAGACGAAGTGATATCATTATATTTACCCTTGTATGAATAATTTGTAATTTTGTGACTATTGCACGACTTATACCGCGAAGCGGGTGAGGTAGTGCTCTGCTCACGACACGTCAGGATCAAACAATTTTTTTCTTTTAAACTACTTCTACCACAGCCAATTTGCAAGTATAAGATAATATGAGCAGAAGTATTCCAAGAAAACATTTCAAATAATTTATCTCATATTTAGCTACGTAGAAAAAAAAGTGTTTAAATTTTATTTTTACGTGGACGTCTGGATTTTTTATACGAGGTGGTCACGATAACACCCGAAAAAATTGACTTATCCAGATCGGGTTTCGTTTATGTATTATTTTTTGAATAACATCAACAAGGTTACCTATACCATATCAATAACTTAGTACCCGTAGATTAACAACAAAATGGATTTTTACAAACTATATTTTTGTATTTATCACATTATCATGTTCTAGGTATTGTCATTTTTTTTACTTTTTAAGGAAAGGCAACGGTAACGAAACCATACAGCAGAGTCGAACGTTATTTTATAAACCAGACATTAGCGCTTCTTCATAATAGAGGCTCTCAAGGTAAAACTATCTACGGAGTTTTTGTGGCAAGCAATTAATGATGCTACTGCTTAAAAATATAAAATATTTATTAATAGAAGTTATAAAATAAGTCAAAAGTACGACTTGTTTTTTTTTCTTAAAAATAAAATGAATGGTATGAGGCGTGCACTTTTGGATTTTCCAAACTTTGTTACATTGTACTATTAATAAAAATGCACAATATAAGTCACTCTCTAGTTAATAGGTTATTCCCAGTTAATAGTGTTTATTACGATAACCTACGAAATTTTCGCACTAGTTAGTGTGTCTTTAATCATAATTTTCTTATTAATTGGCTGTTAGTGTTTAGTTTTATTAGTGAATAACAGATTGTTGTTAAGTTTTCTGCATTAAGTAAATATAATACAGGTTCGATGGAGTTACATCGTGTTGCAACGAGTAAACACGGTGCATTCGAATAACCGCATCTCATCGCCCGAGGGTGTACGCCCATACATTATGCTGTATAATTTCCACTTATTGTTTTTGTTCGTTATTGTTTTTTATACCATCCAGGAAATATGATTTACCATAGTATTGCTCACTCATTAGCTACTATTTGTAACATTTTTTTAAATAGTTCATAGTTTTAGCGTTATGCCCATAATATCACGTGATCTTAAGTGACGATACGGCCCAGTTGATAGACACGCTAAACCTGGACTGGCTCTCAAGTGTAGCTGCCAGAACACACATATTGTTATTTGGCAGCAGATTTTCAACTTGAGGGCTGGCCAGGCGGGCATTACATAAAACCCTACCACTATGCTATGGTGTCCTCATGATGTTTTCCTTCACCGAAAGCTTAAGTTTATTGTAGGTGGATTCGAACCCACATCCCTTGACGCGGAGTCCATACACACAGTACTACTGTCAAATACTTAGAGGTGTGTTTTCGCAGTTCCATTTGAGAGCCAGTCAATCCACTAGGTTTAGCGTGGTCACTATTTTGGGCCACATCGTCACTTAACATCAGGCAAAGCAGTGGCCATAATACCTTATATAATTTTTTTATAAAAAAAAATATAAAATAAATGTAAAAACGAATTCATGTACACACAAACAAAATCATAGACATAGGTAGTGTGTAAGTGGAACTAGTAAAGAACTAACAGTTACCTAAAGATAGAAAAAAGTTTCGTACAGATTGGTAAATATACTGTAGTCAAACAATATGCAAATAATTCCAATATTAAAACTAGTCCAAGCTTAGTATTCTCACGCGTTTTGAGAGCATGCAAATCATATGATGTACGTAAGAAATTGTAAAACAAAGGAGTAACCGACTGATTTGAATATACGGCGTGAACGCAATTTTTGGAACTCGCAACAATAATGAACTACATAAATGGCTCGGTACCGTGTCTTACTACAATGCGGTAAAATTAAAAATGCATACAATCGTTATTGGTGATCTATAAGTGGCGTACGTTATTAATTTAATTGGCTAATATAACTATATAATACGGTAAAATTACAACGTATATAATGTGCAGGCGTGACCTACGAATGGAATACGTTTTTAATTTAACCGGTTAATATGCCGATTAGCAGACGTCGTCATAGACAATATTGACGTAGGCGAAATGCAGGCAACATCGAATTTTTGGCGGAATTTCAATCTATCATATTTTAATTTAATTAATGATCTTATTTCTTGTTTGGCCATATATTACATAATATTGGTGGCATCTTCAATTCAATTACAAGTTAAATGGAATGTAAACAATCATTAGACTGATTCTTTTTAATTTGCTACGTCATTATCTTTTTATAGTTATCTACGTCGCATTATCAGAATTCTATAAAGATACACTTTGCCATAATATAAAGTTTTACCTATAAAATAAACCAAATTGAACTATTTGTTTGTAATATCAGAATAACAACTTTTTTACTAAATGCAAATGAAAGTATACATAGTAGTTATTATAAAACATCAACTTTGAACATTTTTGACATTTTAAACGGCTGGACTGATTCTGAAGGGTATTTTAACTAAGAGATAGCAGATGTTATAAGAAGTAACTTAGCCTACTTTTATTTTATAAAAAAGTTCCGCGCCAAAAGTTTATAAATAATTTTTAGTTCCACTCGAACGTAGTCGCGAACACAGATACTAGCTGTATTTAAATAAAATCAGTGTTAAATTTGATATATTTATTTTTATCATTAAGGTATTTCCACTATTGTTCATATTCATGTCTATCGTAAATTTATGAGGTGTAAGTTTAAATGCTATGTATAAATTATCTTAAACATTTTCCACGTTTAGCTATATTTTATTAAAGTTTACTAAAGAACACTTAGACGTTATATAATGCCAATATATAGTCACATTAAAGTTATTGCCAAAATAGTCGCACTCCAACTCTGGACTGTTAAAATGCTCATCCGTACCGACATAGTACGATACATTCCGGTTCATTGCTCCTCTGTAATATGTTTGCGCAGTAATTACGAGTTAATTACCAGTAATGTATCGCATACACGTGTAAACGCTCAACGGTCCGATACTGAAAAAGTATATAATAAACAAATCATTTAGTGAAGCTATTTACGTCAACATGTTGTTGCCGTCTATTTGGCGCAAACAAGCAAACGATGTTTCGCGATGTCGTGTGAAATATTCAGTTCCACGATATGCGACAATGCGGCGTAGTCCGTTCCGGCTCGCGGCTGCTCGTTTGACCGGTATCGTTAATAGCAATTATAATAATGATATTATTACCTTTAAAATATTTTTTAAGTGATAAGTTCTTTACGCGCCTCTTTTATTTACCACGAATCGTCACGCTCGCGTCGGTGACGCTGATTCCGGTTTACTCGTCTTCAAAACAAAAAATTATAATTCCTCTGGCAATTCTGGAGACTGGTAGGGCTTTTATTAGTGCCACCCTCAAGTTGCACAGTGATAGGGCTTATTGTAATGCCATTGTCAAGTTGATAATTTGCCGCCAAATCCATGTAGATGAGCTCCGGCAGATGCATTTGAGTGCTCACTCCACTAGTTTTAGCGTGTTTACTGTCTTGTCGGTCGTCACTTATCATCAGGCGAGGTTGTAGCGATAATATAGCTATAAAGTGTAGGTATAAAAAAGGTTTTCGCGGATATACATTAAATTATCACGAATATATTGGGCGAGCAGAGTTAAGATGTCGTATTCCGAAAACTGAACCTTTAATGATAAGCGAGGTTCCACGTTGTAAACGGCTCGAAGTGCTCGTTTATGTAAAAGAAATACTGCGTCTACCTTAGCAAAGTACCCTTAGACATTAGGCGGTGAAAGTAACCGAAGGCGAAGCAGACAAATCTTACGAACAGTGAATGAAAGAGAACTTAATCTTCCAGTCATTTTTTACCCCCATTCTAGTTTAGAGTCATTGGTCGGGCTGTAGTTATGTATGTACAGTATATCACTAAACAAAGAGATGAAAAAAAATAAGACCATACTATATATTTAAGAATTCCACAACGTATTTATTGATGTGTAAAACTGTTTTGGCTGGTTTTAACACTATTACATTATACACCTGGAAAGACCAGCTAACAACGTTTTTGATTTACGGCACTCCCAAATTTAGCGGGCTGTAAATTTATTGGTGTATGCTTAACATATATTTTAGAGTTGAATGTCAATTGGTTCGGAAGTCTCGTGTGTGGCGATATACAATGCAACCTCGATATAAAGTAACACAAGGGAATTATATAACATTATGACAATTGTAATTCGTTACAATGAGGTTTGTTAGATAGAGGTTAGGTTAGACTACGATACGTTTTGACAAGGTAAGCAAACTTATTTATTAACCTTCACATATTTTATCATATCATATCATATACATATTTATTCATCTGATTACCGTGTTAAAACGAACGGAATCCACTATTTAGTGAGAACACGCTTATGCCTGATCAATGCATAGCTATGAATCGATCCAGTGAATCGATATTAAACCCTTAAAAATCGATGTTCGATTCTTATCTATTTTCATAAAACATTATTTACAATTAATTCAATGATTTACCCGATCATGTATAGAAATGATAATTTTTCACATATACAAAATGATAAAATCGATTATTGTGGTGTTTTTTTATGCTTCGTTTTACATTAGAAATATAAGCACGAACAGCGAATCCAATAAAAAATCGATTTTTGATGAATCGATGTTTTACATCTCGATATACATACAAACAGATTGAGCGCAATATTTTTAACGTTTACAAGCCGCCCGTTAGTTACAGCATTATGATATAATTTTTTAATCTCGTTTGTTAATTATGTTCTGTAATTCTTTATTATAGCATGACGAGAAAAAACTCTAAATCTTCTAGTTATATAAAAAAAACATTCCGTTTTATATACATAAGTATCTACACATAGTAACACGAACCTATCTTATCGCCGTTGAACATCTAAATTAATTAAGAAAGGCGCTTTATTCTTGTTTAAAAATCATATAAATGTATTGTATTTCTCTTTGTATAATAAATTACCTGTGGCAGAGACTTCGTTCGAGTGGAATTAAAAATTATTTTAGTATTCATTTTGTGAATACAAGGCACTCAGTATCCTTTTCTGTGACTTTCTGCTTGCTAAATTGCCTTGTTTCTATTGGTGGTAGCATAATGGTAAATAGCCTAAATGCATTCTCAATAATTGCGCTAACATATGAATAAGAAATAATATAGTCGATATTAACATAATTGGAAAACTTGCCTATGTATCGAACGCGCTAATCTTGAAAATACCTGTAGGATATCGAATATCCCTTTTGTATGTAATAGAGCTATCACGAAGAAAAGCTTTGGGTTAATTACCATCACGCTACAACCAATAGGAGCAAAGCTGTGTTGAAGAAAGTTACAAAAACGGGCAACTTTAAATCTAATGTCCTTACTAATATTATAAACGCGAAATTTTTTCAGTATGGATGTATGGATATTTGTTACTCTTTCACACGACTACTTATAATGAACTCACAATAATATAGCTTATGCATCAGAATAATACGTAGTCTATAATTTTTTTTTTTTTTATACTTAAGGTTTAGCGTAATGGCCATAATCTCACCTGATCTTAAGTGACGATATGGCCCAAGTTGGTAGACACGCTAAACCTGTGGAGGAACTGGCTCTCAGGTGCTGCTGCCGGAACACATCTATTGGTATTTGGCGGCAGGTTCACAACTAGAGGGTGGTAGCTACTCAGGCGGGCATTAGAAAAAGCCCTACCACCATGCTATGGTTTCCTCACGATGTTTTCTTTCACAGAAAACTCAAGCTCATTGTAGGTGCTTGGGTTCGAACCCACGTCCCTTGACGCGAAGTCGTGCACACTACCACTGAGCTATCATCGCTTCAATTTATAAAGATATTGTGTGAATTGTCCAAAATGTAACGATAAGTGTCAAGTAAGTAGGAAAATATTCCGCCATCTGGGAGCTATTCTGTCGTGCGCTGCAAGATCCGTTATAGTTACACGTAGATAATGTATAATGGAAATGTATATCTTAAATATACCTACAAAAAAGCCAGTGACAGCATATATCTATCTTTTACGTGTAAGCTATTATCGCCAAAATAGCGAACGGCCCACGTATAAATGACTACGAGTACAAATGTTCTTATACCAGTATCCCTTGATATAATTTATTTAAAACACCGGGTATCGGAATCAGCGGTGTTTGAAAAATTCAATATTAATGTAAGCAAAACCGCGGGTAAAAGCTAGTAATATAATATTTCTCCCGCCTCGGTCCGTTGATCTCACAAAGCCGCACCGCTATGATACAGTTTTGTTAGTACGGCTATGCCAATTAGCGATAACTAATTACATTCATAGTTATCACTGTATTATACACACTTATGTGTGTTAACATGGAACGCTTATGCAAATTTAATAATTGTCGGGCTCGTATGATGTATAAGAAAAATAAAAAAATAATTAAAAAAATAATTTTAATACAATATTTTTCTGAATGATGAGAGTACTTTTAAATACACGATTTCTCCTAAAAAAGCAATGCGATGATGACTCAGTTAAATTTGAATCAATCCGTCCATGGTAAGGCTTTTTCTGATGCCCACTAGCTAGCTAGCTGCCACACTCAAGTTGAAAATCTGCCGCCAAGTACCAATAGGTGTGTTTCGGCAGTTGCACTTTAGAGCCTGTTACTCCACTAGTGTTAGCGTGTTCATCTTGGGCCACATCCTCACTTAACATCGGGTGAAATTATGACCATAATGCGAAACCTATAAAGTATAAAAAATGTGTTCTCTATACCCAAGAGTGATCGCTTAGCAGTCGGGCAATAACTCTACCATCAAGCTGTGACGGATGAAGACGGAAGCCGTCATGGTTAAAACCAAATGTGGGGCCAAAGATCACCAGAGCCTCGTCGGTTACTCGGCGGGGTGCAACGCGTGCTGGTGAGGTTGGCTTGGGTAACTCAGACGTGTTCGATACCCTTACACCCAAAACAATTTTGAATCTCATTGTCCTTTAGTCATTTTTTTTCACTTATTTGTATACATACGTTTTTTCTGTCCAATAAATTCAAAAGACCCCTATCTGACATCTAATATATACATATATATTTATAATATAGTGTATTTTTCTCTGTTTCCCTTGGTCATCGCATTACGTGTGAAAGAATGGAATAATTTCGCTAATTATTTTTTTGTTGTGTTAATTATTGTCAGGACAAGGTTCTAGTGAAAGAAAAAATTAACGAAGCTGTGTGGCACTTTAGAAAATTTACGAAATTTTAAAAAACTAAACGCCAATATTATTTTACATAACCGTCAGTTCTCATAGATCATTACGATAGTAATTATGCTATGTTTTTGATTACCTCTGTCGCGTCCCCTACAATTTTATATATTAAAAAAAAACATTAATTCTAAGTGAAGAGAAAATTGAACAAAGAATAAATAAACAATGAAAAATGCTGATTTAATTATAATTGATACAACAAAAAAATATATGCTTAAATTAATGAAAAAACGGTAACCTAAGAGAATTTATAATCTGTGCAATCGAATAAACTTCGTTCGAGACTGAATTTTTAATTAATTAAAAATAATTTATTTCTGGTATTTCCGCGGTGAGGTGATCGCTGATTTGTATGCTTAATGTAGAAATAAAGTTCTGCTAGACAATTACTTTTTTCTTACTGTTTGTAAATTAACCAAGCGCGAATGAATAATAAGAAGTTACATACGTCGGTGAGGTTATGGTGAACATTGAAATTTATCATATATTTGAAGCGAGGATAGCTCAGTGGTAGTGTGTAGGTACGCCGCGTCATGGGACGTGAGTTCGAATCTAATCTCCTACCACGACCTTGAGATTTCGATGAAGGAATACATCATGAGGAAACCAGTGCATGGTGGTAAGGCTTTTTCTGCTACCCGCCTGGCTAGCTGGGAGATGAAAATCTCCCGCGAAATAGGTGTGCCCCGGCAGTTGCACTTGAGAGCCAGTTCCTCCAAAATAAAGGCCGGCAACGCACCTGAAATTCCCCTGGTGTTGTTGTCCATGGGCGGTGGTGATCACTTACCATCTGGTGACACACTTACTCGTTTGCACGCTATTACATAAACAAAAAAATCAAATAATATGATGTATAATTATTAGCGCTTTTAATTAGCTTTTAATTTTAGGAACAATATCTATATGAAAACTAAAATCTTAATTTTTGCATACGCGAAGTCAACCATGCATAGGTATACAACGCTATCACCATGTATTTGGATAACGTTAGTTCGATTCTGCAAAAAAACGCGACCGGCTTTCTAACTACGGTTTTGAGGAAAGTGATCGATAAATATCAGTTTAAAATCAAGACGTTTATTACTCAAAAATAGGATAATAACTAATGTCACTTTTCTGGAGTCAAAAATGACGTTCTGAAAGAGAAGAAACGGTGAAAGAAATGTGACAAATTCGGATTAGTTGCCAATTCGCAATCGTTATTTATCGATTATTGCTATCGCTTTGCCTTACCGAAGTCGTTATCAGCGGACGGGTTAGTTAGAGCTATTGTATTTACTAGTCAGGGTTACAGTATTCACTGAAGAGAAAACTCCTTTAGGCGCCCTAAACCCTTTTAAGAGTTGAAACGCACGTTCGGGTAACATCGGCTCTAATTGACTAATGTAGCGTAAGAGATATAGTCAACGCGTCACTGCTATACTATAGGCGAGTGTCACATGAAAGAGCATGACGCATTAGCCGCATTCAGTATCATTATAAACACCATATACGCCGTTTCAATAAGGTTTATTTTGTACTACTTTGTTCGCGCGGAATTAAAATTATTTAATCTCGCACCGTCATTTGAATTACGATAACTTTTGATAGAGTTAACCGATTTTAATGAAACTAAGATTAAATGTTTCTCGATGATACGTTTTATAATCGCTTCGGTAACGATTTATTATAAATTTTAGATTTTAGCAGTAATGGGTGCACAGACAAACAGACAAAAATACCAGAAATGCTGGAAATGGGTTCTCTTGGTCGTCCTTTAACACCCTGGCTATTCTTTTTGGATATATTTTCTATGTTCAGAAATAACTTTTCTACAGGTTTATTATATGTATAGATTATTAACGTCGCCTTAATAAAGGTTTCACTTTTGCCGTGTGGTAAGACCGCACCGTTTTACGTTGTTTATCTGTTTTTTTTTTGTGTTTTATTTATTAGAAAGTTTAATAGGATTGAACAACATAAAGTTTCGTTTGTTGGAATGTTAGCTGTATGGTTTAGAAGGGCGCAATTGTCGCAATGCGTCAGTTTTATCAAAACACAGCGGGGCGGAGCGCGGAGGCTCTCATTACTTGCAGCATAGTTCCCGGGATGATCCCCTATCTGGGTCAAAAGCGGCCCCGGCGCTTTTTATGCGGCCTCTCATTCACTACGTTCTGCGAGTGAGTGTCGCAGACTCGCACGTAAGCCGTTTACTAAATGTTAGCTATAGACGAAAGTTCCGTAGTTTTTTTTTTTTATTATACCATAGATACATAATCCAAATACTTGTAACTTTATAATAAACTAGTTGTGCCCGCGACTCCGTTAGTGTCGATTGTATTTAATGATTTTCAATAAAAACATATTTTATATAGCCTATGTTACTGAGGGCCAATATAGAATTCTAACGATGAAAACATTTTAAAAACCGAAGTCGCGAACTCCGCTAGTCTTTATTAGTCTAGACTAATATAATATTATATAGAGGAAAGACTTGTATGTTTGTTTGTAACGAATAAACTCCAGACTTTCAAGACCGATTTCAAAAATGTTTTCATCGTTAGAATTCTATATTGGCCCTCAGTAAAATAGGCTATATAAAATATGTTTTTATTGAAAATCATTAAATACAATCGACACTAACGGAGTCGCGAACACATAGGTGAGGACGACGATGGAGCGCGTAAGCTTAAAAAATGCCTGTTCACTTCTATAATTATTAATAATTTTTTCGTCATTTAATTCATTATTCATCATTCAGTAGTCATTTAATAGAAAATGTTCGGAAAATTATTCGATGCAGAGTATTAAAATCGCGTTTATAATTTTTCAACTTTTAATAATTGGGAAATGGAAATGATAATGGGAAATCAATGCTACACGGTCAGCTGATGGCGACGCCTTATTGGCCTTAGCTGCTCTACCGAACGCCTTTCACTTTGCGGTCGGTTTGTAATGAGACATGCGATAGACGGACGAATTTTTTTTTGACTAATATAAAAAAAGGTTTCAATTTGAAAGATATTTAAAATTCGGTTTACGTACGGAACCATGAAATTCTTGCTAATTAAATTCACGCTCGTTTACGCTAACCCGTCGGAGTGCATCTATCTAACTGGATGTTGACATCTGTACTTTACTGTGTGGCGCTTAGATGGTTTAGTACTGACTAACGTTCCCCAGTTACCATTCGGAATATAAAATACATAGCGAATACTATGGAAGCGATGATAGCTCAGTGGTGGTGTGTACGACTTTGCGTCAAGTTCGAATCCAATCACCTGCAATGAGCTTGAGTATTCGGTAAATTACAACTTCGCGTGGAACCATAGCATGGTGGTAGGGCTTTTTCTGATGCCCGTCTGCTTAGCTACCACTCTCAAGTTGAATTCTGCCGCCCAAATACCAATAGGTGTGTTCCGGCAGTTGCACAAGAGAGCCAGTTCCTCCACAGGTTTAGCGTGTCTACCAACTCCAGCCGTATCGTCTTTTAAGATCAGGTGAGATTATAGCCATTAAGCTAAACCTTAAATATTAAAAAAAAAAACTCACTCGTTCTCACTCACTCACAAATGTTCTTTCTTTCTTATTGTGTTTGCGTTGAATGGATGTCTAGGAATGCCTTCTTCAACTGACTGTTAATGTATGAAGACATTTGCAGCGCTTTTTTTATTACAAAAATAATTGTCCCGGGTGGAGTTCGAACCGAAAGCAATTCGGCATGGCGCTGCGAAGTAGTAACAACGAGACAGCTGCTGTAATCCCAAGGTCAACCGCGTATTCGACAAATAATTCTACTCAACTCAAAGCGACGATAGCTCAGTTAGTAGTGCGCACGGTCGACGCATTAATGTATATGAGTTGGAATCCAAGCAATAATTTGGAGCTTTCGATGAAGGAAAATATCATGAGGAAACCATAGCATCATAGTAGAGCCTTTTCTAATGCTCATCTGGTTGGACCTCAAGTTGAAAATCTGCCACCAATACTTATAGGTGTGGTCCGGCAGTCTCACTTGAGAGCCAGTTCATTCACATTGCTTAGTGTGTCCACGATCTTTGGCGACATCGTCACTTAACATCCGGTGAGATTATGGCCATAATACTAACGCTATAAACTTTTTTAAACTAGTTAAAACTAAGTCAGCTCCTGACATATATATTTCTCTCTTGTTGCGTTGAGTTGCTCCCCATTTGCACCGCGTCTTTTTCTTGTTTCGTAACATAACAGTAAAAAAAGAAATATTACGAATTAGGGCCATAAAATACGTGCATAATCCGCCAATGAAACGCGTAAACTGCCTAAACTGGATATATAATAACACCGTAGTTGTACGAAGCAAAACAAACAAAGAAAAAAATTGCTAATTGAGCCGTTTTCGCATATTTACGCAAGTGCTGTGTAACTGGATGTTGGCAGACGCAGGTTTTACACTGACAAAAGATGTTAAACTACTACGCACATTTATAGATGAGACCGTAAATGGATTTACCTGTAGGCTGAGAGGCTCGAGCCTAGGACCGCAGATTTTAGAGGCGGCGAACTCGGTGTATTTTTGTTTTGTTTGATACAAACTGAATTGATTCATACACTTTATACATATACCTAAATGTTTCTAGATAATATGTTGTACCGCTTAGAATCTATATCTTATATCGTTATTTTTTCTACAATTTCCGTTTCCTGTGTGGAATCCAATTGTAGAGGTAAGGTAGGACACCAAAATTTGAATAGCCTGCGGGCGGCAGAAGTGTAAATCCGCTACTGAGATGAGACATTTTTTTATAGTAAAGGTTTAGCGTTATGGCCTAACCTGATCTTAAGTGACGATATGACCCAAGTTAGTAGACACGCTAAACCTTTGGAAAACTGACTCTCAAGTGCAACTGCCGGAACACACCTAACTGGTATTTGGCTGCAGACTTTTAACTTTTTGGTGGTAGCAAGCCAGGCGGACATTACAAAAAGCCCTACCACCATGCTATGGTTTGATTACGGAAATATCAAGCTCATTCTAGGTGGATTCGAACATACGACTCTTGACGCGGTGTCTATACACACTATCAACTGAGCTACCGCCTGTTGTGAATTAATTTTAAATTAATGAATTTAATGTCAACGCCTGACTATGTTTATTTTCGATACTTTAAAGACCTCAAAGAACATGACTTACTTTTTGACATTATCTAATTTTCTGTAATAGAGAAGGTTAAAAATGCATTTACGTTTTTCTCACACGTGTTACATTTTTGATTAAAGGTTCTGTAGATAAAACATTCGAATGTATCTCTCCGTGTTCGAGTGGCATGGCATATTGCAAAATACATTTTGTTGATGTTTGTTCTGTATAGTTCAATCTCTTTGCTGCTGACTTAGCTGAGTAATACGTCCCAGTTTCCATTGAAACATGAAATGTGTTTGTGTCGATACGCTGTCGGAGACCACAGCATAGAGATAACAGCATGTATACTGTACACAAGAAAACACAATAGTATTATAGTAATTATGATTCAATATGTGTAGCAATGCAATAAAATCGATTACATATTTCAATCGTTTATATTTTGAAATTAAACTTTATTTTCATCTTGAGCGCGATAGGTAACCAGGCGGGTATTAGAAAAAGCCCTACCACCAAGCTATGGTAGGGATAGAACCTCCATAGACGCAGGGTGTAACCACGCGACCACTGAGATATGTATCATCGCTTCAATCTTCGCGAATCTTCCTTAATGTTCGGAGATTACTACTACATTTCTAAGTATTTTAATACCAACGGTGAATGTATCTAGGAAACAGACCATAGTAAATTCTCTACCGCAGGTTTAAGGTTTTATTTTGAAGTTTCGCTACATCGAAAACCAAGGACGATTGGGTATATTTTTCCAAAGCGGTACACAGTAATGACAAGTAAGTTGGGAATGGGGGACTGCCTTGGACATATTAATAAGCATTTCCAGTTGGGACCAAGTCAGACTGACTTACCTCTGTCATAGCCGGTCGTTAGAAATGCCGAAGGGAGATCCTTAAATATGTTTACCCATGTTAAACTAATGACCCATTAAAACATTTCAACTCAAAAAGAGTAAAAGTATGCCAATAGTAAGAGGTTAGCAATTTTACGCAAGATTTTTGAATTGATACGAATTACCAGTTAAAAATTTAAAAACGTTTGACTGGACGAGCTGTTGCATCGATACTATGGAGGGATCAGGTAGTAAATACAACGGACTTTCTCCTTAGTATCGACCCACTTCTGTTGAAAGTAAATGAAATATGGAACTTTCGTTCTGCACAGACCAGTGTAGCAATCCAGCTTTAGATGAAATTATAAAAGCTGCTTGACTCCTAGTGTTGGTTTTCGACCTTTTATGTAGAAAGCAGTATTAGTTTCACTATGGCGAGCTTAGTGACAACGACTGGCAAGATATTTAGATAGACAGCTCAGAGAGACATGCGAAAGTTCCTTTCAACGCATCTAATTAATTTAGATACAATGCAAAATAATATCGACCACCGAACCATTGTCATGCCGGCCTGCGAAGCCCGAAACGTGGTAGATCAGAAAAGAGGAAATTTGAACACTTTTTTTCATTGCTGGATATACAGCAACTGTTCCGGAAGGTAACATGCCAGAAAAAATCTTTTTACACAGTTCCAGGGATACAGAAAAGAATATAGGGTACTGCATCCAGAAAAAAAACTACAAAATCGATAGAAAAATAACTTTGAATTCAATGTAAACGAAGTCGCGATCACAGATATGTTTTTAATAAAGTCTACATCGTTCACAGTACGGACAGCCCTTCTTAAAACCTTTTCAACATTATTATTAGTATTAAATCCACCGATTGCAACTATGCACTTATAAATACGTTTAACTTTCACCACTACCTTCAATTTATGTTTCCACTCGGATTGTTGATTCCACGTGTTCGTAATGACGAAGGTTGTCTATCTTCTTTAATATTATCTTGAAAACAATGTCGGTAACAATCTTCCATATTGACTGTTCATAAATTTTTCAAAGGACTTCATTCACTTTGCAATAAAAATGTATATATTATAACGTGTATTCATACAATAAGTTGCGCAACAGCATTGAGGGTGCGAGGAATTTGACAACACTGTCTAATTATAAAATTTGGCTCGGTGACAAGCAACTCCCCACTCGACATACGTAAATAAACTGTATAAAATCAAGTGGGCAGTGTCAAACGACCAATATATTTATTGAGTATATATATTTTTTTAATAACATTACAGTGATTACCATGCAATGGTGAATTGGAGATTTAAAGATGATTACACATAGAAACTATAGCTGGCTTGGCAGATCTTGTTCTAGCGTTTACAAGCCATTTACAATATGAAACCTCGCGAATTGTTAAAAGATAAGTTTTTAGAATTTGGTACTTTAACTTTGGTCTCCCATTATATTCTCGATAATCTAATGTATTTCCGCAAACACTTACAAAAGCTAGGATTTCGTTAAAGACCGTCATAATTTGAATACTAGAAATCGTGACAAACTGATCACCCCATATTTTAGACTGTCCCAAAGCACATTACTGAATTACCGGACAGTAGGTTCAAAAACCATGTCAAACGGGCTTTGATGTCAAAAAGGTGGATCAATATGTGAGCGGTCGTGATGTCTGGAATTGACACCCCGCTGTGTACATCCGCTAATAACTTCTGTAACACATTAAACTTAAAGATAAGAATAAGACCTAAAAAAAGATGCAGATCGAGTTTCTTGCCGGTTCTTCTCGATGGCTACGTTACTGCCCGAACCGGTAGTAGTTTTGACGTTCATAAGTGCCTTCTTAGGACTTCAATTAAATAAAGATTGTTTGATTGATTTGTTTCCAGCAGTTAATAACTTGATCACAGCGCCACCTATCTCTCAAGATGGACCATTTTGTTTAAAGAGGTGTTTAAAATCGAACTCTTTATGTACTTCCTCATGGTAACGCGTGAACGCATTACCCGGGCTCAGGCCAAGGCGAGAGTGGCATGAGCTGACTCATCGGCTGCTAATCACCCGACACTATCCACTAAAAATCACCACGGGGACACTTCTAAGTCCCGTGTTGCCAGAGACAGTGCCCACACTTCTTTTAATGATCTCTCAATTTGGGTTAAACGATGTATTTCATGCAAAATTTTATTGAAATCGGTTGTCCGGTTAACGAAAGTAGCGTACAAAATAGTTCAGTGCCTCTTTCTCCATCCGTTGCCAATTACGTTTTTTTTTAATTTCAAACAATTTCATATCTATGAACAGCCTGAATGTGTGAGATTCTTTATTGCTCAAAGATATTTTTGCTATAAATTCGTATACTTGAAAATATTGTCTTAGAATCTGACAAATTCTCAACACTGCTCGATAATTGGTAATTAGCAAGAACAAAAAGAAATAGCAAAGCAATTGCAATATGTCAGCTTCAAAATTGCATATCTCCGATTACGCTTGATACATGGATTTGCATTTTTGATGTCGATATTTAGAGATTTATCTTATCGTATTGCTTTTGCGAAATACGTAATTAGGTGGCCGGTTGTTTCTAAGAAATTGCGTTAAGTAAGCAATTACATCAGATGACAAGAAACAGTGTGTGTACATAACTGAGGCGTGGAAACGCCACTCCTAACTTCCCGACTTTCTGTATAATAAACTGAATATAAAACTTCCTTTTTTATACTTCATTGATTTAGCGTTATGACCAGAATCTGACCTGATATAAAATGACGATGTCGCCAAAGATGATGGACACGCTAAGCCTAGTGGAGGAACTGGTTCTCAAGTGCAACCGCCTAAATATACATATAATTATTTGACGGCAAATTTATAACTTGAGGCTGATAGCTAGTCAGGTGGGCATTAGAAAAAGTCCTACCACAATACACACTGCATATATTAACCACCGCTTTAGCTGCGAAGGGACTCCGTGTTGTCTGCATCGTGGTGAATGTTCTTAAGGCATTTATTACTTGCTGACAGGAGTTTCCAAATTCTTAACGGGCAAATGAGGAATGACTTGCCAACTAACATGTTCCGTCTTCTTATACCTGCCTTTGATTTATATTTCGGTTATTTGGGGATGCGTGGTAATGATATGAAAAAATGATATGATGATATAAATAAGATTGGTTTGAAACCAATATGCTCTTTGTGATAAACTCGTCAGTCAGCAACAAAGTGACTTGCACTGGTGATAGCGTGGTGCTCCGATGAATTTCTAATCTATTTGTGACCTTATTACTTTTGGATTCTACCATTATATATAATAATTCTTGGCGTGCTTTTATAAAGACTTATGTAACTAGAACCAAGTTTTTTCAACTCTAGCTTTCAATTTTAAAACAGTTTTTATTTTCAACCCTAATCTATGCTCGTTGCTTCACTTGCGTGAACTATGTCGTTGACAAGGCCTACATGTGACTTCGCATGTACTTTTCATATATTTTTCCTTTTTTAAGGAAAAGGTTAAGGTTGGTTTTTTTAAGGAAACTTAAGACCATGCAGCTAAATCGGATTATTTAGACTCTTGTTTATATTGTCCATGGAGGTTTTGTAACAACTTACGTAATTCACATATGCCCATAAACCAAACTACTTAACATAAAACACCAATATTTACATAACACGGGGAAATTGTGTAAATATATATATAAAAATAATGAAATTACAGATCAAGATCTCGTAGCATTGATCATAAATTTAAAAAAAATATATTTAAAAAAAAACCCTGGAGAGTTCTAAGGAAGGAGGCTGCTTCTTATTACATTCGTCGCCAAGCAAAAGAAAAAAAAAACTCGATATGGTTGATAATACTATACATTTTATTCGGATATTAGTACAGTACCTTTGAAGAGATTTTATGTGTATATATGTAATAAATTCATACGGAATCGAGACTGATTGCCGATGTTTTATAAGACCGGAGCATCGCATCTACATAATTGCTACCGTGCGGCCACGGTGAAGCAACACGGTAACGAACTATAGACGAGATCTTCCGTATACTTTATATGCGATACTTGTTGTAGATTTTTTTTTTTTTGTTGTAATGTATGTGAACCATGCAGCCAGTTTCGCTACGCATGAGAGGCTGTCCATGCAAGTTCGGTTCGTGACTTGGTCTGTGTGACGTCACGTCTATCGCCACGTCGTTGTAGTGTCTGCGCGGGCGCATGTCGCTGTGCTGCCTCGGTACCCCCCCAACTCCGCCCCCGCACACCCGCCCTTGCCCCCGCCTGCGGCCCGCTGTCTGCCGCAGTACTGCTAGGGTTACCAGATGGAAAGAATTGTCTTGCTATTTCCCGAATTTCAGCTATCTTTCAGGGAAACAGGGAAAATTGGAAATTGTCAGGAATAAAAAAAGAGAGGTCACGTAAGAAATAGACGTATTATCAGTAATTAACTAATTAATTATTTATTAATTAATCATTTTAACATCGCACCATGCATATTCAAGCTTAGCCACGAGTTTTTGAAATTAGATACTTTTGCTGACAAAATGTCAGGAAACTAATTGCTGAGACAGGGATTTTTCCAGGAAAACTTATTTTCGAATCTGGTAACCCTAAGTACGGCTGACCAGTGACCTTGTCGCTCCGTCACCCTCAAACGCGTCGCGTTACGCGTGCGAGAGGGAGACAGACGTACTCTAACCGGTATCCGGACGAGTTGTTTGTGCAAGAGAAGGTTTCTTCTCTTATTTATTTAAATGTTTTCAAATTCGCTTTGTAATGTTATAATAATGCGGGTAGGCCGTTTGTTGTTGTGGCACGGGGTCAACGACCTTGGAATTAACTCTGCCGATACTTCAATCAAACGATCTCTTATAGCGAATATACTCCCTTATAATAAATAGTCCGAGTTGTTTAGTTAAGTGAAGTTAACACTGGCATTCGAAGAAACAATCAACAAGGTTACATTCGTAAAACTACAAAAATAATTCTATTCTCGTTGCTCAACATTTATATAAACTGAGCAACCAATTTAGTTGGTATTATATGTATACAATTCAATTTAATTCATGTATTGCAACCAAGAATATTTCTTTAAAATTTTAAAAATAATAATCACAAGCGAATTCGTTTCAATTAACTATAAAAAAATGTATTCAAGAGTAATATAGTTCCCAATTATCGATAGAATGTGTCGAATCGAACCCAAAGTTCAAGGAGATTACCTACTACTAATTTATTACAAAATAGGAACAAAGAACAATGTTTATAATTAGGCCGCATACGTGTACTGGTGAAGACACCTTTTCATATTGCATAATGGTAGAGCTTTTTCTAATGGCCGCTTGGCAAAGCTACCATCCTCAAGCTGAAAATCTACCGCCAAATACCTGTAGGCGTGTTCCGGCAGTTGCACTAGAGAGCCAGTTCCTTCACTAGGTCTAGCGTGTTTACGATCTTGGGCCGCAGCGTCATTTAATATCAGGTGTAAATTAAAGCCATAACGCTCTATGTGGGGAAGTCCGTGAGTGAGGGAACTTCGTACTCCACTCTTTATGTGGTATACTTTAACAGAATTCAACGGCTTCTACAATTTACTTATACAATTCAAATGTGATTTAGCGTTACCGTTCGATCGTCTTCAATAATTGCTCTATTAAATACAAAACCTATTTCTAAATTCCGACTTGTATTTTTTAAGATTTTGAAGCGATGCTTTTTTGGAGGGATGGGTGTTCGAATCCAAGCACCTACAATGAGCTTGAGCTTTCGGTGGAGGAAAATATCGTGAGGAAACCATAGCATGGTGGTAGGGCTTTTTCTAATGCCCGCCTGGCTAGCAACCACCCTCAAGTTGTAAACCTGCCGCCAAATACCGATAGGTGTGTTCCGGCAGCTGCACTTGAGAGCCAGTTCCTCCACAGGTTTAGCGTGTTTACCAACTTGGGCCGTATCGTCACTTAAGATCAGGTGAGATCATGGCCATAACGCTAAACCTTAAGTATAAAAAAAAGATTACCGCGTTCTAACAAACAAACTTTTCCTCTTCATAATATGACTGTAGATTAACATATTAATAAAACGAACACGAATGCAAATGTTTTCCTCTGATTATCTGTAAAAATGTTTAAAAAGAAACAAATCTATGAGTCACTGGCAGTGGTAATGTGAAATGAAAAGGTCTAATTTAAAGAAAAAAATGCAAAGCACTCACGAGGACTGACGACAGAAGTAAAAACTTAAAGCTATAAACAAACAGTTTTGTTTTTGGATATTCAAATTAATATTTCGATCATAAATTAAAATTTATAAATCAAAACTGTTTATAGCTCAATGTGTCATTCTAATAGGAACTAATAAAGTGTTATCATTAGCACGTCACGTGACTATTTTGATAACGACTTACATGAATTTACTTCCTATACAAACCTTCCTATAGAAGTTTTCACTTCAAAAATTATGGAAATTAAAATGACTGTAAATATCGTCTCACAACATTGCAATCTGTCAGTGATGATATTGCATGCATACATTTTTCAAATACATTTTTTTTTCTCGTTTGTACATATGCTGCTGGCCTTACGAGCTATAAAGTACTCAGCCCAAGTCTTTTATGCACTAACCTACACTTTTAGCCTAGGGGTATCTACAGTTATATTGAGCCTGTGGAGCGAATGCGGAAAGCACTCAGCCGAGGCAATGAACGCTAGAGTGCCATATTGACCAAACTTAAGCTCAGTTAGTAATGAGTACGGACGCTGCGCCAATGGAAGTGAGTTCTAATCTCTACTATGAGCTTGAGCTTTCGGTGAAGGATAACATCGTGATAGAACCATCCCACTCTAGGGCTTTTTGTAATGCTGCCACGCTTTTCTCAAAATAAGGGACGTATTGAAAAAACGAAGAAGGAAAAAAAAATATTTTTTGTTACACGCGAACGAATTCTATATAAATAGACCAGCTGCTGCCCGCGACTCTGTTCGCATTTTGCCGTACACCCGGTATGATCCCAAAATCTGTCCTTAGTGGGGGTTCTACGTCGTGCAAGGCACATCCATGACAAATTGTAAGTCGATAAGTTTCGTAGTCTTGGAGATATCGTGATGAGTCAGTCAGTGGCATTTCGCTTATCTATATCAAATATTATAAAGCGGAAAAGTTTGTTTGTTTGTTTGAACGTTCTAATCTTAGGAACTACTGGTCGGATTTTTTTTTCTTGCGTTTGATAGCGTAATCATTGTGACAAGCTTTAAGCTATTTAACATCACGTGAATACCAAAAGAAGAAAAGCTGTATTTAAAACAAGTTCCGTAGGTGGCATGATGATGTACAGTGAATGTTGTCGCATATTCACTGCAAAAATAGACTATATCAGTCACAACCCCTTAATAGTCATATCTCAGTGGCTGTGGCCGGATACGGTCGGGATATCCTTACCGATATTATAAATGCGAAAGTGAGTTTCTTTGTTTGTTACGCTTTCACGCCTAAACCGCTGGAACGATCATGGTGAATTTTGGCATAGAAATAGATGGGAAACTGGAGACGGCGATAGGATACTTTTTCTCGCGAAAAACTTATTGGAAGTGGGGTAAAGAGAGGGATAAACTATGTATGAAACTTCATATATGAAACCAAAATTAGTATTCGCAGGTAAAAGCTAGCATTATTATTATTACTTCCAGGCGAATGAAGTCGCGGGCGCAGCTGGTCTTTTTAAATATAAAGAAACCGGTTGACTGACTCATCAACGCATTAGTGAAACTACTGCAACTATAAATATTAAATTTGAATACGTAGTAGGTAATAGAGTAATAAAGCTGCGAGCTTTCGAGCTGTCTCGTGATTATTCTATGTAATGGGTATTTTTTGAAGTGCAAACTTCTGTAGCGCGGTTTGGCTACGGAGTAAACTCATGTAAGTCGTCATCGACATGGTCACGTGACGTGTTAACGTACCCACTATATCTGTTGCTATTAGTATACTCTTATTGCGCTGTAAAGAGTTTTCATTTACAAGTTTCAATTTCAGATGAAACAATAAATTTGGATGTCCAAAAATAATAACTGTTTGTATATAGTTTAAGTTTTCACTTCTATCGGCACTCCTCATGGGTGCTTTGATTTTTTTTTCGTGACGTACAGTTTCACTGAGATGTATTGTTTTAACACGTTAGAAAAACAGGCAAGCTGGTGTACTATAGAATATAGATAAGATGTTTCTGGGTTGAACGACCGCCGGGGGCGTATCACCCGTTCCCGGCAACTGTTAGGAGGACGTCGACCTCGGGATGAAGCCTCATAGAACCTCTCGCGGCGCCCATAAAACTTTAACATAAATTGAGATGAATTTCAAGCGAAAAAATATGTTCAACACGCTGTGTATTATTAATGCTAGTGAATAAAAAAAAGTAAGAGACAAAAAAAATAGCGTTGAATCATACATTTATATTGTTCGAAAGTATAGTAAAGTATTCACGGAAAAGATTTCACATTAAAATTATGTATTTTAAGCGGTGATTAATTCTGTTATTTATATTTCGGGAAACTGCTTAGTGTTTTATTTATAAATGTAGTTATCTATATTTGTATTAGTATAATTTTAATTGTGGCTCTTTTTATTTAAATATCTGACGTTGCCAACGAAAAAAAAAACGGCGTGTGCTTATTAAGACTACGCGGCAAAAGTGAAACATAACGATATCTCTCTCGCTCCCTCAGTCGCCGCGAACCAGGGTTATCAGATGACATGAGTTTTCCTGAAATTTCTGAAATTTTAGCTGTCTATCAGAGTAACAGAGAAAAAGAGAAAACAAAAATAATATGTAATAATTAGCCATCAACTAATTGTTTATATTTTAATTATTCATGTAAACCTCGTTCCACGGATCTCACATGCATTTTTAAGCTTACCTGCGAGTTTTAAAATAAAATTCTTTTGCTGCCGAAATCTCAGGAAATTTATTGCTAAACAGAGATTCTGTCAGGAAAATTTACTTTCGGATCTGGTAACGCTACTTCGAGTCGACTTTACCCGAACGAGCGTCACACAAAAAGATAACCACAAAGAAGTAAGATGAAAAGTGTTTCCATTTGTATGAATTACAGCAATGAAGCGATGATAGCTCAGTGGCAGCGTTTGCGGATGCCGCGTCAAAGTATGTGAGATCGAATCCCGAGCTTGAGTTTTCAGTGCACGAAAACATCGTCATGAAACCATAGCGTGGTGGTAGAGCTTTTTCTAATGCCCGCCTAGCTAGTTACCATTCTCAAGTTGAAAACCTTTCGTCAAATACCTGTAAGATGTGTTCCGACAGTTGCACTTGAGAGCCAGTCCCTCAACACGTTTAGCGTATTCACCAGCTTGGACCACACTGTCATTTAACATCAGATGAAAATGTAGCCATAGCGCTAAACCTTTAGACTATAAAAAAACCGTAATTTTAAGAAACAATATGTTCTTTATATTTATTACGTCCAACGGACGTATCGGTGACGCGACCTTGAAATTTTTACACGTATAAAAATTAGCCAATATATATATACTCACACTGTAGCCACATGTTCGCTTCATTGACATATATAACAAACAGGAAGAGAAACAAAAAAATACAAAACCCTCTCTCATGTACAATAATATCCTTACGAATGTTATAAACGCGAAAGTAAGTTTGTTTGTTTGTTATACTTTCACGCCTAAACCGCTGAATTAATTATAGTGAATTTTGGCATAGAGATAAATGAGAACCCACCCACCCTTACTGGAAGTGGAGTAAAGAAAAGGACTTTGTATGAAACTTTTTATTGCGTCATCAGATTTGTGTGACAATATCAATATTAAAGCGAGCGAACACGCAGGTAAAATCTAGTTACAAATAAAAATGTATAGATATGACATATGTGTTCCGAAAGTGGCACACCGATTTTGTGTCAGTTGGCACACTTAAACCACAGTATCGCGTCAGCGTTCAAGGAAGTATGTTGTGTACCGATTGATCTATTAAGTATCCTAAAACAACGGAAAATGCCCTTTGTGTAATGCCATACTGTACAATGTATGTAAATGTAAATGTAAAAAAGTCGTAAAAATTTCCGTTACAAAAAGAAACGTTTTTAGTATAGACGGTGTATAGCAATGTATAGATGTCTCTCTCACATGCGGTATAAAAAACATATTGTCCTACTTACACGGTCATTGCATCATTATTATGTGCGCTATAATGTGCCACTTGTTTTGGTCAAAATATGATAAAGGTAATGTATTTGTATACTTTTATATTATCGTTACTCGTGTACAGTCGATTGGGGTCGCACAGTGTGTCGTCTCATCACCATACATTGACAAAATATTGTGTCTAAAATCGATATAATACGATCGAGCAATATATCTCTGCGGGTTCCCCGATTATTTGATATACAACAAAATTAATATGATATTACACAAAAAACCTAATCTCATTCTATATACATATAATAAAACTGTCACCGATCTAAACCTGTACTATAAATATTTTTCTGATATCATAGATAATCAGTGGATCTTTTTATATACTTTTAGATTTAGCGCTGTGACTACAGCGTCTCCTGATGTTAGGTGTCGATGTGGCCCAAGGTAGTGAACATGCTAAGCCCACTGGAGAGGCTGGCTTTGAAGTGTAACTGCCGGAACATAACTATAAGTATCTATCTATTTCGAACTTGAGGGTGGTAGCTAGCCAATTGAACATTAGAAAAGTCTCTACCACCATGCCACGGTTTCCACACAATGTTCTCCCTCAAGCGCATTGGAGTTGTATTCGAACTTACGTCCATTTTCGCGACGTCCATACAGACTACCAACTGAACCGTTATCGATTTAGAATCTTTCGCGCAGGATCTTTGTTATCGATATAGGCTACGTTCGACTTAGCGATCGGAGCGCCCCTAAATGTACCTTAAGCCGTTCAGCATGAACCACGGTCGTTGTGGTCACGGGGATAACGTTGGCAATGGTCTCATTATCTTCACCCACGCCAAGCTCACAACGACCCATCTCATAAAATGGACACAATTCATTCCACTTGAATTAAGCTCGCAAGTAAATTGAACGGGATCAACCGCAGTCGTGAGCTGTGAGTATTGTTAAGTAAAAAGTAACCATTGAAGACAAAACTATCTAACTTTAAGTTATCCCTGTCTCTTAGTACGCGTATTCGACACGGTCAATTTGTTCGCGTGAAAATTATTGAATTATTTTTGCCCGTTTTTGTAACTTTTTTCAATACGGCTTTGCTCCTATCGATAGTAAGGTGATGTTAAATAGACTAAAGCCTTCCTCGATAACTACCTTATCGAATACAAAAATAACTTTTACAATCCGGCTGGTAGGTAGTTTATTTGATTAGCGCGATCAAACAAACAAACATATTTTTCTTCTTATTAATATAGACTGTTTATTATCACTATCATACAGTAATACTGAATTTCTATTATCTATAATTTCATGAGGGCTGTGTTGATTACAATTTTTTATGTATAAAATGAGGAGAATTTAGGGTCCAGAGAACCAGGGTCTGGAGATCTATCTGTACTTCAGGTCATTCTACGTTTTTTAGACTCCAGGCGTCACACAAATTGTATGTTTAATTTTATTGTTTTTGCTGCAGGACTTACTAAATAAATTTTAAAAAATCTTCTGTTAGTGTGTAATAGAAGTTTGCCAATAGAAATGGAAGGGCAGAATATATAAGTCCATTATAAGACCTGTCATATTGTATGCATCAGAGTGGTGGGCTAGTGTGAGTGTCGATTGTTGAGATGGATGTGTGGTGTTACATGAATGGACAAAGCCAGCAATGAGCATGTTAGGCGGAATTTGAAAGTGACGCCAGTGGTAGTTAAATTGAAAGGAAAACGTTTGTTCCTAAACAAGACCTATAAAGTATTTAAAAATCGACGTCATGCGTCTAAATCACTTTTTAATATGTATTACAAGAAAAAAACCCCACGATCATCAACGTTATCTCCAATGCCCTATCATTCCTGATGCGATACGGTAACTTATGAATAATGTATACCAATAAAATTATTGCAGACGTGATATTAATAGATTCTTGTAAATTAATTTTCTACGCTCGTTTCTCAGTAGTTTCTATATTTATAGTGGACTTTATTATTGCGGTCTCTGTTAATTTATACTTTATGTAAATTCTTAATGGTTTTGTTTCATTCAGGGCTGTCGATTTCGTTTAGCTTCTGAGTTTATTTATTTTTAAATGAAAAAACGCCGACGGAATCGTATTCACCGCCCAGTCATTTTTAAAATTATCTGATAAATACATTTTCGGGTGATAATCTTAAATTTAAAATACTCAATGAAGTTCAATTGTTCAATTTTGTTGAAATTCCTTACGTAGACGAAAATGCCATTTCGATTAATGCGCAAATCTTTCCGGCCTAAAAAAAAGCTGACCATACGACTGTAGTGAAACATCGCTATATGTTTTTGTATCTACGGTATTATTACATATCCATAATGATTTTTTATGTTTACGCGAATATTATTCATCGAAATAAAACTAATTTAAACAGATTTTATCGCAGTTGTTTATCAATTTGGATCTTGACGTTTCGAAAGCTTTTCAGCCTTCGTGGTCACGGGGCTGACTGAGGTGTAGTTTGTCCAGAAAAGTTCATGTTACAGTGTCTACCTTCAATTAAATTTTTAATTTTGTTACATAGATAGAGTGATTCAAGAGGAAAGTTGATATGTATAATACATGCATAATATATTAAAGAAACATTGATAATTTTAGAGATTTCTAATGTGATATCGTAAATAAACACATTTATTTGCGCTTTCATTGTAGACGCTGGCTGAACCCTATAATAGATCAAAATAATAAGTAAAAATAAAGATAAAATAAGTAAAAAGGTCTATAAGAAAGTCCACGTTGGTATATGTCTATCTATTAGGGATAACATACAATAACCATTTTTTATCCTTTTTCTTTTTAAAAGAAATAATGCTTTATTTACGAAGCGATTTTAAACAATACAGCATTAATTCTTATTCAGATAAGTACCTTGAATACTTTGTGCATTTAATATATATCAATATGGCACTTTACAGCATGTAATTTAAATGAATATTTTCGAAGATATTACAGATTTAAAATGCAGGGAAATAGCGGTTGCGTCGGTACTGGCCTAGGGAATAGCGGCGCGTGCCTATGAATAACGCATGGTAATGTAAAAAACAAACCGGTTAAACGATTTTTGAGTTTTAGTGAGAATAAAAAAAAAAAAAATTTTAAGTGATACGAAATTTACCGGGTTAGCTATTTTATTATAATTTATTATTATATCTCTCGCTCCCTTAGTCGCTTTGAGCCTACTTTACCCGAACAAGCGTCACGCAAAAACGTCACTGATCAAAATTTCAGAGCTGGATAATGAGGCTGCTCCGTTTAAAATAGCATTATATTACTTTATTATCTAACTAATTCGAACTTCTGCATAGTGACTAAAGTAATAGATACAATACAATCCGAGGCGAACTTCCTTGATGTCATTGTTAGGACCATTATTAAACTTAGTAAGTTGGTTAGTTAGGGTCGCAAATTTTTGTTCGTATTCCGGCAGCAGTCCAAGCCGAGGTTCGGCCATTCTGTCACCCTTGCGCCCTGCCTCGGCCCCAAAAAGTTCGGTAAATTTATCAAAGCTCTTTCGCCTAACAGCGTATGTCTGGTCGAATAAAAGAGCGCGTCCCCACGGATACAACGGAAAAACGCTCCTATATAAGAAACAGTTTGCAATATATTCGCTTCTACTGTTCAACAATCACAAGTTGATATACTTGCTGAAAATAAATCTGCCGCCAAATACCAATAGGTGTGTTCTAGCAATTGCACCTGAGAGCCAGTTCCTCCAGCGTTGTCTACCAACTTGGGTCGTATCGTCAATTAAGATCAGGTGACTGTATGGCCATAAGCAAAACCTTAGAAATAAAAAAAACAATATCAAGCCTTTCAGAAAGAAAAAATACAAAAAGGGTGCCCACAGATACAACGGTAAAACACCTATATAATAAGTTCATTCCTAATTAAAATGCATTTATGATATATTTATGAAAAAATTATAAGCTGTCCTTGATAATGAACCATTGATCTTTTAAAATATATGGCTATTAACATACTGATTCTAATTTACAGAAATAATTTTTAGAAGGATACATTAAAAAACATTTAGGGTTGTCAATTGAGCTGCAAAAACCTGGATTTGGCTCCGTTTAAAAAAATCTTAAAGTATTACGTAATCCCTTCCAACATCCATGTCTTCATATGTTAGGGTTGCGAAAACGATTAACATTTCAGTAACGTTACATAAATATACGTTCACTTAAAATACTCCGAGGTTGCAGCCCTAATCGTTTGAATCAAGACAAGCGACTACGAGCGTGAGTCGGCCGCCTAGACACATTAGCGCTGCGCATTCGAATTACTTAATTTTTTTCTTAGTTACTCCACAGTTTTTTTTTGCAACACAAAAAAATAAATATTTATAAGAGGTCGTCTCGAAGGCTGCCGAGGAAATTGTGAGGGTAAAAAATTTGAAGTTTACACTTGTTGCTATGCCGTCCTCTCTGGCTGAGGTGTTATTATAATTGCTTGAAGTCGAGGAATTTCTGACATCGAATAAGTAAATGCTTTTTTTTTAATGCGATTACGATCTCCAACGTTTTTTGTATTCGGCTAATTTACCGCGCGCAGTGTTTCTAAATACCGAAACTTTGAATACAAATGAGTATTATTAAGTAATGTTTGATGCAAAAATATATTGTAAAACTATAGTTGTGCCCGCGGTTTCGTTCGCGTGATCTTGAATTATATTTTTTTGTTATAGTTTTCGTAATATTTTTTATAACTATAACAATTGCTTTCACAGATTTTTATTTCCCATTGAAGTTTATTCACATTGTCATAACATGCATAGAAGTACATTTACTACAAAGTTGTAACTCATAACACGAACACATATTAAAAGAAATTAAATATATATTTGTGACATATATATTAATAACAGAGTACGCAATGATTACTAGTAACCTTACTAGCTATGCCTGCGACTTCATTCGCGTGGAAGTAAAACATTCTTTAATCATTTTTCCCCCGGTTTTTGTAACTGTTTTCAATGCAGCTTTACTTCCATTGGTGGCTTTATGATGTTAAAAAAATAATTAAATGGTACAGGTAGTTTCTAAGATTAGTGCGTTCAAACAAACAAACTTTTCCGTTTTATAATATTAGTATATTTTTCTCAGAAAGAGTGTTATTATATGCAAAGATAAAATGAATAACAAAATATAATACGTAATCCAACTAAATGGTAGCATATAAAATATAATGAACACAAAAATAAAAAAACATAATGTACATAAATAAAAATTAAACCTATTAAAAATACAATTAAAGAGTCTAATGTCTACGAGCTGCAATTAGTGTCAAAACGAAAATAAAAAATTCATAAAAATTCATCTGAAAATTAAGCCATTTATATACGAGATTTTATTCTTCCTTGAGATTATTATGCAGAATTCATGTTTCACGGCGTGAAGGATACCAGGAAAAGCGACAGTTAACTACTACATATATCTTAATTACTTACTTTCTGTACCCGCGACTTCATTCACGAGGAACACAAAAATATTTAACAATTTTTGCCCGTTTTTATAACTTTTTTCAATACAACTTTGCACCTATTGGTGGTAGCGTGATGTTAAATAGCGTAAAGCCTTCGTCTATGATTGCTCAATATATACATAAATAGTTTTTGAAATTCAACTGATAGTTCTTAAGATTAGAGCGTGCAAACGAACAAAAAATATCGTTTTATAATATTAATGTATATATCGAATCATTTCAAATCATTATCATAAGTGAAAATGATACATTTTACAGAAGATAATATTAAATTCCTAATTAAAATATTTATGACATCTTTATAACAAATTTTTACTTGTTGTCTCTAATTAACCACTGATATATTTAAATAGTGACTATTAACATACTGATTCGAATTTACAAAGATAATTTTAGTAGGTTACAATAAAAAAACAAATTTAAACTTTTTGGCGTTTACTATGTTTTTACTGAAAAGGTTCGATAAGAAAATACAAAAAAAAAAACAGACGTGCAATATCAGAACGCTCGGCTGAATTGTTCGGACCGTTTCTATTTCCACGTTGCGGACAAGAAAGCGAACGAAGCCTTTAGTTTCGTACATTAAAGCCGACGGTTGACAACACAGCGCTAAAAATAACCCAAAACAATATAAAGTTCGTTGCACTTAAGGTTCCTCTGGCGCGGTCTTGCCAGACTAAACGCGAGCGCGCCGGCGCGATACCAACAACTTTGCATATTCTCAATAAACCGTGTCATGTTTAAAAAAAAAAAACATTTTTTTTTTTTGTTGTATACTAGTAGATCGGACACACGTTTTTCTGTCTTAAAAATTATTTGTAATCAATACTTTGGTTGTTTATTAATTTTGATCCCGACGTTCCTGGACAAGCTTCACCTCAGTCCGCCCAGTGACCAAGAAGGCTGAAAAACTTTCGAAACTTCGGGATCGAAATTAATAAATATCCGCGATAAAATCCGTTTAAATTATTTTCATTTCGATGAATAATATTCGCGTAAACATAAGAAATCATTATACTTTGGTTGTATTAAAAATAAGAGGACAAGGTTAGTTTAGGGTGAAAGTTTAAGGTTGTATTTGTAATATAAAAATATGTCAAAAAATAAAAATGTTTGCGGCGGATCACCTTTATCACTTAGGTGTATAAAAATAGATTACAACCGATTCTCATCTACCGAATATACATATAAAATTTCATAATAACCGGTCGAGCCGTTTCAGAGGAGTATGGCAAAACTAACATTGTGACACGAGAATTTTATATATAGGATTCATGTCACAGTTTGTATTCGTATTTGGCTTTAACATGATTAATCACAAAATGTATTTTATTTAAACTTACGCTTCAAATTGCACGTGATATATCATCGAGCGCATTTAAGTGTTTTTATGTTTAAATTGGCCCCGATTCTGCACGTAAACTTTTATTAAGTAAGTCATCACTTTACTGTATTGCGATTAAGTTGAATATACTTTAATTTAAGACTTAAAACACGCAAACAAAGGATAACTAAGAAATCGCATGATTTTTGAAATTATAGTAATTTGATAATTTAAATAGTAATACAGCAATTAATTGAAATAAATATTGACACTGGCAGATGTTTCTACAGCGCTAATAAAAGAAGTTATACAGTTTCTAATAACATCTGTTTGGGAAGTTTTGGCGGGATCGTAATCTGTCAAATTTTGGTTTTTATTCGATTTGACAAACTTGCGTTATTTGGTCTTGCATTGTATAGTACTAGCTGTGTCCGCGACTTCGTTCGCGTGGACCTAAAAATGATTTAATAATTGTTGCCCTTTTCTGAAACTTTTTTCAGTACAGCTTTGCTTCTATTCGTGACGGCGTGATGTTAAATAGCCTAAAGTCTTCCTCACAAATGTTCTATTTAAAACACCAAAAAAATAAATAGAAAACCAATCGGTTGTTCCTAAAATTTGCGCGTTTACAAAAGCAAACTTTTACGCTTTATAGCATGAATGTAGAATGATCAAATTTGGCGTGATATACTTTATTATACAAGTGAAGATATATATATATAATAATTACTAGGGTAAGTATTTTAATATACTATGGTTTGTACTGTATAGACACTTTGGCTAATGCTATGTGTAAAATGTAATTATTTTTAACAAGATGACGACTCACTGTCTCTATAAAAGACCAGTGAATTTTGGAGGCAATTTAAAGTGCATACTCCTAGCCGGTATTTATAATACCATTTATTTATTCAGAATAATCAAATTGTATTATGCAAAATGATACTAAAACTGCGCAAAATAGCGCCACTCTCCATAGGTTTAAAATAAAATATTGTCAAAAGCTCTGCCTGACCGCCATCTTGATTCTAAATATCTAATTACAGAAAATATTTGCAACTTCTGTTAATAATTAATTAACTTTTTTATTTTCTTTCAATTCTATAATATCGTCGCCGTAGGTGGAGACCCAATAAATTGCGATTTTGGTCAAATTCACCCTTTTTGTAACACTCCGAAACAAGCAGCATATTACTGCATAAATAGTATTTCTATCTTATCCCGTTATATACGCGGAAATAAAATATCTTTTATATTTAAAATGCAAAAATAAATAAATACAAAATAATATAAATGAGTAAAAACTAGGTGCCATAATCAATTCAGCGTTGTAAGACCTAAACGAAACAAGTTCTTTATTTATTTTAACGCAAGATTTTATAATAACACTAACTATGTTCAAGTAAAATTAAATAATTTGCCATGTTTAATTTAGACATTTGTTTAACTTTCCCGAGGTCATAAAATCCAATAACTGCGCTTACTTGGCCTATGTTTATTCTATTTTAAATGTGTAACTCGTAGAGAAACTGAACAATTAGCCCCAATAAGTTGCTAACTCGAGTGTACATTCAATATCCGGTTGTGGCAAAATTAGATGGTTTAGTTTTATATTTTTCATTATTTTATAAATCGAGATAAAGTTTGGTTTATTTCAGTATATCAAGTCAGTATATCAATCAGATCTAAAACAAATATAATTACAGACAATGAAAATCATATTTAATTTAAAACTATATCAAAAATCTAAGAAGGAAAGGGAAAAACCGCGATATTCTCAAAAATAGAAAAATTTGAGTTACTTAGTTCTCCACCTATGCCGACAATATATCTTACAAAATTATACCAATATCATGTAGAAACAAGTTGTTTTACAAATCTTCACAGTTCATGCAATGGTGATTCAGATGTTCAAACTGTAGTTTCGATAGCTTTCACCTGATATTAAGTGATAGTAGTCCGGAATATTTTTGTGGCAACTAAAAAAATTATAAGACGACGATAGCTTAGTGGTAGCGTGTTCGGACGCCGGGTTAAAGGACGTGAGCTGGATTCGCTGCAATGAGCTTGAGCTTTCGGTGAACGAAAATATCGAGATGAAACCATAGTATGGAGGTAGGGCTTTTTCTAATGCCCGCCTGGCTAGCTACCACCCTCAAGTTGAAAATCTGCTGCCCAATACCTATAGGTATGTTCCGTCAGTTGCACTTACGAGCGAGTCCCTTAGGCATAGCGTGTCCACTATCTTGGGCCACACGCTCACTTAACATCAGTTGAAATTGTGACCATAACGCCAAACCTCAACTATATAAAAAATATGCCATTTATCTATGCACTATATCATGCAAAATACAACTAATGTTACACAAGCTGCATATAGAGTCAAACAATGAAACTTATGTATTAAAACAATGATATGACAGATTGATATCCCGCCAAAAACTTCTGCATCGCTTGTTAGTAATTAATTGAACTTAACACGCGCTGAACGAAGTTAATGACTTTCAAAATGGCCGTGCATAAATGCATGTGCTTATTAATTTATTTTCGTCCATTAGTCGTATAATTTCAGATAGTGCACTGAACCTTCGTGTACATTTATTATGTTGTGCGTTTTATTATTCGTCCTATTCATTTTTATATGATTTAATAAATGATTCATATAATTGTTTTGCTTTATTCTCTTAGTCCTCTTTAGAGGTTATTACTGCCCATTTACAAGATGGTGACTGTGTTGTTGAACCTCTTTTGAGAGTTTTTGTAGCAACTAATATATCGTGTTTCGAATGATTATTCATAATTCACTTCACTTATGCTCTTCAGCTACACTACATCACGTAAATTGTCACCTATATTACACAATATACGGCTAAATAACTAAGAATATGAATTAAAATTAAAATCACAACATGACAGATCAAGATCCCGCCAAAAACTGTTTCGTATAGTTGAAAAACAATACGTTTGCGCTGGTTTTTTTTTTTCGGTACAAGCAAAGACCAAAAAGTGACGCGGGTTTCCTCCTCACATTTTGATCGATTTGTTAGGGTAAATTAGTTTTCCGAGAAATACAACAATCGTCAATACTGGAATATCCACGATTCGAATGAAAGAAAAAACAAATAAACAAGTCAGAATAAGTGGTACGGTAGCGTCGAGGAACTCGTGGTTGAAATGGAAATAAATCAAGTTGTTGTTTATAAAAAACGATATCAGAGTATTTAGTTAGATTTCGATTTGTTTAGGATTCCGTATCTCAGTGAAAGTAGAAAAACCTTTAAGTATAACAATCTTTTCCGTGTGTGCCAAAAAGTCTGGACTTATTAAGTTTCTACTGATATCAAGAACTCCTCATACAACTGTAAAAAAATTAACCTTCTAAAGCAACGAAATGCAATAGATAAATACAGAAATGTTAAACAATAACGGTTCATATCCTCTTCATAAGTACTAGCTGTGCCCGCGACTTCGTTCGCGTGGAGTTTAAACTTATTTAATGTTTTCTTCCCGTTTTCGTAACATATTCCAATACAGCATCGCTCCTATTGGCGGTAGCGTGATGTTTTTAGCCCAAACCGTTCCAATAATTACTCTATCAAATACAGAAACAATTGTTAAAATCCGATTTGTACTTCCTAAGATTAGCGCGTTCAAACAAACAAACTTTTCCTCTTTTGTTCTAAGATTGAGAAAAAAGCTCGACTCAAACGGGATATCGAATCCGCCTCCTGAAATTTAAGCAGACTCCATAACCAGAGGCTAGTATACAGTATACGATAAACAAACTATGCTTATTACCAAAACTGTGGTTCGTATAAGGGCTATCAAAACAGAAAATCACATTCTGTGATAGAGATACCATCTTATTCACAACCTAACCCACGGGTTGAGCCTTACTCGTTTTAATCTGATGTTCCACAACATCCGCCTCAAAGTTAATTGGAGTCTATATCTATGTAACGTCACGCCGTAACGTTGGGGTAGGCAGGGAGTAATAATATTATTTATTTTAACAATCCTCTGCCCTTTCCAGTAGTGTATAACTAGACCACGTATAATGTTAAAGGATTACTTATACAGTAGAACCTCGTTAAGTCGAATCTCGATAAGTAGAAAAACCTCAAAATCTCGAAAAAAAATTTGTTCCTTTCGTATCAAACACCAAAACCTCCGTTTTCTATCTATAAGTTGAAAACTCTAACTCGATTTTTTGGCGTCTCTCTTGATATTCGACTTATTGAGGTTCTACTGTATATATTATCATACTAATATTATAATTGCGAAAGTGAGTTTGTTTGTATATTATGTATGATACGCTTTCATGCCTAAACCGCGGAATCGTTTGTGATGAATTTTGGTATAGAGATAGATGAGACCCTGGAAACGGAGATAGGCTACTTTTTGTCGCGAAAAACTTATAAGAAGTGGGGGTAAAGCGAGAGAGAGACAAACTTTGTATGAAACTTTTTATTGCGTCCTCCGATTGACATAATCAATGTTAACGTGAGCGAAGCCCCGCATACAATCTAGAAATATTAAAAAACGTAAAACTTTGTTTGTTCGAATGCTCCAATCTGAGGAACTACCAATCGAAATTAATTAACATCACGCTACCACCAATAGCATAGAAGCAAAGCTGTATTGAAAAGAGTTACAAATACGTGTAAAAATTGTTAAATATGCATAAGTTCCACGAGAACGAAGTCGCGGGCACAGCTCGTTTTTATAAATAAAGCTACTGATATTATGTCAATATATGATATATGTGTATGTGTATGATATATGATATAATTAAATTAACTTTATAATCTTACTCAAACACAACGCTATGTTTAGAATTTAATTTTACTCGCGGCATGTAGCAAAACAAGCTGAAATTAGTTCAGGGAATACAGGTATCTTCTATATATATAAAAATGAATCGCCGAAAGGTCTGGACAAGCATAATTTCCGAACGACGGTACTAAATTGAAAAATTCTTTTTTTATTGTGTTTTTTATTACAGGGCAGTGTTTGTATAAACAATTTGAAGGAAAAGTAGTGAAGCGATGATAGCTCAGTTGGTAGTGTGTACGGAAACCGCATCAAGGGAGGAAACGGGTTCGAAGCAACCTACATTTACATTTCATATAATTAAAATACACTTAATTGATTGAAGTTATGAACAAATTTCATTCAATAACCAAATAAATGAAAAACAGAAACGATATTAGATATAGCCAGTTCTATTGATGTTAACGAATTGAAGTTGGAAGGTTGATTGGGATTGATTATAGTTAATCAAAATGTGAAAAATACATTCGGTCAAACTGTTTTTGAGTTTTAGCGTGAATAAAGAAGATCGATTTAAGTTCATTGGGTCAACTAGTAATAAAAAGGGGAGTAAACAGGTTGAATGGTACTTCGGTTAGAAGACACTAACCGACAGACATCCCGATAAGTTTAGTAATTTTTACGTGATTGAGCGTCACGGAAGAGTATTTTTCTCATAATATATGTATGTATAGATTACATTTTGATGTTAATTTTAAGATAAGAAATAAATGTGCTAAATTATATTTTAATGGAGGGTTTGTTCAGATAGAACATGCCACCCTCATCCGTACAGTATGCTACAATCAATTCCTCAGCGCAATACCGATTTCAACCAAATTATAAATTAATTTGGCTTCTTCCGTGATGTTGGACGAGCCAGTATTTTATTGCGTATACCTATATTATAACAATGTTTAAATATTTGTCATCGTAGAGATGCGTTACGGACACATTCCATTAAATTGAAGTGATGATAGCTCGGTGGTAGTCTGTAGGGATTCCGGGTCAAGGGTCGTAAAATCGGATCCACCTTCAATGACCTTGAGTTTTCGGTTAAGGAAAATATCATTAGGACACCATAGCATGGCTTTATCTAAGGCCCGTCTGACTAGCTACCATCCTCAAGTTGAAAATCTGCCGCTAAATACCAATAGGTGTGTTCCGGCAGTTGCACTTGAGAGCCAGTCCCTCCACAGGTTTAGCGTGTCTACCAACTTGGGCCGTATCGTCACTTAAGATCAGGTGAGATCCTGGCCATAACGCTAACCTTAACTATAAAAAAAGTGATATACGTCTTCTTCTGAATCACACATCTGATATTTGAATGTGTTATTTTTTTGTTCATTCAAAAATTAAATTAATCCAATGGAATATTCCCAGAACGAACTCTGCAAAACGGTACAAGTGTTACCATGATATAAGGTCAAATTAAATATATTTATAAATATCACAACATGACAAGTTAAGATATCGCCAATAAAACTCTTTATTTGTCTTTTCACCGTATCTTAATTCTTCGTGTGTATTATATTAAATTCATTTTTAAGATTCTTTATAAAATTGTTTATAAGATACTCAGGGAAATAAACATTTCAAACCGTAAATCATGATTCTTCCGTTATTATGTTATTCATAGTTATTTTTTATCGTAAAATAATGATATAGCAAAAACCGTTATTCAAAACTGAACATATTCATTATTATATTTTTTAATGTTAAGTATTAATACTTATACTTCTTGGAATTTTTCGGTTAGATTTTTCCTTGTGATGAAGATTTTTATTTGAATTCTGCGGTGTAAGGGTATAGAATACGATTTGAGTCACCTAAGCCAATCTCATCTGCATGCAAGCATCGGAGTAACCCATGAGGCTCTGGCGATCGTTGGTCCCACCTTTGGTTTTGATCATGACGGTTATCTATGTCATCCTTAACCCGTCATAGTTTGGTGGTAGCTCGGGTTCAGGTGCCGCAAAATAAAAGTTACTATGAGCCATTATGTTGCGGCATAGTGAATGAAAACAAGCCATTTCCGCCAAGGTCAGCGACATGGCTGTAACATCCCTGGTGTTGCGGCTGTACACAGGCGACGGTAGCCATTTACCATCAGATGGGCCGTCAGACTGTTTGCTGTTCATTATCAAAACGAATTATGGCGGCATCTTACGTGATCGATTATTATGCAGGAATGAATCATTAGAAATTCCTGACTGAAAACATGCTTTTTAAATTGTCACCAAAACTCCCTGGTCTGTTCTAACAGAGTAGCCGTTAAATTGTTTAGGGAGTTGTTTGAACTTTACAAAATAAGTAAAAAATATTATATTGACAAGTCTGCGTATAAAAACATTAAATGAAAAATAAATAAAACGTATAATATATGTTACATAGAAACTGTAGAACTACTTTAATCACTGACATAAATGAGGTTATTGAGTCACCATACTCTGGGTTTTTACTTCAGTGTGACGAGAATCTTTCTATTGAATCATTTTGTTTCACTATAAAATAGTTGCGTTATTATTGATTTAAATAAAACTTAAGTATCGACAATATTTTATAAGCTTTGACTTTATGGCCACAATCCCACCTGATATAAGTAACGATGTGGCACAAAATGTTGGACTCCTTAAACCTACTACAGCTGCCGGAACGTACCTATAGGTATTCGGCCGTAGACTTTGAACTTGAGGGTGGTGGCTTGCCAGTTGGGCATCAAAAAAGGCCTACGACCATGCTATGGTTTAGTCAAGGCATTTTACTGCACCGAAAGCTGAGGGCCATTGCGGGGATTCGAACACACTTCTATTGCTTATGTATTACCGTACACTACTAACTGAGCCATCTTCGATTTTATCGTTATCCATTTTTTTATAGGTAAGGTTAAGCGTAATTGCCATAATCTCACTTGATCTTAAATGACGATACGGCCCAAGTTGGTAGCCACGCCAATCCTGTGGAAGAACTGGCTTTCAAGTGTAACTACCGGAACATACCTATTGGTATTTGGTGGCATATTTTCATCTTGAGGGTGGTAGTTATCCAGGTGGGCATCAGAAAAAGTTCTGTCACCATACTAAAGTTTCCTCACGATGTTTTCTTTCACTGAAAGCTCAAGCTCATTGTAGGTGGATTCGAACTCACATCTCTTGACGCGAAGTCGTACACACTACCACTGAGCTGTCATGGCTTCAATACATGAATAAATGTAGTCATGAGTTTGTTCAAGGGAGTACAGACGAGCAAAGGAAAACCAATGTAAAGCATAACTCTTAGCTTTATGTAGAAATATTGAAACTCTGTTGAAATAGTTGTTGGAAATACCTGACAATTTTTTTTACATATAATACCGGAATAGTTATGTATCTACGAGGCAAGTAAGCTTACATGCACCCTGCTAGAGAGGGGAAGTTACCCCCTTCGGCCATTGTATACACCCTCTTCTCTTTCCACAGTTAGTACATGTAAAATGCAAGATGGAGTCTTGTGTATTATCCTGAATACAAAATACTAAGTTTGCATAACGGAGTAAAAAGTAGAAAATAAAATTTAGGAAACGATAAACATGGGGCACTTGTTTATAGTTATATGTATATTTCACGTGCCCCGCATTTTTTGTCTCCAATCATTTCATTTCTACTTTTTAGTTCATTATAAAAACCTAGTACATAATATTTTTATGCTATTAATATTTTCTAATTTTCAGGGTTATATATGTAAAATTTTGATATATTCTGTTCATCTGTCAGTTACATTTGAGCCATATTCAAGTATATAGCTAATCGAGAAGTTAGTTATAAATCGATTAAAAATTTTTGTACAAAAAAAAACTATTTTTTCTCATTTTCATGCATTATCATCCAGTTTTGAGCTATGGTCCAAAGTTCAAGTACCTAGCTCATCGGGAAGTTGGTATAAAATCAATTATAAAATTCTACCCGGACAGACATACAAGAAAACGACTTAATAAAAATATTGTAAATAAAAATCACAAAAAAAAAACTAAAATCTTATTATCTACATAATTAATCTCGATAAACGCATTTGATCGTTAATGAAAACACGGGTAAATCCAAGATTAACTCCCCGAACCTATAATAAATATTTCTTCATAACGAATCCGATGATGATATTTTTGCTTTCCCGCCGAAAATAAGCCGCCATTATTTCAGAAATGCATTTGACAGATCTGGACCGAGCGCGATGGGTTGGCAGCGGGTGTGAATATCGTTCACTTGTGACACATTAAAAAATAACAATTTCTCACTGTAATATGTGAAACTAAGGATTACGCGAAAAATATGTTTATATCGAACATAATAATTTGCCGCTAACGATGCTATTTATTTGCCCGCGAGGCTGCGTGTCGCCTAGATTTCGACTATCGAATTCGCTTAGAAAAAAAAAAAATGTCGTGGGTCGAAAATGGGACGAGTACGAAACGTTAATATATGCAAACGAATGTATTAGTTTCTATCTATTTATAAATTCAGAATATTTTTAACAGCTGGCAATACTTAATTGTTTTTTTTTTCTTACAGGTAAGAGCTTAGTTCCTGGATATGTGGGCTAGCATGGTATGATTATTTTATTCAACAAAAAAATAATGTATCTAACAATAAAATTTTAATGATTATATAACATTATCTTTTAAAAATACTTCATGTAACTACTTATTTTACTATATCTTTTGGCCTAAAAAGACTAATCGGAGCAGGCGGACATTGCCGGTCGCTGTTGATATTTATTTTTCAAATATTTAATTACGTTTCGATTTCTTGATTGTAGAATGTAAGAAATTAGTTTGCCGTGATTGAATATTACGTCTGATAAAGTCAATTTGGCGAGACTCTGTTGAAAGGAAGGTGCGTTCAAATCGCTTGCTTAGAGATAATGCAATGACTGTAGTGTGGCACATAAAAGTAGATCCTGAAAACGCGCGGTAAATTACAAAAAATAGCACCTGCTATCACTGAGTTTCATGAGAATAAACTACTTTGATACTTATAAAAATATCGTTATTTATTCTAATTAAAATATTCTAATAAAAAATTAATAGTGCTATTTAGATTCCAACAAAAAGTAATTTAAATTTAATTTAATTTCAAATGTACTTCTATAAAATATTTAATAATCTATTTATGTATGTATACAGTACAAAGGTATCTATGTAACACAATTTAATATTGTATTAAATAATAACACGTTCTTTTATGAATCGTCATCGAAATTTGAATCTAAAAACTTAATTTTGGTATAATCTGATGCTACTCTTACTTTCACCTATGTTTTTGTATGTATATATATGAATCGCCGAAATGTATGTACGCGTATAATTTCCGAACGAAATACGAAATTGGACAATACTTTTGTTATTATGTTCGCCATTGTCAGGACAATGTGTGTATAAAAAAAAAACATATTTGTTTAAATCTCATAATATGAACAGTATTTAAGCGATGATAGCTCAGTTAGTAGTGTGGTGGACGCCGCTTCAAGGGACATAGGTTCGGACCCACCTATATTTAAATTTCATTTAACTGAAAGACATTTAATTCATTGGAGTTATAAACAAGTTTCATTCAATAGCCAAAAGAAATTAAAATGATATTAGATACAGCCAGTTACATTAAGATTAACGAATTGAAGTTGGAATGTTGATTAGAATTAAATATAGTAATCAAAATGTAAAAGTTAAAATAAAAATCGGTCAAACCATTCTTGAGTTTTAGCGAGAATAAAAAACATCGATTTTAGGTGATACCAAGGGCACAGGGTCAGCTAGTACTTTGTATAAAACCATCCAATTCTTCTTCAGTTATTTTATCATTTGTTTTATACGTGTTTTCCACTCAGATAACGTGATGAGTTTTTTTTTTCTCTAATCTTGAGGATTTCACACTCGCCGCACACGCTGTCAAACATTTCAGTAAATTTGATAAAATTACATTTAATACTCAAATGCTCTGCGGACCATATACAGTTCTATAAATTAAATAAGATTATTTTTTATCAGGAACAACAACTATGTTTGCAGTAAATACAAAATATAAAAAATATGCATATTCATATATCGTTCTAGCTTATAAATTCTGACAACTCACGAACATTGTTATTTTATTGCATAATAATTTTTGCTTATTACATTTGTATGTTTTATTTATTTTAGTTACCGAAAAATGCATAAAAAACCTACAATTCAGTGACATAAGTTGTTACTAAGAAGAAAATTGTCATAGATTATTAAATGTTGCCATGTATAAAGATTTCAATTTACCTCAGGATCAAATTTCGTCTGCCAGACTATATCGTTGGTCATTGTTCGGGGCTGACAGAACGTCTGTAATGATCAAAAGTACCTCGATATTTTTTGTGATGCCTAAAAACTCATACAAAAACATTGCTCGAATAGCTAGATATCAATAAAAGCATACTGTTTTTCAGCGACTCTCAATGAACTTACCATAATATTACCATATTTTATTATTGATCACTATCTTGCTATTCTGTGAATACTATTTTTTTTAGATTGAAATGCGCAAAATTTCAATACTATATCGTCTTCAGTATCAAATAATTTGCAATTCGTTCAACAATAAACAGACTTGACGTAGCGACGCGTCAAGTTTTTATCACGAATTCGATATAGTACAATAAACAAATATTCCATATCAAGACAGTAGTTTGATTGCAAAGTACATTGATATCATTTATCGAATAAATGTGCATAAGCATTTTAAACCATCTGTTTTATAAACGTAAATGTAGATAAGCAATGATGTGTCCATAAGTGAGCGAGATAAATTAATAATATGACTGAAAGTTATATAACATAAAATAACATCCTACGTTTAATTTAAAATTAACAAATAAAAATGGCAACACCGTCCAGGTATTGTTTCTATATAATGCACTTATTTCAACAGTTCCTTCTCCACTTCAAGTTCATTGATATATTCCGTAATTGGTGACTGCGATAATTATAACCTCTCAATTATTGACGTTGACAGTTTTGAGTGGGATATTATCTATACTAATATTATAAATGTGAATGTAAGTTTCTTTGTTACGCTTTCACGCGAAAACTATTTAACCGATCATCACGAAACTTCGTACACGTATTCTTGGAGGTATTAGAAGTAATATAGGAATATTTGATATTGAAAAAACAAAATGTTTTTTTTACGAATGATAAGAAAAAACTTATTTAATGGTTTCAATGCGAGCGAAGTCGCGGGTCAAAGCTAGTATAAAATATATTCTCATTAATATTTTACATATGTTTTGAATAGAGCATTACTTTCGTATAAACCACATATCGGCGTAATATGAGCCGTGACGGTTTCATTGTTGTTCACCCGCAGACATATCATTATATGGCATCATCCGACGTTAATCGACAATGTTGATGTATTTAATCTAGTTTGACCGACGCCTACAGACTATGGGAAGCAAAAAGTTGTATAATGTGTGTTCCGTGTCTGAGTGACCGAGGACGGTGTCGGCGGCGGCCAGTCGCCGGTTGCGTCACGTAGTTCAATCAATGATGGCCGCAGACCCAGTTGTAAAGTTGACCTTGGTTGCTCGACTACTTCGCCTCTGAAGGTTTACTGTTTTTATTTTAGTACTATTTGGACGTGTTCGAATACTGAATATTTATTTATATTCGAATTAAGACGTTCGCGGTAACCTTATACGACTTATTCTTTATTATCCTCGATAGTGTGATAAGTTTCTTTGTGCGAATGTATGCGATATGTTGGCGTGAGAACAGAATGTGCAGCTTGATACATTTATTAACATTTCCTGTCAATTTATACACTTCACACACTTCATCGACGTTATGTGTTTTTTTTTTTTGTTTTTACGATCTACAATGAATAAGCTTCTTCCTCATAATGAAAAGACAATTGTTTGATGGTGAAACCTTTAGTAATTTTGTAAAATATTTTTAGTTTTTATAAGACTGGACATTTTAGATACCGTAGTGTAGAATAACATTTAAAAATAAATATATAAACGTCAGAACATAGCAAGTCACAACCAAAATTTTTAAAACCTAATAATTATCAGTGGATTCTTAATTTTTTAATTCTGCATTAATTTACAGAGTAAAATATTGCGATAACCAAATAAAACATTCATATTTTAGTAACTCAATATAACTTAATATAATAATTAATTACCTGCATTCCAAAGTTTTAAATAAGGCTAACTTTGAAATAACGTTACGAGTAATTTATAATTTCGGTTCTATTTTGTTACATTATTTGAATTTCAAATTACTTTTAATTAAACGGCGAAAACAAACAATAATGTGATAATGTCTAAAGTTACTTTTGGAGTTATCTTACAAAGCAAACATGTTTATTCCAATAATTATTATAACATGTGTTTTATTCTGACCCAAAATAATGTGACCTAAAGTCGAATATAAAGTATTCTATTATACCAATAATAATATAAAAAAACAATAGTGCTTCTTTATTGGACTTTTAACTGTTTTGTTATACCACAAAATGTCCTTATCTATTCAGTTATCGTAAAATACGTATCAGGTGATATGTCTTTATAAATTTTTGTGCCATTATGAAGTTAAGACCTTATCTCAAACTAATCTTTGTAGATTGGTTGTAGTCTGCTCGTGCAATAACTACGTCTAAATATTCACTCGTAAACCGAGTTATCGTACATTTGTATACTCCATATATCGTTCTTTATATGAAAACATGTTTATCTTCATATTTTCTACATGATTCAAGCGTCATTAATAAAATATCGATATCAGAAACTTTGAAGGCTACTTAAGAAGCAATTTAATTTACAACACAGTAACAAATAAACACAATAAAGTTTACAAGCCACAGCTACGATTAAGCACACGCATGGTGTCGTAAAAAGAAATTAAATCCGAAACGGACGCGCCGCGACCTCGGCTCAACGCGTAAACACCCAAAAAAGTGTAAATCGAAAACAATAAATACGTCTGCCACGGCGAACTCGACGCGAGTCTGGCAACACCGTAATAACCGGCGACGTTGGAGAGCACGCTCGGGACGCAGCAGTTTATAATGCTATGTTGTAAATAAACTCGGCCGGTTAATTCGTGACCGTGGGCGGTCAACGCATTAATATGTGCGCGCGGTCACGGGGTCGCCGCACCGGGTTTCAGAACGCGAACGTTTGAATTTCAAAATGGCGACGGGCGATGGCGGCACGTACCGCGGATTTTATGCATCTACTATAATTTTGTGTAATTTATATTCGATACGACCGGCGCGGCGGCAGCTAGATAGCGTTGCCTATTGAAGTGTTGGCGACGGTGGACCCGACCGGCCGTGTCCGGGTACCTGTTGAGAATATTGATTGGCGGCAACGCGGGGCGAGGCAGGATGCGTTTCTCATGCTGGCTGCAGCATACGCGCACTTGGATTTTGTTTATTTTCAAACGACGTACCCTCGGGCATTGTTTCATAATAAACAAAGACAAGTGTTACTTAGAGATCATATCAATCAACGTGACCTCTTTGCTCTTACTGTAGAAACATCTGTATACTTTATCATATTATGTTACCATATGCTTTGTTATCATTATTAAATCGTACAATGTGTCTCTGATAATGAAATTATGATTAAGAATGATAATACAATTAATGTTATTATTTTTTATATCTCCTACTAATATCAGAAATTTAATACTAAAAATTACATTTCAACTAGCTAGCCCGGCCAACTTCGAACCGTCTAACACTCAATGAAAATCGTGTTAACATTTAGCTAAACTCGATTTAGGATTTTATTGATATAATAAAACGAAAAATAAAAATTTATTCTCCTTAATTGGAGGGCGACGAATCCTACAAATCTGAAATTTAGTGGGTATGTCACGGTGTTTCTCGTCCAAGGTGTGCTAGACGTCACTCGCATAGCACACCCGGGATATCACGCATTTTTTATTTTATTTGACATAATATGTTAGCCTTAAGGGCTTTCACGGCTTCACCGAGCTTTAGAGGTGAGTGCTACGGCACTCAACCCGAAGCAACGAACTTAAGGTAGCCATGAAGTGGCCGATCCTTGTCTTGGACCATAGCTATTGGCTATTGCCTAATCCTAAACTTAGCAGAAAACCTACTCAACTATAATGCAAATAAAGAGCACGACCTAACCTCCTAAACTCTTTAGTTCAGGATTGCACTGACTTTGCCTCAGGGCGGAATGAATGTACTGTACCTGTCCTACAATGACTGAAGGAGGCTTTATATTTAGTATTACGTAAAAGGCCGAACCACATCCAGGGCCAGGACGGTCCCTCATAGAACCGTGTACCTAACGTGTGAGTGTGCAAGTGTGAAGTGCTGTGTGGTGATGAGTTTCAAATTATCTGGGCTGTGTCACTTTATAGCACCAGTAGAAATACTCGAGGGCTCCAGGCCGGAGAGACGCACCTAGTAATGCGAGAAGGTATAGACAGTGTATTTATTGCACCAGATTAACGAAATGAAGATGGCGGGCAATGTCTGTAGGGCTAGATAGCGATAATCTAAAATACATCTACTAATATTATCGTATAAATACATATTGATTGTGGTAGATGCAGTTTAAGAGCAAAAAGTTGCTTGGTCTTGACGTGTCGAGAGTGGAGCACCACATAATCAAAACTACATCTACTAATATTATCGTATAAATGCATATTGGTTGTGGTAGATGCAGTTTAAGAGCAAAAAGTTGCTTGGTCTTGACGTGTCGAGAGTGGAGCACCACATAATCAAAACTACATCTACTAATATTATCGTATAAATGCATATTGGTTGTGGTAGATGCAGTTTAAGAGCAAAAAGTTGCTTGGTCTTGACGTGTCGAGAGTGGAGCACCACATAATCAAAACTACATCTACTAATATTATCGTATAAATGCATATTGGTTGTGGTAGATGCAGTTTAAGAGCAAAAAGTTGCTTGGTCTTGACGTGTCGAGAGTGGAGCACCACATAATCAAAACTACATCTACTAATATTATCGTATAAATGCATATTGGTTGTGGTAGATGCAGTTTAAGAGCAAAAAGTTGCTTGGTCTTGACGTGTCGAGAGTAGAGCACAACATAATCAAAAACACATCTACTAATATTATCGTATAAATGCATATTGGTTGTGGTAGATGCAGTTTAAGAGCAAAAAGTTGCTTGGTCTTGACGTGTCGAGAGTAGAGCACAAAATAATCAAAAACACATCTACTAATATTATCGTATAAATGCATATTGGTTGTGGTAGATGCAGTTTAAGAGCAAAAAGTTGCTTGGTCTTGACGTGTCGAGAGTAGAGTACGACATAATCAAAACACATTTAGTAATATTATCGTATAAATGCATATTGGTTGTGGTAGATGCAGTTTAAGAGCAAAAAGTTGCTTGGTCTTGACGTGTCGAGAGTAGAGCACAACATAATCAAAACATATTTACTAATATTATCGTATAAATGCATATTGGTTGTGGTAGATGCAGTTTAAGAGCAAAAAGTTGCTTGGTCTTGACGTGTCGAGAGTAGAGCACAACATAATCAAAAACACATCTACTAATATTATCGTATAAATGCATATTGGTTGTGGTAGATGCAGTTTAAGAGCAAAAAGTTGCTTGGTCTTGACGTGTCGAGAGTAGAGCACAAAATAATCAAAAACACATCTACTAATATTATCGTATAAATGCATATTGGTTGTGGTAGATGCAGTTTAAAAGCAAAAAGTTGCTTGGTCTTGACGTGTCGAGAGTAGAGTACGACATAATCAAAACACATTTAGTAATATTATCGTATAAATGCATATTGGTTGTGGTAGATGCAGTTTAAGAGCAAAAAGTTGCTTGGTCTTGACGTGTCGAGAGTAGAGCACAACATAATCAAAACATATTTACTAATATTATCGTATAAATGCATATTGGTTGTGGTAGATGCAGTTTAAGAGCAAAAAGTTGCTTGGTCTTGACGTGTCGAGAGTAGAGCACAACATAATCAAAAACACATCTACTAATATTATCGTATAAATGCATATTGGTTGTGGTAGATGCAGTTTAAGAGCAAAAAGTTGCTTGGTCTTGACGTGTCGAGAGTAGAGCACAACATAATCAAAAACACATCTACTAATATTATCGTATAAATGCATATTGGTTGTGGTAGATGCAGTTTAAGAGCAAAAAGTTGCTTGGTCTTGACGTGTCGAGAGTAGAGCACAAAATAATCAAAAACACATCTACTAATATTATCGTATAAATGCATATTGGTTGTGGTAGATGCAGTTTAAGAGCAAAAAGTTGCTTGGTCTTGACGTGTCGAGAGTAGAGCACGACATAATCAAAACACATTTAGTAATATTATCGTATAAATGCATATTGGTTGTGGTAGATGCAGTTTAAGAGCAAAAAGTTGCTTGGTCTTGACGTGTCGAGAGTAGAGCACGACATAATCAAAACTACATCTACTAATATTATCGTATAAATGCATATTGATTGTGGTAGATGCAGTTTAAGAGCATAAAGTTGCTTGGTCTTGACGTGTCGAGAGTAGAGCACAACATAATCAAAAACACATCTACTCATTAAGCACAACCTCATCCGCTTTATGTTATGAGGCGTGCGATAGGATGTTGTTTGTTTATAAAATCTTAATACTAATCGTCAAGTAGTTACGTTATTGAATAGTTTATCGTGAACTTTTGATAGCGGCGACCCATTTGCGGCTCGTATCTGCGCTCCGTTCGGTACGTACTTCACGATATCAGGGGCCGCTGTTCATGTTTATGCTTTAACAATATTTGCCTGATATAATGGTTATAATTATGTATATTGTTCGTTTGTTATTATGTATTCAAGTGCATCAGAGAACGAGGCGACACGCCTTTGAGTTGTGCCTCTGTATTCTGTAAATTTGTTGGTTTTATGCATTCATTTATCCGTTCTTTTTTCATACTTTATATAGGCTTAGTGTTTAGACCGCAATTGGATAATAAATGGGTACCGTCGCCTACGATCAGCTGCAACACCGTCTTCTCTGTTCAGACTTCTGAGACCGTATTTTAATTCCTTCTTGGGAGAAACTCATATCATAGCCTTGGAGAAATCCGTGCCGGGCAATCCGTTCCATGTATCTGATGTGCGCGACAAGAATGTTCTATGGAACCTAAATGTTTTCGCAACACGGCTAGGCTTGTAGAGCATGCATGTAGCCAACAGCGAGAGGTGCGACCTTGAATTGACCTGTGATGAAGGCACCATATCAAATAGTTCATCAAAACACTTCTCATTGTACATGCGATAAAAAACACGGAGAGATCCTATGTCCTTACTTAGTGCCGATGGCCTGATGTTAATGACGATATGTTCGAAGATGGTAGACATGTTAAGTCTAGTAAAAGGGCTGATTCTCAAGTGCATCTACTGGAACCCAATTATAGGTATTTGGCGGCAGATTTTTAGCTGCAGTGGTAGCTAGCTACTAGAAGAATAGCGCAAGCTGCCCCTGGTCTCTGGCAACACGGGAGTTTGAAGTGTCAGCGTGGTGCGTCTTAGTAGGTAGCGTTGCGTGATTGGCATCCGATGAGTTTTGCCTCACGGTTTTGGCCTGACCCCGGATAATGCGTTTGAATGTTTGCGTATTATGTAGTATTGTAAAATTGATAAATTTCGATAGAATTTTCTAGAAAACAGTAGTAATATTGTAGTGTAGTAGTATTAATCTTCGCGCTATGGCAGACGAGTTCATTAGCCGAGAAGAGCGCGAACGCCGACCTGCGAACCGCCGATATCACGCCCCAATAAAATATCTACTATGTAAATGATTTCATTGTGTTATTATAATAACTTATATAGAATGGCGTCACCGTTAGTGAAGTATTAATTTGTCGATAAATCTACCTTCTATTTATACATGTAGAGAACAACGAGCTCGAGCATTAGAACCTCAATTTTATTGAATGGACAAATGCTGTTATCGTGATTGGTTTTCACAGCTTTACTGAACTTTGGGGGTAAGTACTCGAGGTACTCAGCCCCGGGGGCAACACGCACACGGGAGCCATGAAGTTGCCGATACTCTGGTTGGGCTGTTACCGGGGGACGTGAAAAGAAACCGCGGTCCTATCTGAAGGATCCTATCCTAAGAGGCAAAACCTACGTATCTAAAACGCGAACTAGTCTATTCTAACGGATCGTACTGTGAAGTTTGCCGAAGACGTAATGACTGGGTTGTACCCATCGTAGATTAATGAATCTCGTGAATAACAAAGAAAACAGATAAAAACCTCTTTTTATAAGAGAGTCGAATAGGCCAGACCCCATCCAGTGCTGCAGCGACTACCGTCAGGTTATACTGCAAGAAATAGCTGAATCTAGAGCAGCTGTTAGAGATATTCGATATATCGAAACCTTTTCAGCAGAAACGTCGTAAACGACAAATCGACTTTTTAAAAGAGAGAGCTTTGTCATGCCTAAAAAGATTTTACGATCTTGGTAATAAAATATCACTTGTTGTTCATAATTAAGCTCTGATCTATTAAAATAGTGACTATTAACATACGGATTTAATTTAAAAGTATAATTTTAGGTGGTTACAAAAAAAAAAAAAACATGCGTGCGTACAAAGTACACATGTCAGAAGTGAAACTTCTTTGGCGAACTAATTTATAAATCTTGTTTATATTTATACAAATCTAAAACTTTAAATTAACTTTAAATTAATAATTTAATTTTTAACTTTAATTTAAATTTCCCTGTCTTATTCTCTCTCAATCGGTCTCGATCACTCTCTCTCTCTTTTCCGACACTTCCGTTGCATACCGGCGTGACGTTTCATCTGTAAAAATTTTACCCTCATGCGCCTAAAGAAGTTTCACTTCAAAAACCATTTTTATATTTTTGGCGCTTACGATGTTGTAGCTGGACAGCTCGATATCATTTGTTTGTTTTAGAAGTCAAACGTGTAATGGGAGGGCCTTGAAAATCTGATCGGCAACCTTTTTGTGTGACGCTCGACGGATAAAGTCGCCCCGCGGCGACTAAGGGAGCGAGGGATGTATAGTGATGTTTCACTATTTTCATTGTTTGTTTATCCAAAAATTTTTTTGTCTTTCTTCTTTCTCGAATACCGAGGTCCTTAGTAAGCTGATGAATCTGTAGGAAATGTCATCGACATAAATCGTAGATGAAAATAATTCGAATAGCACATAAATGACGTAGTCTTTTCCTAGTTTTAAGTGTCGCCGCGTTGGGATCTCTTCGAATTGGAGACGTAGCCAACAGATTCCAGATTTTTTAATGGTCGCCGTGCTTGTAAGATTTTAATGTGGCCACCGTCAATTACAGGGCAGTGACTTAGCTGTGATTCTATATAAATTCGATACCAATATCATCGGCGGTCGTTTCCTATGAAGTAATAAACTAAACATTTCCATTTTTATAGTCACTCACATTCGATATCGGATTGATTTTCGTGAGATAAATAATAAATATCATATGAACATATAATCTTTGTATCAGATATTCTAATCCTTACTAATATCATAAATGTAAAATGAGTTTGTTTGTTTGTCACGCTTTCCTAAACCGTTGAATCGATTATGATGAATTTTGTTATTGAGATAGATGGAAACCTGGTTATGATGATACGCGACTTTTTCTTGCGAAAATCTTATTGGAAGTGGAGTAAAGAGAGGGATAAACTTTGTATAAAATTTACGTCATCCGATTAGTTTGATAAAATCAATATTAACGTAAGCAAAGCCGTAGGTAAAAGCTAGTATATTATAAGTGAGTGGTGGTGTATAGAAAAAACTATATATAGTATTCCACAGGCTTAATTTGATAAGTTTTTTTTTTCATATTACGACAAACTTTGTATCCCACTACCCCAATCCATGGTTTCCAAGTGCTACCCTGGGCCACCGCGGCTCCATTTCATTCCTGACCACTATAAAATTAGACACTTTTACTATCTTCTTTTTGGTCTTAAAACGAACGTCAAGCTATCACTGAGATACAAATAAAACTACAAGTATAGTACGTTAGTGTTTGTTGCCAGAGACAATTAAGCATATAGAGAAAGCATATTTCTGAGGTTTGTATACAATAAGAATACTCGTTGCGTAACTCGAACGTGAATGGTTATAATATTTTTAAGGCAATTTATATTTATATGAGACTAGCTTTTACTTGCGGCTTCGCTCGCGTTAATATTGATTTTGTCAAACAAATCGCATGACGGAGCAAAAAGCTCCATACAAAGTTTATCCCTCTCTTTACTTCCAATAGGTCTTTCGCGAGAAAAAGTAGCCTATCACCGTCTCCAGGTTCCTATATATCTTTATCTTAACACTGGTTAAGAGATGAAAACGTAACAAATAAACTAACTTAATTTCGCATTTATAATATTAGTATAATAATATATACAGTAGAACCTCTCGAGTCTCTAGAAGTTGAACATCAATGGAGACGCCAAAAAAATAGTAGTTATAATATAACAATGTTTTAAAACAACCCGTTAAACTGATTAACGTATGCGTAAATTAATCCCTATTTTAGGGGTTTTTTGTATTACAAATAAGGGCAAAGTTTCATCTCAAACGTTAACGATTTACATGAACAGTTGACGATTGGCAACTGCGTGTTCCGTGGCGTGAAGTTTTCTGTATTCTCTATAAATGTGGATAGGAGTTCAACATCTCCGCTTGTCGCCCATCTCCCTGTAATAATGCGACTAATGTCCCAAGCTAAGAGCAAAACGCGTAATGCGAAAATAGAATTGCACTGTACTAAGACCGATAGGCGGGTTCGTGGCCGAGGCTGGCGAGAGGCGCGCGGGGGAAATGTCAAATGGAATTAAATGCACCTCTCGGCGGGAATAGATCGCGCAATAACAGTAAACCAGCTGCATGCGGATTTAGGTAGTCGGTGACCACACACGGCTCTGGTGTTCCGTAGAATTGTTTTGAAAATATCCAAGAGATCATTTGTAATCCTCACTATCCCAACTAATATTATAAGCGTGAAGGTAAGTTTGTTTGTTACGCTTTCACGCGAAAACTACTTAACCGATCATCATGAAACTTTGTACACATATTCATGGAGGTATTAGAGGTAACAGAGGATACTTTTTATTGAAAATAAAATGTGCTAAGCCGCGGGTTAAAGCTAGTAATATAATAAGTGCGAAAGTGAGTTTGTTTGTTTGTTTGTTACGCTTTCACATCTAAACCGTTGAATCGATTATGACAAACTTTGTTATAGCGATAGATGAGAACATAGAGACGCTCACAGGCTACTTTTTCTCTCTAAAAACTTATCGGAAGTGGGGCAAATAGAGGGATATACATTGTATGTAACTTTTTTATCGTCATACGATTTGCTTGACGAAATCAGTATTACCGCAAGCGAAGCCGCACGTAATATGTAGTTTATTATATTATATAGCTAAATATGCTATATAATATCGTAACACACGGGGCTGAGGGCCCTCAACATTCGCCCAAAGAAGTTGGGTGAAGCTGCCAAAGCCCTTAAGGCTAACAGCATGTCAAGTCCAGACAAAAAAAAACGCGAAATAAGTTGCGGGCAGATCGTCTGTCTGATTTCCATACTTTATAAGCTTAGCGTTATGGACACAATCTCACCTAATGTTGAGTGACGATGTGGCCTAATATGGAGGATAGGGTAAGCCTAGTGGAGGGACTGGCTCTCAAGTGCAACTGCGTGAACGCTCCAACAGCTATTTGCCAGCAGATTTTCAACTTAAATATGGTAACTAACCAGGCGGGCATTTGATAAACCCTAATACCATACAAAGCCAAGCAAGCCTTTTTAACAAGTTTTCAATTAGTTTAAGTGTACAGGACTCTAATTTTATTCAAATCACCCTCGATCCTAAAGGTCGCCCGTTGGCATTTAGATATGAACACTGTTATAACATGATTTGCCCTTTTGCAAAGAAGTAATCCGATAAGAGGAACCGTGAATAAACGGCAAATATTTCACGTAAAACGGTACAGATTCGTGAGAAAACTGATACGCTTTTAGCAGTAGGTATTTGTCAAAACAGTCTAACAGAATATGTATTTACAAGGATTATTAGATGAAGCGTGAAAACTGTACCGGGCGTTTGAATTTTTTTTTTCTATCGTTTGGTTTCCTATTTGTTGGTGATCTATTACAATTCCGAATAGAACAAATGTTCCCTTAATGTGGATTGTTATGATGCGATCACCTGTTTGCAGTAATACATCAGATAACTTCTTCCAGAAAACACCGTGATGATTCTGTATTTCTTATAATGGAGCGTACACCATCTTGTCCTGTCCCCAAGTTATTTGGGGTCGGCACTATACGTTTTGCTCTTCCATACATCTCTGTCAACTGCCATCTCTTCATTTGTGTCCCTTCTTTTTCATCGCATTCCTCACACACCCTGACCATCTTTTCTTTGGTCTTCCTCTGCTTTTACATCCGTCAACATTCATATCCTTTAACATTTAAAGTATATGTGATACTATCAGCGGCCGATGTAAGAGTCCATGTCCTCGATTAGACGCGTCGGAACGTCGACTCCGAACACGTTCTGTTATTACGTATATATATTATATATATATACGTTGTATGTATATATATTATATATATACGTTGTATGTATATATATATACGTTATACTTTTTTTTTCGACCTGACGCACGCTGTTTACCTTAGAGGCTTTGACAGCTTCACCGAACTTTTTGAGGAGAGTGCTGAGGGCACTCAGCTCCGAGGCAGCGAGCGCAAGGGTGCCAGGATGGCCGAACCTCGGCTTGGGCTGCTGCCGGAAAGTGAACAAGTATTCGCGATCCTAACTAACCCACAGGTCCTAACTTACTAATTTAGTGATTCTAGCACTACCTTATCGATAGTGTGGGTGTGGATGAATGGTATGCGGTGTGATGATGTAGTTTCAGTGATGTAGAGTGTCACTGTATCGCGGGAGCAGAGTCACTCCAGGGCTCCTATCCGGAGGATCGAACCTAAGCTCAAACGTCTGCGGAGGGAGGCTGTGCCGTGGATCCGAATGTTACACTTCTATTTACATTAACGGAAATGACAAGGAGATTGCAATAGGTGGCGATTAAGACGCCACAATCTTAATTTGAAATCAACACTGTTCTAACTAAAGCATGCAGTGTATTTTTCTGGCTAACTTGATAGTTTCTTTGGACGAGAGCAATCATTTTTTTTCAACTACGTTTGAAGATTACAAAAAAAGTCAAGAGTTAGGCTTAAAGGACGCCTATTTAGTGACTTTAACAATTATAAGCCGAAATTATTATTTTTTGTCTATAGGTTTAGCGTTATAACACAACCTCATCGGATGATAAGTGATGATGTGACCCAAGATGGTGAACACGCTAAGCATGGTTGAGAAATTGACTCGATTTCAACTGCCGGAACACACTTATATGTATTTGACGACAGATTTTCAGCATGAGAGTGGTAGCTAGCTAATTAGATATCTCTAAAGAAAATCAAGTTAAAAATCTGCCGCCAAATACATAGTTTGCTAGATACGTACATACGTAGGTGTGTTCCGGCAGTTGCAGTTGAGAGCCACTCCCTCCACTGGGATTAGCGTGTCCTTGTCCCTGGCAACACGGGAGTTGAAGTGTCTCCGTGGTACATTTTCGCTTTACACAGCCTTGGTCTGAACCAGCGTTGCGATAAAAAGTACGTAAAGATTAGATTTTAAACATTCACGATAAGAAAAAAAAAATGCGTGTCCACCAACTTGGGCCACATCGTCAGGTAATATTGTGGCCATAACGATAAACCTATAAACTATTAAAAAAGACAACCAAGGTAAAGTGATTTCGACGTTGTAGGCAGTTTATCGTTAAATCGAGTATCGTTCAATGGACGTAAACGTAATTGAATGTTCTATGCGATACGAGAAAACACGGCACGAACAAAACGTCGCTTCTCAGTATATCGAGGTGTTGGGTTTTGTTTGTAACAAACATAACTTCTTCATCATTAAATCAGCTTCGCATAGGTTCTATGAAGTGGATATTACTCGAATGTTGCCAACGTTACGTCTAAAATAAACATAAATTTTAAAATAAAAATTCCGTCGCCACCCGGAAACTTATTAAATAATTCGTTCAGTGAGTTCAGGGTTACCAAACTATTTTTGTTTCTTTTTTGTTGTGTATTTATTAACTACATCTTTATAATCTTTAACTGTTCAAGTTAATTTAATGCTATGTAATTTAGGAACGAGTTAATTTTTTGTTTTATTCATCGGTTTACAGTAATTATTACATTCGCTAGCTTTGTATTTTTACTTATGCTTTACTTACCATACTTACTTAGGAGTAGCTGTTTGCTCGCAAAAAAATAATAATATCTTTGCCCGTTTTTGTTTATTTTTTTCAATACCGCTATGCTCCTATTAGCTTTAGCGTGATGCTAAATAGCCTAAGGTCTTCCTCAATGATTATGCTATCAAATATAAAAATAATTTTAGGAATCCGCCTGGTAGTTCCTAAGATAAGCGCGTTCAAACAAGCAAACAATGTATTCCGCTTTATAATATTAATATAGATTTACAATTTTAACCGTATATACAGCTCGCTTGTTATAATGACATGAACTATCTCCTATAAGTGATTAAACAATTAAAAACAAGATGAAAATTGAAATGTTATTTACATATAAATTATAACTTCACTTGTTCTAGTACAATATTTAAACTGTTGAAACTTGTTTCCAAGTTTTTATGTTTATTGTGTCGAAATAAAGTATGTGAAAGGTACTATAACTAAGTTACCCGTACAAGTTGTTTACGCTTAAACAAATTGCGGTTATGTCACCAAAGTTTGCATGGTGGTAGTGCTTTTTCTAATGCCCGCCCGGCTAGCAACCACCCTAAAGATAAAAATCTGCCGCCAAATACCAATAGGCGTGTTCCGGCAGTTGCACTTGAGAGCCAGTTCCTCCACAGGTATAGCGTGTCTACCAACTTGGGCCGTTTCATCTCACTTAAGATCGGTGAGATTATGGCCATAACGCTAAATCTCAACTATAAAAAAAATCTCTCTTACCAAAAACTAACGTGTAGGTATTTATATGTTTCAGTAAATTAATAAAAGAAATCTTACTATATTTTACCGGACTTTTTATTAACTTCGGATAATTATTTTAATCTAATTCGGATACCGATTGGTAAATAATGTTTATATTACACTGTGACCTTATTATTCTAACATGGTAAATAATTCATTTTATTGAATGACATAACTCTATTATCAATTGAATAGAGTGTCCTGTATTGAGTTCAGTATTCTAATAAGGGACCATCCCTTTAATGTTACAGAGTTTTCCACGTTGTTTTTCTAACATATCTGAATTTCTAGTATATACTACTATTTCTAATGACCATAACAACATTCTATTATGAGAAAATGCCGATTTATACACAATATAGGTTCAAATATATAAGTTTTATTTGTGTAATAGCAGGCAAACGAGCAAGCGTGTCACCTGATGGTAAGTGATCACCGCCGCCCATGAATACCCATAATTCTAGGGGAATCGCAGGTGCGTTGCCGGCCTTTATTTTGAAGGGACTGGCTCTCAAGTGCACCTGCCGGAACACACCTATTGGTATTTGGGCGGCAGATTTTCAACTTGAGGCTAGCTAACCAGACGGGCATCAGAAAAAGCCCTACCACCATGCTGTGGTTTCCAAACGATGTTTTCCTTCACCGAAAACCCAAGCTTATTGTAGGTGGTTGGATTCAAACTCGCGTCCCATGACGCGGCGTTCCTACACACTACCAGTGAGGTATTATCCCTTCAAACATACATACCTACAAAAAAAAACAACACAGTAAAGTAAAACACCTCAAATAATTTAATAAGACTGGTATTCGTCCCGTGGTCTTATTAAAAAACTAATTGTACCTGTGGCTTTGCAATAATTCACCTAATTTATAACCCAGGGGTAATATACAGTATTCTAATGGTGAAAGAATTTTCGAAATCGGTCCAGTAGTTTTTGAGTTTATTCGTTACACACAAAAGTAGAAATCATTCCTCTTTATAATATTAGTATAGACTAACTGTACACAAATATTGACTATTAGTACTGAATAAAAAAAAAACTATTGACATACACAGGGGAGAAACTAATTTAGGTATAACAAATAGAATACATAATCTATACAAATAAATAAAATCAAAGTGTATGTTTGTAATGTCAAAAGAACAGTTTTTTTGCTAAATCCATATGAAACTATATACGGTATTTATATAAAAATATCAGTTTTTAAAAATGTCTGTCTGTCTGTTAGTTCTGTCTAATCTCTAAAACGACTAGACCGATTGTAACGGGACTTTCGCTCGCAGATAGCTGATGTAATAAGGAGTAACGTAGGCTGATTTTATTTTAGATAAAAGAAGAGTTCCGAGTAATTTTTTGTTTCACGTGCAAGCGGTCGCGCGTAGTGCTAGTAAGAAAAATTAATGTAACATCCCAGCTAAATACTAAAAAAAAACTGCCGCTAACGCCTAAGGAAAGGTCATCTATAATAATTTGCGTACATCATAATATACTCGTGGTCATAATTACGACGTTGAATGACCAATTAAGTATATTTTTATAACGATCAGTCCCAAATTTAGCAATATTTTTAATATCATCCATATTTATTTCGCAATCGGCCGTGTGCGTACATAAATAAATAAGTTAAATCAACACGCTTCATAAATAATCGAGTAACTAGTATTCAATTCCAATATAATTATAATATCATTACATTATTAAAAACCAACACTATTTTATGTTAATAAACTAATTTGAAATTTCAATTTATTTAATTACACGCAAATCAAAAAACATAGGTAATCAAAATTATACTGTAAAATATTTATGATAATTATGCAAGGTGTCACCAAGTGATATTAAGTAAATTGTGAGGTAAATAATAAACTAATGTCAGTAAATATTTACTTAGTTTTGCTCGTAAAACGAACCTGTGTATTTAAATATGTAAAGTGAATAAAAAAATATGACTTCGTAATAAATTTGATAGCACTGGCAACACCGAAAACACGTCACTCTCTTTAAAAAAGGCATAAACAATATAGAACAGCTCGTGCAATTTGTTTACGTTACTCTTGCACTATATTTGGAAGTTACTTCACACCAGTATTTTCCGAGTTAACTCTCTGCTTTTGTATTTTAGAAGATTATGATATATATAATTATTATTGATAGGATGATTGATATGATTATGTATATAAGCTTCTGGCTCCTAGCACTGTGATAAGAATGTATTATGTATTAAATACTTATTATGTATTAGTATGTCGAAGTTACTACTCTGCTCCATTATCGACGGAACTAGCTAGCGTAGTACGCGTGAAACAAAGAATTATTTAATAATTTTTGACCGTTTTTGTTACTTTTTTTAAACACAGCTTCACTACTATTGGTGGTAGCGTGTTGCTAAATAGCCTAAAACCATCCTGGATGGAGGCTTTATCAAAGACGAAAATAATTTTTGAAATCCAATTGGTATTTCCTAAGATAAGTGCGTTCAAACAAACTTCTCCATTTTATAATATTAATATAGATTACCTGAAATGCAGTCTCAGTCTCAGCGAAAACTGCTTAACCGATCACCATGAAACTTTGTATACATATTCTTGGAGGTATTAGAAGTAACATAGGATACTTTTTATGGACAAAAAAAAACCAAAGGTTTTTTTTTTTAAACAAAGCTTAAATTCTAGCTACTTTTACGTCATCTAGCATTCCAGAGCATAGGCGATACGAAGTTCACCGGGTCAGCTAGTTTTACTAAAAAACAACAATTGATTCCGTTTTATTGAATTATGCTTCAATATTATGACAAGTTTTATATGATTTTGCGTCATCGGTACATGCGTTGAGTGGAGAAGCTGGTCCTCTTTTTCTATGGCAAGCAGAATGCGAAGAGTATCACTAAACTTTTAATGGTCTATTAGAGTTTAGTATTGCGTACAGTTATTACAATCAAAATGAGTAATATCTTGTGATACCTGATCACCAATGGGAAATGGATCTTCAAGGAATATTCCATGAAAACAGCTTTTTGTTTACAAGTTATCATATTTGATACTTAGTTCTTGACGTTATATTTTATGTTGTTTGTGTTTGCATCAAGTTTTTACTACTTCATTCGTATAAACCGTATTATTTTTCTGTTGTTTTCCTAAAAAACTTCATTTATAGTTAGAAGAAAAAATCTGATTATATATTTTTCAAGTTATTCTTTTGCCTAAATTTATATATTTTTTTTTAATGCTATATAAGTTTAGCGCGTGATCAATATCTCACTTGGAGTTAATTGACAATGTTGGCCTAAATGGTGGACACGCTAAGACTAGTGAAACACAGGCATATAGGCATTTGGCGACAGATTTTCAACTGGAGGGTGGTAGATATAGCATGGCCGTTTTTTTTTATACGTAAGGCTTAGCGTAATGACCATAATCTCACCTGATCTTAAGTGACGCTACGGCCCAAGTTGGTAGACACGCTACACCTGTGGAGGAACTGGCTCTCAAGTGTAACTGCCGGAACACACCTATTGGTATTTGGCGGCAGATTTTCAACTTGAGGGTGGTAGCTAGCCAGGCGGGCATCAGAAAAAGCCCTACCACCATGCTATGGTTTCCTCACGATATTTTCCTTCACCGAAAGCTCAAGCTCTTTGTAGGTGGTTGGATTCGAACTCACATCCCTTGACGCGAAGTCGTACACACTACCACTGCGCTATCATCGCTTCAAAAGTACCTTACCGCCATGATATGGTTGTCCGATAGTTGACATTATAGAGAGTAATTTAGGTTACTCATACTTCACGCGACGATTGTAAGTTCGAACCCGTGTCGTCTCAGCAACCCGACGCAAGCCCGTGGGGTTATAGAGACTATAGCAAGTCCCACGTATCCCTCTCATTCCCACCGAAACGTTTTCGGCATGCTGAACACGAACCACAGACATGCGGTCGAAGACAACTATAATTAATACTTCTCGACACGTTGACACCGGCCGCGCTGAGTACCGGAATCGGCGACGTTTGCTCCGCCGCAGCGTCGGTTGGCGAACTCTTGGCAGAGATCCAACGTTCCCTCGCCTATTATTAGATAAACAAGCACACAATGACAAACTTAGCCGTGCGTCTAACAACGTTTTATTGCTAAACAACCGACAGTTTACATTAGCGAAGTTAATGCCGAATGTTTACTTGTGACAGTGCATAAATTAATGTCGTGCAGGTGAATGGAAATAAAACCCATTCGTTGCAACTGGTCTCTGTTCGTCCGGTGGTCGATATTGGAGCGTAATTGTTATTTGAATATTTCAGAAAATTCATGTGATTAACATTATAAGAATAACAACTGTTTCTAAAAGTTTTTGATCAGTAACACAAGCACGTAGCTCGATATAAGCTACTAAAAACTAAACCAAAAATCGGTTGACAAGCTGAGTAGGAAAAGTCAGTGAAATGTCTGAAAAAGCTTTACTTACATTACTGCATTTTTTAGTTTGTTCTATATTGCACTATATTTTTATAGTGTGTGTTATCCACAGCGCGAAGCTATTGGCTGTGTCCAATCACAGGTGCGCGCTTATTGGTTGTTGACAACCAGTAAGTTCTCAACGCTGCGTAGATATAGATTGCACACTTCTTACGCGTCAGCTGTTTCTAGCGTATTATATGTATTATAATGAATTAGGTGAATGGAATGATTTACAGTAAAAAAATTATTTTCGTTACTAGAAAAATATATATTAATGAAGAAATTTCCTAACATTCCTTCGATTCATTTGTTATCTCTGCGTTTCATTTGAATGCTCTCAGACGCTAATAATTCATTTATTTGTACTTGTTAATTAGTAATAATAATATATTACCTAAAGAAATTCGTTACAACCGCGTTTTTTTTTAATTTATAACACTAAAACTTATAATTAGGTATTGAACAATATAAAGTCCTTTGACAGACAGAGAAGGGAAAGGTACTGAAAGGTAGGCGTTTTATCCTTTTGTATTTTTATATAGATATTCGCGACGTTGCGTTGTGTGGCTGTTTGTTTTCAGCGTAGCACGAAACCAGTTTTAGATCAAAGCTCGCACAACAAAGAGCTTAAGGTATCCGTTGCCACGATGCAATACGGTCGACTTAAGATGTTTCTTCCTAATTGACAAGCGACTGTTAATGATCTGTTAGGAAGTTTTTGCGAGATAATTCGTCTGCAATTTAAATTTATAAAGTTAACATGTTTTCTTGCACGCCGCAGCTTGGCTGTGCATTATTATCGGTCAACAAAAAACGTACGGCCGACTTCTTTTTAATTATTCCTCCAAATAACATGATTCACTATATTATTATAAAAATATACTGTTACATAAAGGAATCGATATTCTTTCAAGTTCATATTACTTCAAGCCTTGAGTGTTTTTCCTTAGGTTTAAACGAACCCATAACCGGCAAGCTAGTAATTTTATTTATTTAAGGTCAAACGTATTACCAACAGAACATATAATTAATAAACAATTGTATAATTGTATTCATAGATTCTAGAAAACTAATAGGCAAAAAGTGATAACGTATTTAGACTAAATGGATCACAGCTAAGTGTTTCTCTAGGCGAAGAATAGGGAACAAACTGTCTACCTAAGAAGATTTGACAAATTTTGTCGGTAGGGGGATCATGTGGTTCCTAGATGGGTAGCGAACACCGTGACAGGTGCGTCCATGGTCAGTGCTGGCAAATTGGGTACCGATGCACAACTTAAGTGTCAGCAATCTATATTAACTATTACACACCTCATACCGCGTTTGCATTTACACAATAATATGAGTATATGTATTTCAAGAACACAATTGAAATAATTAATTTCATAATTTGCACAAAACAATTATATTTAGCAAACATGAAAAAAAAAGCTTAGTGTACGGACTGGCTCTCAAGTGAAACTGCCAGAACACTTTTGTAGGTATTTAGTGGCAGATTTTCAACTGGACCTTGGTAGGTAGCCAAAGCAGTAGAAGAAGCCCTACCACCGTGCTATAGTTTCCTGACGATGCTTTTACTTACCGTAAGCTCATTGCGAAACACACCTGTAGGTATTTCGTGGCAGATTTTCAACTGGACCTTGGTAGGTAGCCAAAGCATTAGAAGAAGCCCTACCATCCTGCTATAGTTTCCTGACGATGTTTTCACTTACCGTAAGCTCATTGCGGAACACATCTGTAGGTATTTCGTGGCAGATTTTCAACTGGACCTTAGTAGGTAGTCAAAGCATTAAAAGGAGCCCTACCATCGTGCTATAGTTTCCTGACGATGTTTTCACTTACCGTAAGCTCATTGCACGTGGATTTGAACTCACGTCCATTGACGCGACGTCCGTACACCCTGCCAACTGAGCTATCGTCATATTAAATATTACGCCTAGTGCTGGCCGTTTTAAATTACAATCATTGTTGTGTCATTAATATCGCGTTACCATAATAATTATAACATGTTCCGCGAAGTGGTGGGATGGCTTATACATATACTTTTTTTTTTTTCATTTTGTTTATCTTGGCACTATCCAACGGCGATAGACGCGTCGGTGAGTCACTCGGCCACCTGAATTATCTTTCGGGAAGGTGAACTGACCAAGTGTATGTGTTATTTAAACTATTTACACTCTCGGCTAGTGACTAACAGTGTTTTGAACTGGATAGCGTGGAGATAATTCGATAGAAGTGATTACGTTTTGCATCACTGTATATATAGGTAATCTAGAGATGTAAGCTCAAATCCACCAACTATGAGCTTGAGCATTCGGTGAAGTAAAACATTATTAGGACACTATACCTAATAAAAACACCAAAATAACCATTTTGAGGCGATGATAACTCGGTGGTAGTGTGTATGACATCGCGTCAAGGGACGTCAGTTCGAATCCTCCTATAATGAATTTGAGCTATCGTTGAAGGAAAACATCGTGAGGAAACCATAGCATGATGGCTTTTTCTAAAGCTGGCTTGGCTAGCAACTACCCTCAAGATGAAATCTGCCGCCAAATACCAATAGGTGTGTTCCGGCAGTGGCACTTGAGAGCCAGTTCCTCTACAGGTTTAGCGTGTCTACTAATTTGGGCCGTATCGTTGCTTAAGATTAGATGAGACTATAGCCATTAAGCTAAACCTTAATTATAAAAAAAAACCAGCATTCCCCTTTATTCTAGCCTCTGAAGGGAGATCAGATTGTTATGCCCAATGGTATTCTAAAAAGTGACATTGTTAACATAAAAGGGTTATTATTTGATTTCTAAGTCAGTCATAGATAAGTCTCTTTGATGCCGAATAAAAGTGCGTGCTTGTGTTCATGCCTTTTGATATATTTTTTTTAAAAGCCTCACGTATAGTTATTCTAACAGAATATTAAATCTAAACACTTTTAATCTTTCGTGTATTGTATATGTTATAATACAGAAATCAAATGCGGGTCTAAAATGAAACATACTTTTTAATAATCCCTAAGCAAGACGCCGCAACACTGCAGTCGGCTCGTGACCACCTCGAGTAAAATTATTGGCATATTTCCAATTTAATTTCTATACTATAACGTTACACCTTAAATCATATCACCGATATTTTGTCTACCTCGAAACGTGAAAAGGTTTTTTTTTTTCACAACTTGGTCACTGATTTTCTTTACTGGAAGAAGTGCGAAAGGTGTCGCTGATCTTTGGCATGGAAATAAGGGAGTTAACAGTATCACCGTGGTAAGTTTGAATGGGTAGTGTTCGATGCTTATCGCCCGACGAGTATTGCCACATCTCTCGCCTCGGCCACAGCCCGGGTAATGCGTTTGCGCGTTGCATTGAAAAGTCGGTAAATAATAGGTATTTAAACACCACGTAATAAAGTAGCTCAGTGGTAGTATGTACGACTTTGCGTCAAGGGACGTAAGTTCAAATCCAACCACCTACAATGAGCTTGAGCTTTCGGTGAAGGGAAACACCGTGAGGAAATCATGGCATGGCTAGCTACCACCCTCAGGTTGAAAGTCTGCCGCCAAATACCAGTAGGTGTGTTCCGGCAATTACACTCGAGAGCCAGTTCCTCCAAAGGTTTAGCTTGTCTACCAACTTGGGCCGTATCATCACTTAAGGTCAGGTGAGATTATGGCCATTACGCTAAACCTTAGCTATAAAATAAAATGGTCACTGACCTGGCGACCTTCGAATATAATATTACGATTTTGATAACGTTTATGTGCTTCACGATTATAAACGAAACTAATGTGGCAAATATAAAGAGATTAGATATGATACGTTTAATGTACTCAAGGAGATTTAATTATAGTTTCATTTAAAAATAAAGTATTAAATATTTTGCGTTGCAAGTTTTTATTAAATACGAAACCCCATCGTAAGAGCGAAAGTATTTTTGTTAGTTAGGTCATAATCGGAGGAATGGTTTAATGAATGTACAAAATAGACACGCTAAACCTGTGGAGAAACTGGCTCTCAAGTGCAACTGCCGAAAAACACCTATTGATAATTAGCGGCAGATTTCTAACTTGAGGGTGGTAGCTAGCCAGGTGGGTATTAGAAAAAGCACTACCAATATGCTACGGTTTCCTCACGATGTTTACCTTCACCGAAAACTTAAACTCATTGTAGGCGGTTGGATTCGAACTCACGTCCCTTGACGCGGCGTTCCTAAACTCTACCACAGAGCTATCATCGCTTCACAAAGTTATGGATAAAATTATAAAATTTGTGGATGGTAGTTAGTTCCTCACAATTTTGTCTTTCACCGAAACCGAACATGCTATATGTCATATTCGCTTCCACGTTTTCTTACTCCCAAAAAAAACTACGTAATAAACACATGCAGAGCCGCTGACATAACTAGTGTCTCATATATTTGCACAAGTCATAAGGAATCGATATCGAGCAATAATAAGTCAAGAATGATTACATCCACGCCATATCAGACGCAGGGAAATAAGTATTTCTGCGGCGCCATTTGATGAATAATGGACAATTGTCAAATATTTTGAGTCACCCAAAGAGTTGTGTTGTTTAATGAATTAATTTATTGGAATTCGAGATATTTGGCTCGGGTTTGTATTATGGTTCGTTAGCCGCGCACCTAGCGAGCTTCAGCGGTGACCTGTCAAAGGAGTTCCGAGAAAATCAACAAACGTTACGGAAAAAATACATTCATCAACCTCATTAAAGATTTAAGAAGAAACTTCATTGATGAGTTTTCTTCGTAAACTTTTTTTTACATGATCGTTCAATTATAATTAGTAAATCTATTCCAAATATATTTTTACTGATTAAGCTTGAGCTTTCGGTGAAGGAAACCATAGCGTGGTGGTAGGGCTTTTTCTAATACCCGCCTGGTTAGCTTCCACTCTCAAGTTCAAAATCTGCCGCCAAATACCAATAGGTGTGTTCCGGCATTTGCACTTGAGAACTAATCTCTCCAATAAAGACCGGCAACGTATCTGCGATTCCCCGGGTGTTGTGGGTATCTATGGGCGGCGGTGATCACTTACCATCAGATGACACGCTTTCTGGTTTGCTCTCTATTTCATAAAAAAAAAAACATTATAAGGCAGAAAAGTGTGTTTGTTTGTTTGAACACGCTTATCTTAGGAACTATCAGCCCGAATTAAAAAAATGTTTTTATCTATATATCCTTGCTATTAATATAAATGTGAAAGTGAGTTTGTTTGTTACGCTTTCACGACTATACCGCTGAATCGATTATGATACATTTTGGTATAGAGATAAATGGGACCTTAAAAACGGTGATAGGTAACTTTTTCTCGGGAAAAGCTTATTGGAGGTGGGTTAAAGGGAGGCATAAACTTTGTACAAAACTTTTTATTTCGTCATATGTTTTATTTAACAAAATCAATATAAACACGAGCGATGCCGCGAGTAAAGCTAGTATATATATGAACATTTTAATAGCAAGGTTTTGTGTAAATTATGTTGGTATATTGAAAATTAATAGTAAATATACAAAGGTGTCTATGGTAAAATGTCACGCGATTCCATCGGGACGGAGAGAATGTCAGGTGCGGTCAATACAGGACTTGTTTGAATTTCACTGTATTATATTAGTTGTGACCGCAACTTCGGTCGCAAGTAATTAAAAAAATTTAAAAATTTTGTCCGTTTTTGCAACTTTTTTCGTTAGTGCGTTGCTCCGATTGGAGGTAGTGTGATGTTAAATAGCCTGAAGCCTTCATTAATGTTGGCGGTATCAAATAAAACCAAAAATTTGGAAAATCCAAAAGTGCACGCCTCATAATTTAATTATTTTTTGTTTATTTAATAATAATTAAACCACATCGAATCAGACCGTGAAAAGTAATAGGGTCTTTTCTTAATTATACTGAAGCGTAAGAATAAAATAGACTCGATTAGTAAGGTATTCCGGTCGTTATCGTGATAACATACAGGATCCGGACATACAGACACGCGGACGTCCAAGACAGAACTTCTTTAAACAGTTTTTTAACTAGTTAAATAACAAAAATGGCATCAAAATATCATGAGTGTTAAAAGTAGTGTTTTTTCTTGATGCTTGTGTGTATATATTATTTTACAAGTGCAATATATGATAAATAGAGACATTTTAAGTTTGAAAAATCAGTTGTTTCGCGTGAAGTGACAGTAGTACCCACCTCAACGCTTCGCTTATGAGGCGTGCAATAAAAAACTTTAGGATATTAATATAGATTAAAATTATAAAGAAATTACTATGCTATGAGCTGGCAAAGTTCCACAGCGAAGCCCATAAGACGAACTAACCACGCGCCTGTTGGTATCATGTTGATTCATTATATTAATGAAAGTGCATGGAGAGGGTTTGCCAAGATATTTATATGGATAATAATATCTCATGAGATCCCATCCCATGAGATATTGCTACGGAATTTTATTACCTACATTTGCAAAATTACTATGTTCATTCATTTCATGTTCAGAGATTGTTTACATCGAAACATTTTGATGTACTCGACTGTTTTGAGGAGACATTACTGAAGCAAACTTTTCAGGCAACGATTTCATAATTGTTTGAAAATACAGAGTCAACTCTCGAAGAAGACATTTTGGCGCATTTCATTATGTGAGAGTGATTAAAGATGTAACTAAGGGATCAAGAGTTGTATGTATACATTAAGGTCGCCACAATTTACCCAAAAAAAACTTTGTTTTTCTTCGTTAAAGCCTTATCCTTACTAATATTATTAATGCGAAAGTGAGTTTGTTTGTTTGTTACCTTTTTACGCCTAAACCGCTGAATCGATTCTGATAAATTTTGGTATAGAGATAGACGGGAACACGGTGACAGGCTACCTGTTCTTGCGAAAACCTCATAGAAAAGGATAAACTTTGTATGAAACTTTTTATTGCGTCATCCGTTTTGCTTGACATAATCAATATTAACGCGAGCGAAGCCGCAGGTAAAAGCTAATTATGTTATAAACGGTACATATTTCTTTTTTAATATTGATTTTGTAAATTTATGTGCCGTTAACAAGTACACAGTATGTTAGGGAGAGTTTGAAAGTGGCATCAGTGGTGGAGAAATTGAAGGGGAATCTTGAACATGTCATGAGAAGAGAAGAAACGTGAGAGTTGAGAAAAGTAATGGATATGAACGTTGAAGGATGGAAAGGAAGAGGAAGGCCATACGCAAGATGGATAGAGTGTGTGAGGAATGGGATGAAAGACAAAGGAGATAATGAAGAGATGACGACTGATAGAGATTTATGGAAGAATAAAAAGTATTGTGCCGACCCCAAATAACTTGGGAAGGACGGACAAGAAGAAAAAAGATGTTCCGTTAACATAGTATTTTTAATTAAATTAAATATTCCACTGTCTTGTGAGCGTTTTATTCATTACTTATGTGTAGGAGAGTGTGGTGCACTCTTGCAGATGTTTCGTTCTGAGCTTGGCGTTTAAGGCGATGATAGCACAGCCGGTAGTGTGTAGGGACACCTAAAGGACGTGAGTTCGAATCCCTGCAATGAGCTGGAGCTTTCGATGAAGAAAAACGTCGTGTTGAAACTATAGCGTGGTGGTAGAGCTTTATCTAACGCCCGCCTGGCAAACTACCACCGTCAAGTTGAAAGTCTGCCGACAAATAGCTGTAGGTGTGTTCCGGTAGTTTTGCTTGGGAGCCAGTTGCTCCATAAGTATAGCGTGTCCACCATGTCAGGCCACATCGTCACCTAACATCATGTGAGATTGTGGCCATAACCTTGACTATTCTCTCTGTTGTTCTCAATTTTAATACAGTGGAAAGAAAACGATAGCTCGATGCATTGTAGGATTTGAACTAACATCGATCAACGCGGCTTCCTAACACGCTACTACTGGGCGTTGGAATGAAAAATCGGTATGTGACGTCACTGCACGTGTAACACCAGAGGTTATTAGGTATGGCCTTATCTCGTAACCGCTGCAAGTGATTCACTGCGCTGTGACCTCCCTCCCCCCTCTTCATCCTTTCCTACCTTCCACCCCCTCCCCTCCCCCAAACAGGTGGACGAGTGTGGCGCAACACGTGTTCATCGTTGAACAATGCACAGTAGAGCTCTGTAACGTTGCTGTATTGATTCATGATTCTATCTGTCATAGTGTTGCCAGCTGGCCGACGCCTTTACCGGCAAGCACCGGCTATTATAGATGAAAAGTTTACTGCAGTCGTTACTTCTCTTTACCGCTTAACTGTAAATGTAACATCGAATAATAAGGACGTCGCGTCAAGGGGCGCGAGTTTGAATCCACCTATAAGGAGCCTGAGTTTCAACAAAAATTATCGCGATGGAGCCATAGCCTGAGACTAGGGCTTTTTCTAATGCCCACACGACTAGCTGATATCCACAAGTTGAAAATTTGCCACCAAATACTTATTAGTTGCACCTGAGAACCGGTCGCTCTACTAGGCTTAGCGTCGTCCATCTTGGGCCACATCGTCATTTAACATCAGGTGAGATAGCAGCCATAACGCAAATACTTATTATAAAAAAAAAAAACTGAACAGGAACATTGCAATAGGTGCAATTGAATTTTTGAAGTGAAACTCCTTATGGGAAGGCTTTGAAATTCTGATCCGCAATGTTTTTGTGTGACGTTCGTTTGGGTAAATTCGGCTCGAAGCCACTAAGGGAACGAGAGAGATATAGTGATGTTTCCCTTCTGTCGTACTGCATTAAGAATACACCGTTTTTTGCATATTATTTTCCTTTCAATGATCCGAATTTGTAAGTTTAATCGTTGACCCAAACTTATAATATCCTCTCTCTCTCTCTCTGACTTGTCGATAGCTCAAGTTTTATTCTGTTAAGGAAATATTTTGAAGGAGTTTATACTATATATGATCTCGCGTTAATTGGTGAACCGGCCAGCGTATACTATAGCGGAAGCCACTTTCTACCTCAGACTGCAATATGATTGTCCAAACTAAGCTTTACCTTCCAGTTGGGCGAGATGAATTGCGCTGATATGGGTAAACATGTAGGTGATGCAGCTGTAATATTTAATGGTTATGCTTTGTATAACTTCCTAAAGATATTTTCATGTTCATCATCCCGGAAATATATACAACAACGAAATTAAAACTAAAAATAGGAATGTAGTCGTATGTGAAACGACTGGTTCTTTGATTAGGTTATTATTTGACATCTGTATAATCGAATTACCTCTCTTTTTTCAAGATGTTACCATGGATACCGTTATCAAATGAGAACATAACAATGTCAATGGAAATATGAAAATAATTATTACTATTATTTAATACATAAGTGGCTGCACTTCCGTCTTTAACCTTTAGATCCATAGCGATGTGTTTTTATAGAAATAAGTGTTGTTTAATTGTTATTTTCAAACTGTAAAATAATATTCGTATACTTTAAACTTTTTACTATCTATTTTTACTTTTAAATCTATACAAATAAATAAAATTGAAGTATCTGTTTGTGATCTCAAAATAATATCTTTTAACTAAATGCATTTTAAACTATGTACATAACTCATATAAAATCATTATTTTATATCATTATCTTTTTTTTTGTCTGTCTGTTTGTTCCAGTTAATCTCTCAAACGGTTGGACCGATTTTCGTTGAAATTTCGCTGACAGATAGCTGATGTTAGAGGACTAAATGAGGCACTTAAATTTTAGAAAAAAATTAGGGTTACGTGGAATAAAATAATAAATAATATTAGAGCCACACGAACAAAGTCTCTTGTTAGTTAACATACAATAAAAATATACATTTAAAGGTTAAAGATTTTAAATGTTTCTCCAGTTTTTTTTTAAACTGTTCTTTGTTGAATACTATACTCTTGTACTTCAACTAAATCTAAAACATATACACAAAATTATTTAAAACAATATTGTGTTTGCCGTTTCGTGTTTTTTTTTACTGACATAAATTCCGATCTTTCGTCCGTTTCATCTGGCAACATTGATCTGAAGGTCGACTGCACCGCCGATAACAATATTATGTTAACGCTTGTAAACATAATATACATTTATGTAATAGCAATATTGTTTTGCATTTTATCCTGTTAGGTATTATTCGTTGTCGTATGGCGTAATTTGATTATTGTAGTTGGTAATTAACTATATGTTTCTCTCGTTTTTCTTAACTTGGTAATTATGGATGGGTTTATAGGTTTAGCTTTATATCCACAACCGCAATGTTAACTGACGATGTAGCCCAAAATGGTGGACACACTAAACCTAGTGGAGGGACTGGCTCTCAAGTGCAACTGCCGGAACACACCTACAGTTATTTGGCGGCAGATTTCCTAATTGAGCTAGCCAGGCAGACATTAGAAAAGACACCATGCTGTGGTTTTCTTTACCGAATGTTCAAACTCATTGTAGGGATTTGAAATCACTTCCATTGGCGTGGTGTCCGTACGTGCTGCATAATGAGCTATCATCGCTGAGCTATCCCAATACTCTGGTCAGGGTCATCAGGATAAACGATACTTTTCTTCATGGTCCCTGTAAATTTGAGTCTTTTCCACTTTGGCTACGTTGTACTTCGCGTCCACAACGATCAAAATATGCCTGCAGTCGTTCCAACAGCGGTCGTTAGTGTCGTAAGTGGAAAGTAGCAGTTCGATTTGTTACTAAACCGTGTTTTTTTATGAACAATATAAGTAATTATTCGTATTGTCTGTTCCGAGGAAGCAAATAAAGAGCGGTCGAGGCAAACAAGAGGTGTACTCAGCACGGTCTAGACATTCAAGGCTGTTTTGCCTTTGTCTAGAATAATTACGTGCCTGGCTTGCTTACTGGTGATTAGTTTTATATTCATTTATATGTATATTATAAATATTACAACGTTTATGGTAATGATAAATCAGTATGCATTTGCTAAACACATTGGAATATATATTAATATTATAAAGCAAAAAAGTTTATTTGAACACACACTAATTTTGTGAAGTCGTATGTAAAAAAAATGTATTCCTTATCCCAACCATTGACACGAAGGCTTTAGTCTATTCGGGTGAGTCCAACATACCCCCCTAGTCCTCCGGAGCAGGGACGGGATTCATAAATGCATTTCCCCAAGTATAAAAGTCTATAGTTTATTTAATATGACCCTACTTTCAATAGGAGTAAAATTGCATTGAAAAAAGTTACAAGAGGGGGCGAAGATTATTAAATAATGTATAGTTCCGCGCGAACAAAGTCGCGGGCGCAGGTAGTTTTTAATAAAAAGATATAAGGAAAATATGAAGTAAAGGTAATAATAGTATGCAGCCTTCACATTGTTGTATTCAAAACGCTTTTCCGGCTTGCGCGACATTTTGCAAGAGATTGTACAAAAATGCATTGTTTCTTAACCCTCTAATGCATAGTGTATTGCAAAAATGTAACACGGAAAGTGTCAGTTCCCAATAAAATATTTACGTTAGTCAAAGTTTTACTTTTGGCTATATGGCATATTACCTTAGTCCAGTTAAATGAATAAAATAAAAACATAAAAAACTACATATTGTTTTTTTTTTTCATATCTGATACGTGTATCTACATACATATAATATATTTTTTCAGTAAATATCAATAAATCCCGCATTTAAGGGTTAACCATATTCAAAGACCAAAATCTATCTTTATACCAAAACTTATCGATACTTGTACAGCGGTTTAAGCTTAACAAACAGACGGTTACTATCGCATTTATATTATTACGGATAAGAGGTTATTGTTACCAGGTTATCACTACACACATTTCCACTATCTATTAATTATAATATGTATATGCGTTTTATGGAATAGGGGGGAAAACCAGTAAGCGTGTCATCTGATGGTAAGTCATCACCACCGCCCATGAACACTCATAACACTGGAGAAATTCCAGATGCGTTGCCAACCTTTATTGGAGCACACCCATTGGTATTTGGCGGCAGATTTTCAGCTTGAGGGTGGCATTTGAAAAGCCCTACCACCATGCAAAAGCTGTTATTTGGCTATTTAATAGCATTTAATGTGTGTTTATTTTGTATAATCTGATATTACCCAGTAATAAATTTATCTCTTTCTATCTTTTTCCGTTGAGTAATATTTAACTACATTGTCATACTAACGAATGCCTTTTGAGTTCACATCTCGGGTTCAAATCTGGTGTACACACTTCGAAACAGGAAAATGAATAGTTGAATAGAGAACGCGGAGTGTAATATTTTATTCAATAAACAAAGTGAGTTATCTCGAAAGATGAACATGAATGATAAATAAAAAAAAATACGCGCCGGTCGCCGCCATTGTTCGAGCTTAGTATGTTTTAGGCCAATGGAAATTATTTTTATTCTAAATACCTAGTGATAAATGGCAGGAATTTAGCACGTGGTTGAATTGAATATATTGCCTATTTTCAGTAACACATGTGATTGTAACAGGAAAACTTTTTTCTGATATAGTATACAGGAAGTTAGAAGGAAAAGTATCTGAGTATTGTTTGTTATCAGTAGTTGGCAGGAGTTGCGGTTTCCCCATCTGTCGTTTGTGTATATCGATGCCACGCAATAACCGCTTAATGTCGGCTGGATCGTCCGCCTATATTCCATATTGGTATTCAGTGTAGCTAACCGAATCTGTATACCGAAATTATCCGTCATCGAGAATATTTTATTCTACGATTCTTATATCCATATTTATAATAACATTGATATACTGTTTTGATTTACTAAAACTGTATTTTTTATTATATATAACAGTGGCGGATTTACATCTTTGCCTCCCGTAAGCCATTCAAATTTAGCCCTCCCTACCTACCTCTACACAAAGATTCCACATAGGATTACGTAATTTATAGAAAAAAAATAATAGATATATGACTTAGATTCTAAATGGTGAAATACATTATCTAGCATTATTTAGATATATGTATGAATCATTTCAGTTGATAATACGCAAAACAAAAATATTTTAAATTTGCAGCTTCTAAAATCTGTCGCCCTTGGCTCCAGCCTAAACAGCCTGATGGTAGGTTCGATACTGATTTATAGGTTTAACATTATTACCACAATCTCACGGATTAAGACTCATTCATACACACACAATCACAGACATATACTCATACACATGCACATGCAACATCTCATACACACGAAAAGTGCGCTAAATGAAGCATTTATATACATTATTAGAATAATATTTTAGAGTAAGGAATTATGTACTCTGGGAAGACACTGGCACCTGAGATACAGGCTAAAAACCTAGTTCAAGTGAAAGGGCTTAACCTTATGTTGTTGTAAATATATTTTTTGGGTAAATAAATTATTATTATTATTATTAAGTGACGATTAGACTCAAGATGGTGGACACGCTAAGGCTAGTGGAAGGACTGGCTCTCGAGTGCAACTGCCGGAATACACCTATATATATTTGGCGGCAGATTTGCAACTTAAAGAGTTGCCAGATATGAAAAAGAGTGTGAGCGCTGTCTCGGGCAACAAATAATTTTGAAGAATTTTTTTTTCGACCTGACGTTGTTAGCCGTAACGGGCTTTGACAGCTTCATCGAACTTTGGATTTTGAAGCGTCGCCGTGGTGTGTTTTAGTGGGTGATAGTGATAAGTTATGAGCACACGACCAGTCTTGCAACATAACTCTCTCGCCATAGCCTGATCCCTGGTAATACATACGAACATTTCAATTCTTTAGAATAAATTTACAATTATTTACAATACGATGTAGAACACCGCGTAAATAAATAAAAAAGGGTGGTAATTAACCAGGCGGGCGAGGACCTTCTCTTTCTCAAACTCACATTCTCCTTTATATAAGAGAAGCTCTACCACAATGCTAGTGCCTCGTCATGCTGTTTTCCGTCACCGAAAACTAAGGCTTATTGCATGGGTTCGAATTCACGTCCATTGACACGGCGTCCATAAACCACACTACTAAGCCATCATCGTTTCAAATGTGGTCGAGTTAATGACTATTATGACAGAAATTCAAAACCAAACGAAGTCGCAAGCACTGTGTACAAATCCTTATTAATATTATAAATGCGAAAGTGAGTTTGACTGTTTCTTACGATTTCACGCTTAAACCACTGAATCGATTTTGATGAATTTTGGTACACAGATAGATGGGAACTTGGAGACGGCGATAGATTACTTTTCCCCTCGAAAAATTTATAGGAAGTGGAAGAAAGAATTCGATGAGAGAATCAATAAATACGCGAGCGGAGCTGCGGATAAACGCTAGTACAAAATAAAAGTCATACAGCTATCGCGCGTTGTATTGCGAGTTATAATAATTGGAAGCTATTAAGGATTCATGGACCGTTACTCGTCGATTATTCCAAGAAACTCCACTTTTAAAAAGCAATTGATATTTTTGAACTGTCGCCGCGGCATTATCTAAGGTCTGAGGACAGTTTCCTGTGACCTTCGTACGTCTAAGAAGGCACCAAAGAGACCGCCCGTCATTTGGACCGTCATCGTGAAAGAATTCACAGCGGTACTTGACTAAAATTCATCATATAAGCGTGTATATTATTGAACTAAACACTGTAATGAATATACTAGCTGTGCCCGCGATTTTGTTCGCATCGAACTAAAAATTATTCAACAATGTTTGCCCGTTTTTGTAACCTTTTCCAATACAGCTCTGCGTCAATCCGGTGGCTAATTCTTAAGATTAGCGCGTTCAAACTAACGAACTTTTCCATTTTACAATATTAATATAGATAATTCCAATTTCAATTATATACAAAATATTAATTTAAATGTTCACATCTGTCGGGCGTATCGTGATGGACAACTTTTCGTTTTAAATTGCAGATAATTAAGAATTATTATATATAGTTTCTCAACATCCGCTGAAGTCTGCAAATAATCGTTTTGGTCAGCGGCCAATTGACATCAAATATGAAGCGACTATCACAAAGAAGCTCTGAAATACCAACGTCTCAATAATATTGTAGCCCGGATGTTTTCTCGCATTAATATTTAAAACTGAAGTGGACGACATTCCTGCGGCAAAATGAAAAAAAAATACAGTGCGAGTTATTTTATAGTGTTGATTTTAGCGTTATGGCCACAATCTCACTTGGTGTTAAGTAACGACGTGGCCCAAGATGGCTGACACGCTAAGCCTACTGGAAAGTCTGGCTCTAAAGTGCTACTGTTCAAACACACATTGATATTCGGTGATAGATTTTCTACCTGAGGGTGGTAGCTACCCTGATGGGCTTTTGAAAAAGTCTGACCACCGCGCTGTAGTTTCATCACGATGTTTCCTTCAGCGAAAGCTCAAACTCACTAGTGTAGAACTAAAGTCAACGCGGCACTCTACCAACTAAGCTATCATCGCGTGCATGAGTTCGGACCTACCTGCAATGAGGCTGAGCTTTCGGTAAAAGCAAGCATCGTGATGATACCATAGCATGCTGTTAGAGCTTTTTTAAGCTCACCTGGATAGCTACCTCTCTCAAGTTGAAAATCTGCCACCAAATACTGCTTGAGAGCCAGTCCCTCCACTAGGCTTAACGTGTCCACCATCTTGGACCACAGCGTTACTTAACATCAGGTGAGATTGTGGCCATAACGTTAAAAACCTATAAAGATTTTTTCTATGCAAATGTGCTTAGTAAGTTTTATGATATAATTGAAATTTTCGTTTATGGGTAGTGCATTCCATTGCTGACTATGACATTGCGTGTCAAACATCGCGTGTTCTGTGCATGATCCCGCGGGCGGTGGGTTCATTCCTGGAAATGTCGTGCCGGGTGATGACTTGAACCGAGATCGTTTACTGGAAGTGCTCAAGATTGCTACATGGCTCCGAGGTGTGGCCGCCTTTTAAGCACAAAACGTTGCGTGGGAACGTTTCTTAGCGATTCTTGCTTTAGTGTTAGTCAAAATTAGCGCAATCAAATTAAGTATCTACCTAAGGCAAGACTCCTTTCAATTTGTTATTTGTATATTGTTTACGTCACTGGACATACATCGTTTAGGTCAATTTTTGTTCTATCTTCTTCTAAATCTAAAAAAAAATGCATTTATATTAAAAGTATCTTGTATCGTTTTGTACAAATTTAATATAGACGTTGTAAATGCAAGTTTATAAAATATAAAAAAAAACATGACAGATCAAAATTTCATTCATATCTTCTCTGAACTAGATTTGCTAGCGGATCGGAATTACCATTGGTACTGTAAAATATTATCCTAAAATGCAATTTATTTTTGTATTCAGAATTGGCAGTACGATTTACTTCCTTCGCTTGTCCTATTGGACTAATATTATTACTATTAACTTTTTTTTCTCATATGTATAAGAATTGTTATTTGTCATTACGAAATCGCTAATCTCTATAACCGTTTGATCGATCGATGGTTTTACTATCCTTGAATACAATAAATATCGTTCTACTCAGGTTATTAACTACTGTTAAAGCAGAACAACGATGGGATAATATTTTCCCGAATATCTGACATTCCGTTGGAGCGGGACCAAACATCTGACAGGGCAATGTTTTCGTAATAAGCGAAATAGCTTTGCAGCACCGATACACTATCGCTAATGGTCAAGCATGGTCACATAACAATAGATAGACGTGGCTATAAATAAAATAAAACCATTAGCGAGATCAGTATCGTGGTCTCGAACGTTCGGTTCGCAGTCGACCGCTGTGTGTGAACGATTTGGCATTTCGAGTTCGCAGTTAATCTGTTATGTTTGCACATCGATTAAATTCATTTCGTCGGATTGTTTTTAACGCCTCCACGGATAAATACCAACGGTAAACCATATGTAAGAAATAGAGTCAATTAGCATTTGAAATAGATAAATAATTTGTGCGTAAATAGAGGTTTTCTTTTTGCCCCACGTTGACTACCCTCATAATCTAATACCATGACTTCGATTATCACATGATCATTCTAAGTAGCCTATTTATTACTTTTTGTACTTTATAGGTTTGAGTTTATGGCAACACTCTCGCCTGATGTTAACTTTTTTTTTATACTTAAGGTGTAGCGTTATGGCCATAATCTCACCTGATCTTAAGTGACGATACGGCCCAAGTTGGTAGACACGCTAAACCTGTGGAGAAACTGGCTCTCAAGTGCTGCTGCCGGAACACACCTATTGGTATTTGGCGGCAGGTTTACAACTTGAGGGTGGTAGCTAGCCAGGCAGGCATTTGAAAAAGCCCTACCACCATGCTATGGTTTCCTCACGATGTTTTCCTTCACCGAAAGCTCAACGCTCATTGTAGGTGCTTGGATTCGAACCCACGTCCCTTGACGCGAAGTGGTACACACTACCACTGAGCTATCATCGCTTCAAACTATAACCACAACTGACGGTGTGGGTCAAGATGGTGGACACGCTAAGCCTAGTTGGAAGGAGTGGCTCACAAGTGCAACTGCTAGAACACACCTGTTTGGTAGCAGATTTGCATCTTAAATGTGGTAGCTACCAGGTAGGCATTAGAAAGACCCCACGACCATGTCTTGGTATCGTTATGGTGTTTTCTTCTTTCACCGAAAGCTCGGGCTCATTTTAGGAATTCGAATACGCCTCCATTAACGTGACATCTGTACACATTCTCGCTTCTATTACAACCTTTCTGGAACTTTCTGTGTCATTTCAGCATTCATGTTCCATTGATTTATTTCAAATTTACAATCACTCGTGCCAGGCGCATGTTTCACATCAAAAATAAGAGATACGATTTCCACGATTTTACGATATACCAATATTATAAATGCGAAAGTGAGTTTCTTTGTTTGTTACGCTTTCTCGGCGAAACTGCTGAGTTGGTAATGATGAAGTTTGGTATAGAGATAGGTGGCAACCTGGAGACGGTGATAGGCAACATTTTATTGCGGAAAACTTATTGGAAGTGTGGTAAAGAGACAGCTAATCTTTGTATGAAACTTTTTATTGCGTCATTCGATTCGTTTGATAATATCAATATTATCGCGAACGAAACCTCACGTGAAATGTAGAATATATAATCTACGTGATTGCATTGAAGAAAATAATGAACAAAGATCGTCTTGGTACATTATCGATTTAAATGAGGAATTGTTTGTCAGTCTATCTCCCACGATGATTGTTCATGCCTCGAGACCAGTTACTGTTAAAATTACTGAGGCAAATCAAAATGGCCTACCGTGCAACACCTTGTTGATATGCATCAATTAAATAAATTATTTCTATTCGCCTATTCAAAGTCTTATTTACTTGCTGGTTTTATTTTCAATTGGTATCGTAGAACCTTTTGAAGTTCCATCGTGTTATTGTTTTATCTCATAGCAAACATATTTGTATTTTTTTTTGTGGATACTGGCATAGGTATTAAGAACGTACGACCAAGTTGGACGTTAGTACGTAATTAAAAAGTTGCCGTTTCAACAACATACAGACTCTCTTGTTAAAACTATCCAGGGATTTTTTGGGGCAGCAAATCTCATATATCATGCCTAGAATCTTCAATCACAATTCACTTCACATACATATGCGCATAAACCAATCAACATCATGTAAAATGTCACCAATATTATACAACATAGTGCCAAATAGCTATAGACCAGTGCTGAAGCCTTTTAAAATGGTAAAAAGTGAAAAATAATAATAATAATAGTATAATGAAACCCGTTGGAAACAGAGACAAGGGAGAGGATATACCAGAAATGAAAGGAAAAATAAATTTCGGGCGATCTGAAGTCGGCAAGCGACGGGGGTGAGGTTTTAAGAGTATAAAACAAGTTTATCTCCATTTCCGGCAAAACTACAAGTCCTATGGAAAAAAAGTTAAGGGGCAAAGTTGTAGGTAATAAAAAGATCTACAACTTTTGTATTTAGACGTTTTTCACGTAATCTCAAAATTTATGTGAAAACTTTAAATAACCAAGTTTTTGGTTTTTTTAGTTTTATCTTTTACAATTTTCTTTTCTCGAAATTTGGTGAAAATTTATCATCTCGTGTTCCAAAAACACTGTAACTTTTTTTATTTAAAATATTAGTTAGTTCACCTTATTTTGACTTAATATCGAAAAAATAACCTATTTTTCAGAAAATGCAAAGAAACGAAAAATACTTGACCGCCAAAAACTTACTTCGTTGTTATTTGTTATTTTTATTGTCTCTATGCAGTTTGTCTTTTTTACTCTCGTATACAACTAGCAAAGGAAATTATATCATACAGCCAGCACGTTACCCAGGGATAATCATTAATCATAATTATTGTTCATGTTATCGATTCACTGTCGACTTTGGATTGGATTAAGCGTTTTTTATCAATTGTTTCCCATTTCAATGTCAGTTATTGTGTTTTGTTCTTAAGTACCTAGACAATAAAGTATGTAACTATACCCATTATGGGGTTGTTAAATTTAATATTAACAGAAAATATCCTAATGCTGTTTACGCGATACTAAAATGTATGGTCACAAATCTGTACAAAAATATATATCTATCTGAAATACAGGCTTAGGGCGCATGAACAGACAGTCCTGAGTCTAGAGTTGCCTGAGTTCAAACTTCTCTCTTTTACAATTTATTTTTATTTTTATTAACACGTTATCTTGTTATGTTGCCCGTATGAAATTTTGTAATTGATTTGAAACTAACTTCCCGGTGAGTTAGATATTTAAAATTTGGACCACAGCTCTGAAGTGGATGACAACGCATGAAAATGTGAAACAATTGATTTGTTTGTTGTTTTCGATAACATTTTTATAATCGAAACTAACTTCTCGATCGGCTATACACTTGATACATATCTCACTGACAGATGAACAGAATATAGTAAAATTTCATTAACATTAGCTAAAAAAAAATATAATGTACAGTATTTTTACAACGGACAAAAAGTAGAAAATAAAAGGTTGGAAAAAAAACATGGGGCGGATGTTTATAGTTATTTATTGTAATCGTTTTTTTTTTTAATTATTATTATTTCAAATACGGTTTTTATTAATGTAATTGGGGGCAAACGATTGCTCGTTTCACGTGTCATCTGATGGTAAGTGATCACCTGTTGTCCATGGACACCCATAACATCATGGGAATCGCAGATACGTTGCTGGCCTTTTATTGGAGCGTCTGGGTTTCAGGGGAAACTGCCGGAACACACGTATTGGTATTTGGCGGCAGATATTCAATTTGAGGGTGGTAGCTAGCCAGACGGGCGTTACAAAAAGCCCTACCAATATTTTTTTACCAGAACTTTAAAATTATAAGTACAATTAAATTAGAATTTTGTATTAAGTACTTATAAAGTTACATAAAATAGAGATAAACATTTGGTGTAGATATTTCATGCATTACACGTTAAGACTTCAAATATTACCAAGGAATAAACATTCGTATTTATATTATTAGCTAGGATTGGGATGTATATGCTTTTTATATTTCCTTATACTGTCATTCTATATGGTAATGGATTCCCTTTTACTATCAGCAATGGTTATATCATGTGTACAGTTTCTCCATAGAAAACTCTACCGACATGGAAGACGTACTATGAAACATTACGCCACTTAGGTCATTCTGTTTCTATACAGTATTCGTACAAGGACGAGATTCATTGATTGTGACGGTTTTTCACAAATCTACACCTATATAATGTGTCTGTGAGCGAATTTGAACTTTAACACCGCCTGGGCGAGTCGAATTTCCTTCAAAAGGTTAGCCGATAGTTTATCAATGGAAATCTTACGTTGAACGAACGGAATAGAGTGTAGTTTTGCTCGGGTTTCATGTAGACGCTTTGACCTTGGACGTTGAGGGCCGAAGGGGTGGTGTCTAGCGACCACCCCGTGCCGAGGGGGTGGGATGCGTCGCCCGCTTGCGTAATAGACAGTTTTACATACAATTAACGTGTAGAAATTTCGCTTAGTTGTTATGGCAACGAGCGTAATGATTTTGCGGAATTCGCTACCTGGGAATAATAAACATTCTTCACAGTAATAATATGGAGATCGCACATATAATTGTCCGGGACGGGATTCGAATCGATAGCACTTAGTTACAAGAGGCCACTATTCTAATCGCTAGATTATTAGTTCTGTCTACAAACAAATATAACACATTAGGGAACTATTGACTACCTTGACTCTGTTACAATGTAATTATTGTATACGATCCGTTTGACGACTTTATAAAAATATTTCAATGAATTATTAATTAATATATTATAATATTAGTGTGTAGGTAGTTTGTTATCGATGTCGAATCTAAAAACATTTTATTTTGGAACTATTGTTTGTATATGTAACTTTGTACGCGTATTATATTAATACGTTATAAGTTTATCGTTATGGCCACAATCTCAGCTTATGTTAAGTGGCGATGTGGTCAATGATAGTGTACACGCTTAACCTTATGGAGGGACTGGGTCTCAAGTGCAACTGCCAGAACACACCTATAGGTATTTGGCGGTAGATTTTCAACTTGAGAGTGGCAGCTAGCCAGATGGGCATTAGAAAAAACCCTACCACCATGCTGTGGTTTCCTCAAGATGTTTTCCTTCACCGAAAGCTCAAGGTCATTGCAGGTGGCTTCAAATTCACGTCTATTGACGCAGCGTCCCTACACGCTACTAACTGAGCTGTCATCGCTACAAAATGTTCTTCAGACAACAAACACGCGGGCCCCAGACAATTCGAAGTTCGCGTTATCACGACGGTCTTATCAACAGATAACATAACTCCACTGAACTGGCGAAATTATTCTTCAAACTTTTCAATAACATATTTAATCTTATCTAAATTTACGCCACGCTTATCGAAATTCTACGAATTACGGGTTAGTAACAAAACCCTTTGTACTTTATTCTTTCTTCAATCGACGACGCAGAAACATCTGCCAGTGTCAGCGGTTTATAATTATGGAATTGAATCAATAAATATGAACACTGGCGAGCTTAATGTCATAAGAAATTTTCTTTCAGCTAACCAGCAGTAATGTAGTAAGAAAATTACTACTGTTGTACGTAGTGAAAATAAAATAATTAGTGAAATATGTATATAATAATAAATATACTGATAAATCATTCTTAACGATTAGCATATTAAATAAACAAAATCCAGTCATACTAAATATACGTACTTACTTGTATACATGGATTTTAATAATTTTTATATTATTCTAAGCGTCCAAAAACGTTTCGCGAGTTTTTTTTAGTTGTAGTCAAAATTAAAAGTTTGAAGTTGATATCAATATTTCGCATTTTTTTTTAACATGAGGTAAACGAGCAAGCGTATCACCTGATGGTAAGTGATCACCGCCGCCCATGAACATCCACAACACCAGGGGAATCTCAGGTGCGTTACTGATCTTTATTGGGCGGAATGGCTCTCAAGTACAACTGCTGGAACACACCTATTGGTATTTGGCGGCAGATTTTTAACTTCTTGGTGGTAAACGCCCTACCACCATGCTATGGTTTCCTCACGATGTTTCTCCCCACCTAAAGCTCAAGCTATTGTAGGTGGTTGGATTCTAACTCACGTCCCACGATACGGCGTTCCTATAGACTACCACTGAGCTTTCATCGCTTCAATTTCATTTTACGAATGAAATTATATGAAATGAAATTAGATTATTCATTTTTTATACACATTTATTATTATTTTTATCCAATGTTATTATTACAACATTTTTACTTTTAGTATCATCGGTTACAATTAGTTAATTTTAATTCCTTTGTCCATCGTCAACGGAAGTATATTTAATAAGAATTTTAGTCGAAGCCGCCATAACACTGCCCTTAATCCGGCCCTGGATAGCGTCATTTCAAATTAAGGTATAGTATCCCTCAATCCCTCTCTGTATAGTCGTAAAACCTAATAGTGTCATGCTGTACTGGATAAATTGCTCTCCATAAAAAAAAAAAAAAAAAAAAAAACAAAGTATATGCATACATCCAACGCGAACCTTGTTTGTAGTGAACACTTTAACCGCTATGAGCACGTTTTAGTGCGTATTGAGTGACACATAACGCTCGCATATGTAACGCTTGCTCGGGTAAAGTCGGCTCAAGTCAACTTAAGCAGCGAGAAAGATATAGTCAACTCGCTCCTATGCTCGCTCGGCGTGCGTTATACGAGACAGCGTGACGCATCAGTCGCATTCCGTATCGACATAAACACCGTACGTGCCGCGCTTATACGTTTTATTGAACACGTTATAGTTTTATTTTATAGTTAAGGTATTTTTTCAGCGTTATGGCCATACGCTTACCTGATCTCGAGTGACGTTACTGCCTAAGTTGGTAGACACGCTAAACCTGTGAACGGGCTGGCTTTAAAGTGCAACTGCTGGAACACACCTATCAGTATTTGACTGCAGATTTTCAAATTTAGGGTACTTGCTAGCGATTGAGAATTAGAAAAAGCATCACCACCATGCTATTTAGGCTATAACCAAGATGCATTATAGTCATTTTCGCCAACCTAAGATACCTTATTTATTATTATTTTTTATATATATATATTTTTATTGTTTAGGGTTTAACGTTGTGGTCATAATCTCACCTGATCTTAAGTGACGATACGGCCCAAGTTGGTAGACACGCTAAACCTGTGGAGGAACTGGCTCTCAAGTACAGCTGCCGGAACACACCTATTGGTATTTGGCGGCAGGTTTACAACTTGAGGGTGGTAGCTACCCAGGCGGGCATTAGAACAAGCCCTACCACCATGCTATGGTTTTCTCACGATATTTTCCTTCACCGGAAGCTCAAGCTCATTGTAGGTGCTTGGATTCGAACTCACGTCCCTTGACGCGAAGTCGTACACACTACCACTGAGCTATCATGGCTTCAATGTCCTATGCTCTTTTTTCTTTTATATATACCTATTATACTTTCCCCTAACTTGCCTTTATTCACGTGGTGTTTAAAATCCTATTATTTCCGGACTATCTCATCGCAACTTGCACACGAATTACGCGGCTCATCGGATGCTAATCACCCTACACTTCCCCTAAAACGCACCGCGCTGACACTTCAAACTCCCGTGTTGCCAGAGACGAGGGACATCGCCCACACTCCCTATTTCCCCTGACTTGCCTAAAGAGATTTCATGTTAGTAACGTTTGAAAACGCGAACGCATAATATTGAGTCAGTAGACAATAAAACAGATAGCAGGTCATTGAGTAACGCGCACTGTAAACACCGTCTGTCTGGCGTTTGAGCCGTGATTGTGTAATTGGGCACGCACTGAATAAACACAGTTCTAATTAGTATATGGACGGTCCGGCCTCGGCCGAGACGCCAGTTGCCAGCGTTGTCTAAACAAACATTGCTCCATTGACGGCAACTGACGTTCGGTGTTGCCTACGCAAAATAGTTTTATTACTTTGGTAATTATTTCTACACGCAGCATTATGTGCGTTATGTGATTTATAGAAAGATAAAAATTAACCATTGACAACGACGCTCTTGGTTTTTATTACTTCGGTAATTATTATTACCCCCGTGTTTTTGTACGCTGTGCCCGCGGTTTCTCTCGCGTGGAATTAAATTTTTTATTTAATATTCTTTGCCCGCTTTTGTAACTTTTTTTTAATACAGCTTTGCTCCTATTGGTGGTAGCGTGATGTTAAATAGCCTAAAGTTTAACAAAAAAATTTGATGCCGACTTGTAGTTCCTTAGATTAACGCGTTCAAACAATCAAACAAACTTTTTTCCGTTTTATAATATTATTAAATTGTTATGTTCCGCGAGATTAGGTTCAAAAACCCAATATGCAGATAACGGAACTTACAGACAAAATATTGTACAATATTTATGACAATATCTTTCATGTTATATATTATGATAACTTATAATTTTATTGTCTTGTAAAACAAACGCATTGTCACGATGATTGTATTGATTTTTATTTGTTTTTTATTCCGTCGTGTCGTTCGATATGTAGTTTAAATAGAATTCATAAAGTCACTTTTTTGAATACTATCTATACAAATATTATAATTATTTATATATAATTATCTATATACAACGAGAGAATGGTTTTAGATGATTCTAATGTAAACGCGGGCGAAGTAGCGTGTAACGGCTAGTATTATACTAATCTTTAAAACGTTCGGTAATTTTCTAAGGGCAGCCCTTCGCCATTACAGGAACGCAATGCATCCTTGGCGTTTGTATGCGACTGGTTTACGTCATGGTTAGTCCGTAGGTTTGTGTGTGTCTACCGTATGCCAGTTAGGTTGGTGTCGCCGGAATAACTGTTAGACCGAATAGTAATTCCAGTCAGAGATCAGAAGAAGTGAGAGCGCTGTGCCTGGTCTCTGGCAAAACGGGAGTTTGAAGTGTCGCCGTGGTGCGTTTTAGTGGTTAGTGTTGGGTGATTACCACCAAATGAGTCTTGCTACACGCCCCCCTCAACCTGGCCTGAGCCCGGGTAATGCGTTTACAGTTGCCACGAGGAAATGAAAAAGGTGTTATAATATAGAATTTGAATGCGGGGCTAAAAGCGTTATGAAAATGGTGTGTTCGAAGACTTTCCTTCCAAAGGAATTTCGATACAAACTGTTGTTTGTTTATAAATGGAGTCAGATGGATGATTTTTCGCGGCACTCGATAGATCGTGCTGTTGTTGACGTTCTGATTTATTTATTTAAACTAGTGGTCGCCCAGTGGTCGAAATTCGACCATAACTAATTTAAATTATAAGTTTAACATTATTAAAGTTCGGTTGTCAAAGTCTAGTATAAATATATAGGGTTATTTTTGTTAATCAGTAAAGACAAAGAATATTAATCTATAATCTATTCTCAATTTGACCACAAACTATAACAATAAACAAAAAATATATATATCCGTGGGTGTGTCAAATACACGTTAGTGTGTGTAAAGTTTTTTTTTAATTGATGTAATGTATTTTTTCCATAATTAAAAAAAAATTAGCATTCTGCAGTCCTCTGTATAAACTATAAGTGTACGAAATTTCCTACTCTTCCGTCCGCGCAATTTTCTTACAAAGGGATACAAAGTTTTTGGTTCACGTATCAATATATAGACTTATCACATAAAGAAATATATAATCTTTTATTTCTGCCTCACAGCATCCGCTGTGACATCTCAATACTGTGACAGAGAACAGCTAATAAGTATGTCTATAGATAGGCAAAGCACGTAAATGAAAAAGCGTTCGAGTTTACCCTCGGACCTTTGCAAAGTTTATGATATCGCTCCGCAAACGTGTACTCCAAACTCTGGTGTCAGTGGGTTTCGGAACGAGGTTGGCGTCTGGGGGTCGTCTGCGACCCGGCCGCGACCTACATTCGCCACCCCCCCTACAATACCGCCCGACACCTACGTAGGGGGGTCGATGACGCGCGCCGTCTGCCACCCGGCTACAGCTTGCATTACGTAAGCCGGTTGTTTTGCCTAGAATTGTAGGCAACCAAGCATGCCTGCGAAGGTAGCGTAACACTATCTTTATATATAAAAAGAAATCGTGGCACGGTGTTCGTCCGCGATGAACTCTCACACTACTGAACCGATTTTAATCAAATTTTGCACACTGTGTGTAATTTGATCCAACATGAGAGATAGGATACTTTTTATCTCAACAAGTGATCATAATGGGATAGGTGTCGCTGTAGTCGATGTGATTGACTACTCGAAAAGGCGGAAGGTCTGCCAGGTTAGCTAATACGTATATATAACATCGTGCTTGGTGTGAAAACATTAATGTATCCACATATCTGAGCCCAAGGCAATTCTTACTAATATTATAACTTCGAAAGTGAGTGTGTTTTTCGATACTCTTTCAAGCCTAAACCGCTGAATAGATTATATTGAATTTTGGTATAGAGATTTATTGGAGGGACTGGCTTCCAAGTGCCACTGTCGGAATACAGCTAATGGTATTTAGCGGCAGATTTTCCATTTGAGGGTGGGGTAGCTATTTACAAATATAGAAAAAAATCAACAACTTTACCAGGGTCACTGCTATGTGTCTTTTTTTAGACATTTCGATATAATAATTACTATGTTTACTAAACAAATCCTTGAATAAAATGACTGCAGTCTGACATTATAGGGTGAATTGTATCCCTATAAAATACGCCATGTGATGCTCTCGGAATATGTGAAATAAATACTGCTATTTTGTTTAATATAAATGATAGTTATACCTTACAGTTTTAAAACGACGATATGAGAATAGGGTGTAGCGATGGTGAAGGCTCAGTTTGTAGTGTGTAATCGTCAGTGGACGTAGGTTCGAATACATGTAATGAGCTTGAACTTCCGGTGACGGAAAACATCGTTATGAGTAAACCATAGCATGGTCGTAAGGTTGTTTCTAATGCTTATCTGGCTAACTACCACCCTGAGGTGGAAAATCTGCCGCCAAATACCTATAGATGTGTTCCGGTAGTTGCCCTTGAGAGCCAGTTCCTCGACTAGTCCTTAGTTTCTTAGCATGTCTATTACCTTGGCCCGTATCCTCACTTAACATTAGGTGAGATTGTAACCGTAATGGTAAACTTCTAACTATAAAAAAGTGTATTTATGCACACACTTTATAAGTTTCATGGCTTGAATACAAAAAGTTTTATATGAGAAATCCTTATCAAGGTCACATAATACGATTGAAGAATGTAAGGCAGTCTCGCAAAATTCATAGATTATGTAAAATAAAAAGGATTATTCGTTAAAAATTCTGCAGATTATATATATTTTTGTTCAACTTGACTTCAACTTAATAATTAAAATGTATTTACCCGTCGGGACAGAGTTTTTTTTTCGGCATGAAAAGTACCCTATGACCTTTCCATGACGATCGGATTTAGTAGTGAATGTGTGAACGAGTAACAAACATACTCACTCATATCTAGAATATTAATTAGGATTAGATATTTCAAGCCTGTATTATATTACTTATGAAATATATTTTTATAATAATACTAGGTGACCCGACAGACGTTGTCCGGCCTTAACTATGAATATTTAATTAGAATTGGTATAATTAATAAAAAATATATTATATAGCTCTATGACAACTTACAGTTATGTAAAATAATATTCGCGTTAAGTTTTTAAAAAAGTTTCGTAAGTTTTCTAATGTTCCGCTCGACTTCCTTAATATTTTCTTTCATAAGAACCTTTTTCTTCTAAATTAGCGAAATTGTTCCATCCGTTCACACGTGATTCGATAATCAAGGGAAATAGTCATTCATTCTTATATATATATTATAAGTAAATGTCAATAAGTGTCATCTCGTATTTACTATTTTCTTTGGTACAAGTAAAAATACTAAGAAACAAAGACACAAAGACGGTCTTTATATTGTTAAGGTTTAGCGTTATGCCCATAATCTCACCTGATCTTAAGTGACGATACGGCCCAAGTTGGTAGACACGCTAACCCAGTGGAGGGACTGACTCTGAAGTGCAACTGCCGGAACACACCTATATGAATACCAATGTATTTGACGGTAGATTTTCAACTTGAGGGTGGTAGCTAGCCAGGCGGGCATTAGAAAAACCGTACCACCATGCGAACACCATAAAAATAACAGAATAAATTGACATAAAGATTTTTTCGCTCTCGCTTTTCTATGGCTCGATGATTTACTCATTTGTAACTAATCCATAACTAGCATATACAATTGAACATATGGTGTATTAGAACGCAATGTTTCACAATATTATTGTCATGTTGTGTTATTCCCTAGCTGTTTATCCGTTAGGTCGAGTTATTATTACACGGAGATCGATAAGAGAGTGACGTCAGCTCAGGTCACACGTGTATCACAGTTATGGCGACATTGACGTTTAAACCTCGCCTTGATCCCATCTACCCTCATCGCCGACATAATTTCAATATATATATATATATATAGTGACTGTTACTACCACTTTCAAGTGATTAGATTTGCGCATTCCAGGCAGGTGAAACTACCTTCAACAAGATGGTGACACACTTGTTGAATTTCTCTCGGGAATTTTTGTGGCAACTAATATATATCATTTTACGAATGATTATTCATAATTCGTTTCACTTATGTTTTTTAACTACACTACAACAAATAAAATGTAATCTATATTACACAATAGTTTGGGAAATCCAAAAGTGCACGCCTAATAACGGAATTATAATTGAATGACATAGATTGATGTGTTCATATTAAATACGAAGTAATCCGATGTCATTCTAGAGCTATTAATAAAGAAATGGTTCCAATACATTAAGTTTTTTTGGCGTAAAAGTTACGCATCCATATACAGACATCCGGACGGCCACGAAAAAAAAATCAATGTGTATAATAAAACAAATGAATTTAAAAATCATCGAGTGAGAGTATTTCTCTGGATAAATATATCATTTGCATTCCCGTAAAAACATAAAAGATTTAAAATAATTATCATTGATGTCTCACAAAATTGCTCAATTTTAAAATGTAATATAGTACAGGGCTAAATAACTAAGTAACTCTGGTTAATTAACTAACTCTGATTACAAATCATTCGAAATGAATAAAAATGCGTTTTTTTTTTTTTTAATTCCAGATGGTTGAGACGGTGGTCTGCAAGCAGGAGCCGCCGGAGTCACCTCTGAAGAAGGCGAGAGGCGAAGAGTACGCGTACACATTATTCCTGGACCCGTATCGAGCGTTGCAATATAGAGCACTGTCCGCGTTCAGGCCGTGGGGGAAGAGGGAACCGGTGCTGCAGCATCCCGAGAGAGTCGTCCGGGTGGCAGACTACGCGAGATTCGAGCGGGACTTTCAGCCGAATGTCGCTTTGAAACCGCTGACGCCGCCTGTCGATGACGTGACCTCGTCGACGTCCCCTCCCCCGCACGGTGACACGGAGCTGGCGGCCAGAGCGCTGCTCGACGCGGAGGCGCGGCTGGCGGAACGAGCCCGCAGGCTGGACGAACGAGAGGCTGAACTAGCGCGACGAGAGGCCCTCATCCAGGAACGCGAAGCGGAGATCGCCAGGCGGGAGAGGATCGCCTCCGAGGAGGTGCCACTCCCCACCACCCCCCCCAAGCTGGAGGAAGGCGAGCCGCCGTGTTGACCGGCGCGTGCCATCGCCAGGTTACAATTCAGTGATACGCGATAGACGCTCAGTGAGTGATATTGCGTTCAAATACAGTACAAAGGTTAAAAAGTTAACAACGCGGTCACCGTCGTCGATCTCTTTCGAGTTCCCCGTTCGTTGCAATTCTTATATAATTTTGACCGTTTCTATATATATATTTTGTACATAAGTATACCGAGTTAATTGACTTTAGTTCTTTTGTACTTTCTTATACAATTTCGGTTAACCCTTGTACGTGTGCCATCCGGGTACATTTGATACCTGTCCGTATTATAACTTCCCATTTTATTCTCTCCATTATTACCTAACGAAATACTCACATACATTGTATAATATATAAATTAAAAAAACTAATGTTTAAATAAAAGTGTAAGCATAATTTATACAGGGTTATTATTAAGTTTACCGCGACATCTCTTTGAAACATACGACGAACTTTAAATTCTTGTCTGTTTTATTATTTCGTCTAACCGCCTATAAGACCTCTAAATAAGTACATATAAAAAGTAAACATTAACGAGCAGTTAATTTTTTCATTTACCAGGTAGTATTTTAAATATAATTATACTTAAAGTTAAATGCTTACTTTAATTACCTAAATAACTCTGTATAAAAAACCTCAGCCATACCAAATAGTAATAATTATTAATCTCACTCTACCATCTACATAAGCCATACTCTTATCACAAACTTAGAAGGTTTAAGCATATTTGACAGAAAAACAAAAAATAATAATAATACCGATTAGCCACTTATCAATAGACAGAACATTTTAATGCATTTTTGATGTCATCTCCTTTTAAAAAAAAATGTGTCAACTCTTTCCCTTGCTCAAATACGTTCTTTATTACATGTTCTATATCTCTACGTATTAACAAACTCGATTGGGGAAAAAATAATGTAAATGTATGTGCCGAAATTTCTTTAAAAAATTATATGGCGTTCATTTCCAATTCTTTATAATGGCAACGCATCCAAAGTGGAAAATAATATTATTTTTACAAACTTTACACATTTGATTGAGACAAAATCTTCATTATCCCTTTTCAATTTTTCTGCAAAAAAATTCATGGCCAATAAAAGTAATATGTAAGGCATAAGGAAAACTTCACATGGTCTACCTCATTGTAAATAAAAAACATATTGGACTAAAATTAAGAAAAAATATTTAAGAGATCCGATTAAAAAAAGGCAGATTTACTACCATTGGATCAGGTAATTTCGATTTAAACCTAAAAAATATATTTTGTCTGCATTCTATATTTATATGGCAACTCTAAAATTAGTGCTGTTGTTTTTACTTTGCCTATTTAGGCATTTTTGCCAATGTCAATAATGATATACTTATACTATATATTTTTTTTGTTAATTATGTTATCGGCATAGCCATTACAGAATGATTTTTATTCAATATATTTTTGCTTACATAAAGAATGAATATAAAAAAATTATATGTAAATTATACAAATTCTGTATTTATTCAATAACACAAATTGTGGTCTATAACCCTTTCCAAAATCTACGTTGTTACTTGATTTGTCTAATGTTTATATTTGTTTCTTTATATGTTATTGTTAGAAGTATCATCAATGATACAACACAGCTACTGTTTACGTAATCGATACAATGTAATTAAGGTTACTTCACCTTGAGTTTAAAACCTTCGCCAGTAACAGTGCATTTTAATATTACGCATATTTATTTGCAACACATTTAACCAATATTTTGTTATATTGCGCCTTCAACCAAACGACTATTTAACTAAACGTAACGTAATATTTAATTAAAACATTTATTTTCTCTACCATATATGATATATTTCATGTTTGTTATATGGATAATTTGAAATCGTAGTTTTTTAATCTGCTGTTGAATGACGATGTGGCAACATTAGTAGGTTTATATAAAAAAAGTGTTCTTATTTTAGTATGATTATGTTGTTACCAACATAATGAATGTGAAAGAGTCCTTTGATTTTATAATAATTCGGACTAATACAAATATTTATGGACGAAATTCGTGAATTTCGATAATTGATGTGTAAATTATTATGTTCGATCAGTGCGTTAGTAGTGTTTGACCGCACTGTGACCGGTGTTGTCGTTGTTATAATTATTATTCTACCGGAATTTCGTGAAATGAGATTTCACGGTAAAAGTGACTTTTGGCAAAGCTCAAATTGTAAAAGGTAAAAAAGAAATAACTTTCCTTTATATATTTCCTTTCAAAGAGTGCTATGTTACGTAAGTAGTTGGTTAAATGTAAGTTTTCAGTTTAGGTTAGGTTTATGTCTAGTCAGAGACACTTTGAAAAAAAAAATTACCATACACTTATTGATATAATATATATGTATGTATATATACCTATGTATAAATTTATATATATATATATATATATATATTATAATAATGGGTTCCGTAACCGAGTGTAGTAAAGATAACTTATTGTTTTAAAAAAATAATAGTACACATTAGAAATTGACTGCATGTCAATATGGTTTAAGTGTACCGAAAAATTTATAAATATATAAATGTGAAACTTTTCTATCAGTACTATATATGTATATATATATACTTATATATTGTTGAAAATGTATTTTGGTGCTATGAATATTTTGGCTTGGCTAACGTAGTATTTAATTGTATTTTTTTAATTTAACTAATATATGATTTAATTCAAATATTTATGATATTTTTCACGGAGAAGAGACAACAAATAAAAAAAAGATTAAAAGTAAAATTTTGCTGTTTGATTTTGTTTTGTAACATTTTTTTTATTGGGAAAAATTTAAATATGGCTAAGCCATTTTTAACCTAAAATAACGCTTTAATTATTAGCGTAGGTTGTAAAAGATTACCGAAACAGTTAATTGAAATCGGCAATCAAAACAAATGTTACCAGGTTCTTTTCCAAAAAAAAAACTACCATTAATGCAAAAAGCAACAATTTCAGTAATTCTCTATTTATACAATTGTCACCTTTACATTTATGTGACTTTTAGATTATCTAATAGAGTTTGCATTCTTGATTTTACTAATTTTTAACATTCTACGTGTTCAAGTTTTAATACTGAAGTTATTTCGTTGCATAATCTGACAATACAAGTAGCCATTACATTTATAATTTCGGTTCAATGTATACGACTGAAAGACTGTGTCTATAGTCATGAATAAATTAAAAAATACATCTACTCATATTATCGTATAAATGCTAATTGGTTGTGGTAGAGGCAGTTAAAGAGCAAAAATTGCTTGATTTGGTCGTGTCGAGAGTAGAGCACTACCTCACCCGCTTCGCGGTTATGAGTCGTGCAAAAATAATTACGATTTCAATTCACTTATTCGATGATCTTCATACTGTATCGATGGAAAAGTTTCAATAACGTAAGTAAACCCTCACTGTCTTTCGTTATCGATGGAAAACTATTTTAAATGGATGGTGCTAAACGTATAAATATGAATACGTTTGTTTGATTTAAAATTTAATTCAACACTCAGTAGGTTGTATTTTTTTAAACAAAAAAAAAAAAAAAACACATAATTATTTAAGTTACTAACATTATTACGGGCAGTGAGTGGTGATCATTGTAAATATATATTTTAATATACATTACTAAGCTGCGTGAAGATGCCAGGCTGTTGTAATCTTTTTAAAATACTTTGAATTTTAATTGAATTTAGCCAACAAATTTCTGTCTCACATTACATTGTCTTCTGTTATAAACATGACATAACGAACGCGAAATTTTGTACTAAAATAGTTGTAAAGGACATATTTGTATAACATATTGGAATTAATGTATTTGTACAGATGCAAAGAAGTTTCTCGAAATAAACGGCATGTCAGCGTTCATTGAACAATTAAAATATAAAATATGATGTTATTCAAAGATGGTAATTAGCTCCGATTTGGCGCAAAAACCTTGGAAGAGGACAGAATGTTTGAGACAAGATTTGCTGCGCTATCGGTGATTTGCCAGGGTATTATATACTCTGTGATCTCATGTATGAATGTTAGTACATCATTTATTATAATGGGAGTCGCAAATTATGTTTTCACAAAAATAATAGAAACATGTTATTACTGATATTATCTTGACGTTGAAGATTACAAGATGGCGTCGCTTTTTTAATGACAGATGACATGTTGGAAATGTAATTTAGCGTCATCTAGTATCGATTCATTGTGAACAAAAATAGAGCTATTTTACACACATTGTAAAAAACAAAATGATATATAATTTTGAATTTTGAATTAAAAAATAAGTAAAGTGATATAATTTTGTATTACAAAAATTGTGGATTTTTTTATTTGTACCAATCTTAAATCGCCTGGGCTTGTCAGTTTTCAAACTGAAAACCCAGTCGCAATAATAATTGCGTTTCCATGAGTATGGATTTTTTACATTATATTTTCTTCTTGAAATTGACATTATTCCAGGTTTTAATTAAATTAAGAATCGTTACATTTGATGAGATGTTTTAAAAAAAACACACACACTTTATGGAACCGAAATTTGAAAGAATAAACGAAATTAAATGAGAAATCTATTTTCGATAAACCGTAGTAAATCTCTCATAAGAAACACAAGTTTTATTACTAACATTTTATGTTTTATTTTTCTAAATTCAATGTTATAATTTCACGGAATACGACTTGTTTGTAAGTAACATTGAAGTTGTAAAGTGTTCGTTGACATCGTAGTAGCTACACATAAGTTATTATAGTGGAATCTGTAGCGTGGTTAGGGAAGACAAAAGACGTTGAGAGCAGCCACTCCAAGTGGTCCGATGGGTGAAACTAGACTGACAAATATTGGCTAACCTAGGCAGATCTTTGTAACGTTAATACTCCAAATAGTTAGAGAAGCAAAAAAATGTGATTAGTCTTAAAAGACCAAAACTTATCTTACCTCTCCATCCATGCTAACTACACTGCTGGTTGTGATACATTTTCACAAAACTTTATTCCGAGTAGACGCATGACCTGAGTTAGACATTGCAATGATATACGCGTCACATAAATGTTGCAACAAAAAAAGTTATAACGAATTAAAAAGCAGAAAATAAATATTGGTAACAAAAAACATTGTACATTCTTTCTTTCTTTTTATTTTATTGTTAATATCTGCTTATTGGGGTTATGTGAATGACATTTTGATAAACTCTGTTCATCTGTGAGATCCGAGCTATATTCAAGTATATAGCTGATCGAGACAGTATTAACCCCTTAGCCTACACGATATCTACCAATTGCGCGAGCTATAATACGCAAGATTCGCGCGCCGTGCCATTCAACTGTTCAGCCGTGTACCCGAACTGGCGCAAAGTGTATACTTTTCGTAACATATATATTTCAATGCAACGAAAGGAATTGTGAAATAATAAACAATGTTTAGGTACAAATAGTAATTTTAAGACGTCTAGGAAGTAATCATAATCAATTGATCAGTTGACAAAAATAATTTATTATTTCAAAGTAGATAAAGAATCAATAACATTTTGTTTATGACACAAATTCTTTACCACGAGTCAGACTCGTGGTTTTCACTTATGGCACAAAGTCTTTACCACGAGTCAGACTCGTTGTTTTCGCTTATGGCACAAATTCTTTACCACGAGTCAGACTCGTGGCTATAGGCTAAAGGGTTAATCGATTATAATTCTTTTTTTATCGAAGAATCAGATCAATTTTATCACATTTTCACGGATTCTCATCCACTCTTCGGGAAGTTAGTTTAAAATCATTTACAAAATCCCACCCGGACAGACGGACATACAAGAAAACGAGTTAATAAAAACATGGTAAAACAAAGGTTTTGTGTACAATTCGGTTAAGGGCAAAACACTATCAATGACAAATTAAGCGATGATAAACCAACGAACAAAGTATCCGAGTTTTATTAGTTAAATGGTTTTGTAACAAGACATGTAATACGGTAAAAACGATTGTGGTTTTTGCGACTTGAGTCTTTTTCTAATAATTGTGCGACCATTATGATGAATGTGTGTTATTTTTTTTTTTTGTAATTATTATTATTATTATTTTTGAAACGGCTTGATTATGAATTGTGTGTGTTTATATCAGAAATATTTATATTACGATCAGATATATAATTTTTTGAATCCAAGGAAACATTCCCGTTTTGTTTTGTGGATTATGGCAAAAACTTGTTTTTTTTTTTTTTAATTATTATTATTATTATTAACTCTGAAACAGTGACAAATTTATTGTATATTGTAATGTACCTGATAGATTAGAGATATAAGATAAATAAATGAATTAATAAATAACAAATGATGTTCTGTTATGCACACACATGTTCGTAACATGTGGTTTCGGTGTGTTTCTATTTGAAAATAAAAAGCTTATAAATACCTTGTGGAGCAATAAAACGAAAAGATTTCCAAGAGAAGTGTTTTATTTGTCATTACCTGATAATGGCATAATTCAACTGACACCTATCCTAATAAATAAAACGAAGTATAAATATGTAAGAAATGTATTAAAAACTTCGAAATGCGATGGAAAAGTTTATTTAAAAAAAAAAAGGACTATCTATTTTATGAACAGTACCATTTTGGACCCAATAAAAATTAACACAGCAGTGATAGCAAAGCGGTAGTGTGTACGGACTTAGCGTCAATGAATGTAAATCCGAATCCTTGCAATAAAACTCAAGCTTTTGATGAAGGTAAAACATCGTGATGAAACCATAACACGGCGGTAGAGGGCTTTTTCTATTGCCCGCCTAGCATTTTTAGGTTAAAAATCAGCAATATCAGCAATAGCAGTTGCATCTGAGAGCCAATTCATCCACTAGATGTAGCGTGTCTACCGTCTCGGAACACATTAACACGTCCCCTTAGGTAAGATTAAAATGAAGCAAAATCTATTAAAATGCATGCCATCTATGTATAATTATCTGAACTAAAATGTTAGGTGTGGGAGGAGTAAATTACTGGTGTATAAAGATATAATCAATAGATGGCGCTATAAACAAATTTTATAAAATACCTAATTTTAAATTTATAACAAAAACTATGTCTTACTAAACCGCACACCTTATTTTATTGAAAAAGAACTGTTTGGTCTTTTATTAATAACTAGCTGTATTCGTGACCGTGTCTTCGTTCGCTCGGAACTAAAGTTTGATGTAATAATTTTTACCCGTTTATGTATCTTTTTTTAATACAGTTTTGCTCCTATTGGTAGTAGCTTGATGTTAAATTTCCTAAAGCATTCTACAATGATAACCCTATTCAATACATAAATAATATTTGAAATCTGACTGGTAGTTCGTGTGATTAACGCGTCCAAATAAAGATACAAATATTTTCACTTTATAATATTAATAAAGATTAAATAATGTACTACGAAATGGTTTAGAGCAGGGGCTCTCAATTTTTGCAGACCTAACATATCTAGGTGATCTAAATAGATAAGTACAATGATACTAGTTATGTAGGTAGGAACAACATTTAAAACGTCCACATTATATATCAAAACTCTTTATTTATATGTACATAAAATTAGTTTTCGAGCACGTAGATAAATATATAAATTAAACTGTTTCTTTTATATCCGCGAACAATTAAGTTGAGGTTTCGGAGAATGGTGAAGAAAATCGCTTCACGGCGTCCTTCTTCACTTTCTGTGACGTATTACAGCGCCGCAGTGCACACTTTGGCAACACTGGATTAGAGATTAATTGTCTGATAAAATTTATATTAAGTAATTCTTTGCTCAGCTGTAAAGTTTACAATGACTTGATCATTGAACGGAGATATTAATATTTTAAAATTGATATTGCTTGAGATTGCGTTGTTTATAACGAGATATCACAATAATAAAATACATTACATGAGATAATCGTGCAATATTGTAAGGAATACTGAAAACGAAAGAGAAGAAGCCATAGTAATAAACCTCATAACCAAATATGATATAGAAAGCACAATAATAATATAGTTTTATATACGAAATTTAACTGTAATTATTATCGAACATTTGGGTAACTTTTTTCAAAAGAGAAAAAAAAATTGTTGCTACAGTCTATTCTATTGATAATACTAAAGCTAACCAATAGTCAATTAAGAAAAAAGAAGGTTGACAAACATAGTAGAACCAGATACGTACTGAATTGTTTGGTCTTGTTCTATTTGCTTATAAGTCAGGCGCGATAATTTTTGTTTACGTGGTAAAGAGAAAACGATTTGTGCTTAAGACCACACGACAAAATGTAAACATCACTATATTACCTCGCTCCCTTAGTCGTTTGGAGCCCATTGAAAACGAGCGACACAAAAAGTTTGTGGATAAGAATTTCAAAAACCTTCCCATAAGAAGTTTCCCTTTAAAATACGTTTCTTTATATGTTATAATATGCCGGGCGGAAGAGCCACTAACGACACTACGACACCTACATTCCCACTTTATTACCAGAAACTGCTTAAGACTCCGTCTAGAAATGTCAAGCACTGCACTTAAAAGTTGAGATTGAAATTGACCTAAAATTGCTAAAATAATTATTCTGAACACATTTTCTTTGCGGAATAAGTCGTGACCTCGTGACTCACCTTCTAAGTATAAGTCAAGTAGTTAATGCAAGTTAACTGCAAGTTAATGTACTATTATATATTGACAAATTTTACATATATAAGTATATTAAAGCAATGAATGCAATGTTGCCAATATCAAATGCGAAATATACTCTTTAGACATTTGCTTCACATTAAGTTATAACAAGATGGCCGCTATCTTGTCAAATTATCAAGGTAGTATTTGTGCAGACTATAAATAATTTTAATTGTCAGTATTTTAAAATCACATGTGCAGAATAACCAAACTAAACCACACAAAATCGACCAATTCTTCTTAACATGAGGCCAAATAACATATAATTATGAAAAATTGTGTCTACGTTAATTTTTCCCATATAGTAAACAGCTTCTAAGAAATTAAAATAAAACATTGTTTATAAAAAAAGTATGATTTATTAACAAAATAGTCATTTAGTTAGACATGATATACTTTGGAATGATAAAAAAAATTTACATACTATAATAATATAAAAATCAATAATATTTATCATCATAATAAACCGTTTTCAATTGCGATATTACTTAAGAATAATTCTGCGACCAGAATAATATATTTCATAACAAACACCGTTATATTCTTATCACCACCTATACACAAACGAGTAAGGTTTGAAGATCCCGTATATCCCGAACCGTAAACCGAGAGAATGAGAGTTAAAACGAAACAAGCCCTGGCCCCGGTTTCGTACGATTTACAGTTTCGATCGGATCGCGTCGATTCGCCCCGCGGCCTGACGCTGTAAGTCCGTCAGCTTCATCGCGAGTCCCATGTTCCCCTGGATCTTGATCTTGCCCTGGAAGAACGCCTTCTGAGGGTTCAGCTTCCCGGAGATCAGGTCCACGACGTCCTCGTCGCTGACGGTGAAGGTGACGTCAGGTTTATCGCCGCCGTTGTAGGTCACTTTACCTTTGCCCTCTTTCGCGTTGATCACCCAGTAACCTTCCGCGCCGGCTGGACCGTTTTTCACTCTAAACCCGTATATACCGCGGACTTTCTCGATGAGGTTCTCCTGATCGGTTTCCATCGCCTCTTCCAGGATCTTCATGTATTTGTAGACTTTGAAGTCTTCGGGGGAGCTCGCGACGGCGGCCACATTGTTCGCGCTTACCTTAGGGAATCCTTTGCGATACATGGCGATGACGACGGCACCTCCCAGTCCTAGATTGTGTTGAAGAGCTATTCTTGCGCGCGGGACCTGAGGGTAGACGACAGGCTGATGTTATTATTACTGTAAAAGTGTTAGAGTGCGTCTAAATTTACTGTAATAGGAGAGAAATTATAATCTAACAAGCTAATATTTCACAAATAATCATAATCTAACACCAAGTAGTTTCAAGTTTGATTGAATTTCACCTGTCATCTTGATTTCATTGATTGCAGATAGATGGCGCTTTCTAAAAAAATATAATTACTACGGTTAATGGCTAACAGTCTATCAATTTTTTTTTAGATTAAATACGTTCCATTTGCAAATGTAATGTATTAGGATAATAAAGTAGGTACTATTGAGTGTGTGATTACGATAATGTGCGGCGTCGCACGGATCAGATAAAACAGAAACGTTTGTTTGTTTGTGTGAACGCGATAATATTAAAAACAACCAGTCGGAAATCAAATTCTTTTTGTATTTATTAGAGCAATCATTGAGGAAGGCTTTAGGCTATTTAATATCACGCTACCACCGATGGGAGCAAAGTAGTATTAAGAAAAATTGCAAAAACTGGCAAGAGTTATGCAATAATGTTTAGTTCCACGCGAACGAAGTCGCGAGCACAGCTAGTGCATGTATATATATATATATTATTTCATAGTATCAGTATACCGAATACAACAGTACTTATTAAAACGTACGTAACTCCGCGGTAATAATTTAGATTCCGTAAGAATCGTTCTCCACATTAAATAATTTTGTAATATAAACAGCCTTTACTACGTTTGTCAAGGATTGCGAGTCTGTGAATGGACCTTCAGTTTTTTACGAATGAATATTCATTGTAAATTATCAGATCGAGAATATTTTTATAGTTATGTTGAGATTTGCGGTCTCTGTGTTCAACACATTTGAAAACTTGAATAATGAAAATCGTTCCGTATTGTAACGTCCTTATGAGTATTTTTTCTTTATAGTTAAGGTTTAGCATTGTGGCCACAATCTCACCTGACGTTAATTGACGACGTGGCCCAATATGGTGGACACGCTAAACATAATGGAGGGACTGACTCTCTAGTGTAACTACTGGAACACACCTAAAGGTATTTGGCGGTAGATTTTCTACTTGAAGGTGGTTGCTAGGTAGGTGGGCATTAGAAAAAGCCCTACCGCCATGTTATGGTTTCATTACAGTATGGTTTTTCGCCCACCGAAAGCTAATTACAGGGATTCGAAGTCACGTCCATTGACACATCGTCAGTACAGGCTACCACCAACTGAGCTATATTAAATTATGTAATAAATAAGTATATCAATAAAAAAATACAATTTGTTTTACCTTTAATTAATTTTAACGAAATATATAACACCAGTTTGTTTTACACGACACAAATCACTGACGGGTAGTAAAAATTGATTGATTAAAATTAGTACAGAAATGAATAGGTGGGAAGGAATTTAATTAGATTAATCCGATAAACGCATTAATTTTGGACAAGTCTATAGCGATAGGCGATAACGAGGTACTAAAATTTACGTAACATGAAATCTGTTTCTTGTGTAGTAATATTTTTGAAGCAATAGTTTATTAAACCCTCGATTCACGATTGGATAATGACTGACAGTGAAATATCAACGAGGATTATGCTTAGAATAATCATATAGCGTGCGAAAGAAGGAACAATGAGAGCTGGCTATACATTGTATATCTAATACATTTCGCTCAGTTGTTAGTGTGTATGGTCGCCGCGTCAATGGAAGTGAGTTCGAATCCACTTGTAATGAGCCAGAGCTTACTGTGAGGAATCCATAGCATGGCGGTAGGGCTTTTCCTAATGCCCGCCTGGCTAGTTAGCGAATATCCGAACTTAGGGCGTTGGACATCCATTACAAGTGCAGTAATATCTATACCTTAATTGGACTTTTTTCGTTTTATTTAATTTTAAGTATTTTACGAAGAAAATAAAAATAATGATAATTATTATTATTTCTAGAAAGAAGGTCGTACGAGTTCAAATCTTTAAAAGATTCGCTTTCGTTAAACTTTGTACATAAACGTAGAAATATGCTGCAATCTCTATTCAAAGCGTATACAGTGAGATATATTTGTTATTGGATTTTATCACACGAAGTCAACGACCCGTGCTCGGTATGAATATATCGATCCAGATACTACGATGCAAGGAGACAAGAAAACTAAATGATTAGTCAATCGGTGTTAAATTTGAAGTCATCCAAAAGGGCTGTGCAAAGGAACATAGCTACCAGCTGATGACCCTCGACTCCGTTAGTATTATTTCTGTCAATCACATGTGATCGTAATACCCAATGGTAGATTTTCACTTATGCCGTCCGTAAGCTATTGAAAATTGTCCGTTCCCACCTAACTCTACAATTAGATGCCAACAAGGTCTACGTGAATTCTATAATTTCTATAAAAAGCCCGCAATCAACTATACTAACGAAAATAATGCTTCTCCGACATTAGAAAGTGGTTTTAACTTCTTTTTTTATACTTAAGGTTTAGCGTTATGACCATAATCTCACCTGATCTTAAGTGACGATACGGCTCAAGTTGGTAGACACGCTAAGCCTGTGGAGGAACTGGCTCTCAAGTGCAGCTGCCGGAACACACCTATTGGTATTTGGCGGCAGGTTTACAACTTGAGGGTGGTTGCTAGCCAGGCGTGCACTAGAAAAAGCCCTACCACCATGCTATGGTTTCCTCACGATGTTTCCTTCACCGAAAGCTCAAGCTCATTGTAGGTGATTGGATTCGAACTCACGTCCCTTGGCGCGAAGTCGTACACGCTACCACCGAGCTATCATCGCTTCAAAACAAAAATAGCTGATAACCTTTGAGAGATAAGGTCTTCATTAGGTTATCATTTGTAGAATCCTTTGTGTGGTCGACACCATAATTTTGTGTGAAATAATGTTAAGAAATGCGCGATAGTCGAAATAATGGTAAAGTGATTCCCACCACACGAATTACGTATTATGCAAAAACGGCAAATTGGTATTACATGTTGCTAGCTTGTAGTGTACTAAATATTTTAATTTATTACCAACTAGCTGACCCGGCAGACGTTATCCTATACTAACTATGAATATTGAATTAGAATTAGTATAATTGATAAAATATTATAGAAAAAACATAGTATAATTACTATTGTAATACTGTATGACAACTGACAGATATGTTAAATAGTATAGGCGTTAAGTTTTAATAAATTTTTTCGTAAATTTTCTAATGCTTCACTCGACCTCCTTAATTTTTTCTTTCATAAGAACCTTCTCCTGACAATAATAACACAACAAAAAATAATTCGCAAAATTGTTCCATCCGTTCACTCGTGATGCGATGACCGAGGGAAATAGAGATTCGTTTTTATATATATAGATTATTTCCTATTTTTGCTATCGGTTTACTTTTGCGCTATACGTCTTATACTGCTCTGTTTTATGGCTCTGCTACTCCTGTCAAGAAAGCAGGCAACATAGGATCATAGCGAAGGTTTTAGTAGGCATTATTCGTTAGCACCAATTGAGTCTAAGTATCCCTCTTGTAGCATGCCTCGGTAAAAACGAGAGGAGATTCGTAAGTGAATTTACCCACGTATTACAAGAAAATCAAATACAATATTGTGGACCGTGTCATGGGACGTGAGTTTGAATCCAAACACTTACAATATGCATTCGGTGAAGGAAAACATCGTGAGGAAAACATAGCATAATGGTAAAGCTTTTTCTAATGCCTACTTGGCTAGCTACCACCCTAAAGTCGAAGATCTACCAGATAACGATAGGTGTGTTCCTGCAGTTGCAGTTGAGAGCTACCTTGGGTCACATCGTTACTTAACACCAGGTGAGATTGTGGACATAATGCTGAACCCTAACTATAATAAAAACGAATAGATTGAAGGAAGTAAAACTAAAAACGTGTTACGACTAAGTACATGGAAAAAAAATGTAAAGAATAGAGATCTTAATGTAAAAAGTATGTAGTTGAATTTGCCATTTCTCAGGGAATATTTATCGATTATAGGTATCGCTTAGCTCTTGCGAAACAAGTAATTAAGAAGCGGGTTTTTAAAAACGAAGTAACGTTTAACGAAGTAACATCGTTCAATGCCTCTGACGTTATATTTTTTCTACCGTTCACTTTATTTGTTTTAGAATAACAAATTTTGAATCAATTTCTATTTTATTAGTCATTAATTGCTATATTGGATAATTATCACCAAATCCGTGAATAAGAATCCACCAAAAGTGAAAGGAGGGACCATCATAACATATACCAAGTTATAAACAACATAAAAATGGCAAAGAGAAAGTCGAAAGCATATTTTTGGCCAATGTACTGTTTCACAACCGTATTATCTTGTTTATTACTTAAAACCGAGTTTAAAACCGCGATAAAGAAGCGAGGTGGGACGTAGAAAAATAGATAACATAATCCTATACTATCTACTAGCTTTGCCTGCGACTTTGCGTGGAACTCAAAGTTATTTAACAATTTTTGCTCGTTTTCACTTAACACTTAATACCACTTTGCTGCTATTGGTGGTAGCGCGATGCTAAATAGCCCAACGCCTTACAACAAACAAACTTTTCCGCTTTGTAATATTGATATAGATAGCACCTAGCCGCTTGTTCATGTGAAACTAACAGTTATTTTTACATCAAACAGTATATCATTCTGGATGAAAAGTACCCCAAATCCATTTCTATACACTTGACAATGTTCATATAAAATTGTTATGCAAAAACATTGAGTGTAATAAGATTAAAATCTGACCTTATATTCTAATTTCGCTTTTGCCTTAGAATAGTGTAGGTAATATTGTATTGTTAGTCGTAATATTTTGTATTGTGGTTGAGTTTTTGTGTCACTGTGTCTGTTTTGTTTTAGGTAATCTGGCTTACAGTTAAAACCACTCTAATTTCAATAGAAATATTCAACTACCGTACTGGAGAATCTCCTTTGTTTTATATTCTAAACATATGACAACGGTGGAAAAGGCCAATTCATAAAAGTAGCCATTACAATACAAAGAGGAACAAACATCAATAGAGTAATTCAGGCATAAAACAATATACTAACATTCATATTTTTAATATTAAGTTATGTTTAGTAATGGGGCCACGAGAACATGCTAACACTATAGAAGGACTGGCTTTTAAATGTAACTGCTCAAACATGTCTATATATGTATGGCGATAGAGTTTCAGGTAGATAGGCATTAGAAAGTGCTCTACCATCAGCTATGTTTTCATCACAATATTATTCTTGACGGAAGCCTAGGACTCTTTGTAATATTCAAACACACCTGAATAGACACAGAATCCAAAGATGCTACCTTTGAAATATCATAGCTTTACATATCATTTATAGTAAATTATGTTAAATTAATTTGGAAACAATATTTCACACTATTGTATCAAAACACCTCACATATAAAATTCAGTACTTTTTCAAACAAAAATACTTACTGTACTGCTGACAACATGTTGCAATATGTCATCAGTGCCTATTTAAAAGGGAGCAAGTCGGGCAATTACCCGGTGATTCAAAATGAAAGAGGCACCAAGAAAGCCCTTTGGTTGTAAAAAGTTATATGGTAAATTTTATGAACAAGGAAAAATTTCACATATCAGTTTCTTTTGATCATTAAAACTTATTTTCTTTATATAATATATATGTATGTTGCTGCTTAAACTTATTTAAAAACTCTGAGCTACAGATATTTATATATTTAATATTAGCTGCCCTGGCAGACCCTATTCTGCCTTAAAAAGTAGTCAGTCACATTGACTACAGCATCATATATAGCATTATAATAACTTATCGAGATAAAAAAGTTGGATCAAAATGTACAGTGTGCAAAATTTGATTAAAATCAGTACAGTAGTTTAGGGGTTAATTGCGGACAAACAAGGTGACATGAAATTTATATATGAATTATTTATATTATATGTATAGATAGGTATTCGTAAGGGTGGAAATTTGTTTTATTGTCAGGGGCAACATGATTGCTAGTGTAGGCACGTCTCATGATGATTGGTTAAGTATTTAAGAAGTGCAAGTACAAACAAACACTCAGATTTATAATATTAGTTAAGATTCTCTTATTACTAATCATTGGAATACTATTGTTGTTTTTGTATATTACAATAACTACCAGGTATGTAGTTTGAAAATAATATAATTAACATAATATTTAATTAATCATGGCAAATGTATAAAAGTAATTATTATGAACTACCTGCCCAATAGGTGTTGTCATGGCCAATCATTAGTTAATAAATTATCTGTAATCCTCACTTATCTCAGCTGTATCTCATTCAGAAGTAAGATAAAGCATACATATACTAGACATTATTATGTTTGGTGTATATGTGGAAATTGTGATATTTGCACCCTATCCCAAGATGTATAATTTCTTTTTAAAAGGTAAAAAGTATTCTATACGCTGTTGATTTATAGTATTAGTTATGAGTATGTGAAATTTCATTAAAAACTATCCAGTGCTCTCCGAGTAATGCATATACAAGTTTACAGACATGCAAAAAACTTAGCCTCTCTATGAATCTCTAAGTGAACCCAAGTTATAATATTGAAATACTATTTAATGTACAAATTTAGCTCAGTTATACAGCTAGTATAACAACTATAAATTAAAATAGGAATGCTACATCACTTATGTGATGTTTAAAACCCAGTCAGAATGATTTTTAACTTTAAATATGAATAATCAAGTCAGAATGAATGTTAAATTTAAATATGAACAATCATAGTTGCCCAATAATATTGTTATACTATGAACTTTGGATCTTTGTAATGATTGGTACATTCACCAACAAGATACAAGAACAATACTGACATATACAATGTCACAAACCCGGAACCCAAGGCACACTGAGATAAAAACAAACCTGTCTATCTCCGGCCTCGCCTCGAACCTGCCACACAAGTTCAGCACACTGCGCCAACCCTGTAGCCCCTAACGGATGACCTTTAGCTATCAGGCCACCACTTGGGTTGACCACTACTCTGCCACCGTATGTATTATCTCCAGAGTCAATAAACTTGCCGGCTTCACCCACACCACATAATTGCAGAGCCTCATAAGTAATCATTTCATTGGCAGCGAAACAATCATGAAGCTCAACTACATCCACCTGCTTCGGGGACACTCCAGTCTTTTGGTACAGGCGATTTGCTGCAAGAACTGTCATATCGTAACCTGCGACTTTCATCAGGCTGTTCTCTTCGAAAACAGCAGCAGTGTCTGTTGCCATTTCCATGCCAATTATCTCAACAGCCTTACTTTGTAGGCCATACCGAATAACAGCTTCCTCTGACATGAGCACTGCAGCACCAGCTCCGTCACTCGTTGGACAACATTCAAGTTTAGTGAGAGGACCATAGATCTTTCTAGAACTTAACACTTCCTCTACTGTATACTCCCTTTTACCTTGTGAACGTGGATTCTTTGCACCATGCTTATGATTCTTAGCAGCTATCTTAGCAAGATGCAGTTCAGTTGTTCCATACTTTTTCATATGTTCAATGGCTGCATTACCAAAATATTGTGCGGTCATTGGTGCTCCAGTCAACTCTGCCATATCAGCCATTTTTAAGGTGTGTCTGTCTAGGGGATTAGTTCGGTCGTTGAAATTACCACCGCCCAGAGCGCCAGGAGACATTTTCTCGAAGCCTACAGCGAGAGCGACGTCGCATACGCCGCCTTCGATGAGTTGTTTTGATAGAAAGATAGCGTTTGAACCAGTGGAGCAATTATTGTTGACATTGTAGATGGGTATACCGGTCATACCGATCTGGTAGAGCACTCGCTGACCGCAAGTCGAGTCACCGAACACATAACCGCAGACCGCTTGTTGGATGTCGGTATATTTAACATTGGCGTCAGCGAGAGCGGCCAACACTGCCTCCTTCCCTAACTCTGGGTAATCGCCGCCGGTCGACGGTTTTATAAAATTCGTCATACCGACGCCGACGACAAACACTTTTCTTGGCATTTTTGTAAAATTAGTTACTATACCTCTTGACAAAGACGTCCGATGAACTGGAACCCCGCGATTGCAGTAAGATGTGATATACCACTGGAGGTGGAGATTAAACGGATCACTGATAGTTTATATATCTATTGATTAAAATGTTTACGATACAGCCAGTGGTAGCCAAAGTCCAACTTTCCTCCGGATACGATCACGTGACTTACTGCTGAATTATAATGACTGACAACAATGACAACACAATATGTAATTTAGGATGTGTTCCGTTATACACTGAGACCACTGTAAGGTGTGACGTCAATCAGCATAAATCACTATGCTGAAAAGCTGTTGTTTTATAGTTAGCTATACTGATTACTGTTCAAAACCGAACAGAGTTCAGGGTTTGTCATCTGAGCTGAATGAAACTGTCTTATATTTATTTAATATTTTACGGTTTTTTATAGCTTATGGAATACGCTTAATTCCTTAGTTATTTTCATTTTGTACAAAATATTCGTTTTACTCTGTAATAAAGACAATATTTTGAAAATTCCCATATTTATTTTAACAGTCGGTATTTTTGAATTACAATATTCAAATAATCAACATTACAGTGTATAACGGAACACACCCTTACGCTACAAAAATTAGCGTATGAAACTGTCAAAATTAGAGTTGTTCATATTAAAAAAGCTAATAATGTAATGACTTCTTTTTGAACTAATTCTTGAATTCAGCTGTTGATTATTCATTGTCCGTTATTATTATTGACAATAATATTACTTTTATCCCAGCATAACAGCAAGCAACCAGTAAGTAACCACAAAAACATGTGAAATAAAGAAGATTTTGTAAATTTACAACCGCATTACCAATTTTAAGATTGTATCTCTGATGCCATATAGTTTACTTTTAGTTTTATTATCAGTCTTAGTAAGATGGCTACTACTTAATTTTTTTTTCTTAATTTTATATTAGATGAACCACCTATGTCTATGATTCTACATTTAAACTTGAGATTACAAAGAATACAATATTAACGTGACAAAAAGAAAGTAATTTATTATTTCTTGTCTTCATTCTTGTACATATGTTGCAGTTTAACTATGCCATAAGTTGTATTTTATTTACTTCCCCCATTCAATAACAGGATTATTGGTAACAGTTTATGACAACAGGTGTCGAATGATAACATAACAGAATAAACCATTAGTAACCATAACTTATATGAATTCTCATATATGTATAATCTGAAGTATAAGAGTTTTTGGTGGGATCTTGATCTCGTTGTTGTTGTTGTCATGTTGTGATTTTTATTTAAATTCATATACTTAGTTGCTTAGTCCTATATTGTTTAAATTAAGGTGACATTTTACGTAATGTAGTGTATCTGAATAGCATAGGTGAAGTGAATTGTAAATAATCATTCGGAATATGATATATTAGTTGCCACAAAAACTCCTATAAGAGCTTCACGAAGAGAATCACCATCTTATTGAAGATAGTATCGTCTGCATTTAAAACAACATCTAACTTAGCTGTATGGTCTAGATACCTTTGGCTTTTCCTTTCTCCATTGAAAGTAACAAACAATACAAAAAAAAGTATCATGACATTTATGACCATATTGATTTATTCTAGGTTCCGTATATTATTACTTAATATCTACTATGGTATTTTTATGCAGCATATTTGAATATTTGACATTTTGTTATTTTAATCGTTGCATAAGATAGTAGGAGATTGTATGTAATAAAATTATAAAAAATTGTATATAAAAAAAGAATAATTGTATTATAGTATTAAATAAAAATGCTAGTATTGGTTTTTAATTTAAAACATGGTAAATACATACTAACACAAAGAGAATAGTGTTTTCAAGTTAATTACTAGTATTTTGCCCATTTAAAAGTAAAATTACTTTATTATTATGAATATATTTTGGAATACCTATATATTAAGTGGAAAAAAGTCCAAAATAAAAGAGAAATTGCATTGTGCTGCAATGACACACACAGTACGTATTTTTCAACCTGATATGTTGTACTATTTGTATGTTATTATAGTTTTTATTAGAGTAACATTTTTGTATTAATTAAAATAAATCATTTGTGACAACTGAAATCTATAGTATATATATTTCCTTACCTTACGGGACTTAACTACATACACGAGACCAAACTATAATTAACTTTTAAATATTTCTTATATATAAAAGGTTTATAAATTTCTGTATTGAACCCTGTGTGTTTGTCTTCATTTTTTATTCTTGCACGCGAATTTGTCAGTGTCAATAATTTATTTTAATAATATAATTTATACAGTTTAATTCAATTTAGTAAATCATTTCAATAATTTTGTATTTTTATTTCATACTCTCACGTTACTGTTAACGTATATTACCTACGTTACCTACCCCTTCGTGTACAGATAAAGTTTTATTTTATTTTACACTATGTATTTTTCAAAATTGACATTTTCTTTTTAAAAATTAGTTTACCGGTTGAAAAGAAAATTAAAAATTAGAAAACAAAACACTCTTGTCATTAATTGAAATGTCGTATATCCAAAATTAAAATTACTTAGATGTATTTTTCATATCATTTTGTTTTTGATATAAATGTTTAAATTATAAGTGCAAGTACTTTCTTCAGGGCAGGGGAATAATTATGGCTCTGGATAAACAAAGAATATTAAATGAGTTAAACAATGTTGTAAATCAATTGCAAAGTGCCGATTGGTTCGTATAAGATATCATTTTTTATTTAATACTAGCTGTGCCCGCGGCTTCGTTAAAGTACTTATATTTTGAACAAAAACTGACTATGTGACCATGTGCCCGTTTCTGTACCATTAGCAACGTGTATACTAAATTTCATTATGACCAGTTAAATATAACATACTTTTTATAAAACGAAAGGAAACCTTCGAAAAAGGAGATAAAAGTTGACAATTTACATTTAGATACAATTTTCTATGTCCAAGGCTTGACAACATAACGAAAAGCGTAAGCTTTATTTTAGTGTGTTTTAAATTATTTGTGGATCAACAATATTCTAATCTTATAGTTTATGTAGGCATCGGTTAATCTTGAATTTAGGGATTTTACTTGTCTTTATTTACTCTATGTAACAAAATAGTTGTCGCAAAAATCGATATAAATCTATAACGCATATTCTTGTTTAGTAAAATGATTGTAGTGAGAACTGTGACGCTATTTACCTACTCTATATTGTATCGTTCACTCCCTCCGCGATATGACTTCAGTCAAATCCATTTCAATTGTATCAGTTTACTTTTCTAATACCTAGTTTTACCTTTACTGTAATTTACGCAGATAGATTTTGTATCTATAAAACTACGTGTTCAACCTAAGACAATCTCAGTAAAATAAATAATTATTGTTGACTCTTGTGCAATGTATGAATTACACAAAATCCCAGCTTAAAACTGCATGCTTAAATTTGACACAATATTTCTCTTTTTAGCGGGTGTATGGGCAAACTCTTTACGGCTCCTGGTTATAATAACTGTACTATGAATAATCAAGCACCGACTTATGGTGGATGTAGACACGGTGATTCTCACGCTTGCCGGCATAACTGTGGTGCTCTGCATGCTGGAGAACCTAATGCAGCTATGAACGCGAACCCTGTGAATAGGCATTGCATGGGTCAATGCAACCCGCCGCAACTTTACTCTGACACATACAGCTATTTGAATGGAAACCTAATGCAGCCAGTCGTGCAAGAAGTATATAACGATTTAAAATCAATTACTCCTGATAATACTATAGCCAACAATCCAATGGCAAATAATTTGGGTCTTTCGAAAACTCCTAAAAGCGATAATTATAATAATTACACCACTAACTCTGAAAATTTTGTTGGGAGTGGTCTAAAATCAAATGTCAATAATGAAACATGTATTAACCACAAAATGGGGTCAACGGCTGGTATGGGTCCTCAGATTGTTAATATGATGATGGGTGATCGTAGTTCGATGCCTAGTAATGTGACTGGTCTAAATAAACCTGGACCACAACCACAATCATCTCCTACAAAAGTTGATGTTACCCCTTTAAGTCATAGTAATATCAATGGGCCTCAGTTTGATGCTAATATGGCCATGAATGCGAGCCAAGGAAGTACCAGTGCGCAACGTTACATGTATAGCGATAATAATGCAGTTAATGATATAACACAAGCACAACCAATGAGTAGAGGCTTAGTTCAAAGCAATGTGATAGGTTCTCAAAAAATTAATGCTTTAAATAGCAATGCGACAACTCAGCAAATGGTGGCAGCGCACAACTATCCCAACAGTCAGCACGCTCAAGATATCACAAAGTTTAATCAGATGTTTCCAGGTGTTATGCAGGGCCTTGGTGGAGATTTAGGCTTTGATCCAATGTCTATAGCAATACAAATGAATCCAGCTAATCAGCAAAAAGTGGCTATTGACACGATGCAAAAGATAATGGGCGGTAAGCCATTAAACAGCACGGTTGAAACAATGCAACACTCAAGCACGATGCAACCTATTGCACCTGGAACCTATACCTGTAATCCTGGAACAAACCAAACTATACCAAATATGACTACATTGGTCCAAAGAGCTGTACCTGGACAAGCACTTGCTTCTGAGCAACAGTTAAATAATACAGTGCCCAGTAATTTATCATACAATGCACAACAACCGCAACCAGGCTACACAACACCAGGCAATTATGATAACAAGGATCAACGGCAACCTATTCAATATTCACATAAACTAAGACAAATGATAAATCCGAACACGGGCGCCGTAATATATCCGGCTAATCTGCCTACAGTGTATGAAGGATATTCAGAACCATATCAAATGAACTCAGAACAAACATCCCCACAATTTACTGATAAACAGCAAATTCAAGTGCCGATTTTCCCTGCAGATACTTCGAACAACATGCCAACGTCACCCATGAAACAAGAAAAACACTACGAATACAACACTCTAGGCCAGCCAGTCGAAATGTTACCTGCTAACATGTATCATAAGCCAGAGCCAAAACTTCCTCAAACCCTAGCCCCTCAACCAGTGAAGAGTGACTACATGAAGTATAGCAATGTTAAATCGACTGTCAGCAAAACATCGCTGCTACAAAAAGGATCGTTAGGCAAAACTTCAAGTAGGAGTCAATTCCACAACCAATACAAAGGTTCACAGTCGCATACGCAGCAAAATATCAAAGGATCTGGCTACGGTGTTACCCAGTCTGAGGGCAATTTAAAAGTAAATCCGGGAAACTATATAAATCAAGCGCCAATTGAAATAGTTGGTGATACGACTGCTGATAATTTAAATGCTAAACATGAAATACGGAACAAAGTAGGACAGACTTTTAATCACAATGGTGATACACCAATTAGCAAGCCAACTGAAGACGCGCAGCAAAAGGTAACATTATTTAAGTTATTCTTATTTTGGCGTGTCATGAGAAAATGTTGAGTTTTTTTTAGCTTATAACGATATTCCACGAAGTTGTTGAAACTTAAGCCTATTTTTTGGGCTATATTTCATATTCAACTACTCGAATAAAACACATAAATTGTAAATCTATTGTTTACATTGTTTTCGTATTTTATAATTTGTTTGTGTTGTATATTACGTTATATGTTTAATGTTATAAAATGTCTGATGTGTGTACATAATTCTTTTGTTTGTTTTTCTATATTATTATATATGCGTTATTGACTTCTTAGCTAGAAACGTTTCAGAGTATTTTTTTCTTAGAGTAAATAAATTAGAAACTTAAAATTAAGCAGATAAATTATTACCTGCCTTAATATAAGAAATTTTGTATATATAATTATTAATTCCAGGAACAGGCTACGAAACAATCGAATTGCAGAAACGGTTTACAAGATATAACTTATACCTCATATCCAACATCAGCTGCGTGGTCATTCCATGGACAAAATCGTGGCGTTAATAATTCAGGTTATCGTAGAAAATTTAAAGTTTGAATTTGTCTGGTTTTATTTTGAGTCTTATTTCTTCAATTGTTATCGTTAAATGTTTATTGTTATTTGATCACGTTATTATATTAAATAAAAAAATAAATTTAAATTCCAATTATTTTTATTTAGTAAATTATAGTTTAAGGAAGTTCATCGGACGCTTACAATAAGAATAGTTGTACTTTGGTAATATTGCAGTTGGAACATATTATTGTACTTTCATTAAAATTGTTAAATTATGTTACAAGATTTATTTTCGACATTGCCTTGGACGGATATTTTTGCTCATTGCTATTCCAAACTGTCTGACCTTTTTTCTTTTATCACCATAACGTCTTTCTTTTTCTAAACGTGCAATAGCAATACAATTCAGGCAATAGCAAAAAAACAGACACTAGCCTAAATATATTGTTCTTCTTAGATGCAATTTTATTTACAAACTTATTATCAGGTATATGTGGTGTTCAGACCATATCATACGGACATGTTTTTTTAATATATTCCCTGTATAATGATGTTGGGATATTTTTTATAAAAAAATATTATCAGGAATAATTCTTGTAGTGTCTTAATATTTTTTAGTCGTTGATTTAATCACGGGATATGGATGTGCTATTATAAAAATAAAGATTAAAGTAATTATTGAGCGTTTAAATCAGAGTGCATATTCTACTTCTTAGTAACAAAAAAAGGTATTATTAAAGTTTAAGACACGGCAACACTATTATGTCGTCGATGAATCGAACCTCGAACGAATTTAATAATTGCTAGAGTTTTCGACGTAGTTTCATTGAGCGAAATAAAGCTTGCCAAAAATTGTGATATTTGCGTTTTTTGATTTACTCGTTGATTTCCTTAAACCTACATTCCTTATTAGTTACGGAGTGAAATATGTCTCTATTTGGTTCTTTAATTTCGGATGGTGAAGACGATCCTTTTTTTGGGTAAGTTTACTCCACATGTAGGTTACATAGGTTTTGCATAGTCAATTTAAAAGTACAAAATACTCAGCATATGTAAAGTACTTGTATAATAACGTACAATTTTGATTACATGTGAAAAATGGCTGCGAAATAACGTATGCGTTTTTTTTTTACTTCAAGTAGGTAGGGTTTTTTCCAAAGTTATAAACGTCAGTTATTTTCAACAGTCCACACATGAGGCACATGCGCCAAATGAATAATATGATGAATTCGCTGTTCTCCGACCCGTTCGGCATGTTTGGTGGTGAGGGCCCGCTGGCAATAACAGGCCCGCGTCACGGTGGCGCCCTGATGCCTTTCATGCCACAAATGCCTTCGTTAAATCGATTATTTAGAGGTGAGTTTTTGGTTTTCGAGGTTTATTATTCTAAGAATTAGGACCATAGTGTTGAAAGATAGAAAGAAGGAAAGAATAATACAGTCTGCCTATTTTTTATAGTCTCTGGTGTTAAGATTTCTATGGCGTTTCCTTTACTGAATTTTCCTAAAAATTATTAGCATAAAACATTTTTCAATAACTATATTGTTTGTATGTATCATTAAAGAGTTCCACAATATAATGTAATTTTTGAATTCTTTTCATTGTTCACTCATATTGACAACCTAATTTTTGGGTAAAATTATATGTATACTTATTTATTTTATTCGTCTGTTGCATTATTGGCACAGTGTATATATAAAATAACTGTTAATAAATTAAGGTTATTAAAACCTTTGTAATTGACTGAAAATAGTGATATAGACACTTGTGTAAAGTGTAAATCTTTATTAATATTTCATAGTGATCAAAATAAAATTTGTAAAAGTAAATTTTGAAACTTGAAATACTATTTTCATCAAATTCTTAGCAAAATTTTGTTACAATTTTTTTTTCCTTCATAAACTAGCAGATTTAGATGGCGGACCTATGGGAGCGGGTAGTTCCTTCAGCAGTAGCACAGTTATCATGTCAAGTGGACCAAATGGAAGTCCTCAGGTAAATAAATTAACTTATAATATCGGATAAAATATAGTAATACTAGTGCATATTAAAATATATGATGGACTATTTACACTGAAAAATATTGTTGTGCTCCTGCCAGAAATCATTGACTTTATCACAGTGTCACCTATTGCATTTAGAAGTAGGATAAAAAGATTTTCAATAAAAAAAACATGTAACACTCTTTCAACTATGTATATGTGGAAACTCAGAGTTTGTATATATATACTTTTATTATGAATCCTGGAAGAATCCTTTTTTTGGGTTAAAAATTCTTTGGTCCATACTATCAGTTATCACCATCTGTGAGAGTTTCTATTTAATCTAAAAAAAAACAGTGTTGCTATGACTACAAATGTGTCGGAAGAGTTTTAAAATGATGATACCTAGATTCTATATTATTTTTTATTGTATAAAGTATGTATATTAAAAAGACTAAAATGAAACAATTTTAATCAAACTTTATTGCAACCATTTTTACTACATGCAATTTTAACACCAACTCAAGGTTCATCCAAATCAAGTTTATAATCTGTCATGAAATATGTATTGGTCTTTTCTGATAACTGCACTCGATAGTTTCAGTTCATTTTCTAGGAACAGTATGTATAATTGAAATTTTATATCCTTACCCAGGAGAACCCTATCCCTTTTTATAGGGTCATAAGTATCCAACATTTTGACCAATAATATTCATCTTGACAGTGTCAAATTTCATCAAAATCAACTGAGAATTTATCAGCTTTATTGTTTATTCTGCCAACTACACTTGAGAGTTGTTAATTATTTTGGTTCGATATGTTATAAGTTTCTTCCAAATTACAATTGTTTCAAGTGCATATCTATTTAAATACAAACTTTATAAATTTGGCATAGTGGTCACAATCTCACCTGATGTTATGTGACATTGTGGCCCAAGATGGTCAACACTAAGCCAAGTGGAGCAGGCCTATTCCTCTTGCAGTTTATTCATACCTTTTTTGGGAATTTTATTCTATTATATTCTACTACATTCAGCCACCTTCATAATTAACATTCGTAATTAAATCTAACTTAAATATTTATTGAGTGGTGGAAGGTTTTCCTGAAACAAATTGGGATTTTCACTGCGTATTAAATCATTTCTATGATTCATTTGTTATTTAACCTTATTAACAAGACAAGACTGTCCTATTTGTATGTATACCACCGCATACATGATGTCAAATTAGTGTCACTGTTGATTTTTGACATGATGAGCCCAAACATCCTATCCTAATATTCCCGTATAATTTATATCAGTGTTTCTCAAACTTTTTGAAGTATCACCCACTCTAGGCAACATCGAATATTAACATCGCCCACCAAGGAATACTTCATCTAAATTTTTTTACAGAAGTTTGTAGGGATATCCGATTTTTATAGCCTCCCCCAATATCACTTGATGTTTCAATAGTCCCACCAAATAGCTAGCGTAAATAACACTGGGGCGTGATATCGCCGACTTTGAGAACCTATGAAGCCTTATAAAGGGAAATGATTTGCTTGTTTCATCGCGCGAATCTTAGCATTTACCAGTCGGATTTTAACAATTATTTTAGTACTTGATAGAGCCAGCATTAAGGAAGGCTTTGGACCGTTCAACATCACGCTACCACCAATAGAAGCAAAGCTGTATGGCAAAAATATATTATAACGGGTAAAAATTAAATAATTTTTGGGGTCTATAGTCACAAATTACTTTTATAACTTGCTATCAATGAGCTTTCTTAACATTTGATGTCGGCAGGTTTTGTGAAGATTATTATATATGTATTACAGGTTTTCAGTAGTTCAAGCAGCACTAAGGTGGGTCCGAATGGAGTCAAGGAAACTCGCAAGACATTGCAAGATTCACGTACCGGCACTAAGAAAATGTCAATAGGTATGTTCGTTTGGTACATTTAATAGGGAAATTTATTTATCGTTACGCATTATCTATTTATCTATCTAATCTTATACTATTCAGTAAGCAATTGTTGTGAATATATAAATTGTGCGTATTTAACGGTTTTAACCATTTATATGAGATTTTGTATTTAGACAGATTCTTGCTTTATGAACTGACGTATAAAGTTATATTTGTAATCAACTTTTAAGTAAATCGATAATAGCTCAGTGGTAGTGTGTACGGATGACGCGTCAAGTGACGTGAGTTCGAATCCGCCTACAATGAGCCTGAGCTTTCGACCGAAATATCGTGAGGCAACCATAGCATGGTTTCAGGGCTTTCTTTAATAGCCGCCTGACTAGCTACCACCCTCAAGTTGAAAATGTGCCGCGAAATATAAGTAGGTGTGTTCCGGCAGTTGCACTTGAGAGCCAGTTCCTCCACTGGTTTATCGTGTCTACCAACTTGGGCCGTATCGTCAATAAAGACTAGGTGAGATTATGGTCATAACGCTAAAACTTATGTAAAAAAATATATCTCGAAATCATTGAATATTATAAAGCGGAAAAGTTTATTTGTTTGTTTGTTTGAATGTGATAATTATAGGAACCAGTCGGATTTTACATATACAATATTTTTGATAAAACATATCTGTAACCGTGACAGGTAAACCAAACGCGCGAACGTGACGTTTCTTCATCGAAATAAAACTAATTTAAACGGATTTTATCGCGGTTATTTATCAATTTAGATCCCGACGTTTCGAAAGCTTTTCAGCCTTCGAGGTCACGGAGCGGACTGAGATGTAGGTTGTCCAGAAAAGTTCATGTTACTGTGCAGCATACGTCGGGATCAAAATTAATAAATAACCGCGATAAAATCCGTTTAAATTAGTTTCATTTCGCTGAATAATATTCGCGTAAACATAAGAATACATTACGTGACGTTTTTTTTTTTTTTTTTTTTCGAAATCTAAAATACACTTTTATTCGCGTGATTAAATAAGTCACATGTGAAACGTATTGTGAGATAATTAGAATTGGTATCAAATTCGAGTTAATTTACCGATGTTGGTGTTCAAACATTTCCAATTATTACTTGTACGTGAATTATCATAGCAATTTGAGACACGTTGGCGTGAACAGTTGCGTCACTTACGTATATATTACTGACTACTTATTCCATTTCGTAATGGAGTTTCATAATTCATGAGTCATATTGATTTATAGGTTCATGTTTTTTTTTTTTAATATTCCTGAACGTGGCTCTGAGCAAAAGTTTGTAGGCGGTTTTTCGAACGTTTGATTATGTATTCAAATCAAATCAAAATACTTTATATTCAGATTTGGTCCCGATAAGGCGCTATGAATATCCAAATTCGGTTCGGTAAATAATATAATCGAGAAGAATCGGCAAGAATCTCGATCTGGTTATATATTTTTTAAGGTTTTGAAGCGATGTTAGCTCAGTTGGTAGTATGAACGGACGCCGCGTCAGTTGACGTGAGTTCCAATCCACCTTCAATAAGCTGGGCTTTCGGGAAGGAAAGCTTCGTTATGAAACTATAGTATGTTGGAGGGCTTTTTGTAATACCCGCCTGGTTAACAAACACCCTTAGTCGAAAATCTGCCGTCAAGTACCTGTAGTTTTGTTACACTTGTGAGCCAGTCCACTAGGCTTAGCGTGGCCACCATTTCGGGCCACGTCGTCACTTAACACCAGGTGAGATTGTGGCCATAACGCTAAACATATTAATTACAAAAAAGAGTTCTCGCGAATAAAATCATTACATGCATCTTACCGATCAATATTTTTGTGTAACACATTTTAATGAAATGTGCCCGTAATTAATTTCTGAGATAACAAATATTTAAACATTGTTATAATATAGGTATACGCAACGAAATACTGGCTCGTCCAACATCGGAAGAAGCCAATTTAATATATGATTTGGTTGAAATCGGTATTGCGCTGAGGAATTGATTGTAGCATGCAGTACGGATGAGGTTGGCATGTTCTATCTGATCAGAATCATCACTCCATAAAAAAAAAACTTTTAAAGTTTTATCTTGTGCCTATTGAATGAAACTGAGCTGAATCTCTCGGCTATGTGTCGCTAATTCGAGTAAAGCCAGCTCGAGTTGACTAAGGGGAGCTGACCGAGGGATATATATTTAACGTTTTACTGCTATACTTGTTTAGCGTTACATGCTTATTCTTGACGCATAAGTCGTTTTCAGTATCGACATAAACAGGGTATGCGTTATTTAATACGTTATAATTGTATTTCGAACTTTCCGGTTGCGTTAATATCGAATAACACAATGAACTGTGTCACACACAGATTATTACTCTCTTTAACCAACTTCTTATAATTTTTTCGCTTGAAAAAGTATTCTATCACCGTCTCCACAGTCCCATCTATCTGTATACCGAAATTCATCGTAATCAATTCAGCGGTTTTCGCGTGAAAGCGTAACAAGCAAAGTCACTTTCACGTTTATAATATTAGTAGCTTTTTACATACGGCTTCGCTCGCGTTAATACGGATTCTGTAAGACGAATCGGATAACCGAATAAACATTTCATACAAAGTGTTGCCTTTTTTACCCCACTTTCAATAAGTTTTTCGCGAGAAAAATTAGCCTATCACCGTCTCCAAGATCCCATGACTTAGTATATCCATACTAAAATTTATCATAACCGATTCAGTAGTTAGACGTGAAAGCGTAACAAACAAACAAACACATACGCAATTTATAATATTAGTAAGAATTATTTCATTGTTATATTATTAACCTCGTCGTGATGAAGTTTCTATTTCTATCCATTCCTCCCCACTGTCATATTTTTAGGACACTATTTTCAAAATGTCTTTTTACGTATTAGGACTTCTATTTTTATTATTGAAACATTTTTTACAGCGAAAAATTGTTTTCATTAGGAATAATAAAAATAAAAGTCACGAAAAAGATATTTTGTAAATAGTGTCCTAAAAATATGAAAGTGGGGAGGAATGGCTTAAAGTGCATACCGTTTTTTATATACATTTTCATTCCTAAACGTGAACTACAAGGCAATCGAAAATTAACAACCAACTATGCATTCAATGAAATACCGGTGTATTTACTTTTTTTTTTCTCCGCCAAAACTTTGGCATGTGTAAATTACGTAAACTATAATTTACTAGGCTGATCGAATCCAGATTCGCTGTTGATATACGGCCGCGCTCGTTTTGTATTTGAAGTCTTTGTTTATTTGATACTACTCGGAGAGAAACTTTAGGCAAATTTAGTACGTTATAACAAAAACGTCACGTTTGCGCGTCACGGGAACAGGTGTAAGTTGTACGGTAGTATTCAAAAGACTGATAAGTCCCATGCGCGTCCCATTTTTAGGTCACTCGGTATGTTGGTGTAAAGGTGATTTTAAATACATAAATCTAAAAAAAATTAGTGCGTATGTGCAATTTGATGGTTTTTTTTTATTAAATATATTATATACAATCCAGACTAAAGTTTATTACCCGTGAAATAAGAGAAGAAATTTTTTTTATAAAAATATTTTATTTGTTTATATAATCTTTCGGTTTCCATTGCGTATAACGAGTTTTGGGTTTTGTGTTTTTTTGATATATTAGTTTGGGTTTCCGAACGAACTATGTTATATTCCATGGATTCCGGTGGTGCCGGGTCCATCGTGTGGCAGAGAGGGAACTCCGAGTAGATCTCGATTTCTTAATTTGTGGTTACTGTAATTATTGTATAATAGATTTTGACTTAGGGATTTGTATTTCAACCGTTCATCGTTAAATGTTGCATGTCTAATATTACATATGAATATACAATTGAATACATTATATCACGTATGAAGCGATAGCTCAGTGGTAGTGTGTACGGACGCAGCGTCGTGGGACGTGAGTTCGAATTCACCTAGAATGACCATAGCATGGTGGTAGCGCTCTTTCTAATACCCACCTGACTAGCTATCACCCTCAAATTGAAAATCTACTGCCAAATACCAATAGGTGTGTTCCGGCAATTGCACTTGAGAACCAGTTCCTCATCGTTGGCCCCTGACGGCAAAGAACGTAGGATTCTTCTCATAATATTAGATAGCCCAGATTGTACTTGTACGGTTTAAGCGTCGATGAACGTGAGTTCGAATCCCAGCGAAATGAGCCATCAGCTTTTTCCGATAGATGCTAGAAGTGTAGGCGTTGACTCTGGTCTTTGGTAACTCGGGAAGTCGACGTATAGCCGTGACGTTTTAGCGAATATTCGATGGTGGTTATTACCAGCTGAATCGCCATATATCCCTGCTGCTTTTGATCTGTGTCCTGGTAAGCAGCCGTTCAGGTATTACGTAACGCAATTTGGAGTAGGAGGGCGCTCTTGTAAAACGTTACGATGCGTTACAAGGCCGGGAACGGGGGCGAATTACGCGTTAGGTAACATTGTTCTTTTATATTTAAATAAAAAACTAACCCATTAAAATTTCCATAGTTCTCATGGAGAATCCGTCGACTATTTCCAGAGGTTAAGATAAATAAGTTATTTATTTTAAGAGTTTATTAGTAAAGAAAAAGGTAAAACATAATTATGACTTTTAGGTAAAAATGCTCACTTGAGTGTTACGTAGGCTTACCATACGTCCCGGTTTGACCGGGATAGTCCCGGTTTGAGATCCCTGTCCCGGCGTCCCGGTCAAAATTTTGATTGCATTTCAAATATGAAAAACACAAATTAAGCGAAAAGCAAAATGAAAATGAGCCTCTTTCTCTTCTGCGTCCCGGTTTGGCTCTTCGTAGTTTTGGTAAGCCTAGTGTTACGATACGTTTGAGGAGCGGGTCGGGGGGGGGGGGGGGGGTGGGGTGGAAATCAAAAATCACCAAAAATTGTGTTACCTATTACTTGGACCGTCCCTAATGCGTTTTAGGTGTTACGCGAGGGAATCGATAGATTGGTTTTTCACCAGGAAATAAACTCATATCTGATAGCCTTTTGTTCCACACGAACGAATTGTCGAGAGATGTAATTAGTATAGATTGATACTTCTACTTGTAGGCCATCATATCGGCGAGAGGGCGCATCTGATTGAACGCGAACAAAACGTCTACACGGGTGACGCAGAGGAACACCAGGAGTTCATCAATCTCGAAGAGGATGAAGCTGAAACTTTTGACAGGTAATCTCAACGTATATACCTTTTAATTTTAGATTTTGAAGCGATGATAGCTCAGTGGTAGTGTGCACGACTTCGCGTCAAGGGGCGTGGGTTCGAACCCAAGCACCTACTATGAGCTTGAGCTTTCGGTGAAGGAAAACATCGTGAGGAAACCATAGTACGGTGGTAGGGCTTTTTCTAATGCCCGCCTGGGTAGCTACCACCCTCTAGTTGTGAACCTGCCGCCAAATACCAATAGGTGTGTTCCGGCAGCAGCACTTGAGAGCCAGTTCCTCCACAGGTTTAGCGTGTCTACCAACTTGGGCCGTATCGTCACTTAAGATCAGGTGAAATAACGACCATAAAGGTAAACCTTAAGTTAAAAAAAAAAAAAAATAATAATCGTCAAGTGGTATTTTTATATAAACATGGTAAAATAACACGTAACGGTGACTACCCAGTGATGTGAAAACTATCGACAGTCACCCGCTGTCAAATCGCGCAAAAATCTTATCACGTTCGGCTCGAAGGACCAAATTTATAGTTCGTTCATTCTGGTTTTATCTTTCCGCTAACGATTGGAGACGAAAACAACTTGGTTTGGAGACTCCCGAGGGAGATTATATTTAGTAATAAATGTATATATTTTTTTTGTCTCATTATTAAGTGGGAAGTTATTCAAGTTCATGCGAGGTATAGCTAGTGAAAGTAGAAATAGATTTTACGTAATATTTAGCAAAGAACTGGAATCTAAACGATTCAATGTTAAGTGCGCATCACTAAGAAAAACATGCCGCGTATACACAGTGTGTTTGTTTGTTTCGTTCGTTTTGGTTAATTTATCGAATCGCTTTCAGTGTTTGAACACAGAGGCATTTCGAGTGTTCGTTTTTGGCACTGATCTTATAACTGTATAGAGTTCGCGTATCGAAGGTCGTTTTTGTTTATTCTCGTTCAAATATAACGATTCAACTGCATCTTTGGGAGATAAAGTGGTGTGTAGTCGACTAGCGATTCGTCCCGGTTTCGCACGGATGTCGTCATTTATATATATATAATAATAATAATCTATGTATTGAATAGGGTTAGGAACACGATCATGCTATTAGTAAGGATGGTTGAAATTTAGAATGGCGATATGAGATCGTTTAATCGATGAATCATTATTTTTCATGTAAAAAAAATCGATTTTTTTAAATTGATTCACAGCTCGTAATTATTTTTTTTAACTTAAATCGAGGCTTGATTTTTGTCTATTCTCACAAGATATAATTTACAATTATTTGAATGTTTTCACATACACATATACATGTGTGCAGAATTTTTCACTTAAATAAAAAACTGTGTAGCTAAATAGAAGTTAGTACTTCCTATAATATCGATTTTTTTATAATTGATATCGATTATTGTGATGTACTTCTGGTTTTCTATGATTAGGATTATATTGATAATAAAGGCACGAAAGGCAAATTGAAAAAAAAAGCGTTTTTTGGTTAATCATTTGAAACGATCCTAAAATCGATATTTTTTCAGAAAGAATCGCCATCCCTAGCTGAAATACCATCTCAGTGTCTGTCTCGTCTTGATTCTAAAGTATTAATTAGTCTCTTTTTATGTCTCGAAATGTTTACTACTGTATTGTTAGGCTCATAAAATTGTGATTATCGCAATTGCTTAGACACGTGCTAAACATTACAATGAAAGTAAATGCTATATGATATCATGTCACCGCGAAGTACATATCAACTTTTAACATCAACCATCACCCGAAACATCGACTGAGAGCGATGTCAAATATGAATGTTGGTAAAATTGTCCTTGTGCTTGCGGCATAAGGTCTATTTTTATTCATTAATTATGGGCATGCACCGCGGTTTGTATTACTAATTGTAAAGCTCTTACAAGGCGATTTTTTAATTACTCTGAGGTGAGGTGACTCGGTTGTTGCTGTTTCTTCCGCTCTCATCTTATCGCACTGCAATATAATGATAGTGATAATAGTGCGCGATAAAACGTGTAGGAACGCCGCGTCCATGGTATGTCAGTTCGAATTTAACCACCCACAATGAGCTTGAGCTTTCGATGGAGGAAAACATCATGAGGAAACCATAGCACGATGGTAGTGCTTTTTCTAATGTCCGCCTGGCTAGCTACCACCCTCAGGTTGAAAATCTGCCGCCGAATACCATTAGGGAACGCACCTGCGATTCCTCTAGTGTTTTGGGTGTCCATGGGCGGCGGTGATCACTTACCATCAGGTGACACGATTGCTTTGTGAAAAAAAAAATGTATTGCCCGCTTGGTTAATGTCAACTTTGTAATATCAACCTCGATGCATGCCCATGTCTATTATTGGTGGGTATTTTAAAGTGGTATTAATGGGTTTGGTCAGGGAGTTTCAAGAGAAGGTCGGTGTGACCGGGTCTCAGACGCCCCTGGCGGCTATATGCGCGCCTCCACGTCGCGATGGGCCGCGTCTGGCTCTACCAGCACCGCCGGCGACCAAGTGAGTCGATTGCACCTAATCAGTATGACGTATACACTAAATGTACAGTATGGCAATTTTGTCAACTAAAGTTTTAGGGTAATGTTTCTTTTCAGATAGGACTGCTGAAGATTTTTCTGTTTTTTTTTGTCTAATCGTTGCTTTAACAGCCTGGGAGTAACTTATACAAACCAATAAAAGTGATTACAGCTATTTAACTGTAATGAGACTTTATATAATACAGAGAAGCTTATATCTTGTCAGAATTGTGTTTGCTTTAATGAAAGTGATTTACAAAGGAAAATCAAATTGAAGAAAATAATTAATATCAACTTCTTATTTGACACTGGTAAAAAGATATTTCACCTAGAATAATTAGCAAAACAAATTGAAAATAAATCGACAGCTATATAGGGTAATGTTTGATACTAATTACCTTTTTTATTAAACACTAACAAATAAACCTGAGCTTATGTACTTAAAATTTAGCTAAAAATTGAATAAGCATATTGATGGAGCTATTCAATTTTACTCATTAAAACATGTGTAGGTTTTATTTAACTATTTTAAATGCTCACGAACACGATTTAGCCGTTTCCTATATTTTTGAAGTGAATAATTCTATAGGAACGTTTGGATAAGGATTAAATTCGTTTTAGTCGTCATCGACATGGTCACGTGACGCGTTAACGTACACACTATATCTCTTCCTATTAGTGTAACTTATTGCGCTGTAAACAGTTTTGATTTATAAGTTTCAATTTCATATCAAACAATTCATTTGGATATCCAAAGTAACAACTGTTTGTTAATAGTTTTAAGTTTTCACTTCTATCGGAAGTCCTCATGACTACGTTTATCATATTTTTTTAGAATTTAACGAATGGCCTGAATCTCAGATGATGTTACGTACTAATGGGGCCCAAGATAGTGGTTACACTAAGCCTAGTGGAATCACTGACTCTTAAGTTAAGTGACATACCTTTAGGTATTTAGTGAAAGAATTATTTTTATGAGCCCAATGTTCCTTTGATGTCCTAATAACAAATATAACTTCGATTACATTTTATTTCACTAAAGTCGACACGAGATTCGTTTACAGCTTTTATCAAATTGGCATACTGTACATTTTCTGTATTGTGCTTCGCATCAGACGTTTAGTATATCACAGTCTATGACTACGTTCTATTTACCGTTTGAAACATGCCTCCATCCGTTCCACATGTCGACCATGGTCGTTGTGGTCGCAACGAATTGTCACTAAGACCTCATTATTTGTACTCACGGCACGCTCACGAGGACCCATCTGCACGCATAGACCCGTACTTAATTCCGTTACGTTAAAGATTGTAACTCTCTCTTGCAAGTGGAACGAGAACGACCGCGGTCGTGGGCACGATCGTTTTGAATGGTAAATGGAACGTCGCCGATATGTGATAGTGAGATGTTATATTGTAGACATTGATTTTTTAATTATTTTATTGTAACGCTTCTGTAGGAGTAATTTTATAAGTTCGCATGTCTGTGTTATGTATTCCTTATATTTGTAGCTTTTCCTATGTGTTTTACATTTGCACGAGGTAGATCGGTTGTACTGGTAATACTTTATCCATATATTTAATAGTGTATCGAAGACGTCAGTCGACTTAACGATTCAGGTTATAATAGAAATGTTGAAAGGAAATATCCTTCACGTATACTATAAAAAGTGCATTAAACATTCCCATGAAATCTGTCTGTGAAACCAGAAATCTCTATGTTGACGTTCGTTTTGATAGATTTTCAAAAATAACTTAATTAAACATTTTAACAATGTATTAAAAGAAACAAAGATTTTAGATATTTGTTGCTTAAAAAACGTCCATCCATCATCCTCTTGCGAATTGCAAATTTCCTACCAGTCTCTTTATATATTTACGCTAATGTTGTTATGGACACATCTGCACGGAAATACACACAAGACACGATTGAATGTTTGTCTTTACGACATATATAATTTTAAATACCCACGTTAAGGTGTTGGAGTCTCAAGGTGCCATCTCCAGCCTCGTGTATGTGTCGAAAATCAGTGATAATCTATGTTTGGTTTTATTTTTCTCTTTACAATGGATAAAATCCTTTATTCCTCTTGCCTGGGTATCTGAGAGGCGAATGTTAGATTCCCAATAATATATATATATAAAATATTAAATAAACTCTCGACGGTGTTTCAGTCTGGCATAGACTGTTTTCGGCAAAGAATGGTCCACGAGCTCATTTCTTTGGACTACGAACGTGTTATTGACCGATAATTGTTTGTGGTTTGGATGTCTCTTAACTTTAGGTGCATTATCAGCGTTCCCCCCCGCCCCCCCATTCCCTTCGTTGGTCCTTAATGGTGGCAATAGTACCAGATACAGGCGGCACGGTGTATAAATTGCAGTTCAAGTGGCCAGTCTAGCGGCTTCAGGAGACAGACGCGCCCGGCCGCGCGCCGCCCCCTACGATCCGCTGCAAGCCCCCTCACAATACCCACCAGGTAAACATCTCCCCCACACATCATAACCACACGTTCCCCCTTCCCCATCACACATCAGAGCCACAAGTATCCCCTCTTCTCTACACATCAGAGCTATTCGTTCCCTCTTCTCATACATCAGAACTACACTTTCCCCGGCTCCCTCACACATCAGAGCAACAGGTTCCCCGTGTCCCCCCCCCCTAACTAATTATAACAACACATGACCACCTTTCACCCATTATCATAGCCACGCGATAAACATTTTCAACGTATCAACAATGGTCATTGAAGTCATGTTAATTACAACAATAACAATGAAGAACACATGGTACCGGGTTGACATTTTCAATAATTTGTTCCGAGAGTTATATTTCAGAGAGTATGTTAAGAATTATTCGTTTATTTTGCTTATTATATTTGTATAAAGCTGTAAATATTATGTTTGCATACGATGTATCTATTATCATGAACTGTAGTATTATTGTGTGCTTTCTCATTTATTATTGCATCAACTTTGTACAGAATGCATGTTAGTTTTATTATAAATAGACGTTCAAGATTTACCGAAGAAAAATTTTACAGCTCTATTATTCACCCTCTGTAAGATGGTCTTCATAGAACATTTACAAGGTTCGGGCTTCCTCACGATGTGATACTTCACCGTCAGCCGATGTTAGTGATTGATCGAATTTGGAATTAGTAAAATTGTGTAAACTCCAAATTAAATCAACAGTAAATAACATCGAAATATGTCCACTATTTATATTTGTAAATTTTGCATATAATATATTTTTTTTAAATACATATTTTAATAAGAGTATCTGTGGTCCAGTTCGAGCGTGCGCGAAGTATACAGCGGCTCCCATCCGCAGCGACATCGGCATAAGCACAACAAGTCTCACCGACACGGGCCCCACGACCACTGAGCACGAGACACCCTTCTTTCTCCACTCCACCTCTGCTCTCTTCCTCATTTCACCCCTTCTTCCCCCCGTTACTCCTTACTCGATGTTCCTCCCTTTCCTCTGCCCTACCGTAACGCTATCAAGACAAACGGTGGATAAAGTATCTCATCGCATTTTGTAAACTAGATATCCAGTTTTATAAATGCTATTGAAACTAAATAGTACAAAATACTCTTTTCCCCGTTTTCTCCTAAATGTCCTCCTCCCCCTTTCCCCTCTCTCCTCTCCGCCCTTCTCCTCTTTCCTCAATCATTAGTGTAAAGCCCCTGCAACAAGCCACCGGGCTAAATTATCTCATCTCATTATTATTGTTCTTTGTCAGATCCGAGATCTAGTTTTATTATTTCTATAAGGACATTATTGAATTAGAGATGACTAGGATTGGACGGCTTGTGATTATTCCGAATAAACGGGTATCCGGCCTGCGTAGGGATGCGACATCATAGATTAGTGATCTTCTTGTAACTAGGTTCGGTTCGATTTGATAAGCGAGTTGAATTTTATCTTCCCGCTGTAACGTGTGCTATATAATATATTTAATACTATATGATATATTCAGTAACAACGCATTACTGAAATTCGTACAAAATACGAGGGGTAAAATCGCTTATTGACATTTATAATGATTAATTTAAAAAAAAATATATTTTATCTCTTTGTAAATGTAGTTTAAGCGGTCGAAATATATTTTTGAATTGGCCGGATACTCGGTAATGAGGACGCAAGTAACATTATTATTTTCTTTAGAATATGTGATGTCACAATTAAAATCGTTTAGAAATTATATCATTGTCATTGGTCATTTGCGGAGAGGTTGACGTTTCTTACAATTAAACATTGAATAATAATCAGAAGTGATTTTTTTCGCTGTAAAAACCTCAGAAGTCATATTTTAAAACTGGTTACAATGAGACATTTTTCAATGGATAGCAAAAAACAGCACATGATGTTAATCGTGATTTTTAAATGACTATTAATATATGAACATTTCAATAAGTTGTTCTGTCATTCCGTATAATAATCAGTAACCTATTCAATCTACTTTAATTTTGTATGTATGCAAAGAAAAAGTTATCCATTTTAAGAATGTAATATCGATAGTCTTACCTTGACAATTGATTACACATCAACCTTCAACCTTGTCGCAAATGAGCGTTATTTCTCTAAATCAATCCCTGGATCTCGCTTGTAGTTTGTGTTTTGAATATTGCATATTCATTAGTGAAATATTAAAATTTATATTCATTTCAAAAATTATTTTATTTTGTCTAAATTATATCTGTATAATGTGAAATTATCAATAATTGTTTTTTTTTTTATTATTTATATATTTGAAAAGTCGACATGCCTGATTTAATTTTAAAACTGCGAATTTCGTAACACCATTTTGTTGTACCGTGGGAATACGTGACCAGTAAGTTTGTTTCAAGAAATACACGAGTACCTTATTATGGTTTCCCTCGGAGTGACTTTATTACGAAGGGTTTGTTATAATCAAATCAGTGATAATACAGCAAATGTCCGAACTCGCAAAAGCGTTTGTGAAACAAAACCATCTTTGAAACCTTGCATACGTTTTTGGAAACGGTACTGCAGAGCTGTTATTCAATGAAAATGCGCAGTGAAACTTGTATTGACCTAGATTTAAATTGACTGAAGACGTGTGTACGTGAAAATACATAGGCCGTCCGCGACTTCACAATGGCAACATCTAATAAAGTATTGTGCGTAACCATCTTCCTGAACGTAGCTTTCTATCGGTTGAATAAATTTATATAATCGGTACATGCAGAAATTACCCTACGACCATAATAAAAGCTTTAAAATAAAATAGTATAGAAAACATTACTCGTGTATCAAAAGACGACTAGTCCGTGCACTCTGTAAACTACGAAGCTCCGATCTATCAAATTTGACAGTTTTGACGTCTGTCAATAACTTTGCAACGTCATCTGCCGACCTAGATGTAACGAAAAGAATCGAATGAAATGCGCCATCTTGAAAGAATTGCACGGGAAGATTATATTTAATACTCGATAGAAATCATAACAAGACGGAAAACGTAAATCGGTTAATCCACGGGATCCCAACCTTTTTCAGTGGACAGCGCACATACATGTTTACTATTTTCTCGCAGCGCCCTAATTTATCTAGTTTGTTGAAATAGATAAATACAATAATACAAGAATGGTAATGAGAATCGCTTCACGGCGCCCTTGTTTATTCTCTACGGCGCATCAGGGCGCCGCGGCGCGCACTTTGAGAACCCCTGGGTCAATCAAATCATTTGAAGCGATATGTTGTTTAAACTTCAAAAAATAATAAGATGCTGTTAATTGTTTGTAACTTGGTCTTAATTAAAAGAAATTCCCAATGCAGTTTCTGACAACGTGACTCAATAATTGAAACTTTTATCGTAATATTGTTAGTCTTAAATTTGAGTCTATATATTTAGCTTTTTTAGCTGTAAGATTTTAAGTTTGCAAGTTATTTTAGTAAACAATTAAGTCCGCATACGGTTTAAGGTATATCATTAGAGAATGAAACTTGTGACTCATTACGCTTGATTTTAGGGGTGGTGATAGGGGTAGGGTGTAGGACAGGGGTTGGGACAGAGGATAGTAAGACTAACGATGAAGATAGGTTTGTTTTTGTGCACAAATTTTACCTAATGTCTAGATTATAGGGCACGCGGAATCGTCTGGTGATTTAAATAGTTCTATACTAAAAGCAAAGTTAGCGATGTTTTATTTGCTAAAAGATTTCTTTGTAACTTCCCATTGGTGAAATTAGAGATCATCGTTTGAACTTTCGTCTATGTTGTGTCTAAATTATTCGATAAAATATTATAATTGGAATGAGAAATTTCATGTGTATGGTAGCTCCATCTCGGGCCGTCGTGTTCGCTCGTATGTGTAACGCTTTGGTGTTTCTTTCAACAACTTAGTGAGTGTTTAGGGTTTTAGAAAAAATATATAAGATTTTTCTAATTTCTTAGTCGTTTTAACTACAGGGGAGTGGTTTGAAACCCCCTAAAAATTTAATCCTTTCTAGTTATAACGAGGTTAGTAATATTTTTGTCTTACTAGTAAAGTGCTTGTGTATTATAGTATAAACTACATATTAAAAACCGGTCTAAAGGATATTTTACGTTTGCTCGACGGTGCACGGACCGTGGTCGCGAGTCGACTGACGCGTTTCTGTGACTTCTTTAACGAAGGCAATTTTTTAGTGACTACCCTCACTACCGAGGTCTAAAAATAAGATGCGTTTAGATCAGTATTTTAATATCTAGTTACAATGGTTATAAAAAAGTTTTATATAATTTACTACTTTTTAAATCAGCAATAATTAACTATTATTATTTTCTTCAGTAGAAAAAAATAGAATAATAAATGCGTGTGTATGATTTAATGAAGAAAGGATATTGAATATTATTTTGATATACTATTAAAAAGAAAGAAATGAATGTCGTAGCAATTTCAGCTATTTAAGTTTCAATTATTAGAAATTGTTGTTGTTGTAATCCTTTGTATTGTATAATCTATAATAACTAGTAAATTTAATCGTGCGATGTGAGTTTTATTGTAATGGTCTATTTATATTGGGCATAATAATTTAGACGCGTGACGCCGCGGGCGAAGGTGTATTTTCTCGGACCCAGAAATAATAATAAAGGCTGGTCTATCTCTCTGGATGTATTGAAGAGTTTGCCTGGTTTCTGGCTCCTTAAAAGCCTAATTTCTTCTTAGAAAATATGTTAAACCTATTTTATACTTAGTTGATCTCCAATCTTTTTGGGATGATTAAAACTGGAACCTTGTAGTGGATTCCCTCAATTACAAGAAATTCCTAGCTGTGTCAATGGTTATACCGTTAGTTTTAATAGCGAATATGAATGTTTAAACCTTTTCCAAGAGTTTTTCAAGTCTTTTACCGCTAAATTCATCAACATGGCTGTAACATTCCTGGTGATGTAGCTGTTCATAGGTGACTGTAACCACGGACTGTGAGCCATCTGCTGTTTGCTACTCATTACCTTAAAAAAGTGTGCATAATAGCAAGTATAATATGAAACCGCTTCCGACCATCTATTCGCTAGGGAACCCTGGACTGTCGCACTTGTGAAGGGTAGTGGTAACAGGGACCACATCTTCTCATGAAAGTGTCAACATATGGTGTCGCCACGGTTGCAAATCGATGAATTTTTACACAAAGTAGTGTCAAATCAATAACACAGCTAAGTGCAATATGAATAAATCTGAGCGATATAGAATAAAGTATCAATTTTTATTTGACAACATTCTAACTGATGTATATCACACGACAGACTTTTTATACGAAAATTTAGGAGGTATTTGTTTTGGCAGGAACGATGTTATTTTCAAGCGCCTGATCATTTCGTAATAATAAATCGAGGATAAGCAAAATTTGATAAAACGCTAAAGGTATATAATAAATTAATTTCCAAAAAATAAGATTTTGCCGTTCCCTCTTGCTATTGCTAATTTGGTGGTTCTTGAATTGTAATTTACTGCTTCTACTTGTCACCCCAATAATACGGATTTATCTCTTCCCATCATAGTTTCATTCCCCCTTTTTATTCCCATTAATGATGTATATTTGTCGCAGCTATCAGTGGACGATCTCGAACTAAGCACAAATCGCAATGATTAATGTCGAAACGATCGGTCACAACTCCAATGGGTTATTTCATTCTTCATATGTAATAACACAATTAAATTTAATTGTGAAAGTATTTATTTGAAAAAAAAATGCCGATAAACTAACCGGTCCTAAAGATATTTAAAAATTTTCAGTAACTCAACAACGCCAAAATTAGTACAAAAATCTTCTAAAATGTATGTTCTAAATATTCATCATAAAAGCAATTAATAGAATAAGATGAATAATACAAAAAAACCTATTCAAATGCACATATACATTTTTCTTTTCTCTATAAATTTGCCATATTCAAAGTCCGATCCCTCAAATCGATCCTTTTAACTTCATATTTCTAAATAAGTACTTTCACAATTGTTATCAATACTAGATATAGTTTTAGACGTAATCTTGATTTTAGAATTAAAGGAATCTAATGTTCATCCTTATTATTTGTGTGATCGTTAGAAATAAAATAAAAATACAGTTTTATCGATTTTATCGTCTTTTATTTATAAATTTTTCTTGTGTGTATATTAAAAAAATAAGTATAACTTATGCCGTCGTTAATGAAATTAATAAGTTATTAAGTAAGCGTGTCAATAAAAAAAAATTGGTATTCAGTCGAATTCAAAAATAATTGTAAAACATATGACTATACTCCGTTTTTTTATTCCTACATAGTAAAGTGACGTTTCGAGTGTTGCCAGTTAATTTGATTATATTTTTTTTTTACCATCATTACGATTTATTAAATAACTGTTTACTGTTAAGTATTTCTATATTAGCCATGATACTCGATCAAACTACTTGAAATAAAGTTACTGATTGTACAGTATCATTTTAAGAATAAAATAAGAATCGATAGTAATCCAAAAGGTTTTGTTTTATATTCTAAATCATTTACAGTGATAGATTAAATTATCGAATATATAAAATATTTCATAATAGGACAAACTAATTCGTTAAAAAATACGAATCAAGTGATTATAACGTAAATTAAACGTTACAGTAGATTTTTTTTTTAAGTGGCAACATTATTTTCGAGTTGACATTAGTGACATACGAGTTCTAGTCAAATAGATCTGAGTGATATAAAGAAAACGGAGTTTACAAAAGCAAATATGTGTAAAAATACCTTCACCAGAAATTGTAACAGCAATAAATGAGCTAAAATTACATAAATGAATTAAGTGAAACCGGCGTTGTTCGCGTTGTTATGAACGCCGTCGTTTCTCCGGTCGGAGGCTTGGTCGTGGTGACCACTTGACGGTCGCCGTCAGAGGCTCATGCGGCAGATCTCGTCGTTGATCTCCAGCATCTGCTCGATGAAGGACTGGCTCGACATCACTTTAGCCAGTTTGCAGATGATTGCGAGTAACACGCCCTTCTTGTAGTTCATTTGCGTGTTGCATAGTTTGATCTCCTCCATTATTGTCTTTGGTATCTGTAAAATTAATCGCCAACCTGTATATAGTTTAGTCAAACGTTGGGTTTTCTTGAAAATAATGCAAACATTAAAAATGCGCTAAATGGCACAGTAAGTGCACTGTGCTGAATAGTGAACCCAATGCCGTCTGAAAACAATTTGATTTTGTATATTACGTCATAATCCAATGAAGGTAATGTCGCCAATGTCAAATATGGGTTTTTTACACATAATTTACAAACATAAAGTAATAAACTCGTTTTTTTTTTTTTGAGGAAAACAAATAATTGACCTATACGGGACTCAAACCAACACCACTTTCGCGCGACGATCGCACTGAGGCATCTGTTTCAACTGTTCCGCTTGTAATAATTAAATGCGACAAAGTAAATGGGAATTTTTTAGACGAATAATTTGTAAATGTTGCCAGATAAAAATTACATATACTTTTAGAGGTTATCAAAAATTTAAACTAACTTTAGTTGTCGAACTGTGTTCATGAATTATGATCGTATGGCGCATGGGGGTAGGGCTTTTTCTAATGTCCACCAGGCTAGCTACCACCCTCAAGTTGAAAATCTGCCGCCAAATACCAGGAGGTGTGTTCCGGCAGTTGGCTGAGAGCCAGTTCCTTCACAGGTTTAGCGTGTTTATTAATTGGGGTCGTATCGTCACTTAAGATCAGGTGAGATTATGGCCATAACGTTAAACTTTATGTATAAAAAAAGGTCGAATTTCATTCGTTAGACGAATCTGAGTAACAGGGAATATAAACACTCACCTTGGCTGGTTCGTAGAATGTACTGAATTTGTATTTGGTTTTCCGTTTTTCCGAACCGTTGTCGAAGAAGAGTGTGAATTGTGCATCGTTTCCACGGACGCCGACTGGAAAGTACAACCCGGCTGTAAGGTGGCCCTTTTGGTCCCGGGATAGGAGACTCCTGGACAATACAAAAAAAATGGACAATACAAAAAAAATGGATAATATACTTTTTACATCTTTCGGTGTGATGTGAGAAATGGTTGAGAATATTTTTTAATTTCAAATAAAGGTCGCGCGTGTCGAAGTAACACACCGTGAAGTTAGTCGCGAGTTATACTGCTTTTGTCGCGTTAGTTGATACACAGTTTAATTTGATTTATTATTGTGTCTAACGATAGCTGAAAACCAGTCGGATACATCCCTATTGATGGAACAGAAAATGTTTAATAATTTTTGCTGGAAGCGTAATGTTAAAAAAACCTTCCTTAAAGTCTTAAAAAAGCCTTCCTTAATCATTGTTATATCAAATGAAAGAAGATTTTTTGAATTCGACTGGTAGTTCGTTTTAAGATGAGCGCGTCAAAACATACATTCCCGCTTTATAATACTACCATAGATATGAATTAGGCACTCTGACGACTTATATACTTGGTGTACGGTGGTCGAAATAAAGTCTGCCATTCTACGACTCCATCTACAATAGCTATTTCAGTTATAGTGGTTTAAAATAAAATTACTTGAAGTTGTAAACGAGATTCCTCCTCTCGGTGACATTGACGCCGTCGAGGTAAGGTCGAGCTATGAAAACCAGTGAGGTCTGGGTCTTCACGACGCCCGCCCTCGTCTCCCTCTCGTGCCACTCCACGTAGCTGCTGTTTTGAAGGTTGTACGTGTAGTTGTACTCTTTCCGGCAGTGTGGCTCGTCGGATTGCGTGAACCAGCCTGTGGAGAAAATACTTTAAAGTTCAACTATACTCAGAATGTTAAATAATCATTTATTTGGTGAAAAACGTAATAACCTATAATGGGGATATGCTATTAGTAACTATTGCGACCTAGGTTGGGTGGGGACTTTTTATTAAATTTAGCTACAGTGAGACCTATGATGGGGCCACGAGGTCCCAGAACAAGAAGACTTTTATTAACAGCTACTGCGTAACCTATAATGGGGACATATTATTAATTATAACTGCTGGCACATACGTCTTGAGTGGGTACTTTTTGTTAAATGTAGCTATTATGATATTCTGAGTGCTTAAGTCTAGAATGGGAATTTGCTATCAGCTGCGCTACTGAGACATTGAAATAGGTGGCTAAGTCTAACATGGGAACTTGTTATCGGAAATAGGTTTTTCTATATTCCAATAGATTTTGATTTTATAGAGGGATTTCCTTTCGGGTAACTAATAGGGTATTCTGATAAGTATTTAATCCTTGAATAGAGACTTGGTGTGTATAAGATCTAGATTATTAATATAGATCCCTTTATATGCCCTACCACTATACATATCTTTACTCAAAGTGCTATGTAATCGACAATTATATTAATTATTTGACTACAACTCACGAGGGTCAATTTTCTATTAGGGTTAACCACGTGTAAGAATGAACTGTACACAGCTGTACCTATATTTTAACTTAAATTTATACATGTTTTGTAATTATTTTAATATAGTGATAAGTTTCGTTTTCTGCATTATATATTTTGCGTTTCAATGATTTTGTCGCAATTGAAGGTAGTTAAACACTATTTGGCGCCTGAGTAATAGATTTGTAACTACCCTATTTTATTGTCCTGGATATTAGTTCCGTAAATACTGACCAGTATGAGGGTATGCCCGATCAGCCATCACGGTTACGATCCTGGGCACGTGGTACCCCGGGTCGGCCAGCATGATCCCCGGGCGGCCGTCGATGCAGATCTGCACGCCCGCCATCACGTGCTCCTTCTCAGCCGTTAGCATCGCCGCCGGGCTGTCCCCGCTCGTCACGTACTCGCGCACGTCCACGACCGCCTCCTCGCACGATAACAGCGCAGTCGCCGCATCGAAACCGTGGAAGGTTCTCTCGAGGCATCGCCACCGCTTGATCAGCTCGAGCCCGAGACCGACGCACGTATGTCTCTTGGACCTTATCGGCGGGTCGTAGAGCTGGTACAGCTCGGCCAGAGCGGTCGTGCGCCTGTCGTACGCCTCGTAGAGCGAGATGAAGTTGCTGACGGAGTCGTAGTTGTCGGTGACGAGCAGGCGGCGGAGCACTGCCTCGGCGCGCGTCGCCAGCTCCTCGTGCCGCTGCAGGCAGAGGCGCAGTGCGGGTCGGGGCGGGCCCCAGCGCGCGGGCGGCAGTGCCGGTAGGTGGGTCACTCGCGGCTCCCGGGCGAGTCAACTCGGCCACTCGGCCCCCCACCGGCCCACGCGGGGCGCCGCCGCCTCGGCCTCCGCCGGCGCGCACTCATCTCGCCGCTCGGGGCTTGCCTCGGCGCTCTTCACGAGCGCCTCACGCTGCTTCTCTAACAACAATGATGATGGTTTTTCACGCTCTGCAAATAAACATACAAAAACCTTACTGATATTATAAAAGGAAAAGCGAGTTTGTTTGTTTGTTTGTTACGCTTTCAAACCTGTTGGATTATGATGAATTTTGGTATAGCGATAGACGGGTATCTTGGAAACGGCGATAGGCAAATTTTTCTCGCGAAAAACTTATTGGGAGTGGGGTGAAAAGGGACATAAACTTTGTATGAAACTTTTTATTATGTAATCCGATTTGTTTGGCAAAATCAATTTTAACGTGAGCGAAGCCGCAGGTAAAAGCTAGTACTATAAAAATGGGTTAAACAACCAAAATTGACCTTTGAATGGGTTATAAATCTCATTTTCAATACATTTTTTAAATACATATTCATCTTCTCATAGATATAAATATTTATATATTTATAAAATCAAGACAGATATATGAACGCGACAGAAGGCGCTGTGAACGAATTATTGACTACTGGGCCAATTAAAAACAACTATAAAAAAACAAGAACATGTATATCTTTGTTTCCGAACTAACATACGCTGTTAGCCTTAAAGCGAAACGGAACATTTTGAAGCGAGTGCTGAGGGCACTCAGCTCCGAGGCAGCGGGCTACCGTCCAAAAAATGTATGAGATGACAGACGATATAGAATGTCAAAGTCAATTATCGAACTGTCATCTCATTTTTTTTGTTTTGTTTATGTTACCAATTCTTGAAAGACAGTTTAATTAGGGATACTGTACTACGTGTATTGAGCGAAGTTATCTTAATAGAAAGTTGTTTTTAATTATCAGCATTTTAGCGTAAACATTGGCTGTTCAATTTTCGTTGAAAATAAAGGAATTCACTGAACAATACGCCATATATGCTGTGCAAAAGGACATCGACACATATTTACCTGCGGTCTTTGTACGAGTCAAAACAGAAAGAGGTATTTATAGGAAGTCAATGACTTGTTAATTATGTGGTTTGTTTACCTTATGAATTTTCTGAGAATACGAACCCCTATAAAAGTAATTCATTATCCTCTAATTATAGTGAAAACATATTATTTTCGGTCACCATGTAGAATATTGTTTTAATTTTATTTATTATTATAAATTTTAATTATTTTCAATTAACTACAAGGTGTGCTTCATCAGTTCGCAAAACTTCCGTTTTAAACTAAACAATTCCTCATTGTTATTCAAATTCAAAAGTAAGGTTTGCCTTCAAACATACGAATTTTTTATACTAATTTATTTTATATATTAACTGTTATACTAAAAGAAATTAATCGTAGTATGAAATTAGGTAATTGAAATTTGTGAAAATGTGAATTGTCGAGAACACGGTATTACTAAAAATTAAGGAGTTGTATAATTTATTTACCCACTACCTGAGCACTCGACTTCGTTTGCGTGGAACTATAAATTATTTCAATTTTTCAATTTATGCTCGTTATTGTAATTTTTTTCAATACAGCTTTATTCCTACTGGCGGTAGCGTGATCTTATATAGTCTAAAGTACTGTTTCTGAAACATTTTGGTGTACCGCCTACTTTAGGAAAAATTGTATACCCCCAGGAATACTACATCTAATTTTTTACAGAAATTTGTGGAAAAATCCACCATCTACCGATTTTTTTAGTCTCTCCCAATATACTTGAAGTTTCAATAGTCCCCTCAGATAGCATTAGCGCCCACTTTGAGAACCTATGGTCTAAAGCTTTTCCTGTTGATTGCCCTATCATAAACAAAAATATTTTTTGAAATACGATAGGCAGTTCCTGAGAATAGCGCGTCTAGACAGACAAAGAAAAGTTCCCAGCTTGATAATATTACTTTAGAATATAACATAATCACTTATATAAAATATTTTATAACCAATAATAAATCAACGATGTAAAAGAGAATGTCATTCTCTGTCAAATGGCGCCGATGAAACGCGACATGTTGCTTGTACAAACCTATAAAATCCGCGACATTTGCATTTTATGTGGGTATTTAAGAAAGGAATTTTTACTTTTATCTTGCACATTATGAATCCGAAAGATATTTTACGAACGAGAATAAGTATTTGTGTATATGAAAACGTTAAACTAAATAAAATTGTGTGAGTAATTGCGATTCCATCTGATTTTTTGTAATATACTTTAAATCGGATCTTTTTTGATGCGATGTTTACTCAGTTGGTTGTATGTACGAATTCTGCGTCAATGAACACGAGTTCGAATCTTTCCGATGAGGCTGAGCTTTCGGTGAAGGAAGACATCGTGAGGAAACCATCACATGGTAGTTTTTTCTAATGCCCACTTGGCTTAGCCACCCTCTCAAGATAAAAATCTGCCTACAAATACCTAAAGCTGTTTCGGCGGTAGCACTCGAAAGCCAATCTTCACTAAGCTTAATGTGTTCACCATCTTAGGCCAGATCGTACCAATACCGTATACTTTATACTTTTTAAACCTATTCACTATAGGGAACAATTAATGTAAACGATTTTAAAAAAGTTAGCCAGGGAAATGTATGGATGAGACAATGCCGTTAGCGCACTTTACGATGGGCATAAGAATTCGAAGTGGTCATCGTGGAATCTGTCTGATTTAATAACCGCGTTAAAATATTCGCCGAAACGTACTTCTTAGCATTTAACGAGCACTTACTGACTGACAACGTCGTTAATTAGTGCAAAAATTTAGTCCATCTGTAGCTCTTTTACCATGTTCTGAAGGGTTATTTGATATAATCCCCTCGTCTCTCATCCACAACAGAACCACGCGGGCGCGGCTTCGGTGTCACAGTTTCACGATGACTCCTATTGAATCGCGAATTAAAAGTGTGCTGATTCTTATTTCTGTCCTACCGTGGAACTGTGGAACCGTCTTGCTGTTAGCGAATTCCCTCCTTTCTATGATATTGGGTTGTCAAGAGGCGTGAAAAGGTAACTAAGCAGGCCAGCATGACAGACTGTGAATTGAGGTTCATTGTCAGTCGCCGCTGTTTAGGATTGTACTGTACTTAACATCACGTGCAGTGCAGTCACTATGCTGCGAAACATGAAAAAAAAGGAATATATATGGCTTTTTACTACTAGAATTAACCTAATGGCTATCCCCTTCTCTTCTTTAGTGATACCTAGTTCATACATAATTACGCCAATGTAATGTAATGTGGGCGCAATACCAAAAAGATGGTAGAAGGTATTGCAAATATGCAGAGTACATTCAACACTTCAACAAGAGACTCTTATTAAAACTGCCCATAGCATAGTATCTAACAAATTATGCTGTCATTTATCTATGTTAATATTATTATTAGGCGGAAAAGTTTATTTGTTTGTTTGCATGTTTGAATTTGCATCTTAGGACTACCAGTCGGATTTAAAAAAATATTTCTGTCACTAAAAAACCTGTCATTGAGGAAAGCTTAGGCTATTTAACATTATTCTGAAATTAATACAGCATCAACTTGCATTGGCATTTATTTGCATAGAACATTTGATCACGCTACCACCAATAGGATCAAAGCTGTATTGAAAAAAGTTACAAAAACTAGTTGTTAAATATCTTTGAGTCCCAAATTGCAATGGTGGCAATATTACAACGTAACATGGGCCCAATAAAAAGACCAAAGTCTCATTAAAAACTCGGTGTGTTGATCATTGAATAAAGGAAACCAATACGTTGAAACAAGACGGCAGACAAAATCGATTGCAAACTAAAGTTTATTGCCACTTTGCAAGCCTTTATTCGTCTTCCATTAGACATATTTTCGAGTTAGACTCATTTTTAATATCATAATTTCACTTTAGAAATCGTTAAAGTCAAATAATGACTGCAGACCAAAGGAGAATGATCTAAACCAAACAAAGAAGTGATGACGTTCTCAAGACATTTCTTTATCGGTTGACGTCAAACATAAATCATCGCTTTCGAGATATATTACAAATCTAAAGATAGATCTTTATTATATACTACGGTAACTGAAATATGGATAGATATATCTGTGTTTGAAAGAACTTTGTATCGAGTAGTGGTCTTCACTCGACTACAATTTCGTTCGTATGATTACATATATATGATATATACATATATTTTTGAACTAGTCATATAAAAGAGGGTAGATAACACCAGAGATTAGGAGTAGTGCAAAAGTAGTCTGTTGTCTCTGGTAATGTGAGTGATCCGATGCGATGAGTCCCATAGGCCAGTCTCGTAGCCCGCTCGGTACAATCTCCCTTAATGTTTAGTGACGATGTGGCACAAGATAGAAGACACGCTAAGCCTAGTAGCCTAGAAGGACTGGCTTTCAAGTGCAACTGCTGAAACACACCGTACATACATTTATGTATGTTATCACCATATAAAAAAATGGGCCGTAGCCAAACAGGCTTGTGTTAGAAGAATTGAACTCGCCGGGGTGACGCGGTGATCGCAAGTTCGAACCCGCGTCGCCCCAACAAGGCAACAGATGGCCGTGGGGTTTTAGTGAATATTCCCTGCGACCAGCACTGGGCGAGTCCCACATAACCTACCCGATTCCCCCGGGCAGGGAGGGTATGCGTGCGTAGATGCATTTCCCCGCGATAAAACAGGCTTGCGTTGGGAAATGGCTTGTCATAATTGGTGTCACAACGACCTTTGTAATTGATGCTGTATTATTTTACTGAAAATTTCCGCATTCAGCATATGCATTTATTGTTACTGGGGAAATCCTCTGGCAATTATAATGGTAGTGAGTAGCATCGGTTGTTCGCATCGTTAGCCGCTTCCGAGTATGTGATGATTCACGATCAAAGTACAAAGGCGCTGGTAAACTGGTAACAAAGACGCGCTTTGAATTCCACGTAGGTGACTTGATTTAGGTGTAGTCGCTAACGCAGTTCGTAATCCAATACATGAAGCTTTGTTGAAACGAACATTGTGTTTGGGTTTGTGATTACCGGCTTGCTATTTTGAGAAGCTCAGTCTGGTGTCGACGTGTTTTTGAACGTTGATTCCGCTGCAGATATGAGGATATTTTGCGTCGGCGATTAACAGGAAAGAAGATATCGAGCGTGTCCAGGAAAAAAAATCTCCACTGATCCATTAAAAATAGTGATTATTAACATACTGTCTCTAAGTTACAGAAATAATTATTAGGAGGTTACAATTAAAAAAAAATTTTTTAAGATTTTTGGCGTTTGCGTTGTTTTTTCTGACTGAAAGGCTCGATATATTCGATCTGTATCAATTATTGTTTTTTGACATGTAGGTAGATTTATTATTTTATGTAGATACAGCCTTTTTATATATTACTAGCTGAGTCCGCGACTTCGCTTGGAACTATAAATTATGTAATCAATTAATAAATAAACTTTTGGCCGTTTTTGTAATTTTTTCAATACACCTTTGCTTCTATTGGTGGTAGCATGATGTTAAAAGCCTTCTTCCATGATTAATTCTCTATCAAATACAAAAAGGATTTATAGAGGCAGAACTTTTCGGTTACGTTTTTTCCTGTCAACCGATTTTTATTATTAATATTCAATTCTAAACTTTACGTGCGGCTTCGCTCTCGTTAATATTGATTTTATCAAAGAAATCGGATGAAGCAATAAAATGGTTCATACAAAGTTTATTCCTCTCTTTATCCCAATTCCAATAACGTTTTCGAGAGAAAAAGTACCCTATCACTGTCTCCAGGTTCCCGTCTATCTCTATACCAAACTTCATCATTATCGATTCAACGGTTTAGTTGTGAAAACGTAATAAACAAACAAACTCACTTGCGCTTTTAAAATATTAGTAAGGTTAATGAACTTTTGTGTTATTACTAAGAAATTTAAAACAATTTTCTTGCCACATTGACAAGAATTTCTCCAAATTTTCAGTTATTATAGTTAAGACTACATATTCTTAAACAAAATAATATGCATTACATTAAGGAGCTGGAACAGGTATTATTAGAGCTCCATAGTTATTCCTTTTCAATATAAAAATTTAGTAAGATGTTTTTTTTTATTGCAACGCACATAAAAAATGCCTAACTACCTAACAGTCACATCAAGGTGACTCTTTATCAAGACCTTCAAACTGTTTATACAATGGCAGAAATATACTGAATAATACGTTGAAACTAATTCACGCAACATTGCTTCACTTTACAATGAAACTATAATCTTCATATAAGTAAAACGAATCGTGTTTATGTATCCATGTCGAAGTGTCTACAAAATATATCTACCTATCTCTAGTTTATATTAAAGAGTAAGATATACAAGATATCTTAAGCGAATACTCAAAACTTTTAGTATCATTTAATACTAAAACAGTTTTTTTTTTCGTTTTTAATTATCATCTATATTTTAATATTATAAAGCGGATAAATTTGTTGGTCACTTTGAACGCTTCTAACCTTAGGAACAAATAAATATCTGAAATCTATCTGATTTTGATATAGTGACTGGGGAAGGCTTAAGCTATTTAATATCACGCTACCACAAGAAGGAGCAATAATGTATTGAAAAAAATTTAAAAATCGGACAAAAATTATTCGATAACTAGCTTTTACCCGCAGCTCCGCTTGTATTAATATCGATTTGGGCAACGATTCATACGAAATTTATCCCTCTCTTTACCCACTTTCTATAGGGTTTTCGAGAGAAAAAGTAGCCTACCACAGTTTCCTGCGTCCCATCTATCTCTACACCAAAATCGATTGTAATCGATTCAGCGGTTTAGGCGTGAAAGCCTGACAAACAAACAGTTTTTTAATTACACGCGAACGAAGTCGTTAATCCGTAATAACTTCAACTCATCTGATTCACTTTTCTCAGTACGGAACCCAAAAGTACGTATGTAAATTATTAGCAACAAAGTAACCGCCCCAGGAAGCTACACGAGGCCGTCGTGTACTAGATACGACACATGATTGTGAATGCCGCCGACCTTAGCGCCGGTCGCACGTGACTACAGATTCTAATCTGGGTTATACACTATCGAAATGTTAGAACGTACGGCCTTGCTTGTTATTGGGTGTGCAAAACCAATCCTTCCTTTCGAGCTTTAAGGTTACAATTAATTGCCAAACTTACAACGCTTTGCAACTAACTCTGTTTCAATGGAATCTATCAAAGACAAGCATCATAATGATTTCTTAGGTTTACGCGAATATTATTCATTGAAATAAAACTAATTTAAACGGATTTTATCGCGGTTATTTACATCATAACTAAAGAAAAGCATAGAGATTCCATGATAACTAAACAAAGCTAAAGTTCGTCAATGATCAATAAACAAAAAAAGCAAATCGATCGATAAACAAATGTGAAAATGTACTGAACTTTGTAGATACATTTACGTAGGTCACATTATAAATGCAGACAATAAGGTCGTACATAAATAACGTTGCATGTAAAAGGGTGAGATATCGACAAAATTTGACATCGTATCACGGGAGCGCTGATTCCTAAAGTATCAATTCTATCGGGTAGCTTAAAAATATAACCAAATCAATATGTCAATATTATTCTAGGGTTAGAATATATTTTATTATTACATGGCACGAGATCACTGCTGTTGGAAATGTACACTCACTTCAGTCGGCTTTAACATAGAACGTAAGGCCTATACCATGCCTGTAATCAATTTTAAGAATAACTAAAGGGCCTGGGAGTTTTTGTCCGTATCTTGATATGGTATGTAGTGATTTTTGGTTTTAATTCAGATACTTAGTTATGTAGCCCTATATTGTGTAATTTATATGTTATTTTATGTCATGAAGTGTAGATGAAGTGAATTATGAATTTGGAACATGATGTATTAGTTATTACAGAACCTGCCACGACATCTTCAAAGAGACAATCACCATCTTGTTGAAAATAGTTTCGTCTGCACAAAATGCCCAAATCTTATCACTTGAAACAGGCAGCGATAGTCTCTAAAGAGGTCTGACTTACCAAGTATAAAAAAGAAAAAGAAGAACGAAAGGATCTATACACAACTGATTAGCCACCATTACACATATGGTGACAAATGTATAACAGTGTTTATACAGTTACGCAACGCGTAAATGTATTACCCGTTCCGAAGCAAAAAGCGAGAGGGGCGTGTGGAGAGTCTTATCAGGTGATAATCACCTAAAAATACCCACTGAAACGCACTACACTTCAAAATCCCGTGTTATTAGAAACCAGGGAAACCTGGTAAACACTCAAGAACCCTAATGAATTGGTAACTTCTTGGTTGTGACCGACTTATATTTAAATTGCATTTTCCTTACCATTGCACCAAGTTGTCACTTTGATGTATTATTAAAATGGAATAATAATTTTGAAACTGCACAATATATGTCCTTAGCCAGGGGAAAGAGGTCCTATTAGGAGCATTGCGAAAGCAGTTCTTGGATTTAGCTATCCATGGTCGCCATCATGATTTTTAGTAAATATGGCTGATGCGCGAGTTCCACATAACTTTCATGTAACCAATGAGAGGGTATTTGTACATTTATTTTAATGACATAAAAAATGAGGCGGAATATTAAGGAAATGTAAACCCTTATAAGAAAGACGAGGGGCACCAAAGATTGTGAAATTCTTGTGACGTAATTTATAGAAGACCCTCAAACGTGAACTTACAACGATTTCAGTATACCGTATCGCAAGTAATAGCAATGTTCTAGGAACTCCAATGACGCAAGCCTCATTTGAAAAGCCGTCATGCTGCGAATGGTTTTAACGACTGACGTAATTCCGACAACCTTTACCATTATAGACTAATTAAGATAAACGAATGAAGTTATACAGTACACTAATATTATATCTTTTGTTTTTGTTTTATTTCGTTTGGAGCGATAATTGCTCAGTGTCAGAGTATACAAACACTGCGTCGACGGGCGTGATCTCGAATCATGGGCCTAAACTTTCGGTGAAATACAACATCGTGACGTTATCGTGTTAGCATGATTGTAAAGCATTTTCTCATGCCCGTCTGGTTAGCTCCCAGCCTGAAGCTGAAACTTTGTCTTCAGGTATGTTCTAGAAAGTACACATCAGAGCTATTCTCTGTACTAAGTTTATCATACCGACAGCCTTGGATCACATTGTCATTTAACCTCAGGAAAGATTGTGGTCAATCGATGAACAAAATAAGAGTTATGTTATTACGGCAAAGTGTCAACACTGTGTATGTCAACCTTTGAGAAGGACACAGCCCACACATGAATATAAAATTTGAAGAAGTTATAAAGGGAACTAAAGCTACTACGGAGGATTCGTTACTTTTCAACTTATGCTTTTTGGTGAGAAACGAAGGGTGTTCCTTATTTTTGAATGGCGCTTGTTTTTATATTGAAAATCGATATGTAAATGTATGTTTTCTGTGGATTCTGATACGTTTGGGCTGATTTTGATGAAACTATCGTGCTATCTGCAGTTTAGACCAGCTGGTGATACTGTGTACTTTGATAATAATCGAATCAACAGATTTCTATTATATATAAAAAAGAAACAAATATAAAATGACTATATAACACAATATGATTCCGTCAAATAAAGTATGAAAATTACTTCTGCAATGTACCTACATTATCAAAAATGCTTCAATTTATAAAGAGCTTGATATTTTCTATTATCATACTCCTAAACATTATACAGATAAAATAATATATTAGAAATAATCGTCGAATAAAGATTTATCTATATGTTGTGGTTTAAAGGTTAATCTCAGGGTGTATCGGCCTCTGGGAGTTCATAAGTCAATATTTTTGATAACCTCGGACAACGGACGGACCTCGGTTCGTGTTAAGTTTAGGCGTTTATATTTGGTATATATATCTTTTGGGAAATCACGTATTTACTATGATACTTGCAGAAATGCGAAACGTGATTGGATTATTGCGGGTAATTATTATGTGAGATCCATACCTATATTTGTGGGCAGACAAGATATAGATGTTGATCTATTGAGCGTGAAATTCGAATGTCGTTGCCTCATCTTCTTTCTTTTGTAACTTGACGACTAATTATCATTAATTAATACCATAACTGCTATTACCAATTAGATAATGTCTTGTGATGATCCTATTAAAGTGCTGTATGTATCCTTTGTTAGTATTTACTAGGAAGGATTTCTGACTTCTCAGAATTTGTGATACATGTCATTAACTTTAATATACATGTCTTGTCTGCAATAATCAAGTTGTATTATGCGAAGTGCCGCCTACGAACCAACATTAGGGTCAAGTAACAATTTTATGGATTAAAATTAGAAACCGTTGTCTCAGTTTATGGAATCGACTGATTTGTCTTTTTTTTTTAAATCGCTGTTTATTATAATATATATTATAAAGTGGAAAAGTTTGTTTCTTTGAAGGCACCAAATCCAGCAATCGCGAGTGGGATTTTAAAAATTCTTCTTTTTTTATAGCAAAGGTGTAGCGTTATGGCCATAATCTCACCTGATCTTCAGTGACGATACGGCCCAAGTTGGTAGACACGCTAACCTGTGGAGGGACTGGCTCTCAAGTGCAACTGCTCGAACATACCTGTTGTTATTTGGCGGCAGATTTTCAACTTGAGGGTGGTAGCTAGTCAGGAGGGCATTAGAAAATGCACTTCCACCATACTGTTGTGTCCTCACGATGTTTTCCTTCACCGAAAGCATAAGGTCATTGTAGGCGGATTCGAAGTCACGTCCATTGACGCCACGTCCGTACACACGCTTCGTATTTGATAGAACGTTTTGTATTTATTAGAGCAATCATTAGCGAAGGCTTTACTGTATTTAATATCAAAGTACCACCAACAGCAGCAACGTTGTATTGATAAAATTTGAAAAACTAGCAATAATTATTAAGTATTTTTTAGTTACACGCAAACGAAGTCACGGGTACAGCTATCAGTGTGCATCCACGAGAACACTCTTGGACGTCATTTATACATACTATTTCAGTATTTCTTTTTAGTTCTCATATTCAGACTCTTCTCCCCTTGCTTTGAAGTAGTGCGAAAGCAGCTCCTCAGGTCTGACAATAAGGGGGAATGTGCGATCATTCGCACCTGGTGAATACCACACTTTGCTTTACTAACTCGCCCGGTATATAGATAATACGTAAATATTTCTCTTGAGAAATCTAACAAGAAACAGGTTCATTCTCCCCTTACTCTTTATTGGCAACGTGTACATACACAATTATGCCAGTGTCATGTAAAATGATAGAATATCTTGCAAATATCTTCAGGATTCATAAGACGCTTGAACAATATGGCCTCTCTTATTTCATTTGTCTATAAAGTTTTCCAGCTACTTTCAAATCATGCCAAGGGTTATTATTTCTTCACTAATGGTCTATCTTTACTAATATAATAAATGTGAAAATAAGTTTCTTTGTTTGTTTGTTACGCTTTCACTTTTAACCTGTTGAATCGATCAGGATAAATTTTAGTACTAAAAACCTTATTGGAAGTGGTAAATTGAGGTAAAGGGAGGGATAAACTTTGTATGAAACTTTTCATTGCGACATCCGATTTATTTGATAAAATCAATATTAACGCGAGCGAAGTCGCATGTAAAATCTAGTAACGTAATAAAACCCCACCAATATTACTTAACACGGAGCCAAATAACTATGGATTCGAATTTAAAAAAAAAAAATGACAGATCAAAATCCCGCCATGAATGTCTTGTCATTGATAGACGTTTTGTAATTCGAATAGCAACTAAATAGCATAACCTGTTTTTATTATTTCTTTGGTAGACAAAATAATGTTAATTAAATCACAGATGTCCTCCATTGATATGTTTGTAAATATCAGGTCAATTTAAAATAGTATGTCGTTAGCAGACACTGCGCCATTTTACGTCTTATTATTATTTATAAGTGATTTCCTTGAACTACGTGAAGTTTTTTATCTATACCAGCGTGAATTCCGAATAAGGAAGCAATCCGCCCGCCATCTTTCATAATCCGCCATGTTGAAATGGTGATTACGTAGAACTACCGTTTCTGTTTTTAACGAATCTTTAGAAATTTTAGGGGAAAATAGCCATTTGTGCATTTAAAAAAGAGTAATGGTGTGATAGCCATAATTATAATGATTTCTTATCATTACGCGAATATTACTCATCGAAATAAAACTAATTTTAACGGATTTTTTTTTTTCGAAGGGACCTACACTGTTAGCCTTAGGTAGGGGCTTTTACAACTTCACCGAACTAGGGAGGCGAGCGCGGAAAGCGCTCGAGCCCGAGGGGCAACTCGCACAAGGGTGCCACTAGTGACCGAACCTCGGTTTGGGCTGTTGCCGAATGATTTGAACGGATTTTATCGCGGTTATTTATTAATTTTGGTCCCGACGTTTCGAAAGCTTTTCAGCCTTCGCGGTTTCGGGGTGGACTGAGGTGTAGGTTGTCCAGAAAAGGTCATGTTACAGTGTCTACTTTCAATTAAAATTAGCTAGCTAGAGTACACTCGACTTAGGCTAAAATCAATTTTGAGTGGGTGTCTATGTTGGGAAATGAATTTGCATGACAGATTTCAAGTCAATATATCAAACAGTTTTTTGTGATGAGTTTCTAGAAGTCTCCTACTTATATGTACATTTATATAAATTATCAAATAACATAGTATATAATAAAAAAATAAAACGTACACATCCTGACTGAACATTAGATGCTTTTTATGCTTCCATATGTTTTATGTATCGCAGTGGAAAATAAATAAACAAAGACAATGGAGTCTATAAACTAAGTACCTTAAAACCATCATAGAAAAACTCCATATGGAATGATCAAATCCCGGCCTGATAAATTCAGTAGTTTTGATGTGACTCAGACTGTAAAAGTAACTGTATTTTTCGATATCAATACAAGTGAATAAAATTAAAGTGTCTGTTTGTAATGAAAAAATAACAGCTTCTTACTATATGCATATGAGAGTATACACGATACTGGTATAAATAAAATCAATTTTAAAAATGTTCATTTGTCTGTCTATTTGTTCGGCTGATCACTGAAACGGTTGGACCGATTTCGGTAGGAATTTCGCTGACAGATATCTGATGTTATAAGGAGCGGTCACGGTTTTTTATGTTAGTAAAAAATTTGGGTTAAATAAAAAAAGTGTTCCACGCAATCGAAGTTGTTTTTTTTTTATACTTAAGGTTTAGCGTTATGGCCATAATCTCACCTGATCTTAAGTAACGATACGGCCCAAGTTGGTAGACACGCTAAACCTGTGGAAGAACTGGCTCTCAAGTGCAGCTGCCGGAACAAAACTATTGGTATTTGGCGGCAGGTTTACAACTTGAGGGTGGTAGCTACCCAGGCGGGCATTAGAAAAAGCCCTACCACCATGCTATGGTTCCCTCACGATGTTTTAATTCACCGAAAGCTCAAGCTCATTGTAGGTGCTTGGATTCGAACTCGCGTCCCTTGACGCAAAGTCGTACACACTACCACTGAGCTATCATCGCTTCGAAAAGTCGCGGGCACAGGTAACACAATATACACATTAATGTATATATACATTATGTAATATGATATGTATAACATAGTTTTTGCACGAATATGTTCTTGAACTGGTCACGGTGACTCCTCGTGATTTATATATACGCAACAAGTTATAATGACGGATCGAGATAAATCAGGTCAAACATTTAGAGTATGTTATCGCGTTACTGATAAGCATAACTTTTAATTATTTAACCTATTGTAAGATATTTTAAGTAGCACGAAGGCCCTGACAGTAATGTCAATGTTACGGAATACATACTCGAAGGACCAAATGTTAGGCAAATCAGTAAGGTATTTTGAAAGTAATATATTATGGTGGCCATAGTTTGGATAAAGAAGACCGTCTAGGCATCAGTAATAAGGATGCGTGGATGTGATTACGGTTTATATTGTAATTCAGAATGTTGTGTAATTTTGTCATATATTTAATAACTAGCTGTACCCCCGACTTTGTTCGGGTTTAACTAAAACTATTTTTTTTTCCGAAACAGGTTTTTTTTTCTAAAACAAATGTAGTCTAATTTACTCCTTATAGCATCAGCTATCTGGCGGGGAAAGTCCCGTCAAAATCGATCCAGCCGTCTCAGAGATTAACCACAAATGGACACAGTTTTTCTTATATTCGAGTACTGTATATACTTTCATATGTATTTAATAAACAGACACTTCAGTTTTATTTATTTGTATTGATTTATAGATGCCTATGTCGAATTTGATGAAGTTTTATAGTTTTTTAATTGATTATTATTCTATACTATTATTATTATTTGTTACTGGCAAGCAGTAGATTCGACCGATATGTGCTCGTCTCCAATGAGTTTACACTGACTCTCTGTTAATTTTTTTTTGTTATATACAGGTCGAGTATATTTATAAGATGTTAACATTCTATGCTACCTCTACATCCTCACGGAGGTCGTTCCTCGCTATAACCACTCTGTTACTTAAGAAATCATTGTAGGGTTTGTTATTAGACCTGGTGGAGGTTAGTTATAGATGGATATTGATGTTAAACGTAAATAAATTTTGGAAATTCACTTCTGTATCATAACTGAAAAAGTTTGTTTGAACGCGTTAATCTTAGTGACAACTATCAGAATGCAAAAATCATTTTCGCATTTCATAGAGTAATCATTGAGGTAAGATTTAGGCTATTTACATCACGCTACCACCGATAGGGGCACAGCTGTATTGAAAAAGGTTACAGAAACGAGCATAAAATTTTTAAGAGTAAATTTTAGTTTCAAGCGAACAAAGTCACGGCCACAGCTGGTATAATTATATTAATTCGTCAAGCACACATTTGTATGCCAAGGACCCAAGCAAACTTGGACATTTCACTAAACATGACCCACTGTAGAGCGGCTGCCAAAGTCTGTGGTGCCAAACTGTCGACATTAAGAAATCTATTTATTTCTCCGGCATTTTCACATCGAATCACAGCTATATCTCTTTAAGTGATGACCGCTAACCAATGGTAATAATTCAGTCACAGTGACCCTGTTTTAGATTTTTTAATCACTTGTAAGTATAGCAATATGGTTACAGATTCCCCTGATGAACATAGTCGAGGGACTGGCTTCCAAATGCAATAGCCGGAACACACCTATAGTTAATACAGGTGTTTGGCGACACATTTTCAACTTGTGCGTGGTACCAGTTGGGCATTAGAAAAAGCCCTTCCACCGTGCAATGGTTTCCGCACCGTGTTTTCCCCCATCGAAATCTCAGGCTCATTGCAGATGGATTCGAATTCACGTGCGCTGACGCGGCTATGATACGCCTTGCCAACTCGAATTAAATCAAATCAAATCAAAAATCTTTATTCAATTTAGATCCTAAGAGCGCTTATGACGTCAAACTACAACCGGTTCGGAAAGTAACGCAGTCATCGAGAAGAACCGGCAAGAAACTTGATTTGCATCTTTTTTTTTGATGCACCATCTGCAACTTAACCATAGTCGCTTCAAAGATTCAGAAAAGTCGCAATATCACATATCTTTGGCGTATCTGTGTGCGTTTAGTGTATCTGTGGAAAGATCTTTGCCGCCATCTTACGATTATGGAATCACACAAGAGCGACATGATGTTTGACAGGACAATATGAAAACGGTAACCGTCCCTGTAACTTCTATCTCTTGGTGGCCATTATCATCAGAAATAATTCCATCACTTAGCCATACATGCATGGTGGTAGGGCATTTTCTGATGCCCGCCTGGCTAGCTACCACCCTCAAGTTGAAAATCTGCCGCCAAATACCAATAGGTGCGTTCCTTCAAGGGTTTAGCGTGTCTACCAAATTGGGCCGTATTGTCACTTAAGATCAGGTTAGATTATGGCTATGACGCTAAGCCTTAAATATATATAAACAAAAAAAGCTCTAAAAATACTACTGTCGATGTATCACCGAGAATTTTATATAATCTGCGATTACCGTGAACCAGTGTTAGATGTGCTGCAATAAAAAAAAACCAATGTACATGTTGCCAACATAACAGTACAATGACATGACCACACGACAGAAGTGAATCATCGCTATACCTTTCTCGCTCCCTCAGTCGCCTCGAGCCGACTTTACCCGAACGAGCGTCACACAAAAAGGTTGCGGATCAGAGTTTCAAAGCCGCTAAGAAGTTTCACCTCAAAAATAGATTTGAACTAGCTTTTACCTGCGGCTTTGCTCTCGTTATTATTGATTTTGTTATTATTGGATGGCGCAATAAAAAGTGTTCATACAAAGTTTATCCCACTCTTTACCTCACTTCCTATAAGTTTTTCGCTAGAAAAAGTGGCCATCACAGTTTCCAGGTTCGCATCTATCTCTATACCAGAATTTACCATCATCGGTAAAGCGGTTAAGGCGTGAAAGCGTAACAAACAAACAAACTCACTTTCATATTTATAATATCAGTAGGGACTAGTCAGGACAATTGATTGATTGTAGGCGTTTATTAGTTGTGCTGAATCAGTTTATTGAAATTCGTGGGTGTTCGTATGACCTTTCAAACCGCCCACACGTAATGGATTTTGCGAAGACCTCAACGAAAGTGCGTGAGTGTCGTTTAATACATCTTAATAATTATATATATAACTCAATATTAATTATAATACATAGCACGTGCCTATATGTGTGTAGAAGGTGATTAAGAATACATTGACGTCACGAGTGAAAGCCACGACGGTCAGATTCATTCACACAGTAATAACTGTGATTAGCCTGAAACCGCTTCCATTATCACAACAAAGCGTACATTAGGTACCTTTGTTCAGTTCTATATCTATAATAATAATGTTAACGTGTCTGTACTATTTAGATTTATGTGAATAAAAAAAAGATATATTACAAGTGACCGAGAATAAGTGATAAAATACATTTATGTCATTTTTAGAAATGACTGTCAGTTTGTTCGTGCACGCGTCACTGATAAAATCCAGTATTTATGATAAAACGTCACGTTGGAAATCATAAAGCGTATCGTCGGGTAACATTTAGTTTTCGTTTCATTGAAATCGGTTAACTCTATCAAAAGTTACTGTAATTTGAATGACATCGATAGATTTAGTGCCACGCGAACCAAGTCACAGGCGCAACTTTACAAATTGCGATCGAAAACCTAATTAAATTATATATAATTATAATCAACGTTGTTGTCCTATAAATGATATCTCGTCTGAGCAATTTAGTTAACTCTAGGGGAAAAATAAAAATTGATATTTCATTCTAACACATATTATAAATTCGAATATGAGATTGTTTCAAAATGTTAATTTACGTTGTTAATGGTAAAAATAAATAATACGTCTTTACTTAATTTTTATAAAAATTATCTATCCATTCACTCATCACCAGACTACCAAAACAACGGACAACTTTCACTAGTGCTTGAAACTAGTAAAATACAAAAATAGTGACCCGACTGGCATTTTACAAATAACTAACTGGGCGACTGCATTTGAATAGAATTACTACTTTAAGTAAATAAGTAAGTAGTAAGTACCTACTTCCTCAATCTTAAATCAACATCGTTATTAGATTTTTTTTTTTTTACTACTTATACTTTTTATATTTATTTTGGAACATAAAACAACCATTAAGTACAGGTTTCAGTATCACGTGCATTTTCATGGCTAAAAAAGTTGATCAAATCTTCACTAACGAATAAGATATTGGTGAAGCTAAATAAAGTTCATCGCTTAATTAAGTGTAATAAGAATAAGCCATAATTGCTTAAAAATATAAGCATGCATTTATAGCATGTAAACCTTTAAAACAATAATATTAAGCACAATTTTACCTTTTGTTTTATATAATTTTTCTGAGAACAAAGACTTTAAAAGGTATTTTTCGAACTCTTGATCTATTAAGGATTTATAAAATATACGTGGCAAAGGTTGAACGATTTAAAATCGTATCTTTTTTTTCGAACTAACATACGCTGATAGCCTTAAGGGCTTTGACAGCTTCACCAAACCTTTTGGGGCGAATGCTGAAGGCAATCAGCCCCGAGGCAGTGGGCACAAGGGTGCCAGAATGGCCGAACTTCAGCTTGGGCTGAAGCCACACTAATCAACAGGTCCTAACTTATTAATTTAGTGATCCTAACTACGGCCTTATCGGGCAAGCAAGAGTCGTTGGGTAGTCCCTTACAGGACCGTGTACTTAACGTGTGAGTGTGCACGAATGGTATGCGGTGTGATGGTGTACTCTCAGTGATGTAGTGTCACTGTATCGCGCGAGCAGAGTCACTTGAAAGCTCTTATCCGCAGGATCGAACCTTCTTATCTTCTATTTTATCGCTATAATATTTTATCATAATGTTTAAAACGGTATTTTTATTGCTTCTGATATGATTATAATGCAACATGTCAAAAACATATCATGAGGGCTCTAATCCAATTCCCTTGCAGACATAACAATAATATGTGCATAAAATTTATATTATTAAGAGTTTTGTAGAACAATGTTTATAAATTCAGCAAGCAATATGGCTGGCTAGTTTACTTAACCGATGAAAATAGGACTGTTTAGTTCCACAAATATATATTTCTTATTGCACGTAGACACATTTTACACATTCAATATGGTGACGCGTTATTTCAGATTCCTTTCTAAATATGTTACGTGTAGAAATCAAACGTTACTATTGATCGACGACAATATTTACCACCATATTTAATAATATACAACAAAAACGTCTGCGTATTCCTTCAGAAACGAGCAACAACAAATGCGAATGTTAAATATGGTGCGCGAAAATCGACGTTCTATTTCACAGTTACGGAGTCCTATCGATTTTTAAAACACCGTGTTTCTGCTACGACACTTCAACTACTTCAAATCAAAATATCACAGTCGCTTCTGTCTTAAAAAGTAACAGAAGTGTTTAGACATGCTGCCTTTGTTTATGTACGTAGCACGTTTGAAGTTATTTTATCGTGCTCCGATAAACAGTACGAGTTAACGCAATTGTCCAGGAATATTGATTTGTCTATTCAAAAGTCTACTCTAATTAATTGTTTTTTGTTAGAAAAAACAATATAACTCACCCATACAACGGCTAGAAGCCAAATAAAAAAGAAAAGTTATCACGCTGCCACCGGCTGCGCTCTATGCGAACGTCCCTCTACCGCGACCACAACAGAGAAACTGATCGTTGAGTAATGATGTGCTTGCGTTATTATAACTGCGGTAACAACTAGTGTAGTCCAGTAACTGCTATATTAAATATCGTTATTGCATAGTAACTAATACTTTGGTGCCTTTAGATGTATAACAGTATTTCCCTCACATTTTAACTTGAAAACATTTATATATTGGATTTAATAATTTGGAAAAATTTTTGCTTAACAACCAACTTGAAGTAGAAAATGCTGATAGAGATGCAATAGTTTTAGAATGGGATATTGTTTAATGTAGGTACAATTAATAAGGTTATATGTAGGATAATTTCAAAGTAACATTTATGACCAACAGAGAAATCGAAATTGTTAAACAATCGATTTGACATATTCGTCATAGGTATGTAATTTTTTTGTTAAATTTTGATAATTGGAAAACGCTCAGTTAGTTGATTTTATGCTGTGTTCATAAACAAAAATAATTTAAAGATTAGCATTACACTTTTTAATAACAAACGTTACTACATTATTCGCATCACAACCATTTCAAAACGTGGCACACATGGCAACTGCGCATGACAGAAGTTCGCGTCTCTGTCCCCCGCCTCCCTGCGACGCGCCATCTCATGTGTCTGACAGCTGACCACGCGTCTGGGTCGTACTTTTTACAACTCATTAATAAAGGGTCACGAGCGCATGCTGCATACGAGAACGGTATCACGCGATGATATCGCGAGATACATGCAGCGATGTATGGCCGTTTAACTTGTTTGTTATTTTATTCGGCCGCTCTGTTTACGCGGCACTTCTATTGATTTGAGATTTCACAAAGCACGTGTCGTGTTAAACGTGTTTTGTTTGCCACGTTTGGCAGCAACGTGACTTGAGATTATCTTTTAACAACTATACGGGCTCGAAAACAAGTCTTGAATATTATTATGTTTAGATTTCACTTTAAATGAAAGCGCTAAGTCAATATTACTATTGTAAAAATATAAGTATTAAATTATTACGTTTTTTCTTTGTTAACAGCAAAGTGCGATTAGTCCCCATTATGTCAGTGTTTTGCTGTAGGTTCGAGTCCCACGCGAGACGATTATTCGTGGAACACACTGTAGACTTGTAATGTTGCTATGTGTCTGTTAATTATATTATAAATTCGCCTGACAATTGACATTCGCGAAGTTGTCTGCCTATGCCATATTTAAGAAATAGAGTTTATGTTCAGTTACAGTTTTATTTAAATATAGCTGCAAAGGTGTTTATTATCGTGTAATTTAATTCATTTGCGTATAAGTCATATCTAGGGCATGCTGTAATACGGTACGGGAAGAGAACAGCGCCTGAGATACAGGCTCGGCCCACTTCAGGCGCTAGGATAAATAGATGTGCAGCAATAATATACATCATAAGATAAAACTGTATTTATAGTATATCTTCAAATAGAGTTGTTATTACACATACAAATTAAAAGAATACATTACAAGGTTTTGTCATCTTAATTTACCTATATAACTTGTCGTATGTATATATGATCAAACGCAAACAATATATTAACCAGTGTCAATAATTCACACAAAATTGCAATCAAACACTAGACAGTACGCATTTGATTGAATTTTGTAATAGATTTCGAATTAGTGATTACATTGAAAAATGGTCAATACTGTAACAGGTGTCATGTTAGTTTAATAGATTGTTAACAGATGACGCTTCTCATATGTCGATTGGGTTCATAATAAATAACACGGTTTTTGTATTAAAAACTTTTTGTGTATGTCATGAACATTTATTAAATAATTTGAATGAATAATCAAGTCAGTCACGAAGAACAACATACCTTTATTAATATTACAAATTGGAAAAGTTTTTTTGTTTGTTTGAACGCGCTAATCTTACAAAATATCAGTCTTATATCCAAAAATCTGCTTACGTATTATATCTCAGTTACGGAAGAATGATTTAGACTTTATTAGCTTTTGAAGCGATTATAGTTCAGTTGGTACAAATACATATGAACGTGTTCCGGTTGTTGCACTTGAAATGAAGTACCGTAGGCTTAGCGTGTCACATCGTCACTTATTATCAGCTGAGATTGTAGCCGTAACGGTAAACCTTAACTATATATATAGAAAAAACGATTTAACATCTCGCTACCACCAATAGGTGCAAAGCAGTATTCAAAAAAGTTTACTGGCAAATTTTTTTGTTTAACGTGAACATAGTCACAGGTACAGATAGTGTATAGATACACAAAAGTAAATCGAAAACAAATAGGAAGGAGATGGAATTTAAAAACTAAGCAGTTTAGAACCATCTAGGTAATAGTTTCCGCTTCGAATGGTCATTGTCTCATATGTAAATCAGTTCATAGGTTCTAGAGATATAAACACGCAGACTGACAAAATGGTAGAACAAAAAAGCCTTTTATAATATTTCAGAATAACTACTGTTTATATAAGTTATAGTTTTTAACGTTATTGAGATTATTTATTACCATTTTGACCCAGTTTCAAGTTTGTACATGACCTGACTCATGAACTAGACAGTGCAGTTGACCTAAAAACGTTAGTTCGACGTAATATCAGCTTACTGGAACTTGCTTCGTGAAAATAACTATGGCGTAATACATCAAGGATTTGTAGGAAGAAATATGGATAATGAGAAACGATGACAACTACCTTACAATGTGCTGATCGGTGCTGCTTACGCTAATTTGTTACTTTTCTTCGTACATTTTGGTTTTAGGGACACTTCATGTTATTGTCATTACTAAACACTGAGCCGGCGTTAGTTTATTATATTTATTATTTAAAGTTTCGTAACGTTAGCTCTGGAATTGTATACTGGCAGATGGTTGTCAAAATCATAAATAATGTGTCAACTGCGCGAGCGCGTTTCGTTTCGCGCAAGCGCATTCCCATGACTACATTATGGCGTGATCAATAACTATGACGTAATCTTAGAAAGTTCGTTTGTATGTTTAAACGCGTCAGTTTTAGAAACTACCAATAGGATTTAAAAAAAAATCGTTATTTATTTGATAAACTAAGCTTTGAGAAAAGCTTTAGGTTATTTAACTTCAAGTTACCACCAATAGGAGCAAGGATATATGGAAAAAAGTTATGAATACGGGCAAAAGTTATTAAATAATTTATAGTTTCACGCGAACGAAATCGCGAGCACAACAAGTGTGATAATTTGTAGACACAAATGAACTGGCTACTTTGGCGTATTTGATTTACATCACAATTAATTTATTTATGAAATCCAACAGCGATGCCACGTGCACAATCGTGTAATATCTGATAAGAAATTATAATACTGTTGTAAAAAGCGTATGACGCCGAAATGACACATCGGCTGTTTTAGGAAATTCTGATAGTTCTGATTATGTAAACTTATAAATTTATTTACATAATAAATATCTATTTAGAGTACGTATATCCTATAAAAGTGTCAGAAAGTTATTTTAGCTATTATGTTTGTTATCACGGATTTTTTGAAGTGAAACTTATTATGATACAGACTTTTTTTTTTTTTTTCGAACTGACATACGCTGTTAGCCCCGGGGGTTTGACAGCTTCACCGAACTTGATGATAGAGACACAAACACGTAAATGTATAGCATTCAGCCGGCGAGAGAATGAGATAGAACACATTACACGTTGTCGGTCTCCTCTTTGTGCGATGCTTCGTAGCGTCCCCACTATCGTCTACTAAGCATTGTCCATATGTATTGTTAATACTTTTCAATAAGTATTTTTAATCAGGGACTTTTCAGAAGTTTCACTTCTATCTTGTGTGACTTGCACACACATACATTTTTATTATTTGTAATTGCATATATCTTCAGTTTGTGTAGAATTCATTCATCGAAATTAAACTAATTTAAACGGATTTTATCATGGTTTTTAATTAATTTTGATCCCGACGTTTCAAAAGCTTTTCAGCCTTCGTGATCACAGGGTGGACTGAGGTGTAGGTTGTCCAGAATAAATAATGTTACAGTGTCTACCTTAAGTTAAATTTTTAATTTTGTTTGTGTTACGATCTACGCAGAAAGAGCTCACAGTATCTTGAAGTCTGGCAATTGGTTTTTGGATTCCGATTTAATTAAATTTATAATCGGAACCCAGGTTTATGCTAGCTTCCAATCATCTTCTTTATTAAAATTTGGACTTTTTTAATTTCAATATCCTTCCGAATCAACATACGTAAGAATCGGTATTCTTTGGCAAGGATCTGTTTGTCGAATCTAAGATAATGTATGAAGCAACTGCAGACTTCGTAGAGCGTCGGTGTTTAACATCAGCAGCATGTTCTTTTACGCGGGTCTTTATGTTTTTTTTGGTTTGACCGATATGGAAGAGGCCACAGTCACATTCGATTTTGTATACGCCCTGTCCTTGTCAGTCTACCCCGTGACAACCAACACTGAAACGTCGGGATCAAAATTAACAAATAATTGCGATAAAATCCATTTAAATTAGTTTTATTTCGATGAATAATATTCTCGTAAAAATAATAAATCATTATAGAATTTCGTTCGTTTGCAATGTGGTAGAGCTATCTCTAATGCCCGCCTAGCTAGTTACCACCCTCAAGTTGAAAATCTAAAACGGTAATCTTTATAAAAAAATAAAAAAATATTTTGTTTCGCATTATTTTTGGGCAATATTTTTCAAACTTATGGACAGCACATTATACTGCTTAATAACATTGTTTTTTTTTTTTTTATTGGACATGGACTATTAGCCTTAAGGGCTGTCACAGCTTGATCGAGCTTTGGCGGCGAGTACTACTGAAGAGTAAGAAAAAAAAGACTCGATTAGTAAAGTATTTCAGTCCTTATCAGGATAAAATACAGGATCTGCACATACAGACACACGGACTTCGAGTGACTCTGCTCGCGCGATTGGTATTTGGCGATAGATTTTCAACTTGATGTTGGTAGCTAGCCAGGTGGGCATCAGAAAAAGCCCTACCACGATGCTATGGTTTCGTCACAATGTTTTCCTTCAAGTTCTTTGTAGGTGAGTTCGAACTTACGTCCCTTGACGCTGAGTCCGAACACACTACCACTATGCTATCATCGTTTGAAATCCGACTCGTAGTTCCTAATATTAACGCGTTGAAACAAACAATTTTTTCCGCTTTTATAATATTAATATCAATAAATTTCTTAAAATTGACATACCGAAAAGTTTTCTACAAAAAGTTCTAACGCCACAAAACGAATGTTAAGATTTACTTTGAGGTTCTGTCGTTTAAATAAATAAAACAAGTTTATTGTATGTTTTTTAAATGATTTTATTTCCCATGTATAAGTAACGTCTCGTAATAAATCCCAGAATAGTTTGATACGTCATGCACTAATAAGACTCGATTACTCTAAAAGCCACTAAACGAACACTAACTAACTCTTGTCACGACTAAATGGAGGTGTGTGAAAATTGAATTAAATGAATAACTAACAAATGCCATCATATATACCGTATAAGTAATAATTCGAAGGGATTTTATTATCATATTAGCAATTATTACAACATCTAGTTATGTTTCATCGCTAATTTATGTTTAGCATTACCAATCCTAATGTTGATTAAAGTTTTGGTGCAGTGAATAAAATATTATTGTTAAATATGAATTCCTAAATGTTGCAACTAATAAATATAGACAGTAAATCGATTTATACAAATCAATTATATTTTTTGGGCTAATTTGTGTTTAGCATTAGCAATTCTAATACTGACTGATTTCTTGGTGCAGTGAATAAAATATTACTGTTAAATATTAATTCCTAAATGTTCCAACTCACAAATATATTCGATTGTATAACAAATAAACTATACTTTTTTGGGTCATTCTTTATTTATGTTTAGTATTAGTTGGTGTGGTGAATAAAATGTTAATGATTTTAATATTCACAGACTTTGCAATTAATTATTAACGGCACTAAATCGACTACACATGTAATATTTCGATGTTCAGCGTTAGTAAATCTATTGTGTCGGTGCACTGGATAAAAGATTGTTTATAATTTATGGTGTTTAAGCGCCAGCGGACAATTGAACGATCTTGGAGTTGATTTCGAGGAGCTCTGTCATATATTCCTCGTCCGCCATTACCGTCGCCAGGCGGTTTAGGATCGAGAGTAATTCTCCGTCTCTTAGGCGTAGTTGATCGTTGCACTGTTCTACTTCGGCCACTACTGCATCGGGGATCTGGAAATAACATGACACTATACATTTATATATATATTTTAAACACCGACTCATTCACCACGTTATCCTGTAAACTAATTAAACGTATTGACTTTTAATGTAGCACCATAAATTGTTTGGGACGTAGACATAATGTTCCAAACGGATAGGAATGTTTTGAACCAAATTCGAGGGTAGGAAATAGTAAATTACGTTAGCACTTAATATTGCTTTAAGATTCAATAAACGATAGTATTTATTTGTAGAAGTAATGAATCTTGACAATTGTTACTACGGATAAAAGGATATCGAATAAAAACGTTGCAAATAAATCTCTAAGCACTAGAATCTTAATAAATGATCACAGATGGCTCAGTGGAAGCGTACGGACGTCGCCTGAATGGACGTACGTTGAAATCCTCAAACATCGACTATAGCTGCATGGTATGGTCTACCTAGTTACTACCCTAAACTTGAAAATCTCTCACTAAATACCTATAGGTGTGTAGAGTCCTAGTCTCTCCACTAGGCTTAGCGTGCCCACCATCTAGGGCCACAATTTCACTTAACATCAGGCGAGATTGTGGGCATGCATTAAATATATGAAGAATAGAAATAAATTCTGAATATCATGGTAATTAAATTAAATTATATTGTTATATAGTGTGGTATTTACGTATAGCACCTCGAGTGTGTCGATTATGATAGCGATACCGAAGAACTAACTCTATATCGATTTATTTTATCGAATATAACACATCAAAGAAATTGGCACTGATCCAGGAATTTTGTATAAGAACCATACGATGGTACATCACGTTATATTTATAGGTATTCGAGTGTGTCTGAGTTCTTCAGCTTTGGTCACTAACAAATTCAGTTATGGGTCGATTGTTGAAATATCCATATATACAAAAGTTTCACAGGTACTTCTGGACGCACTATTTTCGAAGTTAGTGATCACCGAAAACTAACTTGACCAGGAACACAGGAAGGAAATGTGAAGGTTAAATTCCTTTATTTTTTGAACGTACTCCCACACTAATCTAGCCTGGTGTCACGGTGGTTTTTACAAACGGACACGCCTATTACACGCAAACTTTAAACAATTATTTGTGGGTCACACAAAAAAAAAATTAGACATAAGTAACCGCAAAGATATTGCGTTAGTTATATATATTATTTACCGGTGATTGTCGTGAATTATCGACATTTTTTGAAGTGAAAACTTTGGATACAGACTGAGTTCATGTAAGTCGTCATCGACATGGTCACGTGACGTGTTGATGGTAGCTAATATTATGGATCAACATTTAGGATACTTTTTGTTCCATAAAACGATAAAGTTCTGCGGGATATGTTTTTTTATAATTAAGGCTTATCGTTAGAGTTATTGGTAGACATGCTAAGCCTGTGGAGAAACTGGCTCTCAAATGCGACTGCCGGAACACACCAATTGGTATTTGGCGGCAGATCAATTTGAGGGTGGTAGCTAGCCAGGCGGGTATCAGAAAAAGCCTCACCACCATGCTATAGTTTCCTCACGATGTTTTCCTTCAACGAAAACTCAAGCTCCCTTGACACAAAGTTGTGCACACAACCACTGAGCTATCATCGCTTCTGACACGTGATGGGAGGCGCTAATCTACTCGACTAAATTTCTGTTGTTCAGACACATTCAGTTACAAAATTACACGATACTCGACTAAACTACTATCCTAGAGTGTACAAGGGTTTAATAATAATTTATTTTACTCATACAAAAATTTGTTAACAAAAGCCGCAGTAAGAACAATGAAAATAAAGATATATTGTTACAATTTCTGCGAAATCTGGAGTATGGAAATGTACGATGACCTTGATCTACAGACCTCCAGACCCTCTCATATCTGTTTACAGTCTTTTTATTTTATCCACGAGGAATTAGAATCAACCCAGTTCATATGGAAGTATAGATAAAAGATTCCCAATATACGAATGCTTGGTCAGTTGGTCTGGCGTTCCATTTCAAACCATTTTGTAATGGGGTCGTAGGTTCCAAACCCGATATATGGTTTTTATAAGTCCGGTGAAGCTGTCAAGGCCCTTGGGGTTAACAGCGTAAGTCAGGTCGAAAAAAAAAACATGCGTGCGTACAAAGTACACATGTCAGAAGTGAAACTTCTTTGGCGAACTAATTTATAAATCTTGTTCGCTCTGTCTCACTTTTTCTCTCAATCTTTCTCACTCGCTTGCTCCCTACTCTCACTCCACGGCTAGTTGCTCATGCTACGTTCGCCCTGTCTTACTCTCTCTCAATCGGTCTCGATCACTCTCTCTCTCTCTTTTCCGACACTTCCGTTGCATACCGGCGTGACGTTTCATCTGTAAAAATTTTACCCTCATGCGCCTAAAGAAGTTTCACTTCAAAAAAAAAAAAGATTCCCAATATGGCTGTACGAAAGTGTTTAACATAATAAAGTTGACTCACCGTTTGCAACTTCAAGAACGTTTCGAACTTGAGCTTCTTCCTCTGTTTGCCGCTGTGCCCGTCGAAGAACATCGTGAACTGCTGCTCTTTCAGCTTCAGGGGGAAGTAAATGCCTGCGGTCAGGCGACCCTTAGGGTCCCTTGCTAACAGACTCCTGGAAGGGCAGAGAAGTGAAATTTTAGGTCAAAATCTTTTTTTTTTTTATTCTTAAAGTTTAACGTTATGGCCATAATCTCACCTGATCTTAAGTGACGATACGGCCCAAGTTGGTAGACACGCTACACCTGTGGAGGAACTGGCTCTCAAGTGCAGCTGCCGGAACACACCTATTGGTATTTGGCGGCAGGTTTACATCTTGAGGGTGGTAGATAGCCAGGCGGGCATTAGAAAAAGCCCTACCACCATGCTATCGTTTCCTCACGATGTTTTCCTTCACCGAAAGCTCAAGCTCATTGTAGGTGCTTGGGTTTGAACCCACGTCCCTTGACGCGAAGTCGTACACACTACCACTGAGCTATCATCGCTTCAAATCTCACCAAGTTTGGAGGAAAAAATTGATCACTACACCTTATCTGATCATCGAATTGTTCTGTGACGTGGTTAAAATACACTTTCCTTAGTGATGGTATAAATTGTGCGAAAGTGAGTCTGTTTGTTTGTTCACGCCTAAACCGCTGAATCGATTATGGTGAATTTAGTTTTAGAGATACATGGGAACTTGGAAACGGTGATAGGCTAATAATTTTCCTCGCGAAAAACTTTTTCTTAGCAGAAGAATGAACTTTGTATGAGACTTGTTATTGCGTCAACCGATTCGTTTCACAAAATCAATATTAACACGAACGAAGCTAGTATATATAATAATACTGAAGAGGTTTTTGTTTGTCTGTCTGTTTACGTGTAAAAGAGCCGACACCTTGAACTACAATTACAAAAATAATTTGGTCGATTTAGCCATAATTGTAATAATAAAGGAATATTTCCGAAGGACAGAAATATGACTGGAACCACCAATCAGATTTGAAACATTTTTTTAAGGCGTAGCCAGATTTATTAAGAAAAAAAAAACATAATACAGAAAAAAAATTTTAGATCCACGCGATCGAGCCCACATGAAATTCCATTCCTTTCCGAGTGGCTGCTAAACTGATGATATGTCGACAGGGACCTATAGGTTAGTTCCGAAAGCTGTACTAGACCAGAGGTCGGGAACCCGCGGCCCTTGACCCTAACCATTGCGGCCCTTGCGAGGGTTGTTTTGTAAACGAAAGACTAATATAATAAGTACAGTCTTTCTCCGAAACGCGACCTCGCTAAGACGTTTCCGGAAGACGTCCCGAAGAAGTTCGTATACGGAGTAAATTCATGTAAGTCGTCATCGACATGGTCACGTGACGTACTCTAATATATAAACCTATATATAACTAATTTAAGATCAAACAACTAATTTGGATATTCAAAAATAACAACAACTGTCTGTTTATAGTTTTAAATTCATGGCTGATATGTAATTTTTTTTACCATATACAAGCTGGTCGCGAATCATAAGTGACTCAGAAGTCATACTCAACTACCCTTCCAACTCATAACATTTATATACATTAAGGACAATCCCGGCCTGGTTTTACTTACACACAACACACAAACACACACACACACACACTTAACTCTTTTTTTTCATTTCTCAGTTATTATTATCATAATTTTTTATATCGTTTAACTACTTTTTTTTTATTTCAATGTTCCCATAAATTTTGTCAGTATCCGGAGGTGGGCGCCGTTAACTGCGACACAGTTAGATTACTAACTACTGCAGTTAGCAACATACAATTGTACTATATTGTTTTTTGTACCAATAAAGATTTTTATTATTTTATTATTATTATTACTTAATTTTGCCGTTATGTGGCTGTTGCCTGTGAAAAGGTGCCGCCCACTGCACAACCGGTCCTGAAATAAGGTTATTCTAGAACGTTACGGTTCGATTTAATTACCTCAGGTCCCAGACCAAGTTCCTCTTCTCTGTGACGCTGACAGCCGACAGATAGGCTCTAGCTACGTATATCAAAGAAAGGCGTTCCTTGACAGCGGCACCTCTGGTCTCCAGCTCGTGCCACTCCACATAGTTGGTGTTGTTCGTGTTGAACTGGTATTTATATTCCTTACGGCAATGCGTCTCATCCGATTGCGTGAACCAGCCTAACAAATTTACTATTTCATTGGAAAAAATCTATACTTTGTTTCAAGTAAAGTGCATTGAAACAAAACTAATTTAAACGGATTTTATCGCGGTTATTTATTAAATTTTGATCCCGACGTTTCGAAAGTTTCGTGACCACGAAGGCTGAAAAGCTTTCGAAACGTCGGGATCAAAATTTAATAAATAACCGCGATAAAATCCGTTTAAATTAGTTTTATTTCAATGAATAATATTCGCGTAAACCTAAGAAATCATCAAGTAAAGTGCGTTATTCCGTTTCTCACTACAACCTACACTATAACTGATCTTCAAAAATGATTTGAACCTAAATGAGCTTGAGCTTTCGGTGAAGCAGGACATCGTGATGAAACCATAGCACGGTGGTAGAGCTTTTTCTAGCACTCGCCTGGCTAGCTACCACCTTCAAGTTGAAAATCTGCGGCCAAATATCGATAGGTGTGTTCCGGTAGTTGCACTTGAGAGCCAGTCCTTCCGCTAGGCTGCTACCATCTTGAGACTCATCGTCACTTATCATCAGGTGAGGACATATTTACGTCTCATTACGTCTCTCTAGAGAACTGAACAAGTATATGGAACATTTTTCTCCTTGTTTTTATTGTTAGTGAGTCAAAAATTTTTTTGCTTCATATCTGCACCACCCCAAGGTTGACTGGTAGAGAATACCGCAGGCATTAAGCCCGCCTTGCATATAAAAATGTAATAAATAAATATCTTCATTTAACATCATATTAAAATCTAATTAATATGTCATTGCCTGTAATATGTGCGTGTTAATTGATGTATGACATTCGCATTTAAACCTTATTTATGCTGGACCCTAACCGGAACCTTATTTGAAGTGATGATAGCTCGGTGGTAGTGTCTAGGGACGCAGCGTCAAGGGACGTGAATTCGAATCCACCTACAATTAGCTGAACCTTTCGGTGAAGAAAATCGTGAGGAATCCATATCATGGTGATAGTGCTTTTTATAATGCCCGCCTGGCTAGCTACCATCCTTAAGTTGAAAATCTGCCTCCAAATACCTATAGGTGTTTTCCAGCAGTTGCACTTGAGAATCAGTCTCCACCAACTTGGGCCGTATCGTCACATAAGATCTAGTGAGATTATGGCCATAACGCTAAAGCTTAACTATAAAAAAAATGATTCTATGGAACATGTTATATTTATAGTTTCGATTAACTTAAAATATCATTAACTTACCAGTATGTGGGTAACAACGATCAGCCATCACGGTGACCACGCGGGAAATGTGGTAACCCAGATCCGACAAGAACACTCCAGGTCTTCCCCCGACCCTAACATGAATCGCTACCATGACGTGGTCCTTCTCGGTCTCAATCAAGAAACCTTGAGGTCCCGGGAACGAGGTCGTGTAATCGTCCAGATCCTGGATGTTCTCGTCGCACGACACCAACATCATCGACTTACCGATCCCCGGGAAGTCTTTCTCCAAGGTTTTGAGACGCTTGACCACCTCCATACCGAGGCCGACGCAAGTGTGCTTATGGGCGCGAACGGGGGGGTTGTATTTGGGGAAGTACTCGTTCAGTTCCTGATCTGGTGACGCCATGTACCCGTCGTAGAGGGACAAGAAGTTGTTGATCGAGTCATAGTTTTCCGAGACTACGAGACGGCTTAGGAGCGCCTCGGCTTTGGCGACCAGTTCCTCGTATTGCCGGAGGGAGAGGTGCAAAGCCGGGCGGACAGCCCCCCACCGGGGCGGCGGTAGGGGGTGTGTGGCCGGCCAGGGGCCGTGGTTTTGGGTTCCAGAGCCGAGTCAGCTCAACCACTCTGCGCCCCAGCGGCCGGTCACGCGCCGTATGGCCCTCTCCTCGCTGGAGGTGGACACTACTGGTGCGGCGGGGTCCTGGCCGCGAGCTACTCCGACCCCAGTGGCCCCCACGCCCACAGGCGCCTCCGGAGACCACTCATTATCCTGACTTAACGGTTTTATATTTAACGTTTCTGTGGGCAAAGAAATAACTCTACTTTATTATTTCATCAATATATTTAGGTGCACACATGCATTCGATACATACATACATTTTTTTTTATCATACCATCTATTAAAATACAGTTTTTGAACGAAGTTCCTTATAGGGCGGAGTACCGTAGCCGGCAAGAAACGTCCGTAACGTTAGCGTAAGGTTTTTATGTATAGTCTATGTATGATGGCTATACAGTGTCTAATGTATAGTCTACGTGATGACTGTTATTATTATATATTTTTATAAATATTCGTAAACTAAATAAACGTGTTAAGATAATTTTGTAAGGTAGTTTTTTTTTTTTACCGATAAAAATCACAATAAAAAATGTATACCCTGACAATTATTTTCTTTATACCTCGAATAGGATTTGAAATTAATATTTTTATAATAAGGAACTTCGGTCCTACCTCGTGTTTGACGACGCCCCCCTTTTTTTTATTTGTAATTTATACAGTTAATTTTTCAATTTCTATATTCGTATATAATTTCATTTGGATATAATTCATTGTACATGAGAGCCAGTCCCTCCACAGATTTAGCGTGTCTACCAACTTGGGCTGTATCGTCAGTTAAGATCAGGTGAGATTATGGTCACAACGCTAAACCTTAACTATAAAAAATAAATAAAATAGATGTCATTGAAAATGTTTATTTAGTGACGACAACATATGTACATCTGATTCACGGTAATGGGGCGTGCAATACGGCAAATATGTAACAACGTCATAGACTCCGCGACAATAAAATTAAATATTTAGTTTCGTTTTAATGACATCGTTAAAGGAATCCTTTAATCTATTATATTATTAGCTATGCCCGCGACTTCGTTCGGGTTGAACTAAAAAATATTTAATAATATTTGGTGGTAGCGTGATATTGAATACCCTAAAGCCTTCCTCAATGATTGCTCTATCGAATACAAAAACAGTACTTGGAATTCGATTGGTAAATCAGCTAGAAATGCCTGCGACTTCGTTCGCGTGAAACTAAAAATTATTTAACAATCTATACACGTTTTATGTATAATTGGATTTTACGATGTCGCCGCACGGGTGACGGGGAAAACGCGATAAAAGTCGGAGGCATCAGTTAGTCTTCTACACTTATATCGAAAGATGTCGCTAAAACGACTTTAAGCAAACCTGTACTATCATTACTAATATTATAAATGCAATAGTGAGTTTGTTTGTTTGTTTCGCTTTCACGCCTAAAAAACGTTGAATCGATTGTGACGAATTTCGATATAAAGATAGATGGGAACCTGAAAACGGTGATAGGCTATTTTTCTCGCGAAAAACTTAATAGTAATGGTATACAGACACGGATAAACTTTGACCGAAACTTTTATTGCGTCCTCCGATTTGTTTGACAAAATCAATATTAACACGAGTGAAGCCGCTGGTGAAAGTTAGTATTACATGCTGTAACTAACTTGAAGTTGTAAAAAAAAAAACCTACAAAAACAGTTCGCTATACAGGAGCAGTGAAACGATCCGTGTCATCGATCGAACCAGAGGAAACTGCGTAGCCGAGTAAACAACTGATTATTCATTTAATGGAGTGGGTCACGCGAGGATATCATTTTCAATGACGCATAAGTCCAATTAGCATTATTAAAATTGACTGAACTATATATCTCATGATTGCTTGTATTCGAATCCCGTCCATTTCGTTATAAACATTCTGTGGTTCAGGTAACCAACCGCCTGTGATTTACTACCTGATTTACTTAAAATTTTGAATGAATACCGATCCTTGTATTTTTCCCAAAAGCAATGATTCGTATTATTTTATAGTTACGGTCATAATTTCACCTGATTTTAAGTGACGATACGGCCCAAGTTAGTAGACACGCTAAACCTGTGGAGGGACTGGCTCTCAAGTGCAACTGGCGGAACCTATTGGCATTTGGCGGCAGGTTTACAATTTGAGGGTGGTACCTATCCAGGCGGACATTACAAAAAGCCCTTCCACAATGCTCTGGTTTCCTCACGATGTTTTCCTTCACCGAAATCTCAAACTCATTGTAGATGGTTCGATTCGAACTCACGTCCCGTGACGCGGCGTTCCTGCGCACTACCACTGAGCTATCATCGCTTATTTGCATGTAATTTTGCTATCGCTTTGCTTAATGCGGAAAATTTTGTTCGTCTGTCTGTGTGAACGCGAAAATCTTAGTAACTACCACCCAGATCTCAATTTGTTGTACTAGCTTTTACCCGCGGCATATCTCGCGTTAATAATGATTTAGTCAAACAATTCTGATGTACTCAGGTACCCGCTATTTATTATAAATTATATCAAAGAACACTGGTATAAAAACATTTGTGCTCGTAGTCATTTATACGCGGGTAGTTTACTATTTTGGCGATAACGGCTTACAAATAAAAGATAAATATATGCTGTCGCGGGTATTTTTAAGACTATTTAAGATAAACATTTTTGTTATACATTATATACGTGTAACTTCAACGCTTTTTGCAACGCACGCCAGAATAGCTCGCAGACGGTACAATTTTTTCCTACGTACTTCACACTTATCGTTATATTTCGGACAATGCACATAACATCTTTACAAATTATAGCCCATGTGTTATTCAGTCGTTTAAGCTATATTATTGTTTTTAAGTTTCATTAAAATCCATTCAGTAGTTTTTACGTAAAATAGTAACAAACATCCATACATTCATACACCCATACTTACAATTATTCGAGTTTATAATATTAGTAAGGAATTGACAGAGTAATAATTAAGGAAGGGTTTAGGCTATCTAATATCACGCTACCGCCAATAGCACCATAGCTGTATTGAAACAACTTATTATATCGACCGAATTTTTAATTTTTTTTTTGGTTCCACGCGACCGAAGTCGCGGACACAGCTAATGCATAATAAAGGGTCTGGCAAAGGTCACAATGTCCCTCAAGCCCTTTTATAACTTTACGATCGATTTATGAACTTCGCGGACAAGGTATTTTCAAGCTAATTGTAAATGTTATTACCATGAACTCTTGATGCACCTATTGAAGGTCTATGGCGTTGTCATAATTACAATGATTCTAATGAGTGACGTACATTTACCGCATGTTATTCCCCATTAGCCGTGGAATTTGATTCGAAAATTCCCAGAACTGTGTTACGCAATCACGATAGTTATTGCTCAAGAGACTGACAGTCATAACTGATCGACCTCTAAGAAACATTTCACGAGATGAGTGAATGAAAAGGAATTTGACACAATCTGTAATCATTGTGAAAATGATTCGCCACAGATTAAATATGTATTGTTAATTTTGTAATGCTATTTTCAATATTTTATTGAATAAGTATATCAAATTATAGTAATTATGAGTATATACTCACACTGAGCGGGGAATTAAATAGAAGGATGATAATATTTACTAAAAAACGTACATAACTGCTTAATTAATTAATGTTTAAAAATATAAATGCATTATTAGATATTCATTAAAATATATAAATGTGTATATTTTAAGGTTTAAAATAGTTAATGCGCAATGTGGTTCTTCATTCAGCCTAAAAAATATAAAAACTTACAAATTTCAATCCAAAACCAATTATTTTTTTTTTATATATTATGGTATCTATCTGCCTATGCAGGGAATTTCATCAATGTCAAGTGAAAAGCAATATTTTCACACAAATAATTGTTCAGTACTGGGATCAAACTCAAAACACGCGCCAGCGGGAAGACTGCCTAAATCGAATATTTTCTATGTATAAGCTAAGATATCGAAGAATCTAGCCGTTTTTATTTGACAATACTCACTGTAGAATACTCAGAGTCATATACATAATGTCAGATCTATCTTTTCATACGCAAATTTCGTTAGTAAACTTGTCATAAAAAACAATACGTCAAAAAATGTCCAAAAAGTTTGAAAAGAACGAAATAATAATAACCATTTCATTCACTCGTGTCTTCACAATTGCAGACGAATATATCCGCGGAATAAAATCACATGTGCGTAGAAAACACTAAAGGGTGATAGAAAATCGACTAAACGAAATGGAAATTTCACGTCGCCCGTCTATCTCGATCAAGGTCGGTAGTTCGCCGGCCGCGGCACGGGTGGGCTCAATGCGAACGGGTAGAATTCCAGGAAACGACACGGCCAGTACCCGGTACTATGACGCAGACGAACGAACGAAAATAAATAATAACGTGGCCCGAGAACGCAATGCGACGATGCAAAATGTACCAAATAATTTATGTTCACTTGAAAATGCGAAACCAATTTTATCTTGCACAGCTCCTAAAGGAATTATTACGTTGGATTAAAAAGTGATAAATAATTTATAATCTGTTTATTAAAAAAAAAAAACGGAATTTATATAAAGGTTAATTCCTATGTACGCGCGCTCCACTGTGAAACTACTGGATAAATACTATAGAAATTTGAAAAATGAATGTTATACCTACATGTATAATCAATGAACTCTTATACCGGTTAAAAGATTATCGTGAAAATATATCGTTACGTATTATGCATTTCCTTGAATTACTAGGCTGTTTCTGAACGCAATATTTGAAGCTCTAGCGGGCTATATGCATGCAGTTTCTAACATGACATAATAAAATACTTTCGAAATAGATTCTAATTTGTTATATGTGAATTATATTATGACATAATCGATTTATCATTAATAACACATTAATACGAGAAGGAATCAAGCTAATTGTCCAAAGCGATTTGTCATTTCACCTTGACTTTGTAAGATCGATCGAATACATCTGTTTTACAAGCTAACTCTTGTTTACAAACAAAAACATGTCGTAGGAAGCGATAGGATATGCACAGATTACACTCAATATGTAAAGAAGGTTGACGTACCCATTGTAGGCTTGAAGCCGGAAGAGAGGATCGATTAGTCTCCTGGTGAAGTTTCTTGTTTACTTCTAGAACGATACTGGTTTGGCGTGCGTTCGCGCGTCCTATATAAACTGTCCATTTTGTTTACCTCTCGTTCCCCCGCTCGCCGCGTCGATGCCGCGCCCCTCTTGCATCAATGTGTTTAAAAAGAATGGAGTGTATGTGTGCGAACTCATCGCTGTATTACAGTTAGATATTTCTATGGGTGAGTGAGTAAAGCGTCAAAACAAAACGCACACGGTGACAATTCTGTTTGCCGTATTTCTTTAATGGCCGATATAAATATAATGCTATGTTAATTGAAAATATGTGCTCAGGAAATCTGGTTTTGCGTGATAATTAAGTTAATATTGAACAAATATTCACATTAATGTAATAACTAACTATGTCCATGACTTCATTCGCGTGACTCATGTGTCGTATAATTTTAGAATATACATATAGTGATATATAATTATTCGTAGTAACTGTTACTATGGCAGACATTTTTATACCTATTAAAGATATTATCACGTTGTCATACTGTACGGAGTAAAACATTTAGTACAAAATTTTAAGCATTGTTCCCTATCGTAAATGCACCCTTTGGTTTTTTAAATAAAAGGCTTTATATGTCAATCCATAAATGTCTAGTAATTTTATTTTTCGAATTGAAATGTGCTGTTAGCCTAAGGCCTAAGGAGTTTTCACAACTTCAGTTAACTTGGAGGTCGAGTGCATATGGCACTCAGCCAGTTTCAGAGTAATGCACTTATAAGGGATTAGACAGACATTCAAGACACATTTTTTTTTCTTTATCCGTTGCGAAATACACCATCTTTATAATATTCGAATGTTTATTATAGAGCTTTGATTCTGTTAGAGTTTTATTATGTGTATAGACAGAAAAGCATTATTTAAGTTTTCTAACTAGAATCTAATTGAAATGTGTCTATTTGGATTTGTAATTATTCGAAAGACAAATTTGAATTGTTACGAATAAAATCGCGATTTCCTATATATCGCTGTAGGTAACGTTTTAAAATAGAAAAAAATATATATTTCTTCGATTCGCTATTTAATCCAACTACAATTATGAAATGAAATGTTTTACATTCAAGAATTGAAAAGTTTTCTTAATTAATTGTTTGTTTACTCTAGAAGTTTCTTTGACTTTGAATGCCTTAATCGAACAAAGTACAGATTGGCAATTTTTTTTTAAATAGACAATCTAATCAGAATAAATACTTTTTCCATTACAGTTAGTTAAAAACCTGTGTTGACCATTATTTAAGAACATATTGAATTCGGTACTTTTGTATGGTTTACGAGTTTCGGATACGGTTTTAAAGTTCCATAACAATCCTAGTTACAATTTTACGTTTCCTGTTTAAGTTTTACCATTTCCGACAGAGATTTTTTTTCACTAGCTTCTGGTAGACCCTACTTCTAATGATAAGCCTTGTTAATTAAAGATTTATTAATAAATTCATTTGGAAATACTTACAATTACAACAGCAATTTAAACGTAAGTATGCTACAAAAATGACGCACAGAACTGAGTCATGGTTTCGTCATAGTTAAGTCGTGTGATGTATTATTATGTAAAATAAGTCACAGCGTTCGCGTTCAAGACCGCAGTTTTCCCCGTTCCACTTACATGTGAGCGTAAAGGCTAGTTTACACAGTGCGAGCTAACGTACGAGTCAGCCAACCGAGTAACTGCACTGTAGTAACTCGCACTGTTTGGCCGTAACTTTAAGCCTCGTACACATTAGGCTAGTAATTTAGTCGAGTACCGAGTAATTTAGTAGCTATAGTACTCGCTACTGCCCAAAAATCGTACGCACTACGGTCCAGTACAATATACCAGTGAGTGGTGTTTTACAAGATGGCCGTGCAACGCAATTGTTATGTAGAATATCAGCCCAATAAAATATTTTATTGTGTGGCAATCCAGACAAAGAGTCCTTTTTCTCCTTCCTGTTCCTGATGGCCGACGCTGATATACGTATTATGTTTTGTGCCTATCTATTTTATGTAGTCTTCAATAAACAGAGTGATGGCCATCCGCGGTTTTATTTACAAAGCCCCAACAGCCATAAAATAAATAAGCAACATTCCACAAGCATTCATGTTATAAATACGCAGAAACAAATTTTAAAGCGGTTTCTCCGCCCCAATGACACGACATTTCGCGGCAGCTCATGCACTCGACTCAAACGACCAGATTAAGACTTGTTTAACAAATGAACGAGTAAGCTGTGACGCGTGGTGGGGGGCAACAGTCGCCGAAGAAAATAGAAAGAGATGGAGCTACTCGACTAAATTTTTGTTGTTCAGACACGTTTAGTTACTTAATTACTCGGTACTCGACTAAATTATTAGCCTAGTGTGTACAATGTTTTAGAGTAACTCGACGGGTTATTTCAACATTTTTAGTTTTAACTCGCTTGTTTGTCCGACATCAACTCGCACATGGCAGCAGCTCGGTCATCACTCTCATCTTTTGGCAGTAGCTAGGCAGTGCCAGTCAAACAGACCTTATCATAGATCTTATTAACGTTTTTTTTAATTAAAACATGTTCACTCAACATCGCGACAACTCGCACGACTGGGCAGCAAGTACTATGTGTCGTGTAGACAGCAAAGGCGCGCTGAGCTACTGGCGTACCAGTAAATTAGCCGACTACCCGTCTACTGGCTAGGTAGCAGCTCGCACTGTGTAAACTAACCTTATTAAGGTGTTGAAAAGATAAAAGTCTTTATAAGTACTGTAGTTATTATCTATTTATTTATTTATGCACACAATGTTGATTATATATTTGTAAGGAAAGCCTAATTTATTTTACTGTACTATATTGTTTTTGTTGTTATTCGGAATGTGACATCGATTAATGTAACAAGTTTTTAACGCGCTGCAACTGGACTTGTGTTCCAGCTGAAAATCAGCGCTGAGTGTTTCGGACACCTCAGCATATGCTGAGCTGGACGCCCTATGCTAGTAATGAGATATATACTATTATTATATTTGTGTGTATTTTCTTTTATGTTTTATTTATAGTTTCCTTTGTTGCTTGCATGTCTTTTATCAGCATTAAGCGATTTCTTTCTTCATTTCTTTATCCACATAAGCCAATTAGCACCGAAGTGCTTCATTGTATTTGTTATAACAATACTTTTAAGACATTTCTACGCAATGAGTCAGCCAGCAAATGAACAGTACGATCATTGGATATGGCTTATGTTGCCATACTTATGCCATATTATGACTGTATAACCCCACGGGGCTGTTTGGTCATTACTAAATATAGAGTTAAGCGGATCGATAGTTTTACTACGGCTTCCGAGACACGATGCGAATAGTTGCCGTTATAAAAACATTGAGGATTTTAACTGAATCGTGGTTCGGATTTGATTTTGTATTTAGAAATATTCTACTCTCCGAGTTTCTTTATTGTATGATGCCGAGTAAAGCTCTGGCTCGGAAATATTATATAATTACAAACACGTATGATATGTCATACGGTTTGCCGGGATTCGAACCTGCTAACGTAATTTTAAAGTACAGAAGTATTTGAAAAGTTAAATATAAAAATGAATAAGGAGCTTTTAGCGGTATTTTAAAATTATATGCTTCCGTACATATTATAAAACTAATTCCTTCACCGCGTCTGTCTGTCGGTTAGTTTGCGATAAAATTAAAAAACTACGTAACGGATTTTCATGCGGTTTTCGCCAATAGACAGAGTGATTCACGAGGAAGGTTTAGGTGTATAATTAGCGAAGGCTCAATATAAATTGGTTGAATTATAACGGTAATTGTTGAAAATATCTGAAAACGTCCAGCCGTCTGGGAGCTTTGACGCCTACGTATCAGGCTAGAAATATATTAATTAATTTTATTTATTCCTATGGTAGTGAAATCTATATTACTATTATAAAGCGGAAAACTTTGTTTAAACGCTCTAATCTTGAGGACTACCAGTCAGATACAATAAATTATTACTTTTTTTATAGTTAAGGTTTAGCGTTATAGCCAAATTCTGGTCTGATCTTGAGTGACGACACGGCCCAAGTTGGCAGACACGCTAAACCTGTGTAGGGTCTGGCTCTCAAGTGGAGCTGCCAGAACACATATAGGTATTTGGCAGCAGATTTTCAATTTGAGAGCGGTAGCAAGCCAGGCGGGCATTAGAAAAATCCTTACCACCGTGCTATGGTTTCCTCACAATGTTTTCCTTCACCGAAAGCTCAAGCTCGTAGGTGGTTGGGTTCGAACTCACGTACGGTAACCCTAAACTATACATACATATAATAAGAATGTAAATTTAACTAGTCTGTACTTTTTAGATATTTTGCGAAACAAAATAATTTCAAGTGACTAGACTATGTAATAATATACATTTAGGTATATCATTCTTTTGGAAATTTCTGTCTGTTTGTTTATGCATGCATCACTGGTAAAGTACAACGTTTATGATAGAACGTCAACAAGAAACTCATAAAGCACATTCTCTGGTAACATTTAGTCTCTTTTCCATCAAAATCGGTTAACTCTATCAAAAGTTATTATAATTTGAATGACGGCACGAGATTAAATAATTATAGTTTCACGGGAACGAAGTCGCGGGCACAGTTATACTAAATAATATTATAGGTAACTACGGCGTATCAGAGTTCGTTAGTTTGTCACTCTTCTACGTTTTAACTACTTGACCGATAAACATGAATTTCTGCATAAAAAAAATCTGTTTTTTTTTTAATATTAGCCATAATCTCACCTGATCTTAAGTGACCATACGGCCCAAGTTGGTAGACACGCTAAACATGTGGAGGGACTGGCTCTCAAGTGCAACTGCCGGAACACACCTATCGGTGTTTGGCAGCAGGTTTTCAACTCGAGTGTGGTAGCTGGCCAGGCGGGCATTACAAAACGCCCTACCATTATGCTATGGTTTCCTCACGATGTTTTACTTCACCGAAAGCTGAAGCTAATTGTAGGCGGAGTGAATTCGAACTCACGTCCCTTGACGCGAAGTCGTACACACTACCACAGAGCTGTCATCGCTTCAAACTGTACAGACGTAGGACGAGAAAAACTGTACAGAAAGAAAACTTAAACTTCCACATCTAAGAAGTCGCGGGCATAGCTAGTTGTGTGTAAAGCGATCGCCAATATAATAAGAAGAAAAAATCATAACACACGCTATTGAAAAACAAATACAAGATTATTTCAAAATGTCCTTCATTCATTACAAACGCACACATACACATTCGACAAATACACAAGTCAGCTGATAATAAAACCGCATGTTTGTGTTTATCTTTCTAAACAAACATATATATATTGACATCAGCCATGCGAATATAAACTCTTAACTACTTACAATAAAGGTTATAAGTAAAGCAAATGTAAAAACGGGACACGTGCCCCATGCATTTCATTCTGGAAATTTCCAGCCGATATTCACAGATACAGCGTGTTTACATAACAACAGTTATTGCGCAGTCCGATTTAACGTGATTACTCTATTTGATGATGGATTAGTAATTATTAAATGATAATGAGCGTAGTTAATTATGTTCGTGTTATCGTTTAGAAAGAAATGTATCATTCTTAATAGCCGTGGTGGATTTATCAGTAGGCTGAGTAGGCTGGAGCCTTGGGTGGTAGATTTCAGAGGCGGCAATTTCGGAGTATTTTCCTTTTATTATTTAGCAATTGGTTTGAATTATGCTTACACATATAGCTAAATGTTGCTAGATAATATATTTTACCACTTATAATCTACTAAGTCTTATATCATTTTTTACACGCTTTATATTAGCTTCACCTGTATGTATGTAACCGACCCCTTTGAGCTCGATTTTGTCCTACTTTGAACGATCAGATTTAATTAAAACTTTGCGCACCTGTCAAAGATCGATGACAATGTAATAATCCGATCAAAGCATCCGATTATTACACGCTTTATATTAGCTTCACCTGTATGTATGTAACCGACCCCTTTGAGCTCGATTTTGTCCTACTTTGAACGATCAGATTTAATTCAAACTTTGCGCACCTGTCAAAGATCGATGGCAATGCAATAATCCGATCAAAGCATCCGATTATCCTAATTAGATTCGCCAGGATTAATTAATTCCTTTCCGCATCCTTTGCATGCGAGTAAGAGAGATAGAGCTAGTGCGCGAACTACGCATGCGTGCAGTTCCAGTAACTAAAAAATAAAAAATAAATAATAGTTTAAAAAACTAGAACACACGCTTTATATAGAAAACTATGCTAAAAACAGAAATTAAATTTAAATAAATATTAATTAAGAGTAATGTAAAAAAAAATAATAAATATAAGTTATTAATAGTTTGAATAAGAAGAAAAATGTTTTATTGTAAAAAAGTCCGGTGAAGCTGTCAAATCCCTTGGGGCTAACAGCGTACGTCAGTACGAAAAAAAAAAGTAAAACTATTCAAAATTTTATAAATATTTTCTTGTATATTGAGTTCAAACTTGTTTATTTATATCCATATACATAAAAAATGGAGTGTGTCTAATTTTTTATGGATTCTAAAAGGGTTACATCGATTTAATATAAATGACGGAGGGCTGTCTGTTGTACCAGAGTGACAGGTAAACAAATGTATCTCATTATTAAATCTTCTCATACCATATATTTGCCACCTTCATCTACTTAAAATAATTATCAAACCTATTCTTTTTTCATATTCATATTTTGTACAAGCGATTGGTTTGTAAAAAGAAAAATAACACATAATATATTAAAGAATATTATGTTATAAAGACATTGAAAGATATATTTACAATTCTTAGTGATACCAGATAATAAATATGACAAAAAAGATAACACACATTTGTCAGGTGTGGGGTTCGAACCCACGCTCCCTCTCGGGAACCAGAGCTTAAATCTGGCGCCTTAGACCACTCGGCCAACCTGACTTGATTGCAATGTTGAAATTATGGATCTGTTTATAATAATGATACTTAATGAAGTATTTACTTATTGAAATAAAACTAATATAAAAGTATTTTATCCACATTGTTATTAATTTTGATCACGACGTTTCGAAAGCTTTTCAGCCTTTGTGGTCACGGGGTGGCCAGAGTTGTAGGTTGTCCAGAATAAATAATGTTACCTTCAGTTTATAATTATTTTAATTTTTAATTTTGTTGGTATTCCTATATACGCAGAAAGAGCTCACAGGGTCTTGAGGTCTGGCAATTGGTCTTTTGGCTTCCGATTTAATTAAATGTATAATCGGATCCCTACTTCCAATCATCTTCTATATTGAAATTTGGGTGTTTTTTATTTTATTTCAATAGCCTCGCGAATCATCCTAGGTAGGAATCGGTGTTCTTTGGCAAGGATTTTTGGTTTATCGAATTTAAGATAATGTTTGGAGCCTTCTTCTGAATGTTTAGCAACTATAGATTTCGTAGAGCGTCGGTGTTTAACGTCAGCTATATGTTCTTTTACGCGGGTCCCTTTGTTTTTTTTTTTTGGGTTAACCGATATAGGAGAGGCCACAGTCACAGTCGATTTTGTATACGCCCCGTCCTTGTAGAGGTATATGACACTGAGGTGAGATTGTGGCCATAATGCTAAACCTTAAATATATTTAACAAAAAGACATTCACCTCACGCCTTTGTGTGTTGCGTTGAGGAATTCCGTATTTTTAAGCACTACGTTCATAATAATAAAAAGGCCTCCTAAACAGAGTCCGCACGATATGTTTTTCTCTTTGACTCTTCTCTATGACCTCTCAGTATTCAATACATACTAGCTGTGGCCCTGATTTCGTTCGCGTGGAACTAAAGGTAATTTATTAATTTTTAATGTAGTCTAGGTTACTCAATATCTCGTTAAAATCGGTCAAGATAGACAGACAAAGATTTTTATAAATGCCGTAAATACTTTCATATTTATTTAGTAAAAAGCTGTTATTTTTACATTACATATACTCTTCAATTTTATTTATTCATTTAGATAATTCTTTACAAAGGTCAATCTTATTATGTGGCGGATTTCCAGATAGGCTATGTAATCTATAAAACTCAACTGGTTCCGTGGTGTAGCGGTTATCACATCTGCTTTACACGCAGAAGGCCGCCAGTTCGATCCTGGCCGGAATCAAACTTTTTGAGCAAATGCAAAGTGGGTACAGCCTTTGATTGCCGGCCCAATAGGCAATCGAAGAACACCGTGGGGTTTCAGGGGGTAATCCTGGCGGCGAGCCCCACATAGACCTCTCAATGCCTTGCCTATGTAGGAAGGACTGCGTTAAGCATTTCCTCACCTTAAAAAAACTCGTAAACAGGCAGCATTTTTTTTGGCGCCGCTGTATGGAGTATATCAATCATTAATCTTGTAAGAAATGTAGCACAAAATTCACCACTGTTCATACTTATTTTAAGCTCTAATAAATTTTTCTTATTGTTCAGTCGTTTTCACATATAATAAAAACTTTTTCTCAATAGTATGTTTAGCGCCATCTGTTGAATTTCGGCTAAACTATTTCAGTATATGGTATACAGTTACTAAAAACTATACATTACCGCCATCTGTTGTGTCTTTACTGAAACCTTTTTATATTTAATAATAGTTTGTAATTTTGGCGAGCCTTTACCTAAAGCTAATGGTACCTAAAGGTTTTTTTTATTTAACATAAACTCACTCTGTTTGGCCTTAATGCTATGTAATATTAATTTATAGAATTTCATGTGATATAAAATGGTATATTATACATAATTGAAGTGAATTCTAATTACTTGATCCATGATTTGTTAGTTATCACCGATATCCTCTCTAGACAGTTTTAACACGACACGAGCGACACCATGTTGTTTCAAGTATCTTATGAATCTTACGCCTCCTCTACACAATCGGCGGGGATCGTCACGACCATCCTACAAGGATCCACACGATCGTTCGTGAGCATTGAATGTGTGGCAAGCCTTCAATTTATTTTTGGTATACAATTATTTCAGAAATGCAGTTAAACGTATAGTTGGGCTAAAAAAATAGTAGAAGAAAAAATGGTTTATATTTTTTGAGCTTTGTGATATATATTTATGTTTGAGATTCCATATTTCTGGGTGGTCTTGATATAGTTCTATGAACTTGAATGCTTCTTGATTTGAATACCCAGTAACCATTGATTCACACCTATACTAATCAAATTTAAAACAAAACGCCGCGACGTACGCACGGCCCGCTATCCTTTGGTGAATGTATGATCGGCGATCGTGTGGGAACCCGCTAACAACTACACGCGAATTATTTTTGATGCGGACTAAGATCGGCTTCTACAACTGAGTAGCCCTCTACACGATTGTACTCGCGTGTGATCGTCTATAATCGCCGGGTGTAAAGAGACACTATTAAAGATTTACCAGGTATAATATGTTACACTATTCTACATGACATTGACAAATAATTGTCTAGTAACAAGTTGTCATTAAGCATAGAGAATTTGACTTAGAATGACCGATGTCATGAAATGTGAGGCAGAAGCACAATAATTTTTCTTAAAGAAGTTGTAACGATGTTTTTGGCGCGATCATCCATTTGTCAATTAGTTAGTTTTTATTATTTATCTTGATTTTATGACATTCCGCCATCTTTTTTACTATTGTATATCATACATATAAAGCTTCCTCTTGAATCACTATATATATTTAAAAAAACGCATCATAATCCGATGCGTAGTTTTAAAGATCTAAGCATACGTATGAACAGACAGATAGACAGCAGGAAGCGACTGTTTTATACAATGTAGTGATGATACATAATATTAATATCTATTTTTTAACTTTCTTTTGTTTTTCATTTTTATTTTTAGGTGACATTTTTCTCACCCTACCGGAAACGATGTTTTGTTTACACATCTAAGTGAACTTGGCGTAGTTTGATGGGGCTCGTACAAGCGGTCCCGTTTATTTAGCTGTTGTTTGGTTTCTGGTTTTAACTCCTGCGTAGGACTCGCTTGTCTCTTATCGGTGGGATATGTGTTACTGGGCCGATTGTAAGTTCGAAACTCCAGATAGAAGGCCTCGAGTGATTCTAGGCTGAAAAAAAACTGTACTGCTTGCATTATGCCACAGTATAAAAAAAAATCTATGAAGAAGGGTTATACGGACAACTTTCATTATGATCACTCGGATTATATTGGAGTTAGGCGTTTTATTTCTTATCCCGCAGAGGGCTCGTTTGGTGGCGTATAAAGTATCTTGTATGTTTATACATAATAGTAGTTTTCACTATGTCAAATTTCGTCGCGATTTGTTTAATACTTTCATAGTGATGTGTATAAGAGTAAGGAGAAAAAATAAATTAAATATCTATATATACTTTGCTTTTTATCGATAGTAAAGTACACCTCATCCCAATTGTAATATTATAAAAGCGTAAGTAAGTTTGTTTGTTGTTGCTGATATTGCTAGTGTTGATGTAGCTATAACGACTTTAACTAAACCTTTACTATCCTTACTAATATTATAAATGCAAAAGTGAGTTTGTTCGTTACGCTTTCACGTCTAAACCGCTGAATCGACTATGTTAAATTTTGGTATAGAGATAGATGGAAACCTGACGACGAAGATAGGCTACTGTTTCTCGCGAAAACCATATTCGAAGTGGAGTAAAGAGAGGGATAAAATTTGTATGATACTTTTTATTGCAGCATCTGATTTGTTTGACAAAATCAACATTAACGCGAGCGAAGCCGCACGTAAAATCTAATTTATAATATTTTACGTACAGATTTTGTAGCGTAACTGCTAGTATATAGATGTAGAATAACGTTCTTAGATAGCCTTAGTAGTTGTATAAAAGGTTAATCGAATCAATAATAATGTCATGATGAGATATGAGCTTTTTAGCAAACCACGGATTCATCGTAAGGGTGCCAGGTACATCGTGACACCCTTTTTTTTCGACTTGACATACGCTGTTAGCCTTAGGGGCTTTGACAGCTTCACCGAACTCTTTGGAACAAGTGCTGAGGGCACTCAGCTCCGAGGCAGCGAGTGCAAGGGTGCCAGGCTGCCCGAACCTCGGGTTGGGCGGCTTATTTTTTTTAATACTTGTATTGTGTATAGTTATATGGTATAGTTGGTAGACACGCTAAACCTGTGGAGGAACTGGCTCTCAAGTGCAGCTGCCGGAACACACCTATTGGTATTTGGCGGCAGGTTTTACAACTTGAGGGTGGTAGCTACCCAGGCGGGCATTAGAAAAAGTCCTACCAACATGCTATGGTTTCCTCACGATGTTTTCCTTCACCGAAAGCTCAAGCTCATTGTAGGTGCTTGGATTTAAACTCGCATCCGTTGACGCGAAGTCGTACACACTACCACTGAGCTATCATCGCTTGATAGTGTGGGTGTGCATAGATGGTATCCGGTGTGATGATGTAGTTTCAGTGATGTAGAGTGTCACTGTATCGCGGGAGCAGAGTCACTCGAGGGCTCCTATCGGGAGGATCGAACCTATTCCTGAAATCTAATCGTTATGTCAGAGACAGGATAACACGAGACAGCGTGCGTAACTTGCTACTCGGATGTAGGTTTAAGAGGCCACTTTGTCGACGCGCGTCAACATTCACCATCACCGCTCGTGCCTCTCCCCGCCCAGTATAAATTATTTCCGATAATAATTTACAGCATAAATACCAAAATAGATAACACATTAATACAAAAAATATATCTTACGTCCCTTCGGTAACGTTCCAGCTACGTACGATATCTGGCCTCGAGTGCTTCGCTTTGACTGAACCCAAAGCCGCGCTCGCGTCGCTCTTTATACTAATCGGTGTTATAAACTACCTTCCTATAACTACATCCCTACATATACATATATAAGTATAGCTAAATTTACATTATATAGGTTGTCATAATTATCTGCTATGTTTCCTCGTAGCTACTGACTCATTGTCTACGAAACTTACCCATATGCTGTCACTGGCAGTCTCTGGCAATACTGGAGTTTAGTAGATATTTGAGGGTGCCGGTTACTTGTTGACTCTCTCCATAGGTCCCTCTCACCTTGGCCAGAACCCAAAGAGGGCAAATGGATATGTTTGCCTCCACTTTGTTTTTCGATAAGGTTATGCGCTATAGCCATTATCTCACCTGATCTTAAGTGAGGATACGGCCGAAGTTGGTGGACACGTTAAACCTGTTGAGGAACCCTCCGCTAGGCCGAGCGTGCCCACCATCTTGCGCCACGTCGTCAATTAACATCAGGTGAGATTGTGGTTATAACGTTTACCCTAAAAAGTATAAAAAACTCAGTTGACATTGGTTTGAAAATGACTATTCATAAGAGGCAACTATTATTGTAAATTGACATACGTCAGCGAATCCCATTATATTGTAAAACGAGTACTAATGCAGGACACGCTCTGAATGTGTTTCCGTTTCATTGTCAAATTTGTATGTGACAAAAAACCCTGTTGTTACGAAATACGTTTATTTTAGAACGATATCGACGAGTGAAAAAGTTTGTTTGTTTGTTTGAACGCGCTAATCTCAGGAACTACCAGTTGGATTTCAAACATTCTTTTTGCATTTGATAGGGCAAATGGTTAGAAAGAATTGAGCCTATTAACTGACAACAAAATTTAAATAATTTTTAGTTCCACGCGAACGAAGTCGTGGGCACAGCTAATGTTTATATATAGCTAATATATAGATTCGTAAATATTAAAATAGTATTCGTATGGAAAATTAGGAAACAGTTTTCCGAACGTGTGAAAAATACGTTGGATGAGGTTTATTATTGTTGAATGCTCGGAGTGAAATGCATTCTTAATTGTAGCCTACAGTACTATGGTGGAACTAATCAACCTTATAGATCTCCATATCACATCAAGCTGCCTCTATGTCAGAATTCGTTATTGTAGAACATTTATGATGTCCCAAGCATGCGTTCGTTCACTGTGCATCCACTAATAACTATTGTAATTGCCCTGATTAAAACGTTATTTAAAATAAAATATACCAAAAATATATATAAACAGATCGAGTTTCTTGGCGGTGCTTCTAGATGACTGGTTTATTTTCTGAACTTTAGTTTTGACCTTCATAAGCGCCTTGTCGGGGTTTAAATTGACTTTTTTTTTATTTGATATGAGGGTTAAAAAAAGATACAATCAATACTTAATAATGTATTTGCCAAATAAAACTTAACGCTCTTATTAGAGATATAAGTATGATTGTCGCGTGTTGAACTTTAGTAGCCGCGTTGCATCCATCCTCGAAGCATTGGCAGACCGTCTCCAAGTGGTCCTCGTTGTCTGCCTTGTAACAGTCGCGATGGTAACGGATCCAGCCGCAACTCCTCGTAACCCTGACGTCTGGCTCGTACCCTTTGTGGAATACTGGAAGAACGTCAAGGGTAATTTGGAGGGAGGGTTGCAATGAATCTAACCATCTTCTAAGGGAGCAGTCGTGATGAAACTACGGTGTGTGGTAAGTTACTTAACATTGGAAGCTAGGTCTACTCAACAGGCTTTGAAACAATGATGGTTTAGTTAGTTGCGTCTGCGGATATCCCGTCAATGGACGTCAGTTTGAATCCCAGGAATTTATTTACACTTTATAAGTTTACCGTTTGGAATTTGGTACTTTAACTTTGACCTCCCAATATATTCTTGATAATTTAATGTATGTCCGCAAAAACTTACAAAAGCTAGATTTCATTAAAACCGCCATAATTTGAATACTAGAAATCGCGATAAACTGGTCACTCCTTATTTTAGACTGAGTAAGACAAGTAACAGTTTTTTAGGTAATAGTTTCAAGTTTTACAATAAAGTCCCAAAGCATATTACTGAATTGCCGGACAGTAGGTTCAAGAACCATGTCAAACGGGTTTTGATGTCAAAAGGCCATTATAGGGTAGATCAATATGTGAGCGATCGTGATGTCGAGAATTGACGCCCCTCTCTGTACATCCGGTAATAACTACTGTAACACATTAAATTATTGAACATAAGGATAAGATAATGATTTCTTAGGTTTACGCGAATATTATTCATTGAAATAAAACTAATTTAAACGGATTTTATCGCGGTTATTAAATTAAATTAAATTTATTATTAAATTAATTATATAAGGATAAGACTAAAAAAAAAAGATACAAATAGAGTTTCTTGCCGGTTCTTCTCGATGGCTGCGTTACTTTCCGAATCGGTAGTAATATTGACGCTCATAAGCGCCTTCTTAGGGCCGAAATTGAATAAGGGTTTTTGATTTGATCTGATTGGAACTGCAATATTACGTGATGTGGGTGGCACCCAAGATGGTGACCACGTTAAGCCTAATGGACGGACTGGCTCTCAAGTGTAACTGCCGGAACACACCTATAGGTGTTTGGCGGTGGACTTACAACTTGAGGGTGGTAGCTAGCCAGGTGGGCATTAGAAAAGCCCTACCCCCATGCGAATAGTGTAAGCGAAGATATAGTTATCAGGATATGTACACAAAAACGTACCTACCGACAGCGAGACATTGATTTTCCGTATGATTAGTTCGCGTGGTATTAAAAGTTATTATACATAAGTGGCCATAACCCTAAAACCTTAACAGATATAAAATACCTACTCAATTAGCTTATTATGGTGGTTTTAAATACACTTTTACATTAATTTCGTTTGCGTGGCCTCAGTTACTACTTATACCATCAGCTTTTTGCCTGCTGGGGTCCTAACAAATCGGGCCGAGTGTTTTGGAAATAAGCCAGAGCGAACAGAAAAAAATAATTAAAAAAACTGTTTTTTTTTAATGTAATAGCGGGCAAACGAGCAATCATGTCGCCTGATGATAAGTGATCACCACTGCCTCTGGACTCCCACAACACCAGGGGAATCGTAGATGCGTTACCGGCCTTTATTTTGAAGCGACTGGCTCTCAAGTGCAACTGCCGGAACACACCTATTGGTATTTGGATTTCAACTTAAGGGTGCTAGCCAGTTGTGTCAGAAAAAGCTCTATCACCATGCTATGGTTTCCTCACGATGTTTTCCTTCGCCGAAAGCTCAAGATCATTACTGCATCACTACCACTGAGCTATCACCGCTTCAAGTTTATTCAGTTTCGTGTGTTCAGTGGTTTTCAGTACACCTAGCCGAAATAAAAGATGTGAAATCACAGGAAGCAGCGAATATACTATTCGAATAGAGATCCATAGCTTTATAATAGTGTTGTAAGACGAATGCGTACTTGTCTGGACGATCTTCCTGCAGAAGAAGCCGTGATGCCCAGCAGAGAAGACGCCCTGCCCGCAGTTCGTTGTGGGTAGGAATTTCCTCAGGGTTTCCTCATCGTACTGCGTCGGTTCCAGGCACATGGAGTTGTTCACGCTGTTACACTCGTAGCAGCGGATTGCAGTCACTAATTAACATAAAACCGTGGGGTGACTATGTTAATATTTCAGTCACTAAAGTGAGTTGCACCAGCACTCGCTTGCTACCACTGCAGCTTGAGTTGAATCATTAAACTTTCCTTTTAATACCAAAAATGGTAAAAACATTTTTTTTTATCTTAGTAGGTCAAAACTTATTACCGCAAAAAAATTAAATTAAATCTGAAAATATTTATACTTAAAGATCATTTAGAATTTTTTGAGGATTTTTAATTAATGGGTTCCATATTTCCGAGTTATATTTTCATGGGAGAGTCGAAAAAACTACTAAGTTCTTTTTGTGCCACTCTTATTTTTACATTAAATATTTAGTTAGAATAGATTACTTTGCAATTATCTTCCAAGCTTTGAACCCACTAATGATTTTGAAGGGGTGATAGATCAGTTATTAAATATTTTGAAATCACGTTGGTTGACACGGACCCGAGTATTACAATGAGCCTGAGATTTCGATAAAAGAAAACACCGTGGTGGAAAACCATAGCGTAGTAGTAAGGCATTTTCTATTGCCCTTCAGGGTAACTACCACAGTAACAATTACAAATTGGTATTCGAGCACGTGCATGAATGTTTCGGGGGTTCCACTTGAGAAGCAGCTCGATTTGACTTCACTTAATATCTGGTGAGATTGCGGCCAATCGTCAAACTATTATTGTGCAAAATAAAATTGCTAACTGTATGAAAATACTTCAATATATCGACACTTCGACTTTGAAAAGTTAGAAAAGTCTTATCTTTGTCGCCTACTGGAGCTGTGGAATCGTCTTCCGATGTGGGTGTTCCTTCCTTCTTATAATATTGGGTCTTTTAAACGAGGCGTGGAGACATTTAGCACACGAAAGATATTTGCCCTTACGACAGTCACTACTGTTACTGGACCGTACTGAAACTTACGATCAGATGAAGTACAGTTATTTTACCGAGCTAGGATAAAATAAATAAAACATAATAATAAAATCAAAAATTAGAAATTCCTATTTTTATTAATTCGTTAAATCAAAACTCATCGAGCGTCCTCTTAATTTAGGTTGTAAATGAAACAAAAAAATAACAAACAGTACATACCGATATGTAAATAGCAGCATATGATATACACTATGAATATAGTTTTATATTTTTGAGACATCCTTATGAAATAATATTGTTAATTCTGATTACAATAAACTGATTTCGATGCAACCATAACGAGACGACGTCGATGGAGTACTGAGTTCAGCTTCCCGTGTTCAGTGGCTGTAACGAAAAGTTTTTTATTGTTTCCGAATGTTCTATCATATACGTGGATGAACGAGAATAGTTTTTACAATGTTTATAATTTGTTCGAATCAAAATTTTGCAAAACTTTATTCAACCACTTCCCCTAGAACTAAGTGTCCCTATATGTTGCATGCCTGCTCAATCTAGGGAACAATACATGAACATGAAAAAACATATATATTATATTTTGATAATCAAATATACAAAACAGAGAAAATTAGTTAACATTAAAAAAGATCTATTCTAAAACATAAACATTGAACCGCGTAATTTTTACATATTTAAAAAGTATTTTTTTTATACTTTCCAGGATTAGTGCTATGCCCACAATCTCACCTGATGTTAAGTGACGATATGGCTCAGGTTAGTGAACACGCTATGCCTAGTGTAGGGACTGGGTCAGGAGTGCAACTGCCGGAACACACCTATACATATTTGACGGTAGATTTCGAATATGAGGGTGGTTATGGGGGTGTGTATTAGAAAAAGCCCTACCAGCATGCTATGGTTTCATCACGATGTTTTCCTTCACCGCAGGCGCAGGAATTTGAACTCGCGTCGAACTGATGTACGCTGTTAGCCCCAAGGGCTTTGACAGCTTCACCGAAATTTAGGGGGCGAGTACTAAGGGCACTCAGCCCCAAGGCAGCAGGCACAAAGGTGCCAGGACGGCCGAACCTCGGCTAGGGCTGCCGCCGGTAAATGAAAGAAGATTCATGATCCTGACTGACCAACAGGTTCTGTATTACTAAATTAGTGATACTAACTACGACCTTATCAGGTAAGCAGCTCAAGGGCTGCGAGGGTAGTCCCTTACAGAACTGTGTACTAAACGTGTGAGTGTGCACGAGTGGTATGCGATGTGATGGTGTAAGCTCAGTGATGTAGAGTGTCAGTGTATCGCGCGAGCAGAGTCACTCGAGGGCTCCTGTCCGGAGGATCTAACCAACCCACATATTAGATATATTATTGTAAGACCAACCAGCCAAATTCACAGGGAGTTTGCCGTCAATTCGTGTAGCGACTAAACTCAATAATAGATCAAATAAAAATGTGAAGATTTGGTTGGGTTATAATTTTATCATATGTGTGTATAGCATATGGGTCAATTATTATTGAACTAATTAATAGATAAATTACAGATTATGTGACATTATCCGGATGTGGGTAAGTGGATGTAATTACTCGATAATGTTCATAAAGCATGTCGTGGAATTTCCGCAATGTTCACCTTATGACGATATGCAAACACTTGAACTATGTAAGGAGATAATATGAACTTAGTTAATTGCATAATTATAATCTGTAGGTGACACCGGGCCAGCTAGTTACTATCATAAAGCGGAAAAGTTTGTCTGTTTATCTGTACGCGTTAATCTTAGGAACCATGTTCAGGAAAAATGTTCAGTAATTTTTAGTTTTATGCGAACGAAGTCACGGACTCAGCTAGTGTATAATATGTATACTTTACTGGCTGTTTCCGTTACATCTTGTGAAACTTATAAATAATTTATAATTTTTGCCCGTCTTTGTAACGTTTTAAATAATAATTTTGCTTCTATCACTTATAACGTTTTTTTTCGGTATGCAATAGAGGCCAAACTAGCAAGCTTGTCACCTGATGGTAAGTGTACACCGCCCATGGACACACATAACGTCAGAGGAATCGCAAGAGCATTGCCGGCCTTTTGTTAGAGGGTCTTTTAGTTGGTATCCGGATACTCCCTGTTCCCACGGATCGCGAGGGGACGCGTAAATGCCTTCCCTACGTAAGAAGAAACTCATTCAAGAAAACAATCACGGCGATACTCAAATCCCCACATTACCAGAGACCACGGACAGTTTCCACATTTCTAGTTACAACTGTTACCTTCGGGTTTTCTCTGTATATATAATACTAGCATTCACCCGCGGCTCTCCTCTTGTTAGTATTGATTTTGTCAACTAAATCTGGTTGTCGATCGATACAGAAATATTTTTATTAGGTTGTGCGAATATCGTTTGAATATTCAGAACTATTCGCTAATTATCTAAATTTCACTGGATTTTCTATTGTTTCTAGTTTGAATTCCAGTACATCGTATATCAAAATATTCTACTTACGAAGAATATACTTTTTGATTAATAATCAATTACCCGGAAAAAATAATTGCTCAATTTCAATATATGTTCATCTCTGTCAGTAACAGATTAGAATATCGAACATAACATATTCTGAAATCAAAATACTCGAAAACTTGCGAATAATATAACAATTCGCTTATTATAGGAAAAAAAATCGAATTATTCGGGAACTTTCGAATAATTCCAATTTTGTAAATATTCTATCTGAGTTTTGAATCGATTAGGAACAAATAATTCATAAGTTCGAATTATTTGCACACCCCTATATTATTTTTGACAAAAAGCTATTAAATTGTTTATTTCAGGATGTTTGCCAATACAGAAGGATATGCACTTTCGAAAGCCCCTTTTTAGCTAATGTTATATTAAATATTAGCAATCTAACAACTGAGTTAGGTAAGCAGTTGCCTTTACAATCACATTACACTTGTTTTAAGATTAGTTTGAAGAGCAAATATGCAAATTTTATTATTAATTAACACAATTAATAAAACAATTATCCTCCCAAAGTTTGAAGCAAATCGGATGATATAATAAAATGTTCCATACAAAGTTAACCCTCACTCCCTATAAGTTTTTCACGAGAAGTTTTCTCTCCATCACTTAGTCCACCTCCCAGTAGGAACAGAAATTAAAAAAATTGGGATTATCAATGTTTATTTGGTTTTAAAATATCTTTACTCTTTCCACCCCCATGTTCGATAACCAGTAAAGATGGCGGTGACAGCTGTCATTAGTGCCAGTTTGAGGTTATGCAGTGCCGCCGCCGCGTTGCACATGTCCCCGAAGCATTGGCAAACGGTCTCCAGGTGATCTTTGTTGTCGGCCTTGTAACATTCGCGTTTGTGCTTGATCCACCCACAGCTGCGACTTACTCGCACCTCAGGAGTTTGCTCAGGATGTAAGACTGTAAATAAAAAGAAAATGTTTGTCAGACCTGTCATTTATCAAAGTCTCTATCAGGGACGACATTAAAGTTCGTACGTTACACCAAAGGAAGTTAGTCCAAGTTCCGACTTCAATAATAGGCCAATGTTTTTCCAAGGAACAAGTTATTTTTATTTATAACTTGTTGTATACCCGCGAATTCGATAGAGTGGATTGAAAATAAATGTAACCTTATTATTTTTTAATACTATATATACGTTTAGCTTTATGCCAACCATCTCAACAGATGTTAAGTGGCGATGTGACTCAATATGGTGAACACGCTAACCTAACGTAATGGCTCTCAAGTACAACTGTCGGAAGACTGCAAAGGTATTTGGCGGCATATCTTCAATTTGAGAGTAGTAGCTTCTAGAGGCATTAGAAAAATCCCCGCTCCCCCCCCACCCCCGTGCTATGCTTTCATCACAATGTTTTCCTTCAACGAAAGCTCCAGCTCATTGAAATTGAATTCAAACTCATGCCCCTTGATTAGGCGTGCGTACACACTACCAACTTAGCTATGACACTGACACTGGCAAATGGTTCTGCGGCGTCAAAACGGGGAGACTCTTCTATTAACTTTTTAATATTACACCATAAGAGAGAAAACACTGCTTTGTCACATTATGATCTCGAGTTTATCAATACTTAGTCGGGTAATAGTTTTAATCATATACATATTGTATATAGTATTTATAGTAGACTAGCTTTTACCTGCGGCTCCGGTCGCATTTATATTAATTATGTAAACAAATCGGATGACACATAAAAAGTATAATACAGAGTTTACCCCTCTCCTTACCCTATGTCACGAACATTTTTTTGAGAAAAAATAACCCACCATCGTCTCCGAGTTTCCGTTTCTATCTCTATACCGAAATTCATCATAACCGATTCAGCGATTTAGACGTGAAAGCGTAACAAACAAACAAACAAACTCACTTTCTTATTTATAATATCAGTAAGGATGTACAGAGATAGAATTAGATTGACATCGCTATCATTGACACATAGATTCACCCTTTAATAACCTTTCGATATAATACTTGTTTTACGTAATCTTTGAACTTCTTATCAGTTTAATTACTACTGTATCTCGGATGTTTATCACAGCATCTAACACACTTATCTAAATACCTTTAATGGGTCTTACTGATTCTACATTCATACGATAAGATTTACAATGACCGGAATTTTTGATGGGAAAATCGATCCGCTGGCCGTGACGTAAAGCGGCATGACGCTCGCCTCTACGCTACTTCTCTTGACTCACGTGCTGAGTGCGGGAGTATACTATATACTCTGTCGATTTTTTGTGCGAGCTAAATACTAATATTGTAATAAATTTACAAAAAAATTAAGTTTCACATCTGCCGAATGTCTCGTGACGGCCAACGTTTTTTTTCTATCGCAATACTGTAATATTTTCATTACTAATATTATAAATACAAAAGTGAGTTTGTTTGTTCGTTACGCTTTCACGTCTAAATCACATAATCGATTGTGATGAATTTTAGTATAGAGATAGATAGGAACCTAGTGACGACGATAGGCTAATTTTCTTCTCGAAAAACTTCTAGGAAATAGGGTAAAGAGAGGTTTAAACTTTGTATGAACCTTCTTTCGTCATCCGATTTGTTTGATAAAATTGATATTAACGCAAGCGAAGCCGCAGGTAAAAGCTAGTTAATATTATAAAGCGGAATGTTTGTTTGTTTGAACGCGTTAATCTTAGGAAGTATAAGTCGGATTTGTAAAATTCTTTTTGTATTTATCGCGCAGTCATTGACGAAGGCTTTAGACTAATTAACATCACACTATCATTAATAGTAGCTGTATTAAAAACGAAGCAGAAACGGGTAAAAAACGAGTTAAATTTTAGCTCAACGTAAACGAAATCGCGGGCACAGTTAGTAATATTTGTATGACCTTCGCCATATTGTCCTGTAAGCAATAAGTTTAAGTGTAGCTGGATACATATTGGATGATTTTGTAACGCGGCGAACTTCTAGAAAATAACACTATGTGTTTGTTCGTTAAAGCCCAAAAGGTCACTGAACATAGGCTTGAAGTATAGAGGTCGAGAACACTCACACATAATCTTCACAATCCCTCAAGTGTGAGACAAATGTAAATTAAAAAAAAAAATGAACTTACTCGTCTGAATCATCTTTCTGCAAAAGAACTGCTTGCTGATCACATTCGGTAGCGCCTTCCCGCACTCTACGACCGGAATTATACTATGCATTTGTTGCATATTCAAATCGAGGCATGCTGAATTGTTCGCACTGTTGCATTGGAAGCATTTTATTCCGTCGCCTAATAATAAAAACAAAATTAAAAGAAAATAACAAATAAATATGGAAGGCATACATATTTCAGCGAACAGTTTCAGGTGGGGATTAAGCTGAAACGGTGTGCATATGTAAATTAAAAATAACTGTTCAGTAATAGATCAAATTGGCGCTAGTGTTGGTAAAATACTGAGTTGAAAATTATTCACCCTCTTGCTACCCTAGCGCCATCGGTATTTAACGTATTAAAATGAAAACTTTAGTTTGCTAGATGGTAGGACCGCGTCCAGAATCAACCACTATATATTCAACTGCCGTGGTCGAGTTTTAAGGTTGCATGATAACGGTGACCGTTGATTTTGCATTGTATTAGTAAAAAAAAGAAAAAGACGTCGATGGCCGGAGTGAAAATAAAAATTATATCCGCTATTTTTTATTTCTGTTATGGCATCTGTCTATGAAGGTAGTTTCGTAAATATCAAGTGATAAAGTATTAACGAGTTGATCATATAAATAACTGTCCCGCGTGGAGCAGCGGTGAATCAACCGCGAGGCCAAACGTGCAGTTTAACAGCCATCTTGTGAGAAAAAATATAACTATGAATCGAAGTTGTTAAACCCCTATCTGACGTGCAAAAGTGTAACTGAGTTATTAAAATAAAAGCAGTACTTATTTGACAATGATCTGACAGATGCACTTAATATATTGTAGCGACCACAAAATGTATAAATTTAAGAAAATTGGACACAATTGATATTATTTTGCTGATGACGTCATATTGCTCACTACGTTTCTAAATACTTGCAGATTGGAGATGATCTTTCTAAGAAATCATATTCACGTCGCTAAATGACATATAATTATAATATTCACAGGCTGATATCATTATCGGGGCATTCGTTGTATATATTTGATGAGCTGTGAAAGCTTGTCACATAGAAAATAGTTACATAATCTGAATTATTATAATTTTGGGCATACTACACTCCATATTGAGTTCTAAGTTACATAATATACAATGATAATATAGTATACAAATATTATATTATATGCGTTAAGTAATAAAAAAAAATACTTGCATTTATCTGTGAAAAGTAACAATAAAACACTGATTATAACATTAGAAATATTTCGCAAAACCATTATTTTAAATTAGCGCCTGGAACTATTTTTATAGCAATATCTGTTCTTTTACACACATTTGAGATTATTCCGTCAGGCGCTTTATTTTAATTCGCGTAACTGTTTTCTATTGTTTATATTATATTAGTCCCGTTTGTTTATTACTAATATTATAATGTTTAATTAAAGAGTATTTAAGTTATAGGAATATAGCAAAATGTATAACTTGTAGTGAGGTAGCGTCTCAACTGACTGTCCGTCGTTTTAAGCATTGTATATAAATTGGTCAGGGTTAGTAGGTACCAGAGATCACGACAAAGGGTACAACCGGATAATGTCAGATCTAATCCCAGATAGAAAGGTGTGAAGCATCGAGGGAGGAAACATTAATAAAGTTACAGTACCTATTATATGTTGTACATACTCGAGTGAACCGACCTCGGCCGCGTGTTTTTAGGTTATTACTAAGACCTAAGTGGACAAGAAGTATAATGATTCATTCCAGAATATTCTGTTAGATGCTAACTTAGTTTATGCGTTTATATTTTTTTGTCAACTATTAACTGACTTGTCAGAACACTTCCAAAATTAGCAAACCTATTGTCATGAAATTTTACATTGATATTTATTTTACGATGTAGACACCCATTTAGAAAAAATGCAAAGGAAGTCGGAGGATCATAAGCTGGTATTCATTTGTTTACGCCTCGTATACCATGGTTTGGTAGCAGTGATCTAAACAGATCTTTAGTTGTTACTGCGAATAGAGTGCGCTTCGGACACATGCCTCCCAACGAGTTTGCATTTCTTGTGAGAAAAAGTGTCTATCTTATGCATACCTTGTGAATCTATCGAAGACAGCTAAACTTATTCGTTGAATGTGAATGGAACCAAGCTCAAAGGAGAGCTGCCATAGACCATTTAGGACTTATTTAGTGGACCAGGGCATGTTCCATAAAATCTTTACTTCAACTGTAAGTGACGATATCAGGATTTTATGGAATGTTGCCAGTAGTTCTCAGTAATTTTGTATATATTGTAAGGATACGACGCGACTGACGTGTCCTTTTTGGGACCGAAGTTCCTAAATAAAATAACTATACAAAATAATGTAGGCTTAATTAATAACTGGTTGCACCCTTGACTTTGTTCAATGATGTTTAGTGTATATATGAAAATATGTTTTTTTTTTGTCTTCGAAATGACATATGCCGTTTGCCTTATGAGCTTTCACAGCTTCACAGCTTAGGGAGCGAGTACTATGGTACTCAGCCCGAGGCAAAGAGCACATAGTAAGCCATGAAATGACCGATCTTCGGTTTGGGCTGTTGCCGGAAGAGGCGACAAGAAGCCGCGATCCTGACTAATCCTCCGAAGGATCCTAACTAACCAGAAACACTACTATAACGCGGTTTGAGAGTGCGACCTAACTCCTACACTAAAGGATTGTACTGACTTCCTCAGACCTACGAATATATGGATAGTAAGGGATATTTATAAACTAAGTCTTGCAGTGGAGTAACTATAGGGTGATAGAGTTGGTAAAATTCCAGGGGTCCCTTGTATATATATGTACTAGCTGACGCGGTGAACTTCGTATCACCTATACTCTGGAATGCTAGATGGCGTTAAAGTAGCTAGATTTTGAGATTTTTTGATAAACATTTTTTTTCGTTCGTGTTTTTTTTTCGTCAATAAAAAGTATCCTCTGTTACTTCTAATACTTCCAAGAATATGTATACAAAGTTTCATGATGATCGGTTGAGTAGTTTTCGCGTGAAACCGTAACAAACAAAATATATTAAAGTCATTAATTCTGGTCTCGGTTTTGCCTATCGATACTCTGAGCGACAATTATATACATTTTTATATGGTTCATTATCTTATCAAAAAAGGATGCGCTGCGCAAGCATAGTACTAAGTATAAAAATATCTTAATTGGCATATCAATTAACATTTAATTATACATAAACAGTATTGCTATTTATATGAATTTAATTAATCTTAATTTTCTCGAATATTCTCTTTTTTTATATTCTTATAGGTTTCAGCGTTATGCCTACGCTCACCTGATGTTAAGTGACGCATATAGTCACTATCGTCACACACTATTACGTATATAGGTTTAGGATACGCTCTTTGAAGTGATCGTTGTAAGTGAAAATTAATTGCTGTTAGCAGAATCCATTCGTGTATCTAAACAGAAATATTGTATTGTGTGACTGACACTCATTTGGTCTGAACAAACGTCCAAATCTGAATACACGAGCATTTCATTACAGTTAGTGTTATAGCCAGATTCTCATCTGATGTTAGGGGCGATGTATCCCAAGATGGTGGGCACGTTAAGTCTAGTGGATAGACTGGTTTTCAATGGCAACTGCCGGAACAAACCTACATGTATGCGGCGGCAGATTTTCAACTCGAGGGTGGTAGATAGCCTTAAAAGAAGTGAGAAAGTTGTCTCTGGTCTGGCGGTGGTGCGTTTTAGTGAGCCGTCTTGGGTGAATAGCAAGTGCCAAGTGACCACATGTAAATATTAGATTTGGAACATCACGATAATAAAAAAGGGGGGAAGCTAGCCAAGAGGCCATTAGAAAAAGCTCTACCACCATGCAAACCGACTGATAACATATGTAAACATATACTAATTCTCACCATACACTCCCCCCTTTAGATCCCTATCGAGGTGAACGTGCCTGGTTTCGACCTATCCAGATGGACCCTCAATGTTTTTTTTTTTTTTTTTTTATACTTAAGGTTTAGCGTTATGGCCATAATCTCATCTGATCTTAAGTGACGATACGGCCCAAGTTGGTAGACACACTATACCTGTGGAGGAACTGGCTCTCAAGTGCTGCTGCCGGAACACACCTATTGATATTTGGCGGCAGGTTCACAACTAGAGGGTGGTAGCTAGCCAGGTGGGCATTAGAAAAAGCCCTACCACCATGCTATGGTTTCCTCACGATGTTTTCCTTCACCGAAAGCTCGAGCTCATTGTAGGTGCTTGGGTTCGAACCCACGTCCCTTGACGCAAAGTCGTGCACACTACCACTGAGCTATCATAGCTTCAAATTTGGACTATACTAGAAATTCTTAAATTCAATACACTCGTGGTCTTAGTTTGCAGCGGTGAGGTATATCGTCCGGAAAACGCGCTTCCTGTCAATTGTGGCGCAACCGCTCAATCACTGCGAGGTGTATGTACGAGTACGCACACACGACATGTTGGATCTCAACGTTTCAGTGTTAATATTGTTTATCTACTTATCGATATAGCTCCGCACAACTGCAGCGACAGTATTGCTTACGCGTAATGTTACCAGATCCGAAAATAAGTTTTTCTGGAAAAATCCCTGCGCTAGCAATGAATTTCCTGACACTTCGACAAGCAAAAGTATCTTTTTTTTTATATAAAAACTTGCGGGTAAGCTTGAATGTGCGTGTGAGATGATTGGTACGAGGTTCTGATTAATAAATAATCAGTTAGTGGATTACTAATTATTAGAATTTATTTCTTATGTTTTCTCTTTTTCTTTTAATTTCTGACAATTTCCATTTTTTTCCTGTTTACCTGATAGTACTGTACGGCCACCGGAATTGATTAATCCAGTTTCTGTTTGACCGGCCCGGAACGTACAGTGTCAGTCTCGATGGCCGGGGATGCACTTACCCGCTTAATAATAGAACTTTAACAATATACCGATTGTTAAATTATATGTATCTAAGCACACACAGACTTTCTCTTCAACCCCTGACAACCTCAGTAATAAAGCAGCCTACCAAACAACCATGCGACCTTATTGCAAATTCTTCTTGTAAGAAAACTATGTGTCGTGTCACTCTGAAATCTTTCTTTTAAATCGCTGGCACGCAGGCCAATATTATGGCCAGTGACAATTACAAAGAAACAAAGACGAGGCTACACGTCAATATGTTTGGCGAAGCAAACTCTTCGACCAAAACGAGTGTTAGCATGTTCGTTGATCGTCTTTTCATAATGTTAACTTTATCATTGATAGTCTATTTATATTAAATATAATATAAAAGGGTTTAAATATCTACACGTTTGATTAAAAATAACTTTATGTTCTAGAATTGATATTTACATGTTTGGTTAAAAATAACTTTATAAATTATAATTGTAATTACAAGATTTTATAGGAATATATTAAAGCATTAATATATTTTAAGTAGTTCGCTTTTAGTGCTTTTAGTTTCCGGTTGTGGCAATATAAATACGTGTGTCTTACAATACTGAGGCAGTGATAGTGGAGCTCCAGAACGAATTAGTGGACTGAAGTATTAGTGATATGAAGAACCGAATAGTAGTGCAGACTATTAAACGAGACGGTTAATATATAAGAATTTTACACGAGTAACATAACTGCCTAAAGCTCAATAATCTAATGATGTTCTGGTTGTCTCTGGAGATTGTTGATGATTAGACTTATCAGCATCTTGGACCACATCGTCAAATGATCATCAGATGAGATAGTGATCGTAACGCCTAAACCTATAAAGTATTAAAAGTAAAACAGTTATTTTGTTTCTGATTCATGACGATTTATTTGAAGATATGTCTCATGTCTCTATGGTGATATAGTACAAAAAAATAGCGTATCGAAGACCTGGTTTTCTAAGTAGCATCGGAAGCTTTGTACTGCACATGTCAGTGGTGGTCCAGTAGTGGATTGTGGTGGTGACTGTTGATTTCTCGATGGTCGCTTTTCTTTTCGAATTGTACGATGCTTACCCTCAAACGCAGAACCAAAGGTAAAAAAAATATTTGTTCCATACGGCCGTTATAAAATTTACTAAAGTATGTAAAGGATTTTAAAGTTAAATTTTATTAGACACACCGTCGAGAGTTTAAATTTAATAAAGCGTGTAAAAAGGAACACGATGTAACACACCGTGTTAACAATTGGAACCTGTAGTTCTTTTTGATGCATTTTATGTGTACTTTCTTGAAGGTTTAATATGGACACTGTAAATTGACAATTTTCATTATTATCACATTTCATAATTAAAACATAATTAACTATCAATGCAATATGGCCACAAGTATAGAAATATTAATTCGTTGAATAAAAATTTGTCGTTTGATATTTTAAATTTGAATGAAATTGTTAAAAATCACAAAAAATATTATTAGTTATATTCACGGTAAAAGAGTATTGTTTACGATGCACATATCAGGTTCAGATACCGTATTTTTTTACATTTACGTACCCTGAAACATAATCTATGGCTTGATAATTAAAATACGACGAAGTTGTAACATAGTTCGCGATAACATTGACCCAGTTTATATTGTACATTAGAAGAACCATTAAAGAAATAACATCGATTTTCTAAACATTCGCGTAGTAGGTCAATTAATTTAGCAGTCTATTTCAGTATGGATATAGCGTGGGCGGCAACATGGGGGTAAACAGTGACGTCGAATAATAACACATTCGTTGCCATGTTGTATACAGTTTTATGGTCAGACTAGCTGCACTGTTGGAATTAAATTTTGTTTATATCATTTCTGGACATATAACTATTGCTGTCAAATACATTTATATACATTAAAATAAAACTAACCCGGAAGAATTCATTTGTTTTATATTGAAACAGTGTCTTACATGTTGATCCATAATACGTCAAATTTCATCAAAGTATATTCAGTAGTTTTAGAGGGATTGGCATACAAGGGATTCTTTGTTTTTTCTTTATATTAGAATTTGTTGCAAGACAAGTTGGCTATGAGGTATAGGCACAGTTTTATTACGCACCCAATAAAAAATGAATGTTAAGTTTTCAGGGTTCACATACGCATAAAAATGTATTCACCCCACCATAACTTTTAAATGTCTTAACAAATCGGGTGTATGAAGTATCATTAGAATAATTACAGCCTTCCAAGTACCTTGGGAAACATTGGAATATTATTTTTGCAAAATAAAATCAATGCTACATAAAACCAATATGGCGGCTGTAGTGCGACATTTTCAAATGTGAGATTTTTTTTTTTTAATGATAACAATATAGGTATCAAATTGAATTCTTATCTGAGCAATATGAATAGAGTGTGTGAGTCAATTGGCAATTGAATCTTTAGAATCCTTACATCATTATATTTGCCATTGGAAATATTGGATTATTATTATTATAAAATAAATTCGATATGTCGGTTCTATAGCGCCATTTTTAAACGTGAATTAAAGATTACAGTATAGGTATCACACTGAATGCTTTTGTGAGCAATATGTATAGAGTCTTGTGTCAATTTATATTGTAGGTATACACAGGACATTGTCGTTAACTTACCGGCGCGGGCGGCGTCGCGTCGGCGGTGGGAAACAATCCGGGAGATGTGGGGGCGGACACTTCGCTCTCGACTTATCCATTAGATTACATATGATACCTTTGACAGCCTAAATCTAAATCTCTTGACGATAATTCTATAGTTATCTATTGTCTTTGAACGCTGGCTGCATGGTCTAGATACCTTTGCATTTTTCTTTCACAAGTGAAAGGGAAAACTATACAAAAAAAATGTCTTTGAACGCTTTTCGAGGTGTTATAAATTGGAAAGTCAAGAATACGACGAAACAAATTTATATAAAATTATACATAATTGTACCCGAACGTGTCGCGATTGCCATAAACACCCACCACTTTTATTTTTGTTAACATAGAAATAAAACATTTTAGTATATTGTCTCATACTATGTCGAGACTGCTACAGGAGGGGTATCTGGTACTTGCCTGTCGCCAATCACCACAAATAGCTTCTAAAACGACTTATATATACGCTAAATCGAAAGTTTCTTCTCAGGATAAGATATGAGATGACATGTAATGGTAGAACGTTAAAAAATAAATACTAAATTCGAAGTTGAACTATATAAGACATTTAATTAAAGTTCACGCGAACGACCTCGGGGGCGCCGCCTAGTATTCAATTAAAATAATTGATAAAAACGTCTTCTCAGGCCCACGTAAAAAATGACCAGACAAAACGTGACTTAGTTCGATCCGATCCAAGTCGAATAGAAAACATAAATCGATCGAGCAATTATTCACCTCACGTGCAATATCCTATAGATGTATATCACAGTCAGTTTATTAGGATATTACTACAATTGGATAAGTGTTGTAAGTCCTTTGATGATTATATCATTGTAACGCACATCATCCGTTGTTGGTTTAATACATCTATAGAGTTTGTTACGCATCAGTCGGCTGTGGAACGTAACCGCGCGCGGATCGCGGCGGGAATAACTGGTGCTAACTCGAAACTCGGACTTATTTAACAAAATGGCGCTCGTGCTGATTTGCTTTTTGGCGGTAATATGCAGTTCGATACAACAAGGTATGCGAATTTGTGGGCGTATTATTACGAGCACACGTAGGTCGATCTCCGTTGACATAATCCACCATAAACCTATCAAATGTTTTGTAATTGTTATAAACCAAATGAATTCTTGTCAATCAATTTAAAACTTGTTTAGTTAGTAAATTTATTTCTCTATATTTCGAAGTCGATACTTTTATCCCGATGAAAGTTACCTGTTGTCTTATTCTGCGTCCGAGATGACGTATTTACAGAATTTCATAATAATCGGTCTAGTGAAAACATAACAAACAAACAAACACGTATTTGCATTTATCATATATCATATGCAGCAAGGGTTATTTTATTGTAATTAGCGATAATTGAATACCATCAGCGATAAAGTAAAACATTTTAATAAATATTGTACTCAAGTATACTCGTATGTAGGCCAGACTGGAGCAATTTGGTTTAACTACGAAGTCGTTGCCAACAAGTGGCCATTAGTTGTTATAGCTCCTTCTATAGACGCACCTAAGCGGCGATAACGGTTTCATTCAATACAGAACCATAATCTTTTATATAGGTATCAAATATATTCATCAATATCATCATGTTACTTCACAATAATCGTGTATGTATGAACTCTTGAAGTGCCTGAAGCGATTATAGCTCAGTTGGTATTGTGTACGGACACCACGTCAACGGACGTGGGTGTAATCCAACTACAATGAGCTTGAGCTTGTTGTGAAGGAAAACATCGTGATGAAAACCGAGAACAGTGGTAGGTTTTGTCTAATGCCCGGCTACCTAATTACGACCTTCAAGTTGAAAATCTGCCGCCAAATACCTATAGGTATATTTCGGCAGTTTTTTTTTTATAGTTTAGGCTTAGCGTAATGGCTATAATCTCACCTGATCTTAAGTGACGATACGGCCCAAGTTGGTAGACACGTTAAACTTGTGGAGGAACTGGCTCTCAAGTGCAGCTGCCGGAATACACCTATTGGTATTTGGCGGCAGATTTTCAACTTGAGGGTGGTAGCTAGCCAGGCGGGCACCAGAAAAAGCCCTACAATGGTTTCCTCACGATGTTTTCCTGCACCGAAAGCTCAAGCTCATTGTAGGTGGTTGGATTCGAACTCACGTCCCTTGACGCGAAGTCGTACACACTAACATTGTACTTGAGAGCCAGTCTCTCCACTAGGCTTAGCGTATCCACCTTCATGAGCCACATCGTCACTTAACATGAGGTAACGTTCTTGGCATAACACTAAAACCCTTACTATAGAAAAGATTCGTGTACCCAGATTTGCATGTTTTTCAGACCTCATGCGTGTCTATCACATTAAAGAACATTTCTGTTTAGATACACAAAAAGATTCCTGCAAATGTCAGTTAAATTTCGCTCACAACGAACACGTCAAAAAACGTAATAGAAACCTATGTATCTAATGGCATAAATG